>JAMGZB010000010.1:1200000-1786795 GCA_024713795.1 Morchella sp. 2015-shanyang
TTGTCCGGTCAGCCCAATTTTTGTGAACACACTTTCTGCTCCTCATAAGGCCCCCAGTGCCCTTAGTTTGAGTACATATTATGAGCTTAATAGTATACCTACCCATACTTAATTAATCCCCCCCCCCCTTCTCTCTCTCCCCGCACTTTGGATTCAGCGAGGTGTTTATTATCTGCCTACTCATAGAGCAAAATAGAGGGTCCTCCCATCTCCAACCCAAATCGCCAGACCATATCGAAATAAGAGCCTCATAAAGGGGACAAAAACAAAAACAAAAACAAAAAAACGATGGATCATTACCACAACACAACCCTCGAACTCGAGCCCCACCCTGGTATTAAATTTGACGTCAGCCCCTCAGGTGCCGTCACGACCACCTCTTCGAACCGTCGTTCTCTCATAGCCACCGACAACCTGCTCCGCTCCCTCCGCGAGCGCTCCCGTGACAGCTACCAAAAGATCAGAGAACTTCCTCGGCCATTTCATTATTCAGCCACGCCTGCGGCACCGCCATTGATACAGACAGTCAACACTGGGGGGTTCGGTGATCACTCCATATGCGAAGGCCCTGTGGTTGCTCCTGGTCCTAGTGGTGGAAGGAGCATCAGCGGCACGACGGGATGTTTAGGCATGGGCACGGGTGGAAGATGCGTAGATGAGATCAAGAAGACCGCAAAAGGCTGGGTCGGGAGGGTGGAGGGCGTTATAGCTAGTTCAAGGTCAACAACAATGGCGGAGAGACCCACGGAACAGACATTGAGGGTCAAGAACAACAAGACTGGGAATTGCGTCTATCTCGTGTATGTTCCCAGTTTCCGCCTAATAATCCATCAAAACAAATATATTAACAACCACAGAACAAGGTCGCCGACAGGGGTAGAAGAACTCACGCCCCTCGAATCCCTAAAGCATCTCTTTCCCAACAACAAGTACCTCCGCACCTCCCTCGCCTCGTGGAACCACCACTTCCAAAACCCACCACAGCATTGGCTTATAAATTTTATCCCGCGGGCGTATCTCCGCCGCGGCTTCTTCCTTGCGGAAGAGATCTGCAACTACCTTCTCCAGTATCCCGACGGGTGTAAATACCACGTCGAGTACGAGCCGATCGGACACGAGAGTAGTCTTGTAGGCACCATTGTACCGCGGTCACTAAGGGCGAGAGCAAAAGCCGGGAAGTATTGGGATGGGAGAGAGAAGGAGATTGAGGGGTAACCATTGCATTGCTGTTGGATTTTAGGTTTGCTGATTTGGGAGGAATCTTCTGGGATGGCGCTTTTTGGGTTTTTTTATTTCTTTCTTGCTTTCTTGTTTTTTCGCGGGGTGTTTTTGGGCATATAGCGATCGGAATTTTGACATTTTTGCGGGCTGGGGTAATGAGGTTTGGGGTGTTGAGGACAACATATTGGATAGGGCAGGCTTATACGTGGGTTATGACATTCACGACAAAATATTGATTTTCTCTTAAAGTATTTAGAATATATGATTGGATAATAGAGTGGTTTGATTATATTATAATATTCCTCCCTTCTACTATTTCGTTACCAACTATATCAAATTATGCCTATCGTGTTATCTACAAAACGCACTCACTATACACCAAATACACGACCAAGATGTAAGGATAAATTACATGTATTCTACTTCTCACCCCTCACATTGGCCTATACAAACCTGCATATATACATATCCGCATGTAACCAGACCCGGACCTACTCCTACTCCGGCTTTAGCTCCGGACCCGCCCGGCCCGCCCCGAATGTCAATCAGTCTCACATCGTCCGTACATGGTTGAATTTAACCTTCTTCTGCAGATCCCGCCTAGGCTTCCTTCCACTTTTTCTTCTTCTGTTTGGGGGAGGAGGCTAGAATAGATGCTCGGTACCGTCGTTACTCTCTGCTGTCTGTTCTCCGTTCTTTGCTCTGTCTTCTGTTGTCCATTCTAGTTCTGCCTACGTGCTCTGTTCTCTCTAGGAAGAGGGAACGAAAGAAGTGTCTGAGACACACTCTTAAGCTTTGGGCGGGCGAATCAGGTCGGAAGTTGTGGTGAG
This sequence comes from Morchella sp. 2015-shanyang, assembly GCA_024713795.1. Classification (NCBI taxonomy): domain Eukaryota; kingdom Fungi; phylum Ascomycota; class Pezizomycetes; order Pezizales; family Morchellaceae; genus Morchella; species Morchella sp. 2015-shanyang. Next base: position 1,202,052 of record JAMGZB010000010.1, read on the forward strand.
TTTCTGTGGCAAGGGACGGTTCTTTGGCATGACTTCTTGGGAGGCGGTGTCAGGAGTGAGTGATGGTCGTCACACTGAGAACGTTGAAGCTGGCCGTTATTGTACAACTGTTTTTTGTTAATTCGGGAAGCTCATTAATCACATGTATTGAACTTGTACTTACATGTATTTCATACCAACATGCCATACCCACCGTAATTGGACCACAAGGTGTCTGTCTACTCTCTGCGGAGATAACCTCCCCCATCCTTCCCCCCCCCCCACCCCCACCCCACCCCCATCCCATCTCATCCCCATCTCCATCTCATCCCCATCTCATCCCCATCTCATGTCCCTGAGCTCGACCCGCCAAGACAAGTTAAAGTTTTTTAGCACGTGCCCCACCCCCACCACACCACTCTACACACACATCCCATCGCCGACCCCGGAGACGGCCCGGAGCTTCGGAGATTTTCAACCGCGAGCGGTCTAGCTTGGCCCGGACACGGGTCGGGCTTTGTTTTACCACGGGGAGAGGGGAGGTTTTGGCGGGGGAGATGGAGATGGGCCTAATTAAGGACCCGTCAAAACAGATGGTCGGGTGTGTTTACGTAATAAATGGGGTGAGTGAGGCCCTTTGAGGTTGTTTTGTTTCGTTTTTAGGGTCTCTGGGTAAGGGGGGGAGGGGGTAGGGTTCGAGTTTAGGATTACATGTATATATTAATGTTCTAGGTACATGTACTTCTGCATGTAGAGACAGCTTAGTAGGCAGGTGAGTGATGTCTGATGATTGTTGAAGGTGCTGCCGCGCGTGTGAGGAGGGCAGGTATAGAAACAGTAAACATGATAGTCGTTTCTAGATTCTCCTTCACCACATAGCAGTGCGACACAGCTCCATGAACCACTAAACGCAGCCAAGGGGCACAAATATAAACACTCTGCAACCTCCGAATACGTATCAGATTTGACAGGGTGCTGTAGGATTGAGTGGATACGCAATATTATTCTCATTGGTAACGCTCCCAAGCAGGATTCTACAAAACAGTTATGAAAGCTCTGGATGCGGCTCTAGTAATACAGACATCCGTACACCTACCTTAAATATGTACGTACATTGTATTTGGTTGTCGCCCCACCATCACCGCCATCGATCCCCTCCGCACTTCATCAACACTACTTCTCTAGGCTGTGGGCGGTACATGTTAACTCTCTAGGCCACGAGCTGGTAGGTATATAACTGACGATATTCTTCTCAACACCTTAATGGTGTCTCACCAGGCCACGGGTGTATGTTGAAGGAGGACGCTTACGTACGGAGGCTCTGTTTGGGCGGTCGCGGTGGTGGATCGAGTTCCAAACACAGGCTTAAAATATTTTGAGTTTATAAGCTTAAAAGCCTTGCATCCGTCTCGTCTCCCATCTTCACTACATGTAGGTGTTTGATAGGTTTGATAATAGATCTGAGCGGGAAGCGAAACAGAAACAGCCGAGGCTCTTATATATATATGTGTATGAGGTTCTGCTGAGACAGTCAGCCATATCAAGTAGCTATATGAAGTAGCTACTTAAGTATATGTAATATTAATTGTAGAGTTATATTAATTAAGATTAGCTACATAAGGCTCTGTGATTAAGTGAGCGAACTAAACGGGCTGTTGGCAGGTGAGGATCCGTTCACTCACTTTATCCCAGACCAGAGCCTTGTACTCTAAAGTATGTTAGTTACTGGGGAAAACTTAAGCAACTCGCGCCCTGATTCGCCCACTCCCTTGTTACTATTTCCGCCAAGCGTCTATCGCTGCCCTATTACATGCCCAACCCTACCGCCCACCAGGATCTAACATTCCGAAACCTCAAACCGCCATCCCTAGTTTATTCTATATCACCATTACCCTTAAACCAATAGATACTTGTAGTCCAGGTATGATTTACCGAGCTACTATAGTGATTCTTCTACCTGAAACTCGTACCATAGCCCAGTGTCTAACTGGCAATAATACAAAGTACATACATAAACCCACCACAATCCTCTCCTTTGAATTCCCCCTCTCTCTCCCCACAGTAACGGGAGTCCAATTGTAACTCCGAAGTAAAGACCAAGTTTTTTTCTTTCCCCGAAAGCTACGCCTCCTGGTTTAGAGCGCGTTTTACCACCCACATTCATTCATTCACTCATTGACTGCTTCATTCATTCGTTCTTACCACCCACTACCTGCTAAATACCTTCTTTTCTATTCCTACATTTTTAGATATAATTTTTATCACTGCTGGAGTCAGTCCATTATGAAGTCGCTACACTACCTTCTCGTCGCCCTGTTCCCAGTAGCTGTGCTGTGCCAACAGCTATCCGTAACAAAGTTCGCAAATGCACTCTCGCTACCGGCATCCTTCGATCCGATAATTGCCGCCTACTGGACGGGTCTCCCGCATCACAGACGGACGCCTTTTTCGGTACTGACCTACCTTCTCTACCTACCTTTTACCGGAACTGGATACTGACTCCCTTACAGGTATCGCCCGATGGCAAGTCCGCATACCTTGCGTACCTGGATACAACATATAATTCAGTCTACGTGCAGCAGGTGGATACGACTACATTTGCAGCCGTTGGTAATGCGGTGCAGGTGGTGGGTGCTAGGGAAGGTATATATACCTGGAGTCCCATATTCTGCGTAATAACTGCTAATTTGAGATATAGCCGGAGGTCTCGTCGCCCAGAACGACGGATTCGCCCTGCTGGCAAACTTCATCCCCGATGCTGGGACGACGGATGCCCCGCCTAATGGGTACCCAATAGCTGAGATTGTGCGCTACAAGGGTGGTGTACAGGCGTGGAGAACACCGATTAATGGGCCAGGTGTGCATGCTGCGGATGGGGTATATTCTCATGTTCTCATATCATACCTATAAGTTAAATGCTAATTGAGATATAAGCTCTCCGCTTCCCCAGACATGAACGGTGACCTTGTCTACTCTGAGACCGCGGGACTCTACGCGGCATATGTCGTTGTCACGGCCTACACTGGCGCTGCGTCGGGCCATTTCGGGGACTCAATACAGTATGTAGACGACTCTGGGACGCTAAAGACCATTGCGGGGGCCAGTAGCACCTGGGGGTGTAGTCACAATACCGGAATCGGTCTTGAAGCTGCTGATGCGGCACCATTTGCCAGTGTTTGTGCTGAGGATCAAGGGTTAGTTATACTATACCCGAACCTCCAAGAAAGGGGGATGCAGTGCTAATGACAAGATATAGAGCAATCTGGTTAAACACCGACACACAGACTATGAACGGCATCAAGATTGCAAACGAAAATACCACCAATGGCGTTAGTGGCGAGCCAAGTATACTCTCCCTCTTTTCCTCCCGCTACCCTTGAGCATAAAGCACTGACATCCCCAGTGGGCGGAATGGGCGGGTCCTATAGCAATCTTGCCCTCTTCCCCGACACAACCTCCTATATCTTCGCATGGCAGTCCCGGGGCGCCCTTAACCTGCAGGAAAATTCCTGGCTGGGAACGGGCTTCACGACCTGCTCCCCTCGATGGCTCAACCACAATGTAGCCATTTCTCTCACGACGTCTAAGGACAAACTCCTCGGCGAACAGGCGACCTCTGTAGTTGGCGCGGGTGAGGGGGACACCCAGGTCACTTGGATTACTGAGTCGGAAACCACGGACCATCAGAATGTACATGTTGCGACACTGGATAGCGGCAATGCGGTAGTGACTTGGGAGGAGTTGGCGGACCCTGATTGCCAGCCGGTGCCATTAAGCTGCACAGGAACATTCAATGGTACATGGGCACAAGTAGTTGGGACCAAGGGCGAGAAAGTTGGGGAAAAGGTGCTTCTTGGTGAGGATGTGTACGTGGCAGGAGATATGATCACAATGGGAGGGAAGGTGTGTTGGCCGTATGTCGACATGACATGGGATTTGAGTGCACCAAAGGCAAATGGAACCTATACGGAGAAGATGTCGTTTGCGTGTGTTTCTTTGAGTGGGAGCGGGGGCGTAGTGTCGTCTTCAGCGGGTTCAGCGATTACTTCGACTGCGGCGGCGACGACGTCTGCCATATCAGCCCAGGATAATGCTGCTACCGTTATCACTACTACTCGCACGCCTAGAGATATTGGTTCCACAGCTCCCTCTTCAGCTGTGATTGCTAGCAGCACTGCTGAAGCTGCAGCCCCTTCAGGGACCACTACTCAGGACATCGGATCAACAGTAGAGCTTCCATCAAGGACATTTGAGAACATTGCTACTCAGGACGGTAGTGAGGTCACTACCACCGTGACGGCTTCTTCAGCTTCAATGGAGATTGTAACATCGACTGCGGATGCTAGCGCCACTTCTATTCAAGAGTCAGCTTCTTCAACAGGGATTGCGACTTCTGCGGCAGTGACACTTACAGAGCTTCCGACGAGGTCTTTTGGGAACATTGTGACTGCGACTGACACTGGAGCCGTTACTGAAACATCTACAGATGCTCAGTCTTCTAAGATTGTTGCTTCATCGTCCTCCACAGACGCAGCTTCAACCTCAGTTATAGCATCGTTGACAGAACTCCCAACCCGCTCATTCGGAAATATTGTCACAGCCACAGATGTTCCCACAGTGATTAAAACATCCTCCGCTGCCGAAGACTCGTCTTCTAAAGCCACTGCCGCAACCTCAGCAGTATCAGAGACATTCACGGGGGTGCCCACACGCAGTTTCGACAACATTGTGACCGCCACTGATCTCCCCACAGCTATCGGAACATCCACCTCTGCTGCAGACCCCACATCATACACTGATCTCACGTCCTCGAAAGCACCCGCCGCAACCTCAGATGTTACAGAGACCTTCACGGTGATTCCCACCCGCAGCTTCGACAACATTGTCACTGCCACTGAGACGGCCACTGCCACTGCCACCGCGACCCGCACCCGCACCCGCACCCGCACCCGCGCAGCTGGCACTACAAGTTCCGCTGCTGCAGGAACAACAGCTGTTGAGACACAGACAAGGACCTTCACCAATATCGTAACAGTATCCACAACACTAGCTACTCAGACTGTTGCTGCAACCCCTACGGTGGGCTCAGACGTGTGGACGAGATGTGCAGCGGATGGCACATGCGCGCAGGGACTTCAATGCATATCTTTTGGAAGCGTGGCCTTGTGTATGCCTGTTTTTGAGGAGCGTGTTGATGTGAGGGCTGGGACTGGCAGTAGAAGAGGAAGAAGGAGGGGGGGTAGGTAGATTTGTAATTTTCGTAGTTTAGATTTTCTGCATGCGGGATAGGTGTGGTACTCTGTTATATATTTCTCTAGTTGTAGTTTTTTGAATTTATTCTTAAGGATTCGGATGTACGAAGCCGCCCAGAGACACCTTTAGGCATCCAACTTCAACAGTGCGAGCTAGGCAAAAGTCTAGCTATTTTTGGAGACTTGGGTCGTTCAACCAATAGCCTGTGCAGGATCGACTTTTTATCGAAGTGCTCGACTTTCTGCCCATCATTTGCAGCTAAAAGACTCTAATGAGCCCAGAGAAAAGTTTAATACATTGTTATATTATTACGATCTATGTCACATCTTTACAATCCCCCAGATCGAGCCATACAACTCCTGCCTGCTGCCATAACACGTCAACAGCGCCTTCTCACGCATATGTTCTGTAACCTGACCAGTTTCGCCAGTTTCGAGAGTCAACTTTAACCGCTAATGACTCTCCCCAACCACACCCTAAATCATTTTCTCTCTATTAAGTGGTAGTTAACCTTCTACCTTACAATCCAATAGTTATCTTTTGTTGTGGTGGAGTTATTAATTTTCTAAGAGTTGGGTTTTTGGTAGGGGCCAAATGAATGTCAGACCCATAGTTGCCTATTTAGGACAATAAAAACTATCCGATTCAGATATATTTAATCCCGATTGGGCTATTTCTGCCCCCGATCAAGTAAAGTACAGTGGTTATTGGCAGTAAAAGACCATCTTGGCGTAACTTGGTAATTAATCTTACTCTAAAAATTAATTAATTACCCGACTAGAAAGGTGATCTTCAGAAACCAATGTCACAACTACATGTAGTCGGGTTACATGAGTCCCCAACCATATATCTGTAGCTCATAGGATTTACTCAGTAATTTTTGGCGAGACCAGCAACCAATTGTCCCATTATTATACCTTTATCAGCACTTTTATACGGAGCTTATGACTGATCATATCTCATCACTCGGCGCCAAGCCAAGTCAAGCAACATTACCATATGGCCCATTTGGCAATAAGAGTTTCCAAGGACCAAGACCTGATTGATGGGTCGCTGGGACGGGTGAAGGCGCCGGTTTGCCCTGTTGCCAGGTGGGCCCTTAATTGTGCTCTATAATGGATGACTTCCCGTAGAAAATTTAGAACCTGGATTTTCTGGCAAGGCTCACGAACAACCAATCTGAACCGACCCCCCCCCCCCCCTTCTGTTCAGATTCAGATTCTGGCATCTGATTTTCCACGGGAAGTCATCCAATGCCCGCGAGGTGCATAAGATCAACAGATTTACCCTTACGCATCGACTTAAGGGCGAGGCCCACTTTCAACGAGTCAAATGGCCGAGCTGGTTCGGCTTGTGAACTATCTGATAGACGGTCAGTCCAAATTACAACCCGAGACACTTAAACCCTTTATGGCAACGTGATGAATATAACGCTCAATAGGTCTAAGCTATAGTTTCCAGCATGCGTGACAGTTTGTGACACTCTTTCAATTCTGTGCGCTTTTTATAGCACAGTTACTAGAAAGGGTTTAAGTGTCTCATTGCCATTCGGACTGACCGTCTATCAGATGCTGTCCAGGGCGCGGTACGAACTTTTTATATTGATACTGATATCTGCCATACTTGAATTGAACAAAATGATATATGACAAGCATTTTCTAGTCCATTGGTATTCTAGGAATTTTCAACTCAACTACTATATACTTATATTATGCACACTAATCAACTCGTTTCAAACTCTTTGATGTACAGCTGTAGGTAATAGTGATGCCTGTTTTGGTAAAACGCTACCAACATTTGGTGTTTGTACTCTTAGGGCACTCCACCACCTACTGCCTGTGTGCAGCGTCGGCTGCGATCCGGGGTCGCTGGATTTTGGGAAGGGGGTCGGGGTCTTAGAGGTTTTTTCCAGGTCGGAGGGGGTCATTGATAAGTCACTGGTAATCAGGCTTGGCTCTTCACTAGTTAGGTTCTGTGCTAACATTTTGAAATTATATGGGGTGATTGGTACCAAATTTCTGCCAAGAGTGTTCTCATGCTAGTAGTGACCCATATGATAGGGTCATAGAGACTTTACAACCCCGGGTCGGTGATAGGGTCAGTGGGAGGACCGCTCGTGGTGCTTTGAAGGGTTCCTGCCAACAGTGGCTGTTCGTATATATAAGGCCTGAACCCTTCCATTGGGTCAGGGCCCCCATCCGCAAAGCAGCCCTCGCCGTGTTCACAGGATACGCGTACGGTTCGGTATTGACTTTGATATCGATTCGGGATCGCAGGAAATGCGTTCAGAAGTCCCCATCCTTCAAGCTCCCATTCTTCAAGCTCCACAAGCTTGTCCATGGGGACGATACCCGAGTATTGTGTGGTCATATTTCGACCAAATGTGTACAGGTGGGCTGTGCTCCGGCTCGTGCCTTCCGGGGCCCAGTTCATGGTCCACGGTTGTTGCCCAATCGTGAAGAGCTCGCCCACCTGGTTCTCAACCTTTTGGTTGTCGACAGTGTCTGTATATATATATATGTACATATGTTAGAAGACCACTAGGGAAAGTCACTAGAAAGTATCGAGCATGTTGAACAAATTAACGTACCGAATTTGAAGCTCACCGCAACCTTATAGTGCGGGAAAAATGATAGACATGCTTCGTCTATAAACCCGCTCTCGGCGGTACGAAGAGAGAAGACCTCAATCTTCGGGTTTATCTTTGCTAGTGCGTTGTCTTTTGAAGGGACTATGAAGAACTGATCGTCCATAGTGTGTGCCAGAGATCCTATGTTGTGGGTCGTTTGGTGTTTGCACATGGCCACGGCATGTGCAAAGATCGTTTTTCTTTGTATATGTGTACGTCCGCATATGTGATAGTCGTCCAGTTTTATCCGTTTGGCCTCTAGCGGTAGACATCTTTGGCCCCGCTGCTGTTGCGGTTCAAGTTGTTCTAGCCCCATTACTTCGCTCACCTGGGAATCAAGACTCAACAAGGAAACGGCAACCAGGAACTTCTTGGTGTGTTCGGAATGGACAAGAACCTGGGATTCTACGCCGAAGCACGAGCTCTCCATTTTGGCGCACATAAAGGGTGTAGGCGTGGGAAATATGATGCAAGTTAGAAATAAAGGTTGAAGTCGTAGCTTCCATCATTTATATACTCACAGACGCTGGGATTTCAATGATCCCGACCCATTCACGGTCCCCAGGCAGAAACTACACATGTATCATGTGTAGGGAGGGGATTCACGGTCAAGCAAATACAGGTACGTTTTCGACATCAGTATATCAAAATGTGATGGAAGCCTAAATGATGGTTGTTGGCCAAGCAGCTGTGGAAGCCCGCTACAACGTGCAAACCGGTACGCGGCAGGTGTGAGTACGTTATCTAGTTATTGGGCTTAACCGCCAAATCAGAAACACAGTGCATGCGTCCTTAAAGGAACTGCGCCTCCTTCGACAATTCATACTATGGGGCAAAGTAAACCTTTCGTTTGTAGTTAGTACATACAAATTTAATATCACCAGGCACGTGACCATGAATGTTAGGCGCTAGAAGCGCCCAAGTTGAGATCGCATGTGGCTGGAGGGGGACCCCCCAGTGTATGAGACAGTGGGACGACATCACCGCTCCGAAGAAATCTGGCAGATCTATTCATAGAGAGTGAGCGGGAGTACACTCCCGCCCAGAAAATGCTACTGGTTGAAGGCCAGCAAACCTCAAGATGGGAGCCGAGAAATGACTCGTAGTTCCTTAGATAGGATTGGTTTGACACAATTATATTAGAGGCATCCAACCAGTGATTCTTTTTTCGGGTGGAAATGACTCCCGCTCACCCCTTATGAGTAGGTCCGCCATAGATAATGGTCCCTATTCCATGACATATCGAAATATCAGTAATACGAAGGATGGGGATCTATGGGTACGGCGTGGTGCCGTACAATTTTTCCTGGTGGGGCTACGGGTATCTAGGTGTGTGTCTGGTGATGAATGAGTGGTAACAGAAGGGATGAATACCGCTAAGTGGCGGGGCGCCAAAGCCACTACCTACATGTATTAACGTAACTACATGTAATTACATGTAGCTATAGGGGACGAAACACTGAAAAGCTGTAGGCCAACATGAACCGTATAGATCACACCATTCTCCTGCCTTCGCTACATATTGAAGAATAATATTTGACAACTGTCAAATTCCAAGAACTACTGGGCTCCAAGATGGCAACTAAGGCAGTCAATTTTGAATTTCAGTTGGGGCATCATGCGTGAGGTATAATACTAGGAGAATCATTAATACGCAGTTTCAGAACTACTGCAGCTAGCATCGCGGGTATGCATTTCTGGCCACTGGGGGGACCTGTCAGGTTTGAAGTATCAACAGCCGAAGTTGGTGGCTGGTAAATTACTAATCTCTGTCCCCATATAATTAAGCATTTTAACTGGAAATGATTATTCAGACTAGTTTCTATCGAGACAGGATGAGTTCAGATACCTTATAAGGATCGCAAGGATACCAGTTCTCATACAATACCGAGTTTTGCTGTTACAATGTATTTATCATACCTTTAGAGGTAAACGCTCTATAAGGCAATTACGGTATGCAATTAATGATGTACACAACAAAAAAAACACTTTGTTACGGTGTATGGGATAAGCGGGTTCGGTGTATTGATTGGATTGGCTATTATTACTCTATTGGGTTAGATAAACGCCCATGATAACACTAAACTACAGGTACTTTACTCATGATTAATAAACACAAACACCGCACACCAGAGTAAGAAAAAAGGGTCAAAGACACTGAGAGGAAAAATGCATCATGCATTCTCACTCGCTCTTTTACATTATATAAAAATGGAAAGAAAAAAAGAAAAAAAAGAACCAGTGAGCGAGGGAGGGTATCAACACCACCCCAACCTACCCGCCACTCCCTCCAATCGTCCCGCCTTCACCTTCCTCTCCACCTCTCTATACCTCCTCCCAGTCTTCCCCAGAATCACCACTCTCCCCACCGCCCCATCCTCCCCCACACATACCCACCCCCTCGTACCATTCCCCCAGCGCACCTCGAGAACGCTTACCCCCTCATCCCACTCCACACCCTCCACACGGTTCGTCCACTCCTCCGTGACATCACCGAGGCGGCCGGCGGCGAGCGCAGAGCGCTTCAGCTCTGTGGCGGCCGCGACGCGCCGCGCATGAAGTGTTAGCTGCCGACGGAGTGTGCGGGCTAGTGTGGGGAGCGGGGGAGCGGGCTTTGGTAGTGCGATGAACGGGGGGATGGTGTGACGGTGGATGGTGTAGGGGGCGGCTTTGGGGTCGGAGTTGGGGTCGGCGGGGAAGGAGATGTGTAGGTAGTGTGGGGTGTGGAATTGCCCTGTTTCGACCCCACAATATAAATTATTAGCTAAATGAAGGCAACCAAGAATAAATTGAATTGAACTGGATTAAGGGGAGCGGATCGTACTGTTAGAAAAGACCTCAATCCTGATACCGAGTAGTGTGGTGTGCGGCGGCGATGGGTCTCGGACGGTGAAGGTTGTAATGCCGGTAATGCGGTGGAGGCGGGCCATGGAGGATGTGGCGGAGACCGCAGAGGCAGCAAACACAGCAGACAGGTGCTCAGCGTCTGTGAGGGGCTCCTGGGGAGGGTTTGGGGTGGTAGTAGTAGTGGTCATTGTGCCCTGGGGAATACCCGAGAGGGGGTGGGTGGCTCTGAGAGAGAGAAGCTGGGCGGTTATGGCGGTCTTCTGACGCTCGAGGGTAAGAACCTGTTCGTGGAGGGTTGTGAGAGGGATCAAGGGCGGACTAGACATTTTCTGCTGTCTTTAATTACAGAATGCACTATGCTGTCTGTGTATGGGTGTCAATATCACGATAATGATAATTGGGGTTTCGTGGATTGTTGATGATTGAGGTTAGGGTTTGTTTTGGTTGTTAGATAGATACATACATGGTTGTCTAGACTACATGTAGGTACCTACATAAGGCTTGTGAACGGGAAGAGGCTCTACGCAGGTGTGCGGTAAAGTGGCTTACAAAAGCTGCAGGATGGTGGTGCAGGGAACGACGTATCATATGGGAAACATTTTGATAGCCAAGGGGAAGATTAAAGTCGACATCCTTTTCTTTATTTAGAATCCTGGGCAGGGGTTGAGGCACGGAGAAGTTACATAGGTGGCTACATACATGTAACCCTACCTGAAAGCATTCACTCGCTCTACGACTCTACTTGAAGGTGATTGCAAATTTCTTGTTTGTGTAGGTATTTTAAAAGAATAATAAAATATTGGCTATGTATTTCTTCCCTGTCGGAAGATTTGTTTGTAGAATTGGTACTTCTGGCAGTTATGTAATTGTATGCGATATTTGGAGACGCGAGCTACAGCTACATACACGTACCTCTACAGTGCCGTGGGGCAGAGACACGGTGAGCGAGAGCGGATAACAGACTTACACAGAGTGAAATAATCTATATAGAGAGAAGGGGGGGATAAAACTATACAGAGACAACAGAGATATCTAGAGACAATAAAGTCTTCAGGGAATACGCGTCCCCCCCCTTCCCCCCTTCCAAGCTACATGCGTGTGGTTCTAACTCTGTACTCAATTATCCCCCCATCTGGCCCACCCTCGAGTCTTTCTCTCACTCCTCTTCCTTTTACTCTCTTCCACTCCAGGATTCAGTTGTCCCCCGCCGAAACTCTCCCCGCCTCCGCACTCCATCTGCACATCTGGCATCTTCCACCGATCACCGCACTTGACCCCCTACGAGTAGCTAGTCCCGCTTTTTTTTTTTATAGACTAATCAATCATTGCCCCCCCCCCCCCATGTACCAATAGCAGCCTAGCACTGACCCCCCTCCCCCAATTCTGCATGTCTCCAATACCCTTTGATGACTCCCGCCAGACTCCCCTTCTCTCCCCTACCCTTCCACTTCACTACCACCGTCATAGGAACAACAACAACAACAACAACAACAACAACCATCATCATCATCTCAACGACGAGGACTACGACGAAAACGTCGAACTAAAAGCGATCCACATCTCTGATCATCAGCAACCCCGATATAGTACTGACGACGAAGACGAAGAAGACAACGAGAAAGACTCGACTATGCCCAGAAGTCGTAAAGTCCATACGACGAGCAACAGCGAGGCAAAAATGAACTCCTCCTCGTCTGTAGAGTACCGCCGTAAGAACGTCTCCTTAGATGAGCCCTCAAGCGCCCAGCAAACCGAAGTCCTCCTCGAGCGAAGTTCATTCTCCCTTGACGACGACCATGATGTCAAACCCGCCGCTGCCTCATTCCTATCTCTCTCCCTCGCGGACAAGCGAAACTTTGCTCTCCTTGTCATGCTGTATTTTCTCCAGGGCGTACCCATGGGGCTCGCAATGGGCTCGGTTCCCTTCCTGCTAAAACATAAGCTCAGTTACGGCGAGATTGGTGTCTTCACTCTCGCCTCTTACCCCTACAGCATGAAGCTGTTATGGTCGCCCATCGTAGATGCAATCTGGTCAAAGCGCATGGGCCGCCGGAAGAGTTGGATCGTTCCCATCCAGACCGTAAGCGCGTGCATGCTCATCTGGCTCGGTGGCAATGTGGACCATCTGATGGAAGAGGCTAGTAGCAAGCTGTACATGTTCACCTTTGTTTTTTTCATGTTGGTGATGCTGTGCGCGACGCAGGATATCGCTGTTGATGGGTGGGCGCTCACGCTGCTAAGCCCGGAGAACTTGTCGTATGCGTCCACAGCGCAAACGGTGGGATTGACCGCGGGACAATTCCTGTCGTTTACCATCTTTTTGGCGTTTAATGCCCCCGACTTCTCGAACCGCTACTTCAGGACCGTGCCGCAACCTTATGGGCTCATGACTCTATCAGGCTACCTCAAGTTCTGGGGGTGGGCATATCTGATCATCACATTGGGCCTGGCAATCATCAAGAAGGAAGAAAAGAACTCCAACCGCGACGGCATCGCCGCAGTCTACAAAACAATGTGGAAAGTCGTAAAGCTAAGACGTGCGTACCCCCTTCCCCCAAAATCACCCCCAGTAGACCCCCACTAACACCCCCACCAGACGTCCAAACCCTCATCATCGTCAACCTCATCGGTAAAATCGGCTTCCAAGCCAATGACGCCGTCACCAACCTCAAGCTCCTTGACAAAGGCTTTTCACAAGAAGATATGGCGCTCACGGTTCTCATTGATTTCCCCTTCGAGATTATCCTTGGGTACTACTCTGGTAAATGGTGCGGCCACTTTCCTCCAATGACTCTCTGGACCTGGGCCTTCATGGGCCGTCTTCTCGCCGCCATCCTCGCCCAAATCACTGTCTGGATCTTCCCCTCCGATGGTATCGTCGACACATGGTACCTCCTTGTTGTTATCGCCGAGCATGTCTTCTCCACTTTCACCAGTACCGTCATGTTCGTCGCCCTCACGGCCTTCAACGCCCGTATTGCCGACCCGGCTATCGGTGGGACATACATGACGCTCCTCGCCACCGTCTCGAATCTTGGCGGCACATTCCCACGTATCTTTGTGCTAAAGGCCGTCGACGCACTGACCTCCGCCACCTGCGTTGCCCCGGCGAACCCGCCGAAAGACTTTGTCCCGTTCGAGCCGTTTAGCTGCGCACTGGAGGGGGACCGCCACAGCTGTGCGGACCTGAAGGGTGTGTGCAATGTTGAGCGCGACGGGTACTATATCACGAACGTGCTGTGCGTGCTGGTGGGAATCGCCACGTTCCTGTTCTATATCCGCCCTTCCGTTGAGCGGCTGAGCACGCTGCCGCTGAAGGCGTGGAGGGAGTATAATCCTGGCCGTGACTAGAACCTTAGTTGCAATGTAGGGAGTGAGGGAAAGGGGGGGGGGGATGTACCTTTTTTTGTAAGATATTAGTGGGGTGCGGTTCTTTATTTATATATCAATTTTTTTTTCTTTTTTTTTCTGGCGGTGCGGAAACTGGAGTAACTAGGGGTTTAGTTTAGTTTTGGCAATAGATGGATACCAAGTGTGGGTGTGTGGATTGAAGAATACGCGATTTTTGACACGAGTGGCTTTGGTTTCATGTGGTGTGAGGTGGTGTGATCATGATGGGGATGTGATTCGGTCTTGTAGGTGGGCGGGGAGTGGGTGGAATGATGGCTGGTCTAGAGTAGAGGACGGCGGATGTGATGACATTTTCATGCCATTTGATCATTGACCCTTATGTCTGGTGCTGCCAAGCACGGGTTACTATATGTATCACGACATTACTACATTACTACATTCTACTACCACTACTACTAATGCTATTACTGCATGTATTTTAGCAAAAGTACTCATAACTTTATCTGATCGCTGAAATACTTTACTTAGTGACGAGTTCTTTTCAGTAGCTATATAAAACTCTACAAATTAGACTTAAGTATTTATTTACAAGAGAGCTGAGATTTTCTTTTTTATTCCCTTTTTTTTTGAAACTTGATATCATTTTCTATAATACAGTTCTCCCCCGCCCGGCACCAAACACCATACACCTCAGCTCCCCCCCGCGGCGGCGGTGGCCCTCTCCTTCTCAAACTCCTCCTTAACCCGTCTCCTGATCTCCTCCTTCCTCTCCTTCCTCGCCAGCACGCCAACAAGCCACTCCTCAAACTCCTCCTCGGCCTGCCGGGCCTTCTCCGTCTCCGCCGCGCCAACAGCGGAGTTCTGCGCGCGCTCGCGCAGCTCCTGGACGCTGCAGACGTCGAGGGCGACCATGCCGCCGCCGACGAGGAAGATTGCAAAGGCCGTTGTGTTGAGCGTGGCGAGGTTGAGGGCCTCGAGGGCGTCGAGCGCGCCGTTGGGCGGCACGAGCGGCGGCCGGAGGTTGGGGTGGTAGAACGGCGGGACGAGCGCCAGGCGGCGCTTGGCGAGGCTGCGCCGCGTGGTCAGGATGGAGAGGGCGAGGAAGGCGCTGCCGCTGAGGAGGACGGTCAGTTGTTTGAAGTGGCGCTGGGCGGCTGTGGGGGCGGTGGCGGCGGCGGTGGGGTGGGGGGCGGCTGCTGGGGGTGGGGGTAGGGGCGGGGGTGCCGGTGCTGTTGCTGCTGCCGCCATGGGGGGGGGCGCGGGGGTGGAGGTGAACCAGGAGAGGGGGTTGAAGGGCATGGTCTAGAGTCTCTGTATTTTAGATTATGTAGACAGAATAAATGAGGTCTACTTACTTGTCAATTGCACGATGAATGAATGAATGTCGGGGGAGATCTACACTTATCGTGATATCAGTAAATTAGAAAAAAAGATACCCTACCACGCTGACTAACCCACCATTCAACATCAATCATCATCACCACCGCCACCGCCACCACCACCATATCTACCCATAATCCAAAAAATGTACCTCGACCGCCCCCTCGACCAACAACCCCCCCGCACGCCCCCCCTACGGCGCTCCCCCTCGCCCATCTCCGACGACGACGCCGACGGCGAAGACCCAGACCTCAGCAGTCTGCGGCGCACACACACAACGCTCGGCTACCGCGACGGCATCACCGCAGCGAAGCCGACCCACATCCAGAGCGGCTTCGACGAGGCGTATCCGCTCGGCGGGCGCTTCGGGCTCAAGATCGGGTGGATCAAGGGCGTGCTGGAGGGCCTGTGGATGCTTGATAGGGCCAATGAGAGGGTGTCGAGGCTGCGCAGGGAGGCCGAGAGCGAGTTGGGGCTGCAGAGGGTGTTTGCGAGGGAGTGGTTCGATGAGGGGGGCGTGTGGAAGTATGCCCTTGGTGAGGGGGGGGAGGGGGAGGAGGAGGGTGTGACGCTGGATAGGGTCGTGGAGAGGCATCCGGTGGTGGCGGCGTGGATGGTGAGGGTGAAGGAGGAGGCGAGGAGGTGGGGATTGGAGGTTGAGGAGCTGGTCTATGATGGCGAGGATGAGGGGGGTGGGCAAGCCCCCAATCCAGTCCCCACCTAGAGCTGCAATAGCCTTATTCTTGGTGAGATAATTGACCTCCTAGCTAGCACACTTCGTGAGAATAAAAACCTAACGAGGAATCTTAGTTCTAGCCTGTAAATATAGGGACTTAATCCCAGGCCTTATTAATTAGAATTTAAAAAGACCTCTCACTAAACAATTATTACCAGCGGGAACAGTGGTTCAGAAACACTTGATTGTGGCAACCCGAATATCCAACACTCGAGTGATATCCTATGAACCAGGCCCCACGTCCCCGGCACCCGGCAGCTTACATACCAACCGCCACCAACAAAAAAATCAAGTCCTATCAATCACTACCATAGTGGGCAGCGGGGTCCCCGTGCCGATCTTAGTGGCCTCGGTTCTCAAGGCCTAGCATACATGTGGCATGTGGGTATACACTGGTAAGGTGCGAGCTCTGCGTGGATTCAGGGGCAAGAGAGGAGTTCGGACCCATTTTTATTTTCTCTTTTTCGGGGACACCATAATAGCCGCCGAGAGCAGAGCAGAGTATTGGCTTGCTTCCCTGAATCCATGAAGATAAGAGATTCCGGGAGGGATACTTGATCTCGGCATCTCCTGCCAGCTGCAATCCCACGATCATGACTCCGTCGAGCAGAAATGGACGGACGGAAGTTGGCTCCTTCCAGGCTCCAATAGCATGCAGCCCACGGGAAGAATCTAGCTGCCCCTTCGATTAGAAAAAAACAGGGTGCAGCTCCTCCACAAAAGCAAGTAAGCAAGCCATCTATGTTTGATATTGATAATATAACACGGAAAGGTGGTGGTGGGATCACTAAGCTAGAATACGACATTGGTGCAGTACTCTTACTCCCCTCTCTCCTCCAATTCGCATTCGTCACTAAAAAATGCCGATAGTCCTATGGGTGGTGACTCCGCCGAAATTTTCACCACGTTTTTTTTTTCTTTTTCATACTGTGTGTATGTTATAAGGCATCCTCAAACCAAAAAGCCACTTGTAAAAGCACTACATACCCCCTCGTGGTCATGTATGTGCGGTGTGCTGTGTGTGTGTGCGCCATGTGTATGTGTGTGTGTGTGTGTTTCGTAGAGTACATGAAGTACATACCTACATATACATACACATACACATACACACATACATACATATACTCGGGGCAGGTAAATAGTACCAGACAATGCAAGTTTTTGTCTCTGGGCCCTTTTTGCAGCAGTTCTCGCCTAGTACGCGCACCCATTGGCGAACCAAAAAGCCTTTATTGTCCGGTACTTTTTTACCTGCCCCGGGTACATACATACATGTAACTCCACCAGCCCAGGACTAAAAGAAAAATTTCTAGCTAGAGGAGAATGTGCTGGAGCGCGCGCGCAAGGCGGATATGCATGTGCACAGGCTGGACTGGACTGGAGGAGGAGAATACGTGTGGGATGCCTGAGGAGGAGGAAGATAGTCGATGTGTATCCCCCCATCACCACATGCACAACCACTACGATCCCCCACCCACCCAATCCCTCCCTGTCTGTCAGAAGCATGTGGAGGAGGGCCGGACCGAGCCGTGATCACATATATCCGCCCACCCCAACCCGGTATTTGCATATTGCACCCGGTATTTGCATATTGCACCCGGGCCGGCCACCAACCAACCACCAGCGTGCGAGCACCCCACACACCACAGACCTCAATTCCCCCGGCTAGACGCCATCTTGCGCGCGGTTCACAACCCATCACTCGCATCCTCCCGCCCCCCTCCACCCGGCCGCGCGGAACACCCAAGCCGGCCCAGACCCTGGCCTGCCTGTTGTGGGTGGGGACGGGTGTATACATTACATCTCGCTATACAAGACGGGTGGGCAGTTGGCTGGGATGGGCGGGGGCGTGTAATGTGGGTTTGTACGCTAACCACTAACCCTAACCCGCAGAAAGACACCCCCCCCGGGGAGCCCTTTTATATAGATTGTTTTATTTATTGTTTCCCATAGCTCTATGGCCACTGGCGTCTAATATTGTGTACAGAAGCCCGGTGTATATGTATGTATACCGACTACAATATTTAGATTTTAAAGTATTCATAACATAACATACCCCCCAATATCTCCCTTGAATCCCTACGTTCTACACCTTCGCATCCCATCTCCGCATATAACACCCGCCCACTGCACACAGCACAGCCCAGCACAGCACAGCCAATCCCAAGCAGAAGAACGAAAGAAAAAAGCACGAATTTAAAAAGTGACTACATAACATACTACACACGTTATAAGGAGGAAGAAGGGCAGAACAGACTATGTATAGTTATATAAATAATAAAAAAAAAAGTAGTAGGAGACAAGAGTGTTTTTTTTTTCTCTTTTGAAGTGATGAGCGGGGGCAGCAGGTGTGCGGGCATTGATATTATGCCCGCCCTCTTCCACCCCCCTGCCTAACCCGCCTGCCCACCACGAAGAGGAAGGAGAAGAAGGGGGAAGAAACGCCCAACCATGCAGGCCCCCATCTACGAGGACCCGTACCACAATGCCTCCGCGAGGTATATAACCCCGAACGCCAAAAATGCCGCAGCACCACCAAGAGTCACTATTCACCGTCAGTCACAACCCATCAATCTCACCCCATAAAGAGCTAAAAATGAAAAACTCACCATTCCTCACACTGATCCTACTCGCCAACATGCGTCCTCCCACCACCGCGATCCCCGTACAGATGGCATGTCCCGAGATGGCGCCCACCGTCACATACCAATAATCCTGCCCGGCGGCCATTGCGATGGTCGCAATCTGCGAGCGATCCCCCCACTCGCCCAGAAACGTCATCACAAACGTCTGCACCCACGCGGGGCTCAGCAGCAGGCCCGCAAGGTTCTGGATGCCCTCCAGGCTGGTGACCCTTGTGTTTTGCGCCTTTCCGCCGCTGCCGCCGCGGCCGCGCGCACGCGCATAGTCGTCCTCGTCCGAGTCGGAGAGCGAGGGCGAGGAGGTGGAGCGGCGGATGTGGGGGCCGCGCGGGGAGGCAATGAGGCCGCCCTCGAGGCCGCGCGGGGTCATGCCGTGGGATGCCTTCTCCTCGAGCTCCTGCTCAACCTCCTTCATCTCCTCCTGGACGTTTGCGGTGCCCTTCTCCATGCGCAGCCCCTCGAGGACCATGCGCACGCCAAAGACGAGGAACAGGCCCGCGGCGAGGAAGTTTGTAAAGTTCTTTGGGAGGAGCGTGGGGACGGCGTGGCCAAGGAGCGCGGACAGGATGCTCATGACGATCAGGGAGCTCAGGGCGGCGGAGAAGACGAGCAGCCGGGGGTGCTTCATGGCCATCAGCGCGGCGATCAGGAACGTCTTGTCGCCAATCTCGGAGAAGATGATCATGACGAACGACAGGGTGAAGGAGTGGAAGGGCTGCGAGATACCGCCGGGGACATTGTCGTCGTCGTCGTCGTCGATTGGGGAGAGGTGGGGCTGCGCGGCCGCGGGCGGGTCTGCGAGGGTGTCGGTCTGGCTCTGGTACTCCTTATGGCCCGAGCTGGATACCGGCGCTGACTGCTCGTCGTCGTCATCGTCTTCGTCGTCGTCGCCCCCCTTCTTCTTCCCCTTCTTGAGCGACAGCTGCTTCTACCCCAATTAGCCACCACCACCTTCCCCTCAGAACGGAGAACAGAGAATCAACTACTAACCGAGCTCTCATCACCCTCGCCCAGATCCTCAATGTCGACAATCTCATGCTCGCCCGTGTGTGGCGGCGGTTTCCTTATATCCACGCTGCTGCCGCCGCCACTGACGCCCACCTCGCCGGTGCCCTTCTTGTCTGCGTGTTCGGGGTAGAGGCCGGGACCGCTGTGGGGCTTGCCGTCGAGGCCGTCGACGGGCGCGTCTGTGGTTCCAGATGTTGGTGGGGGGACGGCCGTGGCGAGCGCGGCGGTGCCTGCTGCTAGGAGCAGGAGGAGCGTTTTAGGGTGCATACTTTGCGATGATGTATGTATGTATGTGGTATGTGTGTGTGCTGGTGAGGGGTGAAGGTTAGATTATGTATGTAGTTGGAAGAAGAGAAACGAAAAGAGAAGAGAGAGACCTACAGAGAGTAAAAGCCTATGATAGACAGATCAACAGACGGACAGACAGACAGATAGACAGACAGATAGATAGGGGCTCGTCTGTCGATGTTGAGGAGGTTTAGTTTCAGAGACGTCAGACAGACAGGAAGGAAAGCAAATCACATCAGGTGTAACGCAATACTCCCAGACTGGGATTTGAGCCGCTCGCCGGAACAGCAGCCCCTGAATTAGCGTTTGGTCATGCATTGTCACTCGCAGATTACTATTTCACAGCCCCCCACCCCCTTCTCCCTCTCCCCTAGCTCCCCCCCCCCTCTCCTCTCCCCTTTCTGTTTGACCGGGGGCGCATCCTTGTCTTGTTCCTAGTACGCAAGTGTTTGGGTACATACATGTAGGTATTGGTACATCAAGAATAGTAATTGGGGGGCACCGGGCCCCGGTACCTGGGAGCGGGGTATCGGTGAATATTTTGTTCTAGAAGGTTTGATTGGGGCGGTAGAGAGGAGTACAATGCCAATGATTGTTTTGAGGTAAAAAAGTATCCGTCTGCCCCATCTATCCCAACTACATGTAAATACATGCACACCATACTACATGTACGTACGCAGTGCCCTGCCTGTAAAACTAAACAACAAAAATGGAAACCAGAAGAAAAGCCTGCATTTATTAAACCCATACAAAATAAAATAAAATAACCCACTCCACCTAGCTACTACCCCACACCCCACACCCCACACCGGCCTGAACCCTACAGAAAAAAAGGGACGGGAGAGAACAGAGAGGAGATAAAAATCATTTCACTCTATAAACCAGACCAAAAAAACGGTTCCACAAAAAATTATCAGCTTCCACACACACAAAAATACTAACCAAAAAACCAAAATAAAATACCCCATCATCCCCAGAAGCGATCAGAGGAGCAACTGACCCGTGGGGGCGCCGCCGACGCCGGCATCATTCCCGTACCCCTTCGCCGCATCCGCGTCCGCGATCGAAATTTGCCGGTACATCCTCATCTCCTCCTCAAACTCCTTCAGCGCTCTCAATTCTGTGAATGAAACCCAGTTAGCCAACTATTCCACACACTCCCCCTTCCCCTAAAACTAGAAATTAACGTAAAAACTCACCACTCCCCATAAACAAAAACCCAATCAACCCGTCCAACACCCCCGTCACTGCCACCACCCATGCCAAAAGCATCAACGCAAATGCCACACCATTGTGTGGACTCCACCACACAGCGACATGGCACCCAACCAGCACCGGTAGAGTCGCCCAAAAGTGCGCAATCCGCCACCAGTACTCGCCCTCCTGCCGCCGCGTGTACGTCGCGATCAGCGTCTGGATCTCGTCGATGATCCCCACCGGCAGATACCGTTCATACTCGACCTCGCCCACCTGCCCCACCAGCTGGGCCTCTCCCGCGCGGGCCTCCCCCGCAACGTCCACCAGCATCGCCTCGGGTACCTTCGCGGGGGAGCGGGCGGCCGCGAGTGCCGCTTGCTGTGACGGATTCGGCGTCAGCGAGAGGTGCACCTCGACGGAGAAGTGGTCAGAGAGACTGGCGTAGCCACCGGCGCCGCCCTTGCCGCCCGTCTGCGAGGGCATGCTCATGGGGTCTGTCATTCCGACGGTGACGTCGCGGACGCTGGAGGAAGCCTGGCTGTGGAAGACGTAGTCGAGGCGCTTCGCGTGGGGATCGTAAGTCTCTGGCGACGGGAGGACAGGGCCGGGCATGCGCCATGTGTTGAGGACCGAGTCGCAGGTGATGCCCAGGTTCTCAATGTTTGCCTTTGCGGTTGAGCCTGGCGGCGATACCGCCGGCGTGTCGGGGTACATTGAGAGCCAGGAGTCGGCGACGAGGCCATGGGTGGTGATGAGACGGTGGGCGAGCGACGAGGGGATCATATTGAAGTCGCCGGCGCCGATTACGATGGACCCGCGGAGCACGGCGCCGCGCATGAGCTTTGCGATCTCCCAGGCCTGCGCGGTCCGGTGGCACAGGTAGGTGTCGTTGACCTCATATGGGGCGTGAAGGTGCGTGTTGAAGACCTCAATGAGGCGGCCCGAGGGGTGGCGGATGGTGGCACAGGCGACACCCTTACCGACGTACCAGTCGCCGCGCCAGAAGGCCGTGGGGCGGCCGTTGAGCGGGTAGGCGTGCATGGAGCTGGACTCGATGGGGAACTTTGAGAGGATAACAAGGCCACCTCCGAGGGCGCCAGAGAAGTAGAATTTTCCATAGGGGAGGAGATTCGAAGTTTGGGCGCGAAGATTGAGATAGTCGGAGTGCACCCAGAACTCTTGGAGGGCTACAATGTCATGAGTGGGGGCAGCACGGGCGATGCGGAGGGCAACCTCGTGGAGGCGAGCTGTGCGGTGCTTGGCAATGTATTTGAGCTGCGAGTGTCAGTGGTGCATGACGTGGGGGGAGAGAGGGAGATGGGAATGCTTACTCCCCAGCAGTTCATGGAGAACACTCGGACAGTGTCGTCTGTTGCTTGTGCCATTGCTTGGATATGTGTATGTGTCGTAGATGTGTGAGATGTGTAGTATTTCTGTATATCGAGTGAGACCGAGGTAGTTGTAGTTGTAGTAGTAGTGGTAGTTAAGCTGAGGTGAGGATCGGTGAGGATCGTGGAGTATATAGCTAAATATAACTGTGCAGTAGAAGTGGCAGTAGAAAGGCGAAGTTTATGTAGCAGTGGGTGAGATTCGAAGAGGCTTGAGTGTATGTAGCTGTGTATATATACTTCTTACATACAATACCTGTTGTGTAATCAACCTGAGAAAGGCTTGATATGTTGATAACGTAATGCTTGGCATGAAGGATTGCGGCAGCGTGGCATAGTTGAGAACAAGTATGCCCGCCGTGCCCGCTTTAAATAAGCTGCTTAGTAGTAAATTAATAAAGCATCTTGAGCATCATAATCAATCGGCTGTAAGCATCGCAGCAATTGGTATATATTTCTCGTCGAATCGAATCATTCGCTTCGATGAGGCGAGAACTTCTCACCGCGTCAGTAGTAGAACATCACTCATCGCGAACTTCTGGCGTTCTTATAAAGCGCGCGTCCAATACTTCCTCTGATGCATAAAACTTAAAACAAATTACCAAAATTTTTATGAGTCACGTCAAACAATTCTCTCAGTTATCACTCTCATGGACAACCATTTGACTGGAATAGAAATCAGGGAAAAAAAATAGAAGCGGGAAATGCGTAGCGCATGATCAAATCCTTGAGCACAAAGCCTCTGTCCGTCATCCGTCGTCTGCAATAGTTTGTATTATCATTATCGCGGCGTCATTACCGACCGATGTCATGTGCCCGTCAATTCTGCGTCTACATGTTCTGTGGGAAAGCAGCCTGGCTGGTTTCTCTCCAGAACTCTGGTTCTGTTCTTGTCGTTCACTTTCACTAGCTCATGGCGCTTTTAAACTTCTGACAAAGCGGCCTCAGGAGATTTTTCTTAGCAACAGGCAATGCCTGGTCCCCCTCGATCATTCAATCTGTAGTGTAATGGACCTTCTTCGATCTATTCAGAAACTTCGCCAGGCGAAGCAATAGCGAGGAACAATCTGAAGCGAGGGCAACAACAGCAGCAGCAGGAAGCCCGTTCACTCGCTTCTTAAGCGTCGCGCGCCTTACCGCAGCGCCAATCTCATGGCTCAGGAGCGCAAAGAAATTTCCATGGTATGTCGGTCTTACGGCGTGATCTGCGATCATCATGGTCGAGTCATCATGGTCCCAGCAATGGTTGAAATGCAACAACATCAAACTTAGCGCCCATGGACCGCATCTCAAACCCATGATCGAGGCGCCGAGGACGAATTCCTTCCTCACGGCGGTCTGGCTTGGCGAAATTCGCCGAGAAGATCTGGCCTCCTTGAAAACGTCCGTCGCGCGTTAGAAACGAACAAATCTGGCTCCTGGATTCGTGGTAATCAGGAAATTTGATAAGCCAGAACTAAAGCTATTATTCAGACAACGAATTAAAGTTAAAACACTTCGTTGTTATATCGGATTCGTTCATCTGCATCGAAGCTTAGATCTATAACCTCGCGCCAAAATCTTACAGGTCTAATACTGTGCAGAGGATTAGGTTCTATTCTGAAATTCAAAATCGCTTCTTATCTGCATAGCGCGGATTAAATTAAATAAACTTCACTCTTGCTCGAAACTTATCCGGCGCCGAACCGTAGAATCTTCTTTCAGCGAAAATCATCGTCGCTCATGTTCGCCGGGAGGAAGGTGTTCTCATCTTCTGATCGCCCGAAGGTGTCTCGCATCTTCCCGACCCCCATTCTAGCACTCTATCACTCTATCATAATCACTGCGTCTCAGCCTTGCGGCCAGCGTCTTAGGTGTAGTTAAGCAGGTGGCGAATCTTGGTTTACCAACGTCATTTCGATTACCTCTCATCATAATCATTTCTTAACTTATTCGGGACAAACCTATCACACTCTCTATATCCTCTTCACTCATGCTCAATACAATTAGAAATAAAATCAACGTCCGCGCCTTTACAAGCCAGCCTCAAAAGTCGCGGTTAAGGCGAAGAAGGACACTCTACAATACGTTACAACCCTATAGGCCTCTCCTCTAGCACCTCTAGGGTCCTAAGATCCATCGAGAGAGTCCCAATATCTGGCCATCAGCGCCTGACCTTGCGAAGATATGCTATTTCACGGTTAAGCGTGAAGCAGCGGAGGAGGATAGGAAGATAACATGATCTGGCGTTACAAACCTCCAACGCCCTGAGCGCGCGTTAGCGAAGCTTTCGGGAAGAGTGAATATCGGATACATATTCACTCCCGCGGGCAGGCTTGGCTCAAGGGCCGTAGGCAAATTTGAGTAATAAAAATCTTGGCAGACGCCTTGAGCGTTCATAGGCATAATCGAGGTGTCTCGGCTTTCTGAGGAAAAGAAGAACGAATCGATTATTAAGAAGATCATGGTAGTCTTATCGCGAGCGATTGGTCTTGATTTTATCCGAATCGATAGGGGACGATATGGCGCCAGCTCTTGGACATCAAAGATCGGGAGAGACTTCATGCCAAGCAGCGGGTTAGAGGTTGAGGCGTAAAGAAATTTTCTATGGCAGGAATAGATCAGCGTCGAGAATCGTCATGAAGATCTCAATTTCTTAGAACCCATGACATTCTGGATGAAAGCGTCAGGTAGATATATCGCGGACTCCATTTCATGCGGCTCTCTGTTATGATGGAGATGAGAATCAAAAGGCAATTTCAAACGCGTCTGGCCTCTGAGCAGTCTGAAACTTGAGCCGGCTCTTTCGTCATCTGCAGCCTTGTTCTTTCTCATCATCCGATAGGAGGGTTAGCGAACAATCAGGTAACAGGTTAGAGCATTTCACTCGGCAATAGCCGTCCGTAGTCGCCTTACGCAAGCCGGACGTCAAGCAGCGCCTCTTGACGTCGCCGTAGCCAACAAGGATCTGAACAACAACGCAAACGCGCGTAAGTCATAAAGCATCGAGGCAATGCTGGACGGCGAATGCAAAATCTGTGATCTTGGGGCCTCACGAAATTTCTTAGGCTCTTCTGGCACCGGCGATAGCGATAACGCCGAGTTCGAGGGCGAGGGGCGTAGATAAGCGGCTACGAGGAAGCAATCTGAGAATCTGGCGTGTATTTTGCCAATCAGCAGCGTGATAATTTCTCGGCGAACGGGAAGGTTTAAGTATCGAGCAAAGCGCAAAATACTCTACAACCTCTGAGTCTGGAAAGGCATCAATCCATCGCGCTCGTAGGGAACCTGACGGACCGTACACTCTTATCGCGTATCTTGTAGTCTGTTATTAAGTTCTTATGAGGAGCATATTGGCGCATGGGATACAAACCATTCTTTCGAGGATCAAAGGCTAGCAAGCAATCAGGTCAAGTAATAATCTCGTATTGAGTCAAGGCGAAGATGGGATCGCGGAACTTCATTCTGTATGCGTTATGTTCGTAGAAAAAGCGAAACTACGAATAAATGCTTGAATCTGAGGAATAGGAAACTCCCGTAGCGGAATTCCTTCAATCAACGTCACGATCGCGTCATTCTGACTCCATGGCCGAAGTCGTCTGAGGAATCGGAGGAGGAAGCCTTGATTAAGTTAAAGTTAAGATACCTCGTTCTTCGTGGGAGAATCAATCCCTCTGCGAAGTTGAGCATTCCTTCTGTTTGGGATGCAATATCTTCTCCGGAAGCAGCGTATTCATCTCCAGCCTTGTGAAATCAAATTCTTATCAATCGCTTTCCGCCGGATCGTGCGGCGACGTAGAAGAGTCTGCGTCTGAGTTACAAGTAGGGAAAAAAGTATCCAAAATGCGTGGCTAAAAGCTATCTTGCATGTATTGTATATCGTCTTCTTAAAATCGGATTTCGTGAACCCCGCCGAACCAGGTAAAGATTATATTTTTACCAGTAAAAGAAATTTATCTGCGGACAGTCGTGTAAGCGCGAGCATCTTCGCGTCGAAATGCGTAATGTTCATGGCCTCTGAATCGCGCAATCCTGTCTATAAAGGAACAATGATGGGTTGTGTCGATGCATCAATGTGACCGATTCGAAGGGTCTGGTACGAAAACCGAGGAAGTAAGGCTGTTCTGTAAATCGGATATCGTCGGTCTATCAGAAGCTTATCTGAAGATGATCATGAGCGATCAGAAAGAATCAGCGCGATGTGGCCAACCGCCGCCTCTGAGGGCCCTGTATGGCTCCTCAGCAAGCGATATATTATCTGCATCACTTCTGCGGCGTCTGTATAATCATCAGAATCTACGTGGGAAGAAGTCGTAATGTGAAGATCTCAGCGGTCTTGCCGCAATGAAGATGGGTTGTGTAAGAGAAGCAGTCGGATTAGGCAGCGTCTTGCGTCTCTGCGGACTTGGAGCCGTTAAGTCGAAACCCGCGTCTGGGTTCTAGAACTCAGGACTAGCAATCGATCACGATTCAATATGATGTATCACGAGGATGGCAAATAAATCGTGAGCCATCTGATGTCTGATCTTGATGGTTAAGCGTATGGAAAAAACGGCCAGGTCGTCGGCATCGTATCTTCAACTAGTCGGGGTGATCATCTATCCAAAGCAGGAAAACATCTTCCATAACATCAGTGGAATAAATTCATCGGTAACTTTTAAAACGTCAGCCTCGGCATTCTATCAGAGGATGATCCACCCCGACGATAGGTATCGCACTGGGATTGTCACACACAGAGGACACGAGATGTTTACGGTCTCACCCATGGGCTATAAACGATCAGTGCAGCACCAGCAGAAGCTAATGGATAAAGCGTTCAAAGGTTTAACCTGGCGCTTTGTGTCCTGCTTCGTCGATGACATTTGCGTCTATTCTAAAACCTTTGCCGAGCACATGTCACACCTGGATGAGGTCTTCAAAATACTAGCAAATCTAGGTATCACTCTACGCGCTAAGAAATGTTTCCTTGGATTCTACTCCCTAGAATTACTTGGCTACGTGGTGGACAGAATGGGTTTAACCACAACAGAAGCAAAGACTTCCGCACTTCTAAATCTCCCTTTCCCAGAAACCCTTAACAAGTTGGAATACTTTATAGGGTTAACAAATTGGAACCGCCACCTAGTCCCCTACTACGCGCAGAGAATCAAACCCCTCTCCCAACTAAAGGCAAAAATGGTAAAGCTAGCACCAAATGGAAGAGGCAGGAAAGCATACACCTCTAAGACACCCGTACCCAAGGACGACGAACTCGTAGCATCCTTCGAAGACGTACGCAACGCCATCGCCTCCAGGCCTAGATTGTTCCACTTCCTCCATGATAGACCAACATACGTCTTCCTAGACGCGTCACCAGAAAGATCTGGCGTAGGGGTCGGAAGAAAAGAAAGTCGCATACCTCAAAACCAACTCGTTCATCTGTTCTTCTCCCAGCCTAACAGGCAGAGAAGAACTGGCCAACAGATAAAATGTCGGGGTTAGTATGACAGTTAAGAAAACGCGACCTACTCGCCGAAACAAAGCGCTATCTTTTATACCGATCACGGCTGGTCTGAAAGATATCTGAATGTGGGAACCACATCTATAGTGAAGTCAAACCTAAGACTCCAGAACGGAGCATCTACCTGCCCAATTTAGGGATCGTATTTCAGTAATTTACCGTAAAGTCTTGAGATGGAGGTCACGATGCACTATCCCGCCAGAATCTTCTCCGAACGCGAAAAGATCCTCTGTGAAAAACTTGGTAAAAAATTCCAGATACAGACGAGTTTGAGGTTTCGGAAGCCTTCTTCACCAAAGAATTGCCTGGTCCACATCCCAATATAGCATTTCTCTCAAAAGCTCCTAACAATTCCCCACTCGCACCCATCACGCCCACCGTACCCCCTTCCCTAAAAATCCCAGATAGCGAGTGGCATAAGCAGATCAAGGAAGCAGTCCAAAACGACCCTTACCTAAAGAAAACCTACGACTACTTAGCTCAGTCTACTACAATCATCAACGGATTCAAGAACCCATGACTGTCAAGACGACTTAGCGAGAGACACCACACCTTTTCTTCGTGGATCCTGACGATACCAGCGCCGCTTACACCTGTCACAAGAACAGAGACTCGAAGACATCGGCGAACTTTGGTAGGACATACTCAAACTTATCCAGACTATTTTATTGGAGGAAAATGGGCAAGCACACAAAAGTATACGTGGAAAGATGCCCCCAATGCCTAGTTAACAAGCCTAAGAACCACAAACCCTATGGTCACCTCAAGCCCATCATAAGTCCCATTTGTTCTTTAATACACCGACGGATCCATTAACGGATCTCCCACCACGCAATACTCAAGAACCCTAACGGCCCGTTAGGGGAAGCCTTCGATTCCATCATGACTATTACAGACAAATATTCTAAAGCAGTACGTTTCATAGAAGGAAGGAAAGATTGGCGTGCAGCTGCGTGGGCCATCAAGTTCCACGACAGAGTGGTAAGCTGCTGGGGATATCCCCAGACACTCATCACAGACCAGGATCGCAGGTTCATAGGGAAACTCTGGAAAGGTCTGTTTCGCAGAGCGGGGACGCGCTGCCTAACAACAAGCCCGTGGCACCCCGCCGGCGACGGCCAGTCCGAAAGAACCAACCAAGCATTGGAAGTGACACTACGCTTCTACGTCGACGGAAGACAACAAGATTGGGTCCAGCATTTACCTACAATCGAGAGTATCTTCAACAACAACCTATCAGCCACAACTGGCTTCGCTCCCAACGAGATCCTCTTTGGAATAAAACTCAGAACTAAACTCGATCTCATTACACCACCTGGAAAGACCCCAGAAACCGAAGTAGCACAACTTCGCGAGACCATTAGGAAGGAAGCCGAAGACGCGATCGCTGTATCCCAGAAGCAAATGACTAAGTACCACAATGAGAGGCACGAAGAACCCGATTTCTCATCCGGCTACGCCTACATAGCATTGAAGAAAGGGTATACATTACCCTCCATTAGGAAGAAGAAACTAGCCGCGCAACGCATAGGCCCCTATAAAATAATAACTTCCGTTGGGAAAGGACGTGCCCTGAAACTCCAATTACCCCCAAACTGCAATATAAGCGACGTTATTTCAATAACTAACCTGGAACCGGCTCCTAGGCCAAATGAGGACCCTTATGAAAGACCTCAAGCGAAAACGCAAGCCCCCGTGGAAGGGACCGCCGTAGCCGCCGCAGACGATGCATCCAATTGGGAAGCGGAAACAATACTGGACTCCCGTATATTCGGCAGATGGAAGAAGAAACAATACCTAATTCGCTGGAAAGGTTGGAGCCTGGATTTCGATCGCTGGATCGATGAAGCTAATCTTCCAAATGCCAGGATACTCGTGGATGAATACGAAAGGAAGGTAGAACGTGGGGAAATACAACAAAGGAAAGCAGGAAAACGCAAGGAATGACTTCGGAGATGGGAAAAGAACTTATTATTATCGACGCTGGCGCCATTTACTACGAATTGAAAAGAACGGCGACGTTACATTATCATAAAAGAACTTTGTTGTAATCAACCTGAGAAAGGCTTGATATGTTGATAACGTAATGCTTGGCATGAAGGATTGCGGCAGCGTGGCATAGTTGAGAACAAGTATGCCCGCCGTGCCCGCTTTAAATAAGCTGCTTAGTAGTAAATTAATAAAGCATCTTGAGCATCATAATCAATCACTGTGAAAACATCACAACAATACCTATAACATGTGGTGGTGGTGGTGGTGGTGGTGGTGGTGTAGATGTAGATGATGATGGGGGGAGGGGGAGGAGAGAGAGACAGGCAGACTAACACTCACCTTCCGTCCAATGATGACCGACCGGGGAAAGGACACGAGCAGCTGAGGTAAACAAACATCTGAATCAGGCCAAGAGCTACAACATACAAATACAATACACACAACTCTCTACAATACAACAACTTTTACAACAATTACAACAATTCAGATTCAGATTCAAATTAAAGACCTCACATCCGTCTATTTACATCTACACCCACTTCTACTCCCCCTCCCCCTCCCTCTTCCCCTCCTCCCCTCTTTCTTCCTCCCAAGAATAGCTCCTCTGGCCCCTGTCTCGGAATTCACCTCCCCAGAGCTGCTTAAGTATGGATGTAAGAGAGCCTCACCCCTTGGCCTGCATAAGCATTCCCTTGGCATTACTATTAACACAGACCAGAGTGACCCAAATTCCAATATTCAATTTCTCAATTCTCAGTTCCCATCCTCACCACCACCACCGAGACCACCATCACCACCACCCATCACCTAAATCATGGACATTGACAGTGCCCACTTCCCTACCTCCCGTCCAGAACGTACCGATTCTCCCCCTCGTGCCCGTCGCCCAGAGTACGAAGCGCGCTACACACTCACAGGCCACACCCTCGGCGTCTCTGCCATCAAGTTCTCCCCCGACGGCAAATGGCTCGCCAGCAGTTGTACGTCTCCTCACCCCTCCCCTACCCCTTACACACCCCTACTAACCCCCCTTCTCCAGCCGCCGATAAAACGCTCAAAATCTGGCACGCCAAAACCGGCAAATACGAACAAACCTTCGTCGGGCACCTTGCCGGCATCTCGGACGTCGACTGGTCCCCGGACTCGCTCACGCTCGTCTCTGGCAGCGACGACAAGACTATCCGGCTCTGGGACGTGCAGGCCTGCAAATCCATCAAGCAGCTGCGCGGCCACCACAACGCAATCTACAGCGTCTCCTTCTCGCCGCGGGGCAACATCGTCGCCAGCGGGTCGTACGACGAGGCCGTGCGCCTCTGGGACATCCGCAGCGGGCGGTGCATGAAGACGCTGCCGGCGCACAGTGATCCCGTCTCGGGCGTGCACTTTAACCGCGACGGCACGCTGATTGCCAGCTGCTCGCACGACGGCCTGATCCGCGTGTGGGACGTGAGCACGGGCCAGTGCCTGAGGACCATCGTGGAGGAGGATAATGCCGCTGTCATGGGCGTGAGGTTTAGCCCCAATGGGAAGTACTTGGTGGCGGGGACCCTGGATAGCTGTGTGCGCTTGTGGGATTACCACAGGGGAAAGTGCCTAAAGACGTATATGGGGCACAGGAATGAGAAGTATAGCATCACGCCTGGATTCGTGGTCAGTGGCGCGAGTGGTGGGAGCTTTGTGTATGTTGACTTTTCCCCCCCCCCCCCCCCCCCACCTTGTGGGTGAGGTTCCTCTAGCTAGGTGCTGACCAAAGACAGGATTGCGGGCTCAGAGGACTCGGACGTCTACCTCTGGGACGTCCAAACCAAAGAGGTAGTCCAGATCCTCATCGGACACGACGACGTCGTCCTCGGTGTCGCCGCCCACCCCACGGAAAACATAGTCGCGAGCTGCGGGTTGGACAAGACGGTCCGGATATGGATCGACGAGAGCTGCTAATCGGGGTGGGTGGAGGGCAGGGGACTTTCTGGCGTACCAGGCGTTTTTGCTTGTGGGGGTTTGCGGGAATTGACATTTTCTCTCTCTGGCCTTTTTTTCCTTTTTTTTCTTTTTTAACTTATTACGGGTTTTTTTGTAGATTATTAAAAGAAAAACAATGGCATTTATGCGACCAGACTCTGTGGTTGGGGGTCCTGGATCAGATTGGATGGGGTACACTACCTACTCCACGGCCCGATTATGAGTGAACAGTTTCTAGTAACCATCACCCATACGCTCAAAAAAAAAAAAAAACTCCCAATCAAACAGCCCCCTCCCTATTCCCGCCAAACAATCATTTCCCCATCTCAAAACCCCAAAACACGCCCCACCGTATCCAGTTTAGCGCGTCAGCCCGAACCTGAGTGATACCTCATGACTCTTCCTTCCTCCCCTCCCCACCTTCAACTCTCGCCCCTACAAACGGCATTCTCCAACCGCGCGCACCTCAAACAGAACGGTTCCGGCGTCATTGCTGCGTTGTTGCACCCTCCTCCCAACCACACAGACACCCCTAACCCTAGGGTTATAACAACAACGAACTAACCCTAACTAACCCTAACTAACCCTAGGGTTACTGTTCCGCGCGTTGTTTGACCAGAGAGCCAGTTCTGTCCTTCTTCACCCAACACAACTCGCGACTCTCTTCTGCACCTTTTCATTTCAGGCACACCATCGTCTGCTTGCAATTGCTTTGGCCTATCTACTCTTTTACCTCTTTTACCTCCCATTGAAAACATCACGACCCTGCTCCTATAGACCCATCCTTACTTGCCCCATACCAATTCCAGCCCAGCTAGGCCAACAAACCTACCAACCTACATACATACATACTAACTTACTTACTTGCCTACCAACCAACCCCAGCCCCCCCCCCCCTCCCCGTCACACAAGAAGCAAGCAAACAACAACAACAACGGTGCATCACCCATCACTCGCACCACACCCCCCCCCCAGCACCCCAACATCTAACTACACACAACACAACACACAGACACCACACCACACGCCACGCCACGCAGCCCCCCCCCCCCCCCACCACACAAACGAAACGCCCCATGGCCAAACCGACTATGAAGCCGCGGCGCGCCGCCACGGCCCGCACAGCAGCAGCAGCAGCAGCAGAAGCACTCCCGCGCGTGACCCGCGCGGCGGCGCCGGCGCGAAAAACACAGTTCCGCAGTGACCGGCCGACGCCTGTGCGGCCTGTGCAGCAGCAGCAGGCGGCCGACAGGCGGGTGCTGAAGAGGTCCGCGGGGGTGGGCCCCCGGCGGGGGAGCCAGAGGGAGCAGGAGCAGGACGAGTCTGAGGAGGAGGAGGAGGAGGACGAATCTGAGGAGGAGGAGGAGGAGGAGGAGACTGTGTTCTTGCGGGGAAGAGTGATCGGAGGGGTGAAGGAGCAGCGTGGAAGAATGTGTAAGTGCCCCAATTGTTGTTTTTCCCCCCTTCGCCGATGGGCGGGTGGTATCGGCGGAGGGGGTGTGTGC
This sequence comes from Morchella sp. 2015-shanyang, assembly GCA_024713795.1. Lineage (NCBI taxonomy): Eukaryota > Fungi > Ascomycota > Pezizomycetes > Pezizales > Morchellaceae > Morchella > Morchella sp. 2015-shanyang. The sequence goes on from JAMGZB010000010.1 coordinate 1,235,685, forward strand.
GTGCATGTAATATGTACTGGATTAAGCTTTGTGCTGGCCGGTTGCCCCATACATGGTCATAGCTTTGCCCCAAATTCCTCAATTGCTCCCTCGAGTGCATATATACATTGTATCGTGGGTCCAATCCCACGTCGTCTTGTTCTGCTTGCACTATATTACTATTATATACTACATGATGCATCCCCCTCTCCCCCTCTCCCCCTCTCCTCCCCCCCCCCCCTTCCAACCCCTTTGCTCATGCATGTTGCCTCACCAAAGTTTGCTGCATATATATATAATTCTCCCACATGTACTATCCACCCACCATCGCTCCTGAAAAATGTCACAATCGCCTGCGGAACCCGAAGGGAAAGTACATCGTGAATACAGCTGGCTAACCTCCCTCCCTCCCTCTTCATCAGCTCTCTCACTCGTCCCCAATGATGATGATGATGATCATGACCATGAAGAAGCGACAAGAAAGCAGCAGGGGAGTCGGCGAGAATTAGAAGAGGTACCCGAATCATCGCCCCCAAACATATCAAGATATGAACCGCCCCCAAACCTCCTCCCTAATGACGACTCCGTCTCCTTGACCTCGGCATCGGAATTCTTCTCAACACCCGAGCCAGATCTATCAAACACTCAGATAGACATTGAGGAGCTTGATGTGGAGCTCATGCTCGAGATGTTCCCACACCTGGACGCGCATGGTAGGAAGATACTAGACCTTCTCATCCTGAAACCCCTCACCAGAGACCTGCGACGGCTTCTCCTCGTCCCAGGCTCAACCGTGTCCAAGCGTCTCCGGGCATACGAGCAGAACTTTACCGCGTCTAAGATGGCCTACGGCACGTCTGAATACATCTCTGTGCGCCAGGTTGAGAATGCCCTGGGCGGTGATGAGAGCTTCCGTCCGCTCCTTCATGTATCAAACCTGTCCATCCTTGCAAATGTTGCATACACCAGCCAAGGGTCTAGCGCTAGTACCTTTGAGAAACTAAAGCCGATTGAGAGGGATTTCCCCGTGCAATTTGGCGATGTGGTCCGGAGCGCGAACTTCCAGGCTGCCTTGGATCTTAGGACCCAGTACCTAGTGTTGGCATTGGTCAACCAGCAGGACACGGGTGACTTCGACCCTGATATGTGGTTAAAGATGGCCTTCTTCGAGGGCAATGGCCCGGAACTCAAGCCCTGGCCAGGAGCGGAAGGTGTCCATAACTGGAGGACGCGAGTTATCCAAAGAGTTGAAGAGATCAGAGGCACCTTTGCCAAGGACCCCCGTGAGCCAGTGGATATTCCCACGTTGGTCGATCTGTTCCCGTGGGACGGGTTTGTCAAACGGATCTCGGGCTACGTTAAAACCAGGTTTTTTGAGATTGAAAAATTACGGGACTACAAAAGCGCCGAGGACCTGGTTGAGAAGGTAAGGAAACCGCAAATTCTGGAGGATGCTAGGGTAATAGACCTCTTGGACGATCGTGAGATTCCGGAGACGGTACAAGAGGAGCCCACTCCTGTTAAACCCCGCGTACGACTTTCCCAGCAGCTGCCAGACCCTGAAACAGTGGCTGCGCCTGTAGCGGTAGGGGAATCTGCTACAACTAAGAAGGATGAAGGGCTGCTGTAAGTGTGATACTTGCATTCATTATTTCTGCACCCCTTCCTCCCCCTCTAATTTCAATTAAATGCTAACAACCAACTCCTTCTTAAAGCGCCGTGAGCTCTGAATTGTCAAGGCTTAAACACATGATAGAGCAGCAAGGCCGTGAGGCGTTGGGCTCAACGTCGGTCTACCTCACTACAGCACAGATGAAAGACCTGAAAAGACGAAAGACCATGCCCGCTCCCGAAACAATACCTGTTGTGAGAGGCACGCCGAGAGTAGCAACCTCATTGGGCCCCAAAGATGCGGAAATAACTATTGCTGAAATGAGATTCTTGAAGTGTCTAAAGGACCGATATTCAGAAGCTGGGCCTCCTAAAGAGCCCGAGGCTCCCAAGAAGTCTGTGGTCCCTACACAAGCAGCAGAAGAAGACCCCGCACCCGCGAAAGCTCCTGCGCAAGTAGAAGATTCTGCGAATATGGAATCCCCTGGACAAGTAGAGGTCTCTGGATCGATGGAAGATGATGAGGGCGAGGATAAAGCGCCAGAGTCAACAGCTATGGCCGAGTTATGGAAGACCACGCTCACTGTCTCGGGGATAATAAAAAATAAAGAGAATAATGAATCACTAGCTGCAACAATCCCTCCGCCACAGCCAGGTCACCCATTGAAGCGTAAGAGGTTCATTGACCCCCAGGAGGGAGCGAGACGCATTTCACAGATCGATGATGGTACCCGTGAGTTGCCGGCGAAGCGGCAGCAGCTGCAGAAAGGGAAGGAGAAAGAGGTCATCATTGAAGAGGTGGAAGAAAGTAGGCCCGCGCTTGAGACTGAGGATCAAGACGAGGCAGAAGATGCAGAAGATGCAGAGATGTATGAGGTGGACCCGAGGGAAGAAGACAAGGAGAGGTTGAAAAAGAGCAGAAAGGGCTTGCCAGATATCGGCCCTTCAAATGCTGCGGGAACCTCCACTTCTTCAGCTACCGCTTCGGCGGCTCCGAGAGCATCGGCCCCCTCTTCAAAGACCGGGGAACAGAACGGCTCCAAGCCGCGTAGGATCGCACCAACGAGGGCTCCTAGGAGCTCCAAGGGCTCAAGAGCTTCGGGTGGCACTGATGCATCTAGGAAGCTATCGGCCTCCGGCGTATCAGGTGTAAGCGAGTCTGACACCGACGATGCGGAGTACGATGAAGAGGAGGAGGACGAGGGCGAGGACGGAACCGACGAGAGTGAGGACGAGGATAACAACGCGAGGCGCGCTGAACTCAACCGTAGGGTTCAGAAGATGGTAGAGAAGAACCCTGTGAAGAAGGGGAAGCCACAACAGGTATTGAAGACACGACAAGCTTGGGGAAGGAAGCAAACAGCACTATTAATCCGAGTAATTGGGGAGTACGGTTGCAAATGGGCCGAGATTAGAGATGTAGGCTACCGGCGAGCTAGGAAGCGACAACAAGCTAACCTGCACGCGTTATAGATGAACTATCCCGAATTTAGCGGCCGCTCGAACATCCAGCTCAAGGACAAGGCGAGAAACATCAAATACGACTACCTAAGGTCAATCCCTTCCCCACAGCAATTATCTATATCGCAATATAATCACTAACGCTATATATGTAATCAGAGCGAAAAAGAAACTGCCTCCCAACTTTGAAGATGTTACAATCAGCTTAACCCAGGTGCGAACTCTACAACATATGGGCATCAACTGCGACGATTATCTCTGAGGGGCCTGGTGTACCGTCATCAATCTGTATCATCTTGACGCCATTCCTATCCTTTTTTTCTTTCTCTTTTGCCTCTGCCAACTGCACTGTCTTGTATCTACCGTAGGCGTTATAACTCTGTAATCTTCACTACTTATCACGTTTACTTTGCCCCCATTTTCCTATTATTATTATCATTGTTTTGTCTCTAGGCTGGGTATTGTGGTTCAGGCTCAACTATAAGGCTTTCGGGGTGTATTGGGGCGCGGTATTTTGTTTTTGCTTATTATGTTTTTCCTGTCAATTTTTTAGGCGGGTAGGGCAGATAATATTTTCTTTATACGCCTCGTGGTTTCTCGGAGGTAATAGAGGCCATGGAGTATCCGCGTATGGAGAGTGGGAGCTGCATATCTGTAGTTTAATATGGGGCTTAGGGCCGGCCCTTCAGTCGCCTACCTCTCCTTCGTTCGATGGCCGACCACGCCGTTGCTGTGGCTTTATTATCAATGTAGTATAAACTCTGTTGCTTAACATCACTATTATTAATCCTCACTGCGATTTTCTGCGGTCGGCAGTAGGCCCTTTGCGCAAAAGACTCCAGAGTCTTTTTTTCGGTAGCCTTATTGGTGCCTGTCCTTCCATCAACCAATCATACAAGTATGGAGTCTTTGCGCAAAGGGCCTAGTATCTAATTGTGGTGGATGCACTTTGTAGTTACGGTTACTAATATATATTATTACATGTAATTATAAACTTGTTGCTTAATTACATCAGCACCGTTGGTGAAGGGGTATCATAGTTGCCTTCCATTACACAAATGACAGCAACTGGGAAGGGTTCGAGTCCCTTACGGCGCATCTGTAATTTTTGACTTTTTTGACCCTTTTTCTTTTTTTTCTCGTTTTCTTGCCCCCCCTCTTTCGAGTGGAATCGAGTGGTTACGGAATGCGGTATTTCTACAAAAGTGAAGTGGGAGGTCATGTGGCATCACTCGTTACCTGTGTTGGATCATGGAAAGTGACACGGCACAACGAGTGGGTTTTCGTGAGCGAGTGCTCAACAGTGAACGTCCGATGCTAAAACTACTAGCTTAGGCCAGGCCAACTACATATTATTTATTTGTGCAGCATGCTTTTCTACAGATTAAACAGCAAGTAGTCTATTTTTAATACAATTTTTGTTTTTTGGAGCATGCACCTTCAGTAACGAACGCCCTTCTACCTTCCGTCCTGTTATTTTACTTTCTTTCCCCTACATAGCCCCCGTTCACGAACGTTCTCCCGGTTCCCGAGATTCCTTAGGATCCCCAAACTCTGTGTGGCACGAGAAGAATAGTATAGAGCCATCTGGGCTGCCTGGCACTGCCTGTTGGTCGTTCCCCCTTCTCGGTTGGAGAGTGTTTTTAGGATTAAAGAGGGGTTCATCCAGATCTTGCAGAGCCAAAAACGGGGATGTGCTTCCCTGTTTCCCCCCCCCCCCCCCTCTTCATTAGCATTTGCCGAGTCGTGATATTTGTTATTTGAAAAAATTCCAATATGTAGCGAAAATGCACGCGGTTTTAATTTTATCTTTTCTAAAAAGTCAAATAAATTGATATCTCGTCGTGCCTGTAAACATATAAAAACTAAACAAGGCGAGTATAATCATTAAAATTTCAAATAAACAAGCAAACGAAAACCAAGATCAGGTATTGAGACCCATTAATAATAGGTCATAACGCCAAAAGAGAGAAAGAGAGGGAAAAAAGAAAAAAGAGGGGGGGAGGGGGGACTAAAACACAAAACACAAAAAAGTATACATCGCACGCGTGGGCCCCAAGAGGATAGGAAGATAAATGTAAAAAATTCAGCTGGGATGGAAGTAGCGACTCCTCACCGCCTGACTGAGACTGGACATCCTGCTTGCCATGTTGCCAGCTTGCATGGTGCTTAAATAGGCTTCCTCCATTGCCGATTGAGTAACACTTGTATCTAATATCAATCAGGACCGAGAAGGATTATCCAATGTTTAGCGTACGTACCAGATAAATCACTGAAACTACTTCCCATACTCGGCGAGTTAGGCCCAGTAGATAGACCTGTACTATCCACCGGCAATCGCCTAGGGCTTCCCATGGGGGCTAAGGGTTGATGAACTCTCGACCTTCTAGCCCTTACTGTACCATGCGATTCCAGTGATGGTTCAACGCCAGTTCGGGAGCTAGGTCGAGCAGTGTCCTTTCCTTTTATTGTACCAGTGCCAGAGGTCCGCCGTCGCAGTGTCACAGTACCTGTCATTTGGTCGTCGGTGCCCCCGGCAGACTTGTCGCCATGTGAAAATGGCAAAAAGGCCGGTTCTTCATCTCCATCATCCTCATCAGAACTTTCACGAGAGCCCTTTTTGTTGAGGAAGGATGGAAGCCTCCGAACAAGTCTGTTTCCGCCGTCATCATCATCGTCTGATGATGCCGATGCCGTAGAAGACTCTGTATAATCTTCAGATGCAGATGAGGGACGCTCTGGAGAGCGACTAGGTGATGGATCGGCAGGGGCGTGGTTTGAGGGCCGATTATTGACAAATGAAGGCTGGGGACCTCCACGAGTGGTGGTAGAAGAGCCGGTTCGTGACATTGGTTGTGCAGAAGCTACAAAACTTTAGTACTTTGGTTCCTAGAGCATTGACTAGAATCCTTACGCTTATTTGTATTTGTTGGGGTCGCTGGAAGGCCGGGTGTGAGCCGGGGGGTAACAATTGGAGTAGAACGCACTGAAAGGGATTAGTGAATCTTGGGGTCTATAGATAAGGTTCCCTATAAATGGCCATCTCGAGATGACTCAGACAAATATTGGAAAGTGATATAAACTCACCTGTACCCGCTGTACCAGTTCTAGCCATCGGGGCCCCACCCATCACAGCCGGAGATTGGGGTCGTGAGTATGGGGAACTACTGGAAATATTGGCGATATTGGTATTCAGAGTAGATGTCCCTGCTCTTCTCATTTGAGCTTGAATTTGCGAGAGTTCCCGTTCGTAGAGCCAGGCTGCCTGCTGAAGCAAGAATTCCCGAGAGACTTGAAGTTCGGTTGCTCTACTAAAAGATTAGTCTCTGTTTCGTTGAAATCTACATCAGTGAACTCACAATCCATTCCCTATATTCACACATTAGCCCTAAAGATATCCCGCTAGAGTTGACGAGGGGAAAACAGTACAATCAAGATCCATGCTTCTACCAGCGCTAGAAAGGACCTTCCACAAGTACCTCTCCTTTGAGTCATTCCAATCAACCTATTTTGCCAATTAATTCATTGCGCCAATCTTCTCTAAGCATATAAATAACAATACCCACCTGCGGCGGGTCTACAAATCCGTTCCTTTCGAACGGTAGTCGTATATAAACGACATACCTCTCCTCCACCGGTGCCTGAGGGGCTGTAGGGGCTTGGCCGCGTCTACTTCCCTCCCGATCACCTCTGAGAAAGTTGGTACGTTGGGCTGGAGGAGCCAGATTCGCTGGAGATGAAGCTTGAGCTCCGTTCAAAGGTACTCCAGCTCCCCCTGCAGCTCCGGCTCCGGCTCCGGCTCCGGTTCCAATAGTTCCAGCTCCTCCAGCTCCGTTTGAAGAAGTCTGGCGGGGCCCAAGGTGTCCAATCATTTCTGCTGCGGCCTGTGTAGTATTCTTGATGATGTTCGGGAGTGGTACTACAGGCATGAGGCTCGGTGATCGCGTATGAGCGCAGGCTTTACGTCACGGTGAACGGAAAATAAGCTTTCCAGTCCACTGTAGGTACGAATATGAGTTCAAAAAAATAAACCCGATATTTTAGTGCGACGTGAATGCTCGCCAAACGATTCTGTTATCGATTTTATTACTACATATAAGGCTACCGATAACAGCACGTGAGAGCTAGTTCAGCTTACTAAGCACGGCGGCAGCTTACATAATATTCCCATAGTTTAAAACCACCCTCGACAGCTATTGTCATATATGTCATATATCAAACCTTACACCGAAATGTATATTTTAGATAACCAACTGTCTAGTAAGTGATGGATTCCACAAATTAGTGAGAATAACTGGGTATGGTAACTCACATACCTGCAAATGTCTCCAGAAAAACCAGCCTATGGTGGGCTATATGGGGGCTGGATCTGGAGTCAATGCGTATGTACTACGGTGTCAAGGGTAAGTGAGTAGAACGTAGCAACGCAAACCGCACCGCCGAGTTCTACTCACTTACCCTTCACACCGTAGTACATGTATATACATATAGTGCTCTACCGCGTTGGCTAGCGAAACCCATTTATAGCAGACGAATAATAATACAATAAGTACCTTTACTCAGTAAGCACAGAATTGGGGTATAACTGACAGTGCGAACCCAACCACGCCGCACATACCATAAATTCCCTGCATCTTTTACAATACCTAACTAGATGTAGCTACGGACACCATTCAGGATGCGCGTGCTCTTGACCACTCCATCCTCTGGTTTAACACATGGCTGAACCCGCATCCAGATGGTTGCAGGATCAAAGAATCCGGTAAGTGCAATATTAGACAGGGCTAGGGGGTAAGGTATCTAAATACATGTACTACATAGCATACTAACATAACACTAGGTGACCTTGTAACTTTGTCAAAATGGTATATACCTAATAGAGACTTTGCGCGAATGGAGTCAGCTCTATATTCCGATTATCTGATTGGCAGGCTATGGGACCGACATCAATCAGGTTACCGGAAAATGAAGCTGGCTCCATAAGTAGTTACTTAGTATAGGTTAGATTTGTATCTATACCGATGATAAAATTACTTTTAACACATTTACTGCTCTATACATCTACTATACCATGATCACTAGTTTCTTCCAAATACTTTCGTTTGAATTATCTTTAGTTAATGGCTCTGGCTTGGTTTATGAAAATAAGTGTATTTCGGCTTAAATCCTGGGCAGATAGATGGTCCTGAGTTAGATATTACCATTAGCTATATACTGGTTTGGGATAAGAAAGAGATATACTAGGTGGTTTTCATGGTTAGGACTTTCAGTTATATTTGCTCCTTCTTGAACTACTGCTTGAATCTCCTCCCATAGGGATTATGCAATATTTTACTCTAGCATATAAATCTAGTATATAACAGCACCAATATATACCCAAGTATATACCCAAGTATATAACTAAATTTGAATATCTACCGGGATTTGAATTCCGGTATGGCGCGGGGGGTTTACACATTTTGATTTAAACTCAGGTAAGCTAGGTTAGATTGAGCTCGCAATTCGCTAACTAGAAAACAGTTTGCAACGAGGAAAAAGATTAAAACCTAAACACCGTATTTAACCAACTCAACCAATAAGAAAAAAGAAAAGAAAAAAGGACTATATTCCGTCAATCATATCATCATTCTCATCCCTTAAGGTTTCCTGAAACTTGGGTCTCATTTCAGCATCGTACCTCCTCGCATTCACTTTACCACCCTCGTTGGACGACCTCGATTTTCCACCGTTCCAAGTGTGTAAGCTCACGGTTCCTGTGGTAAGTCCATACCCGTTCCAACAGGTAGCTAAGTTCTTTATTAGAAACTTACTTATAAAATAAAGCGACATGAAACAGGAATTGAATAACAAACCTGCTAATACAGGAGCGCTGGGGTGCCAGCTGACATCCCTTACACAAGTCTTCCATGCCCTCGAGCTTGATCTATCATCCCAAAAATCGCGATATCTTCTATTATTCAGCTTTTCATCTATTGGTCTAGTATTCATGGTCGCAGAATTAACATCTATCGTGCCAGCAACAGTTGCATCAAGGTTGTAAATTTTGACTTTCCCATCCGCAGAGCCTGTATAGACATATCGAGACCCAGTCGAAGTAGGAGGTGAAAAATGACATCGAATCAGAGTTTTATGGACACTATGCCCGCGATACGTAACTAGCGAAGAATCATGTGGTAGTTTTATAGGCCCTCTCTCGTAGCTACATACCCAGTATGTTAGCAGGGTTGCTTTCTGGGGTGGCTGTATACATAGGGAGAGTCTAAACCTACGTATGCGAGCGGTAGTCAAACCCACTCGAGTAATTAAAATCAGGCAAAATATCAAATTCTCTAGGACTCATCATTTTCCTGTCCGGTTATTAGCTATGAATTTAGGTCATTTGACTCAGGGAGCACTAGCCTTATATCCCATAGCTTCATAGTCTGATCTTTCGCGTTAGAGAGGACATATCTTCCATCTCCCTTAGTATCCACATATGTTAAGCCTTCTGTGTGTCCAGCAAACACACCCACCTCACGCCCATCCGCCATACTTCGTCGATCCCATACTTTAATTGTAGTGTCGTCAGACCCGGAGTAGAGAATGTGAGGGGAGTTTTGATCTCCATAACAGACGGCATTGACGTCTTCCTCGTGGCCTTGAAGCTTGAGTATCGGCGTACGAGTCTCAATGTCATATACGTAGAGACAACTATCGCTTGCTCCAGCTACAATTTCACGACCATCACCAGAGAATCGAACAGACCATACCTACCAAGGACATTCAAAATTAGCTTGTGTTCTCAAAACTTTTCTAAAAAGAGGAATTACACCGTAATGTGGATTCATTCTATTTCTATTCCCACGTTCTCCGCTGCTTAACTCCAAAGGAATAATTTCGTCATTACCAGGGTTTGTATTTGCCATGAAGACGCAGCTTGTAATGCTACTATAGGCTAAGTGGTTATTATCGGGGGAAAGAGTCGCGTCGGTAATGGTCCATCTTCCGCCAATATAATACACAGACTTGTAGTACTTCCATTCATACGGATTTGAGGTATCGTACATCCGCACTTGGAAATCTTGAGAACAGCTGTAGAAAAAATTCCCATCCTCGGAAAACTGACCAGAGTACGAGCGATTATCGTAATGGATGATCAAGTCTGCTTCACTGCTTGGAAGCATTGACTATAACTGTTATAAGTAATATGCCATCTGATTATCGAGTATATCGAAGAATTGAAACCCACTTGTGCCATTAGTTGGTTTAAAATTCTTCCTCGCTCACCGACATAACTCCCGATCTCTCTTTCCAGTAATCGTCGGGATAGAGTAAACCCTTTAGTTGGTTTTGAAGCGCCACCAGCCCCATAAGTCTGTAACTCATTCTGTAATTCGTCAGAATAACTTCTTATGCTTCTACTCAGTCCTTGTTATCATAGGTGCACCGACAGCTCCAAAGTCTCCTGATCTCATAAGCTCCTGACCAGCCGCACTTGGAACTGGGTCGACTTCACCATTGTGAGGGGGGAGCGGGCGGCGGTAGTATCTATCAATTTCCATAGCCGCGCTATTCCCGCTACTAAGCCTAAATATCATGTTTCTGAGTGGAATCCGCCCTTGAAGTAAGTGTGCAATTTGCAGTGTTCGAGTACTTGTATCGATTTCGTCGTCATCGTCGTCATCGTCGTCATCGTCGTCATGGTCCTCCTCCTCCCCCTCCTCCTCCTCTCCATCTTCGTCGTCGTCATGGTCTTCAAATTCAACATCTAGGTCGCAATTTGTTATTAAATGGATAGACTCCCGAGATACTTAAGCATTCAGTAAAACGTTGCCAGCTCGGTGGAGGACAAATCCCCACTCATAACTTAGTGATAACCAAAAGCACAGGAGTTGGTCCACAAGGCCTTAAGGCTGGTACGTATTGAATAACCTTGATACCTCTTCAGGTTACCTGGTTCACGAGCTTTTACTGTACGCCTAGATATCTCTGGAAAGAAACGTGGCAAATCCATACCTTCGTCACCGTCTTCATGATCATTGGATGTCTCATAATCCATATCACCATCATCCGGACCTGTTTCATTGAGATGAACCGCAAGTGAGTTATTCATGGCGTATGCAATGGCGGTATTCTGGCGAAAGGGGATAATAATGTGAGCCTTTGGGAGAAAGAGATATGTATTTAAGTACTTTGTGTCTAGCGGGGCATTGCCGTGTCCCGCAGCAGAAGGTGTTCTTATCTCCGCCTATCTCCCTTTGCTGCTGATTGAGAATGTCAATCGTTCTGCTGTAGTTGTACCAACATTCGATTCCACAAGGATTAAAAACCAGCAATACATGTAGTTTCCGGAAACTACAGCAAAGGGGAATTTTCTCATAAAGGGCACCTTTATAGTATTTATACTTGGAGCCCCATGTAATTGAATTTAGCTACTGATTTGTGTTCAGCTCTTGTCGCACTAGGTCATACATTCTTCCGGGGATGAGTTCCGGTCCAACTGGGGGTTAGGTTTGAAGTTTCTTGGCTGATGCCCGTTCGTCGTTGCACAGGTGCTGTATGCAGGCACGCGTAAAGTGCCAGTAGAGCAGGTACATGTAGATACCTACATCTATAGATACCTCCAGGTCTCGTTCTTAAGCTTTACTGTACATACAAGTACTCTCGGACCAATACTTTGAAGAGCTAGACAGAGTCGCTTCTTTTGGAGGGCTACAGTAATAAGGTCTTTGTCCCGGAGATATGTAGGGGTCTTTTGCCCCATGAACTGTATCATACAAGGTGTCAAGGTGTAACCGGAAAAGACAAAAACGGCTTGCGGGACGAAACATGGGCTCATCGGCAATTGATCCGGGCCTAAACCTCAAGAGACTTTGGTTCTCAATAGCGCGCTCGCTAAACGCGTAGAATAGCCATAAACTTATTCCAGATAATTCGAAACATGATTATCTCAGGTTTTCAGAATCCAGATTAGTGGAGAGCCTAGAATTGAAATTCGACGTTGTTGCTGAGTGATGGTTATTTTTTTGGCCCTGATGATTGCCCTATAAGCTCATTTTAAGTACGCGTATGTAGGTACGCGAAATTTTCTTCCCTCTTCCTGGACTTTATGCGTAGTCGTCAGCGCACAGGCGTTAGTTGGTTATATGAAGATAAATGCAATCGTGTCAAGTACTTATATCAGCCCATGCCCTCCGCTCCCCTGACGTGCCTTTAAACTTTGCCTTACCTACATCTTCCTTACCCGCTCTCTCTCGACTTCATTTTATCACCACTGTAGTCAGTGCCAAACATTAAAACTGAATATTAATCTACAATCTTTCAATATGGTTGCCCGCGTCCAGCATCCTGCACCTTCTTTCAAAGGAACTGCCGTTGTCAACGGAACATTCGAAGGTCAGCCAATCATCTACATCTAAGGAGCTTAAGCACCCTTTCGCTAGCCCTATCTTGAACAGCACTTTATTACCTTCATGCTCTTTTCAGCTCAAGCAGGTGTATACTAAATATTATCTATGGGGTCTAGAAATCTCGCTTGATGATTACAAGGGCAAATGGCTCGTTCTAGCCTTTATCCCCATGGCATGGACATTTGTTTGGTAAGACCTCAGCTGTTAAGCTTTGTTACATTCCCGCCTTGAAAAAAGCATTTACCGAACCAAACTGACTTGTGGCCGCCTTAACATGCAGCCCTACTGAGGTTGACCAATCCCGTTTCCACTTTACTGATCTACTTGATCAATTCAGATCAAGACTACACACTATTCGCCGAACTGACACATCTACAATAGATAATCGCATTCTCAGACGCCGCGAAGCAATTCGCTGAACGGGGGGCCTCCGTTGTCTTTGCTTCAGTGGATTCTGAATATAGGTACTGTTGTCGGAGATCTCTGTGCAATCATAATTAGGTTACTGATGATAAGTGCTGTAGTCTTCTCTCGTGGGCCTCAACAGCTCGCAAGGATGGGGGTTTAGGAAGTGTTAATATTCCTCTTTACAGCGACAAGAACCATAAACTAGCAAAGGACTATGGTGTTTTGATTGAAGAGGAGGGTGTTGCTCTTCGTGGTCTTTTTATCATTGATCCCAAAGGAACTATCCGCCAGGTACAGATATCCCGACATGAGAAGTTCGGATGGGTATCGATTGAGCTTTTATTTACATTTTACCATTTTCGCTAGATTACTATTAATGATCTCCCCGTTGGCCGCTCAGTTGATGAGACGATCCGTTTAGTCGATGCTTTCCAATTTACAGAGAAGGTATGTTTCATCAGCTACTAAATTTAAATCAAAAGACTAATGAAGTTACAAAGTACGGTGAGGTATGCCCTGCCAACTGGAATACTGGTTCCGAGACAATCAAGGCCAATCCGAAAGATTCGAAGGAATATTTCACCAAGGTTCATGGTTAAAGTGTACCTCAAGTATTTTAACTTTAGGAGGTAAACTCTGGGCTGTTAATACGACCTAGGTCGAAGGTAGTGATACGAAAAAATAGAAGCTTGAAGTCGATCATCTATTGACTAGATATCGACTACATTCATCTTGTCTGTGTGGTTCAGTAGAATTTAGTGATTGCCGAGCTTATTATTGTCAATCATTTATCAAAGGACATACGATAAGCGCATGAATTGTCAAGGTTTCTTAAATTTCTTAAAAAAAAAGTGATCGTGATACCATTCTCTGTCCCCCAAGTAATGAAAAGCAAACATAATGTGGAACACGCTAGCTACATGGATGTAAGCACGGATTGAGATAAAAGCCTGAGAAACGAAGTAAGAGCTATAAAAAGCTATAAAAAGACTGCCCAATAGAAGAATGATTGTAAAGTTAAGCGCGTGAAATATGAGGAAATGAAAGTAACGCGAAAGCGTATAATGTGGGCTATGAGCCAAAGGAGAGGAAGTAAGGGAAGGGAGAAAGAAGAGGAGAAAGAAAGGAAGAAAGAAAGAAAGAAAGAGAGAGAGAAAGAAACCCCACGAAACCTAGTCATAGCCATTGATACCCTCAAAAAACCCTTTAGCTAATCTCTAGGAGATAATTAGAAAGGCAGCTCGTCGAGGGATATATTTTCAAAGGTCTCGCTATCAATACCGTCGGGACCGTCGATATCATTGAACCTTTGGAAAATACCAGAGGAATCACTCCCGTCACTATCGGAAGTATGGCCGTTGCTATGATCCTTGGTATTGGCGTCATATCCGTTGGTTTCGCCCTCGTCGGATTGTGCATTGTAGTCGAAGTATGTGTAGGCGCTGCTGTTTTCTAGACCCTCCTGCACCGGCACTATTTCATAACCGGCAAGGTAGTCTGCAGCTGTATTAAGTTGGTTGGAGGTGCCCTCGTGTGTGCTGGGCGTGTAGCGTTCAATTTCCGAGACAGGGTAACGTCCGACTTGCCCCAGACTTTCATCAGGTGAATTAATATTAAAAGGATATTCGCGGTTGGCAATTTTTCCTAAAATTTCCGGAAACAGCCATGGGAAAGAGATGAGCGGCATCGCTTTCACGTCCTCGGGGGTGAACTTTAGAGGCTCCCCTTCAACAGGGCGTTCACGTTTCTTTCCTTTGGCCTTTTTTGCTTTTAGGCTCTCCAATCCCGCATCCAATTCCTGTTTGGCCACTGTGTACATAGCCACAACAAATGGTCCCAGCTCCAATTCGTCGCTACTACCGACTCGGTGTATAACAGCCTTTTGCCAGATTTCCCTTAGGCCACCACGAATACTCCCAATTTCCTCGTGGAATTTGTAGTCCCCCGCAGCCTGAGAATGGTGCATGACAAAGGTCGAAATTACTTCAAACTCTGTATATATTTCATGCTGGGCCATAATACTATGCAATGCCGCATCGTAATCGCTTTTCAACTCCCTTGCTGCTGATAGATCATCCTCATCGAGAGTATAAGCATTGAGTATGCGCTCATCGAATGGGAGCTCGTAAGATGGTATAAAGTCTATCCTCTCCACCATGTCGTAGAGCTGTCCAAGAATTTTATGAGAAGTATAGCTCTTCTCCCTTTCCTTTTCCATAAAATGAGGATACTTTCTGATTCTTAGACTACGAGGCATTTCTGCCGGTACTCCAGTCTTAACATAGTCCACAGCATCGGAGTGCAGGGCAGCAAGAGCCAGGCCTATTCAATGTTAACACGCACTAGCTCAAAGAATAAACGGGGCATAATAGACCTACAATTAGAAGATTTTACTCCTTCGTCAAGGTAGTCTGCCCAGGCCAGATGAGTATTTGCGATAGCTCCAAGCTTGTCGTTCTTCATATAATTAACAAAAAACTTCGTGATATCGTTTACCTCGACGTCACGAGACAGTTCCCTAGGTTCCATTGGTAAGTAGTCCATTGGTGGGTAATTTGTGACCCCTCTCGTCAAATCTTTATCCCAGATAACTATATAGTCATCTCCATCCAAATCACCACCAGATAACATGCTCGCAAGGTCACGATCCCCTTTGCTAGGAAATACAACAACGTTGCGGAGGTGCCGCAATTCTGGAACATCAACAGCCCGTACAGTCCGAATATCGCCAGGGTGAAGAGAAGGGTTACGGGCAACAAGACATAAGCCTTCGATCACCCTAAATTTGCCCGGGTTTTCCGGATCGCTGACTTGTAGAAATATCTCTGGCATAACAGGAGGGGTTGGTTCTTTTCTCCTTTCACGATCGCCGCCATGACCTCCATCTTTCTCCCCCTCATCCCTCTTCTTCCCCTTCTCCCCTTCACTCTTCTCCCCTTTCCCCTCTTCCTCTTCCTCCTCATCCTCTCCCTCCTCTTCATCATAGTGCCCTTCTAGAATCCCCGTTTCGTCAACCACACCAAGAACAAAAGCCCCGTTCTCAATCATTATCCTTGCCTTTTCCTTGAGATATTTAATTGACCAAGACCGCCAGAGGCTAAGAAGAGAAACCACAAAAGGTTCTCGGATTTCCATGAAGCCGTTGCGGACCATGGCTGCAAGATCCAAGGTGAATTGGTTTGCATCAATAGCTCTGCAAAGCAGGTAAGTCGCAGCTGCGGGCCTAACCATAGCATCCGCATACTTCCCCAATGTATCCTCTAGTTTAGCTCTAAACACGTGGTCTTCCGCCCCAAGTGATGAAAGGACTATGATAAGTTGTCTATTAAGGCATGCAGTTGCGGGGGCTGACCAACGAATTACCTCGAGGATTTTGTGCCTGGCTTTGAACTTCTCCTGGCTAGGGCGGATATAGACCTCTCTTTGTTTAGCATCAGGCCACACAGTTAAAACACCTTTGCAGCCGCCAAGCCGAAATTGAAAGCAGGATGGTGGAGGTTGGTCTTTTAACTTGAGTTCCATGGAAATGAGGGTTGCTAGAAACTCTGAAATTTTACCAACACCGTCTGAAAAATTATAGTCGTTATCGGGATACACGATGTCAGGGATACCCACAACATCAACCTGGACACCACGAATAGCACGAGTGGTAGCTATGATAGTTAGCGCAGCTAAAAATAAATTAAATAGAGTAGCTTTTCCCGTGGAGAGAGCACACAACGAACTGAGCATGGACGGCTGATTGGACGCCACTATAGATAGACCTAAGAACTACGTGTGTAGTTCTTAGAATGATCAATAGGGTTATGGCCGTGCAGGTTCCTTGATATCCATTGGTGCTATAGCCGCTTGACGGGGTTATGAGAACGTGAGAAGGGTATTACAGCCAATGACCATTTCCTCAGTTATTTTATAGGCTCGTCGTCACAAATTTTCATTGCCCCAGAGACGTGCGGGGACTTCCTGCTTGGTCCATCGTGTGCTCTCTCCTATGGAAAAGGGGTGTAAAACAGCCAGAACTCACAAAAACATTGTCCAAGTCTAGCAGCATGCTTGGCAACAACCCTAATTGACGTAAACTTCCCCATCCACTCACGAATATCTTTAACCGAGACATGTTTGTTTGAGGCAAAAAAATACGCCCCATGCTCACGAATTTGCGAGTTCCCAAAAGCAAGAAACTCAAAGTGTTCTCCTCCAATAGTGATTCCATGTACCAAAGCGGTCATGATTCGTGTGAACACTTCGTTCATAGAATTTCTATCGGTTGAATTTATCCGAGCCTTTATTCAAATTAAAATAATTCATCAAAAAGGTAGAGCTTCTAATAAATACCTTAAACTCGTCAACAAACTGTACCCTCAAAAACTTGTCAGAGTAATGGCGGTAGTGTCTTATGACCCTATTGGTGGTTTCCACAGTAGGCGTGGCGTAATAGACCGTGGATGGTGTGATACTTGCTTTTCTCACCCGCTGATAATCGCCCTTAAGCTTCTCGAGAAGGGCTGCTGTGCCACCCTTAACGGTAAGATCGAAAATGTCCATGGGATCATAAAAACGTCGCTTTTCGTTTTCCGCAACATGCTCTAGTAACCGTACTGCCTTATCGGGCTTCATACCCAATAGACGGTCTACAAACTCAGTTGTGATATTGTACTCGTTTAAAAAGTTACGAGAAATGCAGACTTCTAATTGGTAACGCGTTGGGTACGGGAGAAGTGGTCTTAGTGTTGCAAGGAGACCGTCAGAGTAAGAGCTGGCAGGCCTCGCATCGATAGCGTCCCAAATAGGGGTATTCTTCTCTGTGCTAACCCTGAGGTCGTCAAGCACCCCAGTTTTGATATTAAAATCCCTCAGAGCCGATAGCATTTCTGTAAAGCGAGGAATTTGATCTTTCTCCAGTTCGAATTGAAAGCGGTATGTCGTCCATCGACCTAGGTTCGTTAGCTATACTGGGCACGCAACTATTAATCAATTGGAAATACAAACCAGTATCAATAATCGGGTCCTTTTGCCTTAAACAAACTGGAGATGTTGATCTATCAACTTGATCGAAAGCGATACCCGTTTGCCGAAACCATTTATCAAAGCTACTCCAATAGTTTGCTCTAGGATCATGCGACAGTGCAACGTTAAATAGTTCCCTCCAGAATAGTGGTGGTGATGGAAGAGAAATAAGTAAAACCCTTTTTGCTTTAGAAATCATAGGGCCAAATTCCAAGATTTGGCTGAGCTGGGAAAATGGGATCTGGAAGCGATAACTCTCCCATCTTTCCCTGGCTGGCTCTAATGATTCCTTGCCCTCGTTGTCGAGCGACTCCCTAGGCTCTACGGGAGTGCCTGGGGAAGCAGGGGCGTCTTCTTTGGTATGGTAGACTTTGAACTTGACATCAACTTGCTTGCGGAACAGGTTAACTTCAAAGACGATATCATCTGATCTGTTTTGTGTCGTATGCATTGGCATAAAAACAGTTTCTTCAACCATGAGGCCAAAGTCCAACTCTTTAGGTTTAAAAATCTGTGTAACAATAGTCAGAAATACAGAAAATCAACAGTAGGGGAGGTGGGTAATCTAACAAATCTGTCGGGATAGTCAATGCCCCTATTTACTTCGCTGGCCACTCTGAACTTGTGCCGGGGAAGAGGAAGAAGAGTTGCCGTAATTTCTTCTATTTTACCCCTCCACAGGTATTTGATAGGTTCATACCAGAACGGGTAAGTGATATCACTGTATAATGTAAGTAGGGACTCAATACTGGGACTATAGAAATTGATATTGTACCTGAACCTGACTTCTCCTCCCCCATCCCTGGTACCATGTGTGTTCTCAAAAAGCTTGATCACTTCTATTACTCCAAACTCCTGGAACCGTTCATATACATGTAAAGTTGTATAACCCAAAGGTAAGTTTCTTAGCTGTATATTGATTTCTGGACGAGATCTCCAACTATTCCGAAGCATGGGTTCATATGCTTGCATTGTGGGTGGCAGCGGTGGGGGCGTTTCTTGTGATGGGGGGGGGGAGTGTCGGCTACTTTGATAGGTGCTGCCGCTGCCGCTGCTGCTGCTGCCGCCATCGGGAGAGCTGGATAAGTTTGTTGTGTCGCCGGCGAGATTCGTGGGTTGATCATTACCTCCATCAACAGAGCTGTTAATTGTGTTTATGTTAAAGAACGACCGTTGTCTTCTTTCTTTAGCCATTTGACGTTTAGCCCGAGCGTTTTCAAGACGCTCCTGATATTGGGCTCTCTCAAGGGCGAGGCGTTCTTCCTTCGTCTTCAGAGATAAAAGTATTGGTGCCGGGGGGTTTGGAATAATGGTCCCAACTTCATTCCGTCTACTAGTAGGATCGATTTGAGGTTGTTGGTTGTGTTCATAAGATCTGGGTCCAGGACGGCCCATCCCTGGATAACTCCCACTGCTTGCGGGACCGCAACTCCGATCTAGCATGGGTTCCTGGTGATAATGATTTGAAGGAAGGGGCAGCGGAGGAGGGGAGGGGGGGGGGGAGGTGGGCTAGGGGAGGTTTGGGATAGCACGGGCAAAGAGTTCCCACGATGTCCTTCTACCTCACTACTTGGCGTGGGATTTCCGGATGAGTAGCTAAAATCGTGGCTTGCCTTAAGTGCGGTTGGGTTGCGCGCATGGGTCCTCATTTTTTAATCCTGGCGGTTGATCTTGACGCGAGGTAGTGCTTTTTAACGCCCGAGGTCACGTGAATGACGCGTTGCTAGGGCTAGTTGGTCCGGTTCGCAAGCAAGATTTGACGTGTGGTCTGGGTTTAGTATGATAGCTTGTAAGAAGAGTAAGAAGAGTGGAAGGTTGAGGGTAAGGAAGAGGAAAGATTGAGTAGGGGCAACGTCTTATATCTATCTAGCTAGATACATGTACCACTTAATGTTCGTGTGCCAACCCGCTATCAAACCACTCCTTGATGTTGCTACTACTGGTCATGTTAATAACAGATCTCAGTATTAGATTGAAATAATTTATGTCCTAAAATGACTGGAAAGAGCCAACACGTAGTAGGTTTCTTTGCAGGTGGCATGTTATATGTCGGGCCTGAAAACCCCTACGTACTCACGAGTTTAGGCCCCCCGTTCAGGCATCCAACATTATTACCATTCCGGGGGTGCCTTTGGAGTGACAGAAGATCGAAGAAGAAAACCAAAACCCCACACCTCATACCTATATTACCGCATCTAATATAGAATGGGCACTGAAAATTCCCTACAAAAACTTATAACGAATAGTCCATGGTAGTATCATCACCATCATATTCCGACCCGATTGTCCCCACAAGCCCACAGGCACCACTTCCTAGTTTTGGTGTGCTTGTAAACAACGCAGTTCCGCCGTAATTCGATTCCAGAGTCTGGTCTTGGTTTAACCCTGCGTCTATCTCTGTTGGCGTCTCTCTAATAAAGTCACCAACTGCTGTGTAATCTTCCTTATTTGCCACGCCTGTTGTCTTCCCCCGACCAGGAATACTTCTGGCTTGTTCATAGTTTATCCTGTGGTCCATCTGATTGGGACTCTTAGGGGTTGCCCCCATCTTAGGCCTCTTAGGAGCTGATCCATTTCGTGTGGGTGAGCTTGATGGGGACCCTAAATCATCTGTAGGGCTAGAACGCCTTCTCCCAGTTGACATAATCGGTTGTGTTGTCGCTATGCTTGAGACGGGCACTGGCTGTTCTTTTGGTGTTCCCTCTGCTTGGGCTGTTTCACTGGTAACACCATCGAAAAACCCTGAAAAATCACCCGGTTTGGTCATTGCGCCAAGAAGTTGCCGGGCTAATTTTTCTGCCTCTTTAGCCTTTTGCTCTTGGTGCGCCCGAAGCCCATCGATCTTTTGTTCGGTCACGGTCAGCGGATTTCCTAGAGACTTGGGTAGATTCAGAAGTACCCTCCCCATCAAATTTCTTTTCTCTGTAAAATGAGTAGCTCGTTCTTTATCCCTGTCATCTTTAGTTTTTTGAATTTGAGCATGGAGCCCCTGGACCTCCTTCTCATGCGCCAGTTTTAGTCGAATAACCTAAGAAGTTTAGCTTCGACTTGCTTAATTTAAAAAATTTAATATGACTCACCGAAGAACTATGGTCTGCTTCAAGCTTCCGGCAGTCTTGGAGGCTCTTTTCTGTTACTTGATCGATCTTATTCTCTAGTCGGCGTACCAGAGACTCCATTGTCTCGAGCTTGGTCTCTAGACTGGAAATTTTCTTATTGAGCTCCTTCTCTTCCTCATCCGCCTCTTCTAACGATATCTCCAATGTTTCAATTTCCCCGTTTTTACGAAAAATAGCAGATCTCTGGACTTCCAGCTCTGCAGTCAATTCGGCAATTTCCTTATCCAGGAGTTGGATTCTTTCATTTGCCGCAGATTGCTCTTTTCTAAGACTCTCATGCTGTTCTCGAAGGTTCCTGCACACTTGCTCTAATATTTTGTTCTTTCCTTCGAGTACTTCAATAGTCTCTTGTTGCCCATTCAAAGTTGCAATATGATCAACCGCCAACTTATCGGCTGCGATCTTGGCTGCATGAAGTTCTGACTGATGCGCAATATTCAACTTATCAATCAATTCCAGACTCTCTCTGCGGATTCCCTGTGTCTCTTCCTGAGAAAGGCGAAGCAGGTTTTCCAGTTCTTGCACTCTTGCCTCGAAGCTTTGCGCATTTTTAATGGACTCACTGAGAGATTTCTGTGCCTCTGCTACCGCTTCTTCGAATTTTCCCTCAATATCGTCCTTTTCTTGTCCAAGTGATTCGTATGCTTCTACCACGGATAACCTTTCCTGAACTTCGTGGTCCAATCTAGCCCTTAATTGCTCAATTTCTCGTCTCAGCCCTTTTGATCGCTCCACCTCTTCATAAAGTGGCTGTTCAACGCCTTCACAACGCGTTTCCAGATCACGGCATATTTCTCCCATGACTGCAATTATTGATTCATGCTGTCGGTTTGCATCTCCTTGGAGAGTGCTGTACAGCCGGTGCCTCCAGTTATGACTATTGGCCCGGTTTTCGGGGGTTGAGGAAGCTTCAAATAAAGTTATGTTTCGTGGTTTCGATTCGGACTGCAAGAAATATTGTGCAGAGCACGGTTTCTCCTTGGCCGAAAGCTGTAGTTGTTTTTCCAATAACGCACTGGCTAGTTCTGGGTCTAGGCCTACACACTCGCGATATCGTGTATATACCCCTGCCCGGAGAAAAAGCATGCAAAGTCCTAAAGATAACTCTTTTTGCAAGTCTAGGACTCTTGTCGGGCAGACTTCATAACCTGAGCATGTATATGACGGCTTATCCTTGTGGGCCGATAGAAAAGCAGGCATCAGTCGTGAAACTTCATCAGTAACCAGGCTAGAGAGAATATCATTCTGAAGCTGTTGTGATTGAGGAATAAGACCCGAAAGTGGTCTGATGAAGTTGGTAAGGTCTTTGAGGTTAGTGAGCGGCCGATAGTTCATAAGTGGAGGAGAGGAGGCCATGTTTAAAGAAGTAAGTACAATATCAGATATTTGCTCTTGAGAGGGTAGCGTATTAGACTGTCATATGTCAGAAAATGAGGTTACATAGGGAGCACCAATGCATACGCTTATTATTTTGGTCATTGCCAGTGGAAGAAATGTTGGGCTCTGGTATTTTCGATCTTGAACGGGCCTGTGGGATAAGGATTTCAGAAAATCTGCTAGGCCAGGCATAGGGGATTTTTGTGGAAACAGCGCTGTTGAAAAAACAAGAAGCTGGTAATTATTAGTACGCCATTAAAAAGAAAATCTTCATTTTACGCACCTCCCCGAGCACTACCTCGCTCATGCCAGGCCTTCTAAATTTTTCCAAAAGCTTTGGAGTGTTAAGTGTGTCGTTGCATGTGGCCAAAGATTCTTTGACCTCATTCCCCACAGTAGAAACAATAACTGTCGCTAGTCTAAGCTCTTCCAGAATATCTTCACAGTCACCAGAGTCTTTCGACGCTAGATCTATGACAATATTTGTTGTGAGTTGCAATAACTTTATTGCTTTTTTGCCGTGGAAGAAATCCTTATTTCCTCGTGTATGGCGATGATCTTCTGGTGAAATTGATGTAGAGACATCATCGTCATCCTTATCCAGAACATTGCCTATGCAGGCCAGTGTAGCCAAAGCCAAAAGAATAACGCCTCTGTCTGCGGTGTTAATAAATGCAGCCATGCGGTCCCGAAGTTGTATCTTTTGTGCCAAAGTCAGAAGTTCCGTCAGGTGATCATAACCATTGGACGCAAGGGTGTAAATCGATTTCACGGAGCTTTTGTTGGGCTTTTTGGTTGCAATCTCAACAATGCGGAGAAAGAACTGCACCAACAATGCTGGGGGGCCAAATTCTAAAGGAAGAGGGCTTGATAAAAGTGACAGACATGCTGGGGAGTACTGCTTTGCTGTAAGAACCTGTTCTTTGGTAAAGCAGGTAAATTTAGCGAGTGAGTTACGTACCTTTTCAAAGCTATTCTCATTCTGTTTTGCGCTTCGCAGTAACCCATCAAGTAGTGTTGCCTTCTCCCTTAACATTGCGTCCCGCACGGTAGTAATGCGCCCTAGAGGTTTTTAGTTACCTGTGTCTAGGTGCAATAAACTTTCAATAGGGCACTACCAAATTCTTCGACTACGTGGAGCGCATATGGACAAAACTCAAGTGCGCTGATAATAGCACCAGCAAGTGCGGAAATTTGACATGGGTTCGAATCGGCCCATCTGTACAGATTTATTTTTGAGGTAGATCGAATAACCGAGTCCAGGTTCTGAAAAGCTCTTGTCAGTAAGATGATCACGGTGGGATTGTATGTGACTCCAATACTCTCAACAACTCAGACCTTTAGCGATATAGCATATGGAGAGGAAATAACTTGCAGAATAGCAGAAGTAAGTTCCTTCATTGTCTCAGATGTAAAGATTTTGGTCTTAAGGTATCCGGTGTCGTCGCCACTTATTGATGCATACTCTACACAGTGAAAGTGTGTTGTGATGGAAAGCGTGTTGTATCGCCTGGCCACGATTAATTCGCTAGCGTTGTTGAGTACATGTATGTACATACATGTACCGGGGGTTGTGGGTTATTCTGAAGAACATTTTTTTGGCGGCATGATTGGTTGAAGCTGCAGAAAATGATACTTGGCACCAGAAAATGATACTTGGCACCAGAAAAAGTACTTGAATAGGTTGCCCCCCATCTTTTGCAACGCAACCTCTGAGACTGCAATTTGACTGTTGTTTCCACCCAACCCCGCTAAAAAATGTTTTCCACAAGGGTTTATGAGCTCAAAATCTTATCTAGGGGAAGCTGGGAGTCAGCGCTATTCTGCAGTCCTTTTTTTGTATTTTTAGCAAAATATTTAGATTTTTGAGTGAAGGTATATGAAAGTTCTTCAGACTTTTTTCCCCCATACAAAATTGGTAGGCTAAGGCTGGTGTGTGATTGATGATAATTGGTTGCTCCATTTAAAATCCCTGCATTCCCGGCCAATGAAGCAGAGTTCTTCAGACTAAAGGTGAACACCCGGTACATGTACTTTTTGTGCAAACGGCGCTAGCGAGTATCTACGGTACATGTACTTTGTATGTAGGCCATTAGAGCATACATGTACATGTATACTTAAAGTAGGGATGTAGAGATGTTTACATGTACTATACCGTGTGCAGTTCATAAGAACTACATGTATGTACATGTATCTATCTAGAGAGTTTCTCTCATCATACCTTCCTGATGTGGTTAATTAGGTGATCAAAGGAACTGTCAACTTGCCTCCCGAAATGTGTTGTACCTCATGTACAAGGTCAACAGTCGCAACTCGATATGCCGGATTGCCAAGATTATAAGGATTCCGTACGGAATAGCAAAAAATCCGGGATAGCAAATTGATTCCGCGGAGGATTTCGTACGGGACAGCAAGGGATCCGGAGTATTGAGACCCGGCATATCGAGTTGCGACTGTACCTACTTGGGGTGCAACGGAGACAATTTCGCAGCTACTGGTCACCGTGCCCAAAGGTTGGAGATCTGTATGATTCATATAGATCGAATTGCATAACTACATGTAGAGTACTTGTAGGTCTAGCCTCGATAATAGTCGCGACACCAGTATTGAGCTCGTTGCACCACTTTCAATAGACTCACTTATGGGGGTATGCCGAACATGGGGGAATGCCGAATTAAAGTACACTCAGTCTCGACGTTGAACATGTTCGGCATACCATAAGTGGGTCTACATGTACATATACATGTAGTTATACTAACGTAAGTAAGTGAATACATGTAAGTACTGATCTCCGAGTTCTAATTAACAAAGTATTGGAAAGTGATGCACCTTACACAATACAACAAAATCGTACAGAACCTCTCTACCATACCAAGTACTAAGCATATACATGTACTTGATGAAGAGTGTCTGCACACTTATATTTACCTTGAAATAGCCTAGTGCGGAAATTGATTCCCGTGTGGCTATGAAACCACCGAATGTGCATCACTTTCCGACACCCTGGGTACACCAGTACTACTCGGGGCAGGTAAATAGTACCGGACAATGCAAGTTTTGTCTCTGGGCTTTTTTTGCAGTAGTTCTCGCCTAGTACGCGCACCCATTGGTGAACCAAAAACCTCTATTGTCCGGTACTTTTTACCTGCCCCGAGTACATGTAGTACCACAGTAGAGACTTTTAGCCACAGGTGCGAAAGGCAACGAGACAATGCCGCATGCGTTAGCCTCTGTCGAAAATATTATCACATCTTACTTGAAAGTCTTGGGAACAGACAACCCCCCGCCCGCCGATGGCAAAAAGACTCTAGTCCTACAGCATTTTCGAAGACGGTTTTATCCCCTGCCTGTGCTAGTATAAACACTGAATATCAGTCTTTATGCTGTGCTATATATACTTCATTAGTGAATGTTTCCCACCGCAGACAACAGAACTCATATATTGGCATTATATAGCTCCTTTTGGCCAAAGGTCTGTGCTCTTATCCATTTTAGGGTATAAATGCTGGTATCATTTTCACTGCCGGTGGTAAAATACCGCAAGTAGAGTACATAAATTAGTAAGGGCCCGTTTGGCCTGTTTCCAAACAGGCCCTAAGTACTGTACTTAAGCCATATGTACCCCGGGGGTCCTTAAAGTGATGCAACAGGCTCGATATTCTAGTGTCGCAACCACCACCAAAGCTAGACCCAGTCAATTTTTTCCATTTGTATCTCCATTTACTACTTATTATATAGCTCTGCCTGATGCAATTCGACATATATAAATCACTTCCCAACTTTTGGACATGGTGGCCATAGCTACGAAATTTGTGGTTTTTGTCGCCGTTGCATCAATTTGAGGACCCCTGGGGTACATGATTACATGTAGGCCTTTATATTGTACCTCTTACACCAAGATTATATCTTTTGCTCCCATAAGAATTAGATTTCATTCATAGTAGCTAAGTATCCACTTATTTAATTCCTGCATCATTCTAAAAACGTTGGAAATTTCATGTATTTATGCATTACGCACCATTTCGATCGAAACCCTTTGAACCGCCTTCTAGAAGTTTGGGACGAATTGCGGGGTTCGCAACGGATACCCGGCATTGAGGAATGTACCGGTACCTACTACATACAAATGGGTAAACTCACATGGCCAGTATACGTACCCTACCCCATGTATCGTAAATGTACGGTATGGTATATGTACGTATGTGGCACATGGGGGTGGAGTTAAACATGTAGCACATTGGGCGAATTTGTGGGGCAAAGATACATGTATGGACATCCACCTAACTACATGTAGGTACATGTAACCTTTGGATTGAGCAGCAATTGTTTTCTGCAAAACATAGCCTATGAGCATACCACTGGACCAATCATCTTTCCAGGATTCTGGTCATACGAGTACTTAACACTGAATATCTAATAATACCTGTTGCGTTATTTCTCTCCTCGTTGTACCTATTTCCCCTCACCTACTTCATCTCAATTACTTAGAATAACATCTACTAAGACAAATGTTATCAGCCATACGTTCATCGGCCTCCTTATTTCGCCGATCTGCTCAGGCGAGTTTCTCTTTAAGGACGCCATGTTCAATGATTCCGAAAAGATTCAACTCTGTAGCATCAAACGCTAAAAGGCTTCAGGGCCGCGCCTCTGGTTGGACAACTACTCGTGCATTAACGTTATCCGCTATGTCTGGGGCCTCTGTGTATTTATTTTCCGTGTGGAACAATGATAATGGAGCTACTGCATCATCATCTATCGCATTGCCCAAAACAATGCCCGCATATGGAAGCCTAAAGGATATGGAGAACGTACGTGAATGCGGTTAATACAAGCTAGTTGAGATCCAAGACCACTGCTGATGGTATTACCAAACTTTACAGGCCACTTCAAAAATACGTGAGGCATTGGGCGATGATTCTATTAGCACCGATGACGAAGTCCTTCTACTTCATGGTTATTCGGCGTGGTCTACCTCGAACGTCGAACGTCTTCCAATCGCGGTTGTGTATCCAAAGAGTACAGTCGAAGTATCTAAGATCGTCAAGATCTGTCACGAACATAGGGTCCCAATGAGTGAGGCTTTCGCATACCTAGGTAGCATTATATCTACTTTGTGAACTATGGTATTAATTGTCATTTCCCTGGACGTAGTACCGTTTTCCGGTGGATCTAGCCTTGAGGGAAACTTCTCGGCACCATTTGGCGGGATAAGCATCGACTTCGCTCATATGGATAAAACTATCGCGTTCCATCCTGAAGAGTATGTTAGAATCGCGCTTGAACCTTGTTCGAGTTTTTAGGACAAATTCAAGGGCGAGGTGCTCGCTGAATGAGACTGACCTTGAGCAGTATGGATATTGTTGTCCAACCGGCGGTTTCTTGGATGGAATTGAACGACAAAATTAAGGACTCTGGGCTTTTCTTCCCTGTTGATCCGGGCCCATCAGTTCGTACACACCTGTCCCCCCGCTATCTCCCGGCAGATCATACATACATGTACTAACGAACGGTGGTTCCAACTAGGCGAGAATTGGGGGTATGGTGGGAACCAATTGCAGGTACAGACTCCGAACTTTATTAGCCAATAAGATAATTCCGTAGTAGTACATGATTCATCTAGACCCCTTATGAATTACTAACCAAAAGACCCATTGGTATTTCAGTGGAACAAACGCTGTTCGTTACGGTACTATGAAGGACTGGGTAATCAATTTGACAGTAGTGCTTGCTGACGGCACTGTTATCAAGACACGCCGACGTCCTAGGTATGCATGCTGGTTGATCAACCAATTGTCTATCAACCTAAACATAATCAACTTACGCCTCATTTTATAGCCTTATTACTAATAGATAAGCAGAAAATCCTCAGCGGGATATAACCTAAATCATCTCTTTGTTGGATCTGAGGGTACTCTAGGAATTGTGACAGAAATCACCTTAAAACTTGCGGTAATCCCTCAAGAAACAAGCGTGGCCGTAGTGACATTTCCAAGTATCAGAGCTGCCGCAGCTGCTGCATCCGATGTTATGCGTTCTGGTATCCCAGTTGCTGCCATGGAGATAATGGATGATGTACAAATGATGGTAGTAAATAAAGCAGGCTCAACTGGAAAGACCTGGAAAGAGGCTCCAACATTGTTTTTCAAGTAGGTTAATCCCTCTCTATTTTGAGAGAATTTGTGAAGATTTCAATAGATTCTACAGAAAGTGTGATTACTTACCAGGCTCGAATAATCAGGTTTTCGGGAACTAAGGCAGGAGTGAGTAAGACCGATGCCTGCGAATTGTTTTTGTCCTAATATGGTGACACAGGTTGTTGATAATATCAACTCAGTAAAGAAGATTGCAAAAGCGCATCAAGGAGGAAAATTCGAATTTGCTCAGACCCCCGAGGAACAGAAAATTCTGTGGTCTGCTAGAAAGGAGTCACTTTGGAGTATGCTTTCTTTGAGGAAAACTGGGCAAGAAGTTTGGTCGACAGATGTAGCCGTTCCGTTATCGCGATTGGCAGACATCATAGGCAAGTTAGCCTTCCCCGCATCATATTCTCTCATAGAGACCGGCACAGTCTACATTGAAATGCAGGAATCTAGCTAATCAAATCATAGAGATATCAAAAAAGGAAATGGATGACCTTGGAATGTTCGCGAGTATCCTCGGTCATATTGGCGATGGTAACTTCCATGAGAGCATTATGTACGATAAAAGCAACCCAGACGATGTAAAACGCATCGAAAAGTGCGTTCATGATATGGTTGATCGAGCTTTAGACATGGAAGGGACATGTACAGGGGAACACGGTGTAGGTTTAGGGAAAAAGGTAGGTTGATATTTGACCGAAACAGGACGATCATGGAGCTAATCACATGACGTATCAGGATTTTTTGGTTAAGGAACTTGGACTTGATACCTTATCTGTCATGAAAAAGATCAAGTTGGCATTGGACCCTTTGTGAGTATCTACTTTTAAGTCGCCTTTTGATTACATATAATGCTAAGAACAGTCAGATGGCTCATGAACCCTGGGAAGATTATTGATCTCGCTGCTCATAACCAGTTATAAGATCGCCATGTGAGGTTTAGGGCACACATAGTGTCCTGAATTAACAAGTCATGAACTGTAACAGCATTCACCCAAAGGCTAGTACTTATTTGCAACTCGAAGCATTCATTATTTTCTTTTTCCGTCTTGGTGCATACCCGCCAAACCATCTTCCAGCTAGAAAGAACCACTTTCTCTTAGAGTATGCATACATGAACTCTATGTAGAGTATATATGCGTCGGTAAATCAAGGATCGGGGCCAGTGAAATAGATAAAGGGCGATTTGAATCAAAAGAAGCAATCGTTTTATTGATTACATAGTACATACATATGCTATGACAGTAATTATAAGTTGTACTAGTACTCTGCAACCACGTGCATATCCTTGGTTTCGTGAGATGTCTGTGCGCCAGAGCTGAATAAGTAGGTACATATATATAGACAGCAGCTACGCCAGTATACTACTCTAACAATTCGTTCAACACCTTAGTCCGAATCCCACTATCACGACCGTCTCATATGAAACATGGCCCGCTATTACATCTCTATTTGGGACATTCACAAGGAGATTAAAAACCTGACACTCAATGACTCTCTACGTCCTCTAAATCACGACAAAGGTCCTCAATGGCTCAGTAAACGAATCGAGGAGCTGCCCAGGCCGTGTGATATCTCGACAGCAGCATATAAGCTCCGTCAATTGGAATACCGTGCTCTGTGGCGGGACATGGCCAAAGAGCATCAGCAAGTCGTATCGACCCTTATGGACGCATCCACCTCAACATCGACCCGAGCATACAACTGCTTCTTCAACCAGGCCCTGCTGCAGATGGTTGCCTTTCTTGAACACTTTGCCACCCGAGCAGCACCGTTCTCTGCGGACGGCAACGACCAGTTCAAGATCCTGATGGACAACTTCAGCACCGTGATTGAGACGGTGTGCGTTTTTTACGATCGTTTCGACTGTGAGGGGCGCTCAGAGACCCTGAGGATCGAGCGGGACCAGGGGCGTGATGAGAAGTGGGTCTTCTGCTTTGAGAAGAACGAATGGCAACCGCCGGAAACACTCGGGGGAGAGTGTAGTCCCCCGGTCGCCAGCCCCGGGCTGTTTGATGGCATGAGCTTTGGGGATTTGTTGAACGATAATATGTGGGAGCTCAACCAGTGGCTGGACGATTACTGGCCACAAGGCAGGGAGATGCCTATCGCTTTTCACTACTGAGGCCACGGCAAACACTGTAAAACACTGTAGTGGTGCCTGCTGTGCAGCTAGGGTGGGTTTGAAATTTGGGGGGGGGGGGGCGTTGGGTATTTTTTTTTTTTCCTTTTTTTCCTTTTTCTTCTTATTCTTCAGATTTCTAGGGGAAAAGTTATACATATAGTTGGAGGGTTGAGTGTGGGTTTTGTAGTTTGAGGGGCGTTGGTTATTTCAAGGCACAACCGAAAGTGCTACAGTATCAAAAAAATGTAGCTGCAGTAGGAATATATACATGTACCCACCGTCTGCGTTACTAGAACAGATATAGTAGGGTGACAAAAGTTCTCGTGATCTCTACATAGCAACCAGCAGAAACTTCCTAGAAGTCTAAGCCGAAAAGCCAGCAATAGGGACTTCAGCCTAGATACTACAGTATGAGGCAATGGGGTGAAATCACTACCATAGGACTACGGAATTTGTATTCTTATCGCAATGCTAGCGTACCAACGAGAATACCGTAGTGATCCCACCCCTCTTTTTGGTACTGTATGTTCTATGTATCAACTTTGAGCTCTCTAATAATACTAGTATCTTCTTTATATCTCTTGTGGTCAAGTTCATGACCCACCCTTTTACAAAATCACGGGAACTTTTGTCACCCTAATGCATCGTTTATGTTCTCAGAGAAATGTATACTTGGTTTAATACTTTGGTGATACAAACATACATGTACTGATGTTGATACAATTGAGCGGTAAGAACACAAACAAATCCATATATCCAACTCCGTACGAAACAATAAAAAGAGAAGAAAGAAGAAGAACAAGAAGAAACAAGACAAGTACAGTAAACAAATGTAGGTACATATTTACAGAAGTCTATCCGACAAATCACCCCGGTCCACCACCGATACCTTGACAATATTTACCCTTTCCTCAATTGCCTTCGCCTTCCGTAAACCCCTCTCCCTCTTCGTCTTCTTCGTATGTACAACCCCGGCCTCCTCCCACCTCTGCCACACCTTCTGGCCCCTCTTTGCCCACTTCTCGGCCCACTCTTGCGCCACCTCTGGCGTCTTCTCCCGCTCCCTCCACTTGCTCCTGAGGATCCTTCTGATCGCCTCTCCGCTCACTTCAAACTTTTCGGCCAGCATCGTGGTGGTGAACTCGGGGTGGTTCTTTCGTAGTACTCGGATGGCCTCCTGTGCATCTGGCGAGAGCTTCTTGGGGGGCTCCCAGGCCTGCCCCTTGAACTTTTCCTGCAGTCGTGCCTTGTAGATCATCCAAGGCTGGATCCTGCTCCGGGGGGCGGTGGCAAGGAATTTCTGGAGGCGGGTGGGCTCGGGACTGAGATCAGGGATTTTAAGATTCCAAGTGTTGTTGGTGACTTTGGGGGCATCGAAACCCTCAGGCACATCGCGCACAGCCCCAAGACGCCTCTCTTTCTGTAGAGTAAGGATTTCGGGCACCCTGGGCAGCTCGGCGGATGATTTGCGGTCCCTTGGGCGTTTTTTGTTGCTTTCTCGGGGGTCTCGCGGGGCACCTTTGGTGGCTTTTGGCGAATCCGAGAAGAATTGATCGTACCTATGAGCTCCTGAGGATTTCCCTGTAGCTCCATCGGTAGTGCTGGCAGCCTCGCTTTCCGTCGTCTTCGTCCTCCGCTCCGCCCGTATCTG
Organism: Morchella sp. 2015-shanyang; assembly: GCA_024713795.1. Classification (NCBI taxonomy): domain Eukaryota; kingdom Fungi; phylum Ascomycota; class Pezizomycetes; order Pezizales; family Morchellaceae; genus Morchella; species Morchella sp. 2015-shanyang. The sequence goes on from JAMGZB010000010.1 coordinate 1,267,955, forward strand.
TTTCTTGGCCTCCTTCAGTGCAATCTTGGCCTCTCTTTCGGCTTTCTTCTCCTCCCAGGCTTTTCTCGCAGCTTTTCTCGCGGCTTTCTTGGAGGCTTTCTCTGACAGTGTCCCTGTGCCCTCCTCGAGATCTGGTTTTATAGTATCAGTAATGATACCTGCCTCTTGGTGCTCCTTTACAGCTATACTCTCTGCTGTGTCGGCTGCTTCCTCCTCCGCGGGGGCCGGCACTGGGGCCTCAGCTTTTTTCTCTTCCGGGGGCGGCGATACCGCAGGATGGATTCCCTTTTCTTCTGGGGGCGCTGGTACCGTAGGGTGGATTTCCTTCTCTTCTGAAGGGGCCAGAGCCGCCGCCGCCGCCGCCGCCAACCTCTCCCTCTCTTCTCTCTCCCGTTTTCTCTTCCCCTTATTCTTTTTCGGCGTGAGACTGTAAGTCTGCTCACCGCCGTCCAAAGTCCAATACCCCTCCCGTTTCAAGAAAACCACCTCCTTCTTCTTCTCCTCCTCCGCCGCCACCGGCGCCACAGTCTTCTCCTCCGCACCGTCCCACCACACTGCCTCCTCTTCTCCATGGGGCGATGTGAGCTGTATATCCGGCTCGCCCTCCATATGGGCAGCCTCCGGCACCGGCGGAGGCCACCCGGACTGAACATCAGCGCCTATGGCAGCGGGGATTGCGCCCGCAAGGTGATAGTCGAAGGGCACATAGTCATCGTCCGTGAGCTCCCCGGCGAGCGTGGCAAGCGTGGCCTGTTCCCGGGCAGCAGTCAAGTGAGTGGCGAGGCGCGCGTAGAACGGCCTCTGCAGTAGGGTCGCGGGCCCGGGCACCGCCAGCAACGATGGCAGCAGCAGCAGCCGTCGCTGGGCCGGCCGTGGAGGGAGCAGCGGACTGGTGTGGAGGAGGATTCGCAGGACACGGCTCGTGCAATTGAGGCAGGCCATTTGTCGTGTGAGGGGGTGCTTTTTTTTTTTTTGACGGAGAGGTGAGGGTTTTTGAAGGGGGGGGCGAGTAGTGGGGCCCGCCCGGGGGGGGGGTTGGAGGCTTTTTTTTTTTTACCATGCTAATGATGCTGGGCACGTGAGTGCCAAGGATTGTTGGTCTGGTCTGGTCTGGTTCAGGGGCGTTGGCGATCATTGGTCCTGCCGGGGTGCACGTTCGCGAGGCTTCAAGTATATAACATTACAATTAACTAGCCTTGACAATAGATATGTCGTTATACCCGCCAGCTAGTAGTAGCAGAGTAGAGTAGAGTACGCATCCGGTGGTGTGGTGGCCGGCCGGGGGAGGACACACCGGCGGGCCAATGATCGCCAACGTCACCCGGGTGGTATTCCGGCCACATGGTCTGGGAATGGGCGGTGGTATATGTGGATTTATGTAGTCCGTAGCTGTGGGTGTGGTGAGTCCATGTACATAATCTTGAGTACGTAGTCCTGGCCCCGAGTCTGTCACCTGAAATACACCCCCCCGGCCCCCCCCTTAGAGGTAGAGGTAAAGCTAGCCAGGGGGTGAGAAACAGTGCCATTCATCTTCCACGCGGACTACCCATTATCTATCAAGACGTGCTTCTCGTGGGTGTGTTGTGGTGTGGTGTGGGGGCAGAACAGATGGCTTCAGTCGCGGTGCAATGATGCAGAAAAGAGAGATTGAAATTAAAGAAATCACTACATGTAGATTAGACATCCCCCAACAATTTATTTTTTTAAAAAAGCGTCATTCTCAGTCACTCCGTTACTATAAAAAAAAGATATATAAAAAAGTAAAAATAAAAAAACGCACGAGAGAGCAAGAAATCTATCATACACCCCCCTTTCCCCATTTACCCCCTACCCCTTACCCCCTACCAACAAACCCCCACCTGCACACCTCAGCCCTCGCCGCACCTATCTGCTCGCCGGGAAATTCTTACTACACACACCCACCCCCGAATCAGCCACCAGCTCAAGCACCACGGCCGCGCCCCCTGCGCCCGTCCCACAACCCCTCGGAGAGAACAGCCACATACCTATTCAACAGCACGCCCTTGACGCTCCTGATCTCGGCCTTGACCTTTGCCACGGGGTCGTCCTTGTCCTTGTCCTTTCCGCCGACGCCTGCGCCGCCCGCGCCGCCGCCATAGCCGCCGTACGGGCTGGTGTATATGTTTGCGCCGGGCCACTCGTACGTCAGGGTCTCGAGGTAGCTGGTGAGGTCCTCGAGCGCGAACGTGAGCTCGTTGTCGGTGCCGTCGCTGTGGCTCTCGACAAGCGTCTGCAGCTGTGCGCCCAGCCGCTCCAGCTTCCCGTCGGGGGAGAGCTCGGCGCTGTCGCCGCCGAGGTCTGCGGCTAGGTCTGCGCTCGTCTGCGTGCTTGCGTCCACGTGGAAGAGTTCGCTGGGGTCGCTGGTGTCGCTGTCGCTGTCGTCGGCGGCGGTGCGCGCTTTGGGCGTTGCGCCGGCGGGGAGGAGCTCCGTGAGGCGGGTGTTGAGCGTGGTGAGGTTGGTGAGTGCTGTGGAGGCGAGGTCGAGGCGTGCGGCGGTGAGGGCGTCGTACATGGGGGAGAGGACGAACTTGTTGGCGCCGTAGATGGTCGCTGCGGCGCCGGTGGCGAAGTAGAGTGACTTGCCGAGGGTTTTGAAGGTTAGGGGTGCTGGGGGGGCGGGTGGGGCGGGGGTGAGGAACTCGGGGTAGGTGACGATTGGGGCGACGGGGGCGGGGGTGGTTGTGCTCGCGGCGGCGGCGGAGGAGGAGGCGGGCTTGGAGGGGACGAGGGCGGTGGAGGTGGTGCTGGGGCCGGCCTTGACAAGCTGTGGTATGGCATGTTAGCTCCTATCCCGTACCCCATACTACCACCACCACAATCAGTCAATCAATCAACGAAACCTACCTCCTTCCCCTTCCCCTTATCCTCCTCCTTCTTCCTTCCGCCTTCATCCTCCCTCTTCTTCCCACCCTCCTCCTTCTTCTTCCCCTTACCCGTCTCCCGCAGGACCATGGTGCCCTCGGCCAGCTTCTCCATCAGCGCCTCAATCTCCTCGCGCGTCAGCCCCTTTGTGTGCAGAAAGTCCAGCTTCTCCTTCAGCGGGGCGTTCATGATTGGGGCGCTGCGGAGGAACTTTTCGGCGCTGTCGAGCAGCTCGGCGCGGGTCATTGGCGTGGGGGTGGGTGGTTCCCTGGTCTTTGGGGTGCCGGGGGGGCTGGAGTGGACGATTGCCAGGCCGGCGGGGAGCTCGGGGGGGGTGTGTGGTGGGGGGGCGGAGCTGTCGGAGGGCATTGTGGTGGATGATAGTTGTGGTTGTAGATGTGGTTGTGGTTGTGTTGTGTAGACGGTAGCTAAAAGGTTGTTGTGTAAACGTGATACCGGGACAGCCTCGGCAACTTCTTTCAGGGTTGGGCGTGAGAGGAGAGTACAATAGAGCGAGTACAATGGAGTACAGCAGAGTGCTGTGTGTCTTTTCTCTGTGGCTGTCTCTGCTCTGTGGTCTGGCTGTGGTGGTCTCTCGGTCCGAGTCTCTGCCTGGGTCTCTCTCTGTGGTCTCTCCTCTGTGGTGTCTCCCTCTCTCTCTCTCTCTCTCTCTCTCTGGTTGTCTTCTCTCCCACAGCCAATTGCATCTCTTCTGCCAGCAGAGCGTGGCGGTGCCCGCCCACCAGCCTCTGTCTGTGGCGGTGCCTCTACTTACATACAACTATTTACTTTACACTATTTACAACAACTCTCCCTCCCTCCATTGAACCCTCACCCCACAACAAAACCCCCCACCCACAATCAAAACCCAACAATGGCCTCCCGCGCAACAAAAAAACGCTCCTCAGACCCACCCCCTCGCCCCGCCCCCTCAACGAAACGCACCCGCCGCTCCACCCCCTCCTCCGACGAGACCAGCGAAAGCGAGCTCAGCGACCTCGAGGAGGAGAGCATGACGCAGCCCAACGCCGACGACGAGGACGACGAGGACGACGAGGATGATGAAGACGAGGATGAAGACGAGGAGGAGGAGGAGAGCGAGGAGAGTCCGGAGGAACGGGAGGACAGGTTTGTTTCCCCCATAGTATAGGGAGGAGAGGTGAGCTGACGGGGACACAGTTATATATACGAGGACTCGGACTCGGCGCCCACCCCCGCCGCTGCGCGCGGACGGAAGGTTACGCGCAAGAGCGGCCTGTCAAAGGTTTCCAACGCGCCGCCCGTCGAGGACACCATCACCGTGCGCGGCAAGGGGAAGGGGAAGGGAAAAGACGCCTCCAGCAGCAACAACAGCAACAACAACGGCGGCATAAAGCTGACGTTGAAGGTTGGCGGGAAGGCTGCGCTGTCGCCGGCCAGCAGCGACGAGGATGTCGACGCGGAGGGGGAGGACGACGACGAGGTTGACGCCGAGGGCGAGGAGGTCGAGGTTGAGGATGAGGACGCGGAGGGCGAGGAGGTGGAGGTGGAAGAGGAGGAGGAGGAGGAGGAGGAGGAGGACGACGGACTGAATGATGAGGATGCCGAGGGGGAGACGGACGACGAGGAAATGGGCGACGAGGACGATGAGGACGGGTCGCCGGAGTATGGGAGTAGGGGGGGAACACCGGATATGAGTAGGTTGACAAAGAGGCAGAAGAGTAAGCTGGACGAGGTATACAGCGCGGACCTCCTGGAGCTGCCGGCAGGCATCGGTATGTCTTTCCTTCCTCCTCTCCTTCCTCTCCCTTGCCCACTAACACACACACAGAGCGCCCCAGCGCCGCCAAAGCCATCCCTCTCACGGCCGACGAGCAAGCCCTCAAACGCGCCGAGATGGCGCGGCGCCGCAAGAACCTGACGGACCAGCGGCTCGAGGAGGAGAAGATGGACACCATCAACAAGCTGCTCAAGAAGCAGACGCCAAAGATGCGCAAGTCTCAGGGACGCCAGACGGGCGATGCCACGCCGAACGAGGCGGCGACAGCGGCGGGCCCTGGAGGCGACGCAGCGGCCGAGGCGCCCCCACCGCCAAAGATGGTCAGATGGGTGAGCGATAAGGACGGCGTTCGCGTGGGCGTGCCCGAGAGCTGGTTGGAGGGGCCCGTGGGGAGGGTATTTAGGCCGCAGGGGGTGCAGGAGGTGGGGGCCGGGGAGGGGTGGGGGTGGGGGTGGGGGTGGGGGTCGTGCCAATGGAGATTGAGGCATAGGGTTTCTATTTTGTTTACTATTTTTTTTTATTGTATGATTAGGGAGACGTAGATAGTGAATTAGTAGTAATGTCTTGAGTTTTAGTTCAGATTGATGTCTAGATTTATTTCTGCCAGCCTATAATACATGTGCTTTCTACTAATATTTATTCTATCACTAAACTGCACCCATCCCCAGGCTACTAATTACCGCTGCTACTAATTGCCTCCCAATCCGCACTAGCTCCCTGCCCACCAAACCAAAACAAACCCCTTGCCCTGATTCCCGTTCCCGTTTCGCTTGCCGGTGCCAGAGCAGGAATTCAATTACCCGGCCCGTGGACATTCCCTCGACCGCATGTCAATGATCGGGGCGCCAAGTTAATTACATATATACTTTCTTAGCTGTGCGGGCGTTATCATAGCAGAGTCACTTATAGCTACAACTATCTATAGCTGTGGCTGCATATACCCCCCCCTTCTCCCTTTCCCTCCCTTCCCTCTCCAAACATAAACACCAACAGCAGCAGCACATCACCATCATCACCACCACCATTACCGTACACACACACAGCCAGACCCGGAGGTGAGTACCCAAGCTGCCCGCGCACACGTCGATCAGTCAAACTGACCATAACCATTGTTTCAGTCACGCGTGGGGCACCCACCCAGACGCGTCCTGAAGATCCTTGCCTGCATACCCGTCCTGTGCCCCACACGCACCTGCAGCGCCAGCCATGGTGCAATGCCCCGTCTGCACAAAGGAGATCCCCATGTCCTCCATCAACACGCACCTCGACTCAAACTGCACCACCGGGCACCCCACGCCGCCGCCGCCGCCGCCCACCACGCCCACGGCCACAAAGCCCGTGGCACTAATCTTCCAGCGCAAGTCCTCGTTCAGCCTGCCCCGGGCCGCCAGGCGCCCGTCGCCGCCCTCCCCGCCCCCAAAGCGCCCAAAACACACACATGTGCCCCTGGCGGAACGCATGCGGCCCACCAGCCTGGACGACGTCGCCGGGCAGCCGCAGCTGCTGGGCCCGGCGGGGGCGCTCCGCGCCGTCGTCGACGCTGCCGTCGACGCCCTCCCGAGTATGTTGCTGTGGGGCGGGCCCGGGTGCGGGAAGACGACCGTGGCGAGGGTCCTGGCTGCGCGTGTGGCGCGCGGGCGCTTCGTGGAGATGTCGGCGGCGACGGCGGGCGTCGCCGAGGTTAAGAAGGTGTTGGCTGAGGCGAGGAGTGAGCTGGCGCTTACTGGGAGGAGGACGGTGCTGTTCTGTGATGAGCTGCATAGGTGGGTGATTGTTGGGGGGTGATTGTGGAGGGTGGAGTGCTGATGTGGGGTAGGTTCTCGAAGACGCAGCAGGATGTGTTTTTGCCGGCGGTGGAGAGTGGGCATATTGTGTTGTGAGTTCTCTTTTCGTCCCCGTACGGAAATCATGGATTGTGATCATTGACATCGGGGTCTCTATACAGGATCGGCGCAACGACAGAGTACGCCCTCCTCCTCCCCCCCGCGCCCCCAACAAGCTAACCTGTACGCACCCTGTAGAAACCCCTCCTTCAGGATCCAATCCGCGCTGCTCTCCCGCCTACGCACCTTCACCTTCACCCCGCTGACCCCCTCGGCCATCACCACAATCCTCACCCGCGCCCTAAGCACCCTCCCCACGCCCGCCCCACCCCTCATCACCCCCACGCTCCTAACCCACATCGCCACCGCCTCCTCCGGCGACGCCCGCAACGCCCTCAACCTCCTCGAGTCGGCGCTCGCGCTCGCCGCCCGCCCCCACGCCACCGCCGACACCCTCCAAACAGCGCTCTCCCACACGGCCGTGACGCACCCCTACGACCGCGCCGGCGACGCCCACTACGACGCCATCAGCGCCTTCCACAAGAGCGTTCGCGGCTCCGCGCCCGACGCCGCCCTCTTCTGGCTCGCCCGCATGCTCGCCGCAGGCGAGGACCCGCTCTACATCGCCCGCCGAATGGTCGTCATTGCGTCCGAGGACGTGGGCCTGGCCGATAACGCCATGCTGCCGCTGGCGACGGCGACCGTTGCCGCGGTCCAGGCTGTGGGCCTCCCCGAGGCCCGGATCAATCTGGCGCACTGCGCGGTGGCCCTCGCCGAGGCCCCGAAGAGTGTTAGGGTTTATCGCGCGCTGGGGAGGGCCGTGGATGCTGTTGAGGGCGCGGCGAGGGGGGAGACGGTGCCCTTGCATCTGAGGAATGGGGTTACGGACTTGATGAGGGGTGTTGGGTGCGGGGTGGGGTATAAGTATAACCCGGACTATGTGGACGGGAGGGTCAAGCAGGAGTATATGCCTGAGGGCCTGAGGGGCGTCAGGTTCTTGGAGGATGGGCATTTGGGGGATAGGGTCGACCCGGAGTTGGAGGTGGAGGATGAGGAGATGGGGGAGGAGGAGAGGGTGAAGAGGGAGGATTAGGAGGGGGGGGGGGGTGTAGATATTTGTTTAGGTTCGGGTTCTCTTCTCTTCTCTTCTTCTTCCTCTACTACTACTACTACTACTACTATTACTACTACTTATACTACTACTACTTCTTCTTCTTCTGCCTCTTCTTCCTCTTGCTATAGTTACTGGTGCGTGTTTAGACACATGTATTATCAGTGATATTAATCCACGAGAGACCGAATATGAGCGGTCTGCATGAATATGAAAACCTCCCCTCGAACAGCTTCGTGGACCACACACTTCGCCTCTCTCTCTCTTTTAATGCATACGAAAGAAACAAGACGGTATTTATTATGAAAAAGAAAAGCTTGTGTACATAAAGTATATATGTATGTATGTATGTATACATCCCGATATCCTACCTCCCCCCCCCCTCCCCCCAAGCCCAGCTGATATATGTTATGTCCAGGACGTATTAAATAAAGAGCACATGGGTTACAAGTAGTATATATATTACTAAGGCGTCTACACTCTGTTTTCCAATGAACTTTTTTTTTGTTAGGAGTAGACTCCTTGATAAAACCCCGTTCTGTCTTCCTGCCGGACGGGCCATGAATACGAGTCATAACCCCATTGGCAGTCGAAACCGCCCCACGTCTGTTCATCGGCATTATACAATACATTGAGCGGGTTCTGGCCGTAGTCTGGTGTTGGTGGTGGTGGTGGTGGTGGTGGCGGCGGTGGTGGTGGTGGTGGCGGCGTGGCCATCATGTCTCCGTTGTAGTAGTTTATGCTGTCTAGCATCATGTAAGTGTCGCATGCTGATACTTCTGTTTCTTCTTCATGTTAGCTAACCCTAGCACCGTTTACCAGAAGGAAGGAGACTCACTGAACAGCTCGGTTTTCACTTCGGGCTCATGGCAATAAGGCTGGTGGCAGTAGCCCTGGCTCGCCAGGAGATTCTGTTCGGCATAGTAGCTTGCATGGAGGTTCGCATGGTACGCGCTTTCCAACAATAACCGCTGCATTATCTCTATTCTGTCTAAAACCATGAGTTACACAAAGGAAGAACACCAGCATTCTCAGTCGAGAGCATACCTCTTTCCAAAAACTCCGCGCATCCGTCCTCCCAGTACACCTTCCAAAACTCATACGACACTGGCTGACTTTTCTTCGAGGCCCGCTTCCTCGGTTTGGGCTTTGGCGACGGCGGTGCATCCTCTATTCCGTCCTTGGGCTGCTGCTGCTGCTGCTGCTCCTCGTCCCTCTCCTCCTCCTCGAGCTTTACCTTTAGGGCTTTCTCGGCTTTGGCTTTGGCCTTGGCGGCCTTCTCCTCCTTCGACAGCTTCGTGCTCTTCTCCTCCATCCGTGCCTTGAATCTACTGATGGTGTACACGTCTATGTGTAACGAGTCACTGCCTGTGGACGACGGCCTGGGAGTACGTCTTGAGCCACTGCTGCCAGTGCGGGCCGGTTGTGGCGGGAGAGGGGACATGATAAGTCTCTTTTTTTTTTTTTTTTTTTTTTTTTTTCTTTCTTTCTTTTCTGCTATTGTGGGGAAGTAAACAGTAGATGTGATGATGATGATTGTGGGTTGTGGGTTGTGGGTTTGCGGGTTTTTGTGGGTGGGGAATTGGTAATGGTTATATTTTGTGAAAGGGAAAAAAAAAAATACTAATCTAAGATTGTCTGGAATCGACTATGGCCGGTTGACCTGTACCCCGATCTCTACTGATCTCCCCGGTCTTCTGACTTGGTTAGGCTGGGGGGAGGAGAGGGGGGGAGGGAGAGGGAGGGAGGGAGTGTGCGTGTGGGGATAGGAGAGTTGGTAGCTCATGCTGTATCAGAAGCACGTCTCAGGCGGGAATTCCCTCCCTCCCTGCATTTGCATACCCGCCAGTGTTGATTAATCGGGTTGCATATTGCAAAACCTCAGTCTATACGGACCCTTTAAAGGAAGAGACCGGAGCCTTCTATAGCCAACACCGCTCTTAGTAACTGTCTGTATAAAACCAATATTATTGCTATATACATAAAACGAAGCCACATGCCAGCTGTGACAAGTATTTGCACTATTACGTGTAGATACCTAGTATGGATGCCTTAAATTCACCTGGGGAAGGGGGGAGGAGGAGAGGATCGAGGGGGAGGGGCGCCCCAGCTTCCTATCTTAATTCACAGGGCTGTCATAGCGAGGGGAAATTCACGCAGATAGACAGAAACCACCCGGGTGGATTTCCACCCTCCCTCCCTCCTGATCTCAGACATCAAACAGGTACTGGAGGGTGAGGGGATCACACGATCGAACTCTTCTCAAACTTTCGGAAAAAAAAAAAAAAAAATAAAACCTGTTATCAATCCATTGGAACGGCCCTCCCTCCGCCTCAGGGCCAAACATGTAAAAATTGGAGCACCCACCTCGAGAGTGGTAGTGGACGTGGGGTTCAGGTTAAGTTCTAGACCGCGACAATCACGTGCTCCCCCCAACAATTGGTTGGCCGTCAAATTTTTTTTTTTTAATACGGTAGGTATGCATTATATTAAATGTCGAGTATAACGCAAGGGCAATAAGAAGAAACCCTGCTTCACTAACGCGACTGAGTATAGAGAAGGTCGAGTGACAAATTGTGATTGGGAAACTGCGAAGGTCGATCGTGTAACTATCCTAAAAGTAATTGTAATTGGGTGATCAGACCTTTCCACCAAGTTTTCTGATATCCCTTGTAACTGACTCGATACTCCGCATGACAGCGCCGTATCTCTCCACCAACCCCTTCATATCACTTCCCGCCTTCTCATATCTCTTAAGCTCCTCCTCGACCGTCCGCTGTCTTGCCAGCAGCCGTGAGTTCGTGTCATGCAGATGCATCCGGTAATTTTCCAGTGCATCTGCCGCCTCGGGATCATAGATTGCCTGCAGTGCCTCGTACTTCATGACGCCTAGTTTCCCCTCCATGCTGCTGGCCACAACCGCTAAGTGTGCCGACTTTGCCCGTGCGGCTTTCTGCACTGCCGGTAGTGTGGCCGAGTGTGTGTGGGCCAGCGCGAGCGAGGCAAGCGTGGAATAGGCCCTGAGTAGTTGAAGCGTCAGTGCCGTGATGGAAGCCCGGGTAGTCGCGAGGGCCTCTGCGGTGTGGAGAAGAGTTTTGCGTCGGTGGGCGGTGTCGGCGGGGAGAAGGTCAACCTTGGAGTCGAGAATGAGGGGATTCGTGTCTACGGGAGTTAGCTATGAAGCGTCCGGTTAGGATATGGGGGGCGCGGGGAGAGGTACCTTCGGGATATGCAATCTTTGCAATCTCAAGCGCCGATGTAGAGAGTGATTTCGAGACCGCATCTCCGAGCAGCGGCAGCGAGGCGTGAAAGTCGTCAATGGACGCAGAGAGAAGCGTAAGGTCTGCAAGTGAGCGTGGTGGGGAGATAACAAGGTCTATTATCTCTTGGAGCTGTTTTGGCGTAAGCAATCGAGGTCCTTCGTGGTGGCATAATTAATGAGATATATATCAGTACCTCGTCTGGCAATCCCGACGACCCCGCACCCGCGGTCACGGTCTCCAATTCTCTCTGTAACAGCTGCGATTTGGCGAGCTCTGCGCGATGCGTCCGAAGCTCCTGTTCAAAGCAATTGTCAGTGCTGTGAACTGATTATGCAGCTAGCTACATGTAGCTATAGCTATATAGCTACCCACACACCTGGTCAAGCGCATGATGGCTCCTTGCCGTAGACCTCGTAGTCTGATCCTCCGGATTCAAGATCTTCGTTGTAAGGTCCTCATATAGCGCCTTGAAAAGTGGGTTTGCACTAAAAGTCTCATCAGGGACTGGAGGGAGCATTTTTCCACGGCGCATGTATCTCTACCCATGATACCTCGAGGTTGTGGTTGGGGTGTATGATCCAGGGGTGTGTGCGAAGCTAAGGGTTAGGGTAGGGTATACACAAACCTGGAGCGAGTGAGATATTGTGCTTAATACTAGAGCCCCAGCTCAATTGTAGCCTCATCCCAACTCCTCCTCATCCCATCAATAATATTTCAAGACAAAGAGATATGGAATCCATCTCAGAAAAGTCTGTAGCAACAGCCCACCACATACCGCCCATCTTGGCGCGTAATACGGGGGGTCATCTACATGTCTCCCCGACCACACCTAGGCCTGTCTCGTCGCCGTCGTCCCCAGCGACGCCCCAAGACGTGATCGACTTGACTTCACCGGAGCTGCTATACTCTAGCCTCGATAAAACTGAGAAATGGGGCCTTGATGGATATATGGAACTGGCATACAATCTTGCCACCGTCTCCAAAATAAAAACCGAGACCGAATCCTCCCTATGGGATATCCATAGTCCCAACCTCGTCTCCGCCTTCTACAGAGCAATCACCGACACTGCCACAACTCCGCTCAAGCCTGTCCTCATCGCTGCCTTTGAGAACTGCACGCGGGCGTTCGCCAGGCATTATGGCTGGCGGGAGGAGTCCCTATCAGACATCTTTGCTCCGCAGACCGTCGGCAGATCGGCTCTCGTGGAGATCCTCGATCTTGTGAAGCTTGCAGAGGAGTACAGAACCGTTGGAGAGCAATGGTGGGAGTTAAAGCGCAGGTTATGTGTGGCCTTCTTCGAAGCTTTTGAAAACCATGGTTGGGTTGAGCGGGACGCGACCATGTTCCAGAGGCTATTTCGGGAGAGCCTTTATATCTTCCGTGGCATGGGCTCGAACCCAACGGCGTGGACATACATGCTTCTCAGAGATTTGAAGGATTGGCGTTCCGCTAAGGAGGTGCAGGAGGCTGTGGCAGTGGAGAGGATAAAGGTCGGGGAACAGAAGAGGAGAAGGGCCGAGGAAGCATGGGAAACATTGAAGGAAACCGTGGGAACGGTTAGGATTGGTTCACTTGTATGCTCCCTTTGCCAAGTACATAAGCTAGCAGGATCGGCCTGGACTAGGTAACTGACAGGTTTATATTTACAGCACACCTACGCCTTGGACAACCCCTCCCTGCAATCCCCTTACGAGCTGCCTCCGTCCCCGGGCTCCCGCATGCGCGAGGAGGAGCGCAGAAAGCCGCTCCAGCATCTTCAGCAGCGGCTTGCACCCAGCACTCCCAGATATACCACTCCATTGCCATTCCAGAGCGGGCAGCACTCTCGTTCCCCGCCATCCCTGCACTACTCCGAGCCCACCCCCACCTGGCCGCCAAACATCCCGTGTAAGCCACACGTGTCAGGAAATGGCACCCTGCCTCCCACGCCACAGAGTGTTGAGACAGGGCTTGCATCGCCAGCCTCATCATCCCGCCGGGGCTCTGTGGCTACACCCGCAGCGACCTCCGTCTCTGTTGTCTCCAATAGTAACAACTTTTCCTGGGAGAGAATCCCACTGCCTACCCCCTCTGATACTGGTCCTCAGCAAGGGACTACGATACGGGAAGTACGAGCCCGTGCAGAGCCCATGGACATTGACCCCCCCACCAACCCTCCAGCCTCCTACGCAAGCGCAGAGCAGCACAAGCTCGACAACACACAGGCACTACTCGACGCCAATGTCGACGAAGTCTGCCGGTTGATGGACGTCTCTGACGAGGAGGAGTTCTGGGAGTCCTTCACCACAATCTACAAGTAATCACTTCACTAGCTGCAGCCCTTTTTTTTTTTTTACTGGGCATACAATCGTATAGTACTCTATTATCACATAGTTAGTCATGGCCTTAGATTTATAGATAATTCCTATTATTACCCCATACGATGACCTTCGAGTTCCCTGTAAATCAAAGTGAAATAAAAAGGGTTGTGTATGGCACCGGATCTAGGGGCCGCCCATCTGGTAATGTAGCTCGGAGCCTTCTCAATGCAGCCCAAAATTTCTCTATAGTACTTCTCTATCATAAATTCGATCTTTGGCTTCAGCCCTGCAATAACCTGGTCCCCGATACCATTGGCTATCTAAGGCAAAAGCGCCTCTTATCACTCGATCCACTCCCGCCTGGAACCCATCTCTAAACCGGGAACTAGCTTAGCCGACGTCTGTCCCTGTCTGTTGATATAACATTAGTGTACATACATGAATTGTTTGAGACATATGCATGTTTACATGCTACCGGCTGCAGTGAGTAGTACCAGAGGATTGACCTACTCTGCTCCATTTAATCTCTGGAGTCAAGTCAGACATTGCGCAGAGTAAGTTTAGAGGGTACATATGTGAGCTAACAGTGAATCATACGCATGTACCTACCCGTATGTGAGATACTCTAAAAACTACATAATAAGCTGGGGCCCCATACTGCTGAAACAACTTTATTTTCCTACATACCTTGCTTGCAGCGGTTCGGGACGAACCCATACTATGCTATATATAAACTACCAATCATATCCCCGAGCAGGTAGGTTTGAAGTGGTGGTGGTTGTGGTGTGTGGTTGTGGTTGGGCTGTTAATGACCAGGTTATGTCGATTTAGTACATGTACTTTAGGGTAGAGACAGCTAGACATAGCAACATGTACTCGGAAGGTTCACGACATCGGGGCCTCACCCCGGCCCGTCCAACTTGTCCAGTAGCGTGGCTGGCACCCGGATAGAAAGCAAAGCAATCTTAGGGTCCCAATTACGCCATTTTGCCAAGACCCCGCTTAACAACGTCCATTCTGGGGCAAAAAACCCGGTACTACGGGGGGGGTAGGGGTAAGTCTGTAGTCTACAGTGGTCGTGGTTGCAACAACTTTTATTTTATCGTGTCTCTACCAATACATGATGAAGTAGGTACATGTGGTTATGTGGTTACTCCAACTGACTGGACTGAACTGACTTGCCCCCCCTTGTTGTACATACAGCACATACCAACAATACAGTGCATGTATTCCATATACTACTTCTCTCTACCTAGTGACTTGTAACCTCCTTCCTCTCCTATCCTCCCCCATCTATCTACCTACCCCACCACCCCATTCCGTTCAGTACTCTACTCTACTACTCATCTCAGTATTTCTCCCCACTTCCCCCACAAAAAAAAAATGCGCAGCTCAGCAGCTACAACGATTCTGACTCCACTTCACTTCCTCAGGCGCAGTGTTTTGTGCAGCAGCAGCAGTCGAAATATAAACGTTCCTCACCACCGTCAACTCTTCCTCCGGGCGACTGCTATATCAGCACCATTCAATTCCTGTTCGTTTGTGCAGCAGAAGAGAAGTATGGCGAGCGGCGGCATCAAACCGGCACAGAGAGTCACTGGCCAGCGGAAGGATGTTTGGTACGTATTTTATATAATTATTTATGGGGGGGGGGGGGAAGGAATTCCCTATTTACCACTCTGCTTCTTCGTTTGGTAGAAACTAGGAAGAGGGGGGAAAATTGACTTGTCACTTATAATCGTGCCAATTCTCAGGTCCACCGTAAACGAGGCCGCAGCGGAGGCGGCAGCTGAGGGGAAAGACGTCATTAACCTCGGCCAAGGGTTCTTGTAAGTACCCCCCCCCCCCACCGCAAACTCTGTGATCACTACTAACGTTTCCCCCCGCAGCGGCTACAACCCTCCTGAGTTTGTTATCAACGCCGCAAAGCAGGCTCTTGACCGTGTCGAATGCAACCAATACTCACCGACCCAGGGCCGCCTGCGCCTCCGACAAGCGCTGTCAAAAGCCTACTCCCCCTATTTCGGGCGCACACTAGACCCCGCCTCTGAGATCGTCATAACAACGGGAGCAAATGAGGGTATGCTCTCGGCGTTCATGGCGTTCGTCGAGCCCGGCGACGAGGTCATTGTCATGGAGCCGTTCTTCGACCAGTACATCTCCAACATCGAGATGGCCGGTGGCGTCATAAAGTACGTACCCTTGCACCCGCCAAAGAACGGAGACACGGAGACATGCCCGGCCAGCGAGTGGAAGCTGGATCTTGACGAGTTCAAGGCGGCCGTTACGGAGCGTACTCGCATGGTGGTCATCAACACGCCGCATAATCCCATCGGGAAAGTGTTTTCGAGGGAGGAGCTGGAGGGCATCGCGGAAGTCTGCGTGAAGAACAACATCCTCATTTTGAGCGACGAGGTTAGTTGGCCTAACTTCCCCCTGCAGGCGGGGAGAGAGAGAGAGCGTATTAACAGGATTATATGCATCAATGCAGGTTTACGACCGCCTCTACTACACGCCCTTCACCCGTGTCGCGACGCTCTCTGAGGACGTCAAAAACCTGACGATCACCGTTGGCAGCGCCGGAAAGAACTTTTACTGCACTGGCTGGCGCGTCGGGTGGCTTATCGGTAAGCCTGAGCTCATCAAGTACTGCGGCGCCGCCCACACTCGCATCTGTTTCTCGTCCGTATCGCCGCTACAGGAAGCTGCTGCCATTGGCTTCGAGCAGGCCGACGAGGTCGGCTTCTGGGAGCAGAGCAAGGCCGATATGAAGGCAAAGATGACAAAGTTCAACGAAGTCTGGGACGAGCTCGGCCTCCCCGTATGTTTTCTCCATCCCTCTTTCTCCTCTCTCCCCCACCCCCCCTTCATACAAGCCCGACTATAACAAAACACCCGGCTAACACATCCTAGTACACCGACCCTGAAGGCGGCTACTTTGTCCTCGTCAACCTCAGCAAGGTGAAGCTACCCGCAGGCTACCATTTCCCTCCACATGTGGCCGAGCGTGCACGGGACTTCCAGTTGGCGTGGTTCCTGATAAAGGAGCTTGGTGTGGCGGCGATCCCGCCGACGGAGTTCTACACCGCAAAGAACGAGAAGGAGGCCGAGAACTACCTAAGGTTTGCCGTGTGTAAGGATGATGAGGTGCTTGAGGCCGCGAAGGAGAAGCTGAGGAGGCTCAAGGAGTTTATGTAGAGTATGTACATGTACGTATGTAGTTTAACTATGTAGTAGCAAAGTACCGGGTAGGTAGGTACTATTTAGATGGTCCTCTCGCTTGTTAATCGAAGCTACAATGCCATGGGATGGGAGGGGGGGAAAGGGGGTTGTTTAATATCCGCCTACACACCATTACCACTATTAGGCACTATATGTACCTACTCTATCCCGCCTCCTGTGATACACTACAACTACATACATGCACCCAGTACATAGTCGAGAGCTCCGACCCAGCACCAAATACACCCTACCCCCCACACCCACCCGCGGAACCATTCCCCCGAACACCCGACAGCGTCACAACTTCTCACTCGCGGCCACCCATCCCTCCTCGGCTAGGCTGGCTGTGTAGTTAGCCACCTGATCTAACTGCACTTATGTAAGGCAGGCGATCGGAAAAGATAATACCCATCACCCTATTATCTTGTCTTATCACATGTAAAGGTAGGCGGGGAATATGCCCTTACATCTTTCTATATATGGATCATATACGCGCTTAGGCAACAAGCGACAAGTGGGTAGAGTCTGGTTTTCACAAGTCCTGGCAACCCGCCAGAATACTAGCCGTCTAAGTAAAGTAGTGGTACCTACTACAAGTACATGTAGGCACTTACTCTGTTAGCAAGACCTTAGACTTCTGCATCGACGGTCGCTAACGCTCCTTGTATACAGGGCTAGACCCCCGTGCCCAGGAATAAATACATGTACTTGAAGTACGTACTCTAGATGAGATCAGATCAGGAGCGCGAGAGTACAGCTCGCCTGGCGCGGTTATTCAGTGGCACCGATTGTTGACGCGCCCTATAAAAGGGTCCGCGTGCCCACTTGTTACCCTACTGCAGACGGTTTATTTAAAAGCGAGATGTGGGTTGCACAGCTTTCCGATAACCTTCGGCTAACCGATGCCGCCCTCCCCCCAGGCAAAATGCACTGCACCAACAGGGAAGGAAAAAAAAAAACGCCAAACCTCTAACAACTCTTTGTTTTCACGCCACAGTACGCGGCCCGAGGAAAACTCTAGCTACGACATGACATGGGGGCTATGGACCGGGGGAGGGGAGGGGTGAGTAATTTTGCTAGTGGAGAAGGTGAAAGAGGAGGAGCTGAACTCGTGCTTCTTTACTCTGCTCTTAACAACCTTATAACCTAGAGATCCGGGGTATTTACTCTATATACTTCTATTTTCCATCTCTTTCACGACCTGCTCTACTTACCGTTCTACCCTGTGCTGTGTTGTGCTGTGCTGTAGCTGTGTATATATAACCAGTCCATTTACTGGGTATTATACTTGTTTGAAATACCACCTGTTTGCAAAAGTCAATATCGTCCTATAAAAAAAACCTACCCGCACCATGGCCTCCCCAAAGCCATACCGGGACGCCCACGATCTCTCCTCCACCTCGTCCTCGTCCTCGTCCTCCTTCGACCTCACGCCCCTCTCCCCTCCCTACGACCCCTACGACCCCACTGAGTCCAGCAAATCGCTCCTCCCTCCCGACCCTTCTACCGACCTCCCCAGACCCGAAAAGCCGACCCCATGGCGCCGCTTCAAATCCACCGTCTACAAGAACCGTGGGGTCCTGCTTGTGCTGCTGTCGCAGTTCTTCGGGTCGGTGATGAACCTCGCGACACGGATGTTGGAGACGTCGTTTCCGGAGCAGCGCTTCCATGCACTGCAGATCCTTTTTGCAAGGCAGAGCATTACATGCGTGATGGTGTGGGTGTGGATGTGGTGGAGGGCAGTGCCGGATGCTCCGTGGGGGCCGAAGGGGGTAAGGTTGTTGCTGGTTGCGAGGGGGGTGGGCGGATTTTGGGGGGTATTTGGACTTTATTGTGAGTTTATATTATATTATATCCCCCCCTTCCTGGTGTCTTTATATTAGTTATGGCTGTGGTGGTATGAAGTGAAGTAGGAGAGCTAACAGATAGGGGAATGATGCAGACTCACTATCATATCTTGACCTATCCGATGCCACCGTAATTACCTTCCTCTCGCCCATGGTTGCAACCTTCGCTTGCAGTCTGATCCCCTCCCTCCGGGAACCCTTCACACGCACACACTTCCTCGCCTCCCTCGTCGCCCTGCTCGGCGTGGTCCTCATCGCCCGTCCCACCACCCTCTTCACTTTCGGCCGCTCCTCCGACACCGGCTACGACACCGTCCCCAGCTCCCCCACAATCCGCCGCGACCTCCCCCCCACGCTCACAGCAACCCCCCACCAGCGCCTCATCGCCGTTCTCGTTGCGCTCCTCGGCGTCCTCGGCGCCGCCTCCGCATTCACCACCATCCGCTGGATCGGCAAGCGCGCGCACCCACTGCTGTCCGTCAACTACTTCAGCACCTGGTGCGCGTTCGTGTCGCTGCTCGCCCTGATCCTCGTGCCCTCCGTCGGCGGGATCGTGTGGCCGTCTGGCGCGGCGCAGTGGGGGCTCCTGATTGGTATCGGGGTGAGCGGGTTCGTGATGCAGTTCCTGCTGACGGCGGGGCTGCAGGTCGAGACCGCGGGGAGGGCCACAGGCATGGTTTATGCGCAGATGCTGTTTGCCGTGGTGTGGGAGCGCCTGGTGTGGGGGACTACGCCGGGGGTGCTGAGCGTGGTGGGAAGCGTGCTCATTTTGGGGAGTGTTGTGTGGGTGGGGATGAGGAAGGGGGAGGGGAAGAAGGCGGGAAGGGTGCCGGTGGTGGATGAGGAGGGGGCAGTGCCGCTGGTGGGGGGGAGGTTTGAGGAGGAAGAGGAGGGGGTTCTGGGAAGAAGGTAGGCTGTATGTAGATATTGGTGTGCTTGCTGGGAACGCCGAGTGACGGCGTATGATTCTCATGACCATAACCGTAAATAAATAGTAGATATTGCATGTAGTTTGTGTTCTCATTTCCGCGTGAATTGGTTAAAGGATGAACGAAAAGAGCATTCGACCCTATAACCCAGCGAGCAAATGCCCTTTAAAATAGGCCGATAGAAGCAAAGCCCTCCGCTCAGCACGCCCTACCCATAGCCAGTGCCGTAACCCCCATCGAGTCCTAATGAGGGATCCCGCATGTCGGTCTGCTCACTCCCAGAGCAAAAGGCGTGACAGGGCACCCTGTTGTTCTATCATCACACTGGCTAATCACGGAAGATGAGAAGTTTCCCCGCCCGGCCGGAGCTTGCACATTGCAACTATCTAGTCTAGAGACCAAGCTTCCTAGGTAGATAGCCAGGCCTGCGGTCGCACCTTTATGCGCGCGGTTCCTGGTTGTTGGGGGGGGGGGCGTTTATGTAGGCCCAGTAAACTTTAGTTTAGTGACGTTCACAGCAGTGCGCGAGTGATTTTTTGTGTTCTAACCCACCCGGTGATTGCGCCCTATGGCAAACACCCCTGCCTCGTCCTATTCCCCCCTAAACACAAAAAAATTGGGGAGATGAAAACAGAAATAGAAAAAGAGTAACTCAGATATTGCGTAAGGTTTGTAGGTAGACGACTGGCTGGTTGGGGGGGGGGGGAGCTTTATCTGTGCTGTGTAGGTTTCTGGCTGAATGTGTCTACCCGGCTAGCGAAAACTGTACCGCACGATCCTACGGGGGAGTATCCTTCCTGGTGGCAGGTACATGTACGTAGTAGGTATGTATATGTAAACCTTCAGGCTGCACGCGTGTATGGAGTACAAACAGCAGGTACATATATGTATGACAGATCTGCATGCGCCATTTACATGCTCTCCGCTTTGTGCGCTGGCCCTTCTGGAGCTTTGTTCCTAGTCCCAGTTCCCAGCCCTAGGGAGAAAAAAGCGTGTTCGGCCTAATGGACTAACCTTTAGTACGGGGGCGCATATCGCCATAGAATCACTAAGAAATAATACATATATACGGAGTGATTTTTTTGGCCTTGTTTCGCTATAAATATGCACACAGGCACTTAATCTTTCCAGCCCGCACACAAAGCGCAATTGGTATTCAATAAGCACGATCATTTCCCCTAGGATCCTCATCTCCCAAGATCGATGTCTCCGGCATCACATTTACTGAGCCTGGCCCGAGGCACCACTGTTTCTCCAAGATGAAAGGATTAAGCTAACAATCTCGTCTACACCCTTTCCGTTCTTCACTTGCGCGAAAATCGTAGGGCCTCCCTCGCTGTTTTACGTGGTTCTGTCAATGATCGCCCAGAGGGGTATAGGGGGGGCTAAGAGAGCACTAACCGCATCTTCCTCGCGTCGCGGTCCATGACATTAAGGTCTGCGCCCACAATCTCTGCGAGGTCGGTCTTGTTCACAACGAGGAGATCGGACTGTGTAATCCCAGGGCCACCCTTGCGGGGGATCTTGTCGCCTCCAGACACATCAATCTAGTGCAGTGCAGTGATGAGCAGAAAGTCTACGCCAAAGATCAGAGAGGGGTAGGGGTAGGTTCTCTCGTACAACATAGATGATGAAGTCAGCCAATTCCCTGGAGTAGTTCGCGGCCAGGTTGTCTCCACCGCTCTCGATCAGAAGAAGCTGGGTGTCGAACTGGCGGTGCAGGTCTTCGAGGGCTTGGAGGTTTGCACTGATGTCCTCTCGGACTAGGGTCTTGTCAGTAGCCTTGAGTGGGATGTTGGGTTGTTGGTGTGCTATTTACCTGCAGCATGAGGGCAACCACCAGTCTCAATGGCCTTAATCCTTTCGGCGGGAAGGGCTTGGTGGCGGACAAGGAATTCTTGATCCTCCCTGTGTTGCAGTTAGTTTCAGATAGCTACTATCAACCGCCAACGTCACCGGGGGGGGCAATTCTAGGGTCGTAAACTAATCAATTGACTAACTTTGTGAAGATATCGTTCGTGACCGCAGCGATAGAGAACCTGTCTCTCAAGGCCTTGCACAATTCCAGCATCAACGCTGTCTTTCCGGAACCCACTGGCCTATTTCGTCAATACTACTCATTAGCAAAGGGAGAGAAAAAATAGATAGTGACAAGTATTTCTAACCCTCCAATTCCAACGGTAAAGGCCCGCTCCTTCCAATCGCGATCATCGAAGATCGGGGCCTCGCGGGCAAGGTACGAACCGGGGCCGTCGAGGATCTCGTGTGAGTGGCCGTGGGCATCAAGCGTATCATGTGAGTGGGTGTGAGACATCTTTGGTATTCCTGAAGAATTTGGTGGGGTTGATGTTATTGAGCCAGTCGTATGGGAGAGCTGCATGTAGACAGAGTTGCGGGGTGCCTTATCGTTATCAGTGGTCCCGCACGGCCGCGTGGACCTTCCGGGAGGAGTATCTGGTCAAGGAATTGACATGTAAATACATGTAGTTTCGCCCCGGCCCCAGAAATGACCGTACTACAAAATTGACACAGTCGTGATTGTCATGAGTACACAAGTAGTGGTAGCATCTGGCTACATGTACGGTCTTGCTAACTTATATACAATGTATGTGTTCCCCGCCAATGAAAGACCTGTGGGTCTTATAACGATTCCCGAGTGATCGATTGCGTATACACTTATCTCTTCTACCAATATATTAGCGCCTTTGGTACATTGTAGAGTAATTTGGATTTCAATGAGTTCACGCGGGGCAATGTAGTCTAGTCCCAAAATCATACATAACGATCATTTCCACCCCCGATATCGTTGTATCCCCCATAGAATTTCTTCGATACTTTAGGAAGTTCACACATCATCTTGAGGTCTATTACAGGCCCAACAAGTATCCTATATAAGGTTTCCGATATTACCTAACGGATAAACCTTGTCCTGCAGAACGTACCGGCGGCCTAAATATATAATTAGACTCATCCGACCCGCCCTGATCCATCTTGCCGGTTCAACAGATTCGCAAACTTCGAGCCTAATCTACATCGTTGAGAGATGAAAGCGGATGTTAGCTATATTCAAGTTCGTGCCGAACAGCCTTAGGATTGGTGAATACCTCGTGCGCCCCCAGAACCTCCGACCCGTGCAAGCACATGTAGCCATACCACCAGCCCCTACTACCTCCCAAATATATAAGAGAGAGATAAAAAGAAAGAGATAAAAAATGGACAATGATATGTACAGAGATACTAAAGTATATAAGTATTTACAAGTAGATTTTTTCCTGGACGATAATGCAAAGGAAATTAGATGTGACATGATGTATAAGAGATCATAAACAATAATCATTCTGAAGTAACCAAAAGTTTCTTTCGTAAGTGCTCAACCCAGGCAGACGACTGCAGAGTAAGGGGGTGGTCCTTCCCCAAGCGTTTCTCCCTCCCAGCAAGTGCACGCTCGAACCACTCCAGTGCTTTTTCATTTTCACCCTGGTTGCTGAACACTGAAGCCATGTTGTTGACCACGGTCAGAGTATTGGGGTGGTCCTTCCCCAAGCGTTTCTCCCTCCCAGCAAGTGCACGCTCGAACCACTCCAGTGCTTTTTCATTTTCACCCTGGTTGCTGAACACTGAAGCCATGTTGTTGACCACGGTCAGAGTATTGGGGTGGTCCTTCCCCAGGGATTTCTCACCCCCAGAAAGTGCACGCCCGAACCACTCCAGTGCTTTGTCGTTTTCACCCTTGTCCTTGAACACTAAAGCCATGTTGTTGACCGTGCCCAGAGTATCGGGGTGGTCCTTCCCCAGGGATTTCTCCCTCCCAGCAAGTGCACGCTCGAACCACTCCAGTGCTTTGTCATTTTCACCCTTTTTCTCGAACACTAAAGCTATGTTGTTGACCGTGGTTAGAGTATCGGGGTGGTCCTTCCCCAGGAATTCCTCACACCCAGTAAGTGCACGCTCGTACCACTCCAGTGCTTTGTCAATTTCACCCTTGCTCCCGAACACTAGGGCCATGTTGTTGACCGTGGTCAGAGTATTGGGGTGGTCTTTCCCCAGGGATTCCTCACACCCAGTAAGTGCACGCTCGTACCACTCCAGTGCTTTGTCATTTTCACCCTTGCTCTCGAACACTAGGGCCATGTTGTTGACCGTGGTCAGAGTATTGGGGTGGTCCCTCCCTAGGGATTTCTCCCTCCCAGCAAGTGCACGCTCGTACCACTCCAGTGCTTTGTCATTTTCACCCTTTTTCTCGAACACTAAAGCTATGTTGTTGACCGTGGTCAGAGTATTGGGGTGGTCCTTCCCCAGGGATTTCTCCCTCCCAGCAAGTGCACGCTCGAACCACTCCAGTGCTTTGTCATATTTACTCTGGTTCCTGAACACTGCAGCCATGTTGTGGACCGTGGACAGAGTATTGGGATGGTCCTTTCCTAGGGATTTCTCCCTCCCAGCAAGTGCACGCTCGTACCACTCCAGTGCTTTGTCATTTTCACCCTTTTTCTCGAACACTAAAGCTATGTTGTTGACCGTGGTCAGAGTATTGGGGTGGTCCTTCCCCAGGGATTTCTCCCTCCCAGCAAGTGCACGCTCGTACCACTCCAGTGCTTTGTCATTTTCACCCTTTTTCTCGAACACTAAAGCTATGTCGTGGACCGTGCCCAGAGTATCGAGATGGTCCTTCCCCAGGGATTTCTCCTTCCCAACCAATATATTCTCGAGCCAGTACAAGCCTTCATTGAAGCGATTTCTTTTAACATAGTATTTAGTTAAAACCCCCATTGCACCTCGTGTCTCCGAGAAAGGTATCCCTTTGGCTTCGGCATGTCTCAGGGCAGTTACTACATGTGATGTAAAAGGCTCACATATAACCCATGCCTCATAACCTCCGTCCACATGGGGTTCAAAGGCATTTTTGCTCAAAGCAATCGCTATTGATATAAAAAGCTCTTGCTCATCTGGAACTATGAGACTCTCACTTATATCGCGAGTAAGATCGTGCATCCAGATAGAACCTGCTTCTTTCCTCCGAATAAGCGCGGATTCTTGGAGACATGTTATTGCGTTCTCGAGCTCGTTCTCGTCCATTATCAGCTTTTTTAGACGTGTGGAGAACTCATTTTCTGTTTTTGGGTTGTTTGGGGCGTCCTTGAACAGTCTGATGGTTTTAGGTGCTAGACCGACGGTTTTATCAAGATCTTGAAGAAAACTTGATAAGCCCTTCATTTTAGTGGCTTCTGAGAAAAGGTTCAAAGGGACATTTTGGTGATCTAGGTAGGAAACTATTTTCAAAAGAATCATGGCCTCATGTGTAACCCCACCCACAGCAAGCATGAATGAGGAGTAAAAATTGGAGTTGCTAGTCCCCTCCAACTTTAATGTCTCGAGTTTCTGTGTTCGTAATCGGCCAAGATATCGTTCTAGGCTCCAGTATCGATCCATCGCAAAAGAAGCTCCCTGCTCCAAGGCAAGAGGTAAACCCCCAAGCTCACGGTTGATTTCAATTGCCAAGTTACGCAATTTTGGATCAGCGGATTGGGCGCACTGCCCCGAAATTTTGAGTATCAAATCGACCCCATCATCTTCGTCCATAGGTAAAAGCTCAACTATCCCCGCCGATCCCAGCTGTCTCGCTATATTCCTATCACGCATCGTAAAGATCATTGAGCCCGATGATACCGCAGGAATGAAATCGCGAACCACGGAGATTTCGATGACATTATCGAATATAATAAGCCAGTCGTGATGATTGACCAGCCAGTTCTTAACGCGTTCAACCTCGAGACCCAAGTCAGAGGATGAAGCTTCACGTAGCCCGAGGAGGCCGTAAAGAGATTGGTAATCTTGAGTAAGTTGTTCTCTCGCCGTTGCCTGGACGTGGAAGATATTTTGGTAGATACTAGTATTTTCTGTCGCATATTTTAGGGCGAGTTGGGTTTTTCCGGCACCGGGCATCCCATGGATTGCTATCCGTTTGGAGCTAGGCGTTGCCAAACGTAAGGACCGGCTTATTGTCTCGAGCTGCTTCGCTCGACCCGTGAATAGTGGGTGCAAGATATTTGGTATAAAAACTATCTTTTGAGACGGATTTACGGCCACAGTACCCATAGCTGGAAAACAGTTAGATTACGACCTGTATTCGTTGGATACATGTAGGCTGGTAGCTTGGTTATTACCTTGGGACTGAACCTTCAACTCAACTATTTGGAAATTAGTACAGGTCATTTGATAGCTGTTCAATTATTTTGACTTACTATTTTTTGTCCTTTTTTGGTGCTCAACATCTGCAGCTTTCTCGATTTCTTCGGCATGATCGCAAATTTTCTTTAATAATTCATCAAAAGGTTCGTGCAGAGATCCTATATTTATAAGGGATGCTGCAAATTTTCCTGTCGAAGTACCCAGATTAGACCACTATGAAATACATAAAAAGGAATATTTCTAGGTATCTTACGCCACTTTGATCTAGCATAGAATTCGATCGTCTTCAAGCAAAACTCTATTATGTCGCAGTAAAGCGTCACAAATCTTGAATCAAGAAGCTTTGTCATCTGATATAGTCCGGCAATTTCTGAAAAGCGCTCTAAACAGAGTGATATCTTCTCCATGATATCACATATCCTGGCGTATGTATGGAATATGTCCTGAGATATCTGTGTTTAAATTCAATCGTCAAATTAGGCTTTTAAATCCTCAGATGCGCGGCCCTAGCTGGTTCGGGCATACCAAAACAATAAACTTAATGCCACTCCATACAAGAGCCACTATTTTGGGATCTAGAAATGTAAGTACAGGCAGTTAGGCTAGAAAATAAAACTTTGGTATAAAAAATACACATGTAGCCATTAATTTCATGTATGTAGCTATAGAATGATACTTACTAGACTGGATAGCTACTTCCACTATTTTAGAAGCCCGGTCTAACTTATCAATATAAGCGGGAGTAATTTTGTGTACTAGCTTTGATACAGCGCTTCTCTCCGACTCGTATTTGACTTTCGTCCTGCTGATATCTTGTAAGACCTCGCTTATGCTAGCCTGACCCTTGATCAGGGCCAGCTGTTCAGGCTTGAGTTTTCGCTGTCTGTATAGTTCTTCATAGCTCTCGAGAGCTTTTTTGTAGACACACGACAGAGGATCCGCGGCTTCCATGTTATGGATGGTGTCTTTGGATGGTATGGTATGGGGATAATATCTCTGTTTAGTGGGCTGCGCAAGGAGGGGCGATGTCCTCTGTTACACTTAGTTTCGGGTATGCACCCACAATTTAAGCTCCCAGTTAGACCAATAGAACCACCGCGCAACATGAGTAACTATACGCGTTACCAGCGCCTAACGACATCGGCGCCTGAATGACTTTTACATAGACAAACCTAAATACTTGAGAACAAGTTTCCGCTACCTTTGTTTTGGCGTGGGAATAAACGTGTGTATGTTCTCTCCATCTTAACTAAATATTTACAGTATTGTATATTTGCAGCCCCCGAAAGCTGGTTGGCTGTAGTGGCAAGTGTTGACTAACGAATTGATTGGGGAATGATCTACCCCTGGAGGACTTGATACCCATAATCTAATTTATAGAGTTAAGAAGTAGTTTAACTGTCCATGAATCTTATGGAGATTAACTCAACTGGAAGCGGTGCAATAGTTAAACAAGAAATAGTATAACTAACCGAAAATTCATAGCTTGTTATCTACAGAGCCATGAAATCATTCAGTTAGGGGTAGTCAGTATTAGTGAAGATAGAGGCGAATTAGCTCAGGTTAGGTGTATACAGTCCTATGTTAATTATGCAACTGAGCTGGGGGAAGAGGTAAAGTCCCCCAACCCCACTGTTCCCTATAGCGTGATCCAACTGAAAAATGTTTAAAGTTCACCAGACCCTACAATTACATGTAGATAACTCCAGGTGGCCACTGTTAGTGTACTCGTGAAAAGTCACGACTGGTGACGCCAAGATCACGAGTGATATCTTATGTCTACAGAGTACCACTAGTGTTTGGGTGCGAGCGTTCCTTGTTTCGTGACCCAGTGGAGAACCCTAGAATTGTTCAATTCAATGAATTGTGTCCTCGCTTCATCACTAACTACTTCACTCTACCGGATTTGCGACACCATCTACAGATGCATTACATATAGCCTTAGTGGTGATATCAAAAAAAAATCCATTGCGGGGGTAAAAGCGACAGAGAGAACAGAATATTTAGTCCATTGGGGTTTATGGCAAGTCGCGGGTCGTTAATTGTGCTAAATAACGTTGAATATGTTCCCTAGCCCGTGTTCAATTATTTGGAAATTTATTTGAATGCACTGAATGTAGATCTCTGCACTTCACTTAGAATATATACGCGGGCGGCTTCACTTACTATCGGTACTGGCACACAGAACATCAAAAGCTGCAATAAAAAGCCGAACCGGCATGGAAAAAGAAAAAAAAAGGGAATATTTGTGGATATATTAAGTCCCCTTCATTAAAGAGAATGGACTGAATACTAACCTCGCTCGTATTGATCATTAATTTTGAGAAACCACTAGATAATCTTACAAGTCCCAAGGCAAACCACAACTCACTATTTCCGTTGATTTCTATCCTTGTGGCGATGACTTGGGTTGTCGTCGCACAGGAGCTTTCTTAATCCCCATATCAAACCCGAACGCCTTATTAAAATTCCTTATACCCCTCTAGAAAGATCGATGTAGCGCGGAGAAGCTGTATACGCGCGAAACATGGTCAAACGCAGACAGATCGTCAGTTCCGGTCCGAACCACCTATTTAAGACCCAAGGAAAAAAAATTCAGATATTATATATCAGAAGAGATGTGTAAATGGATATAAAGATAAAGGATGAAGTAACCAAAATTGGTACTAACCACTCTCGTAGTGTGCCGAAATGTATTGTTCAGGATTTTTTGCCAAGAAGTTGATCAAGCTCTCTATATGCTCGCGGAGCTTTGAGATAGATTGGGGATCCATGTTTGTATGGGCGAGAAGCTCGGGCATTGAGACTATGATATTGGATTAACATCAGGGCAAAAAATCGTTTTCTCTCAAACTCGACTTTGGTCAAAGGAGCTTACCAAAAAGCCTCAACAGATGTTCTGCCCCATAGATCTCGCTTGGCTCTTTCCCGGGGTGCTCCTTCCGAATTTCCAGGTATTGTTGTCTCTCAAACCGATACAGAAGTATGGTCCCAAGAGATCGATCAAAGTAAAGTTTTAACCCTGCAATTACTTCGTCGAAAATATCTGCGTCTGCCGAACCCTCACGCTTCTTCGGTACCGATTCGCGATACTTCTGTAGGAGTTGTGTCACATTGAGATCACGCGGTAAAGGAACAAGCTGCTGGTTCTTTGTGACGTTTTCCCAATCGTCGACAAGTAGTGCTTTCAAGTTATCCGGGATGTTGATTTTGACATCATGGCGTTTCATGAATTCCTCTTCCTTCACGTCGGATACCCTCAGTCAGTCATTGCCTTGTCACCAAGCGCGCTTGGACACAAACCTTCTCTATCTCAAGCTCGCGCCCACGCTTCTGACCCCGCGGCGGAAGAGTGGTAGAAGCTCCGGTTGGAAGATCTTCAGAGCCAGCTTTGGAAGTCATCTTCTTCTTTGCGTCGGGTGTGGGTTTCGGCTTGTTCGTAATCGGTTTTGTATTCTCGTTGAGTTCTTTTTGCAATCGTAGATTTTCTTCGTTCATTTTACGGAGGCGATCTGCGGGAACAAATTCATCCCACCTAGATACTTTCTGTCAGTGGGCCCGATACTAGCTAGGAACTCTATCGGACGATAATTCCGTCCTTTCAATTTCCCTTAAACAACTTCCGCAAACGAGAGAAATGCGCAGCTAGCAAAAACTGCCTTTCCGCCGATATAACAAGACTTCGCTAAGGTAACTTACGTATTCTTCCACCCCTTGTAATGTACCTTATATTCTGGTAGCTCTTTCTTGTCGTCGGATTTTTTGACTTCCAGTACCTTTGCTTCATACAGCATAGGCCCGTGGAAGCACAAAACCCTCTCCTGAACGTCGTAAGTAAGCACCTTTTGCGCAGCTGCTGGGGGCATGATATCGGCTCGGGTTTTATCGCTTTTGCCTCGAGGTTGTGCTTCGGTTGCTAGGTTAGTGAAGGGAAGTGAAGGATAGGCGCGAGACTGAAGCAGTGGGAGAACGCGTTAGGAGTTAGACACGGCCATCTATATAAGTTACCCTACTTTCACGATTAGTCACTCGACCTTTTTCAATATTTGGAAGCAAGCATAATCATCATCTTGCATCAATGGCGTCGAGCACCACAGCACTCGAGTATGAGATTCTCTCGTCTTTTCTCCTCTCTCGTGCATCATTACAGGATATCATCTCCCTCCGCAAGTTCACTGAGCTATTTCCCAAAGACAAGCAGTCAAATCCACAGGTCAAGCTCCTTTACGCAGAGCTCCAGCTTCAGCGCAACAAAACGTGTGATCGCGTCAAAAAGAACATACAGTTCGAGGCTCGCCTCGGCGCAAAACAACGAAGGGATGCAAAACGGCGGCAGCGGGATGGACAGGGCATAGATGACGATGCGATGGCCGGGATTGAAGTAAGCTTCATCAGGAAAAACTTACAGGCTTCTGGTTTCGCTAACTGGGTGTTCGTAGCTCTTTGGTGCGGCTCCTTCGGAACCAAAGCTCCCATTGAGGGAGCTTCTGCAGCAAATGACGGCTGCTGCTGAAGATCTGGATGCAGAATTTAAAAGTCTCGATACGGAATGCGATGGGATACTCGAAGAGCTCAAAACTACGATTGGAGATCTTAGCGACCTGCGTTATGGGAAGTTCACGAATGCAGGTTTGAGTAGCAAGGTTGTTTCAGATTTAGAGAACCTGCACAATACCTGCGAGCGAGTCTTAAACTCCGATTCTCATTCAAATGGCACTTCTTAGCAGTTACACAATAATGAGCGTACATGAATACCACAAGCCCCAAAAACTCTCAGAAAGGAAAAAGTAACAGTTTTCTTTGGCCCTCTATATCCACGATAACGAAGACCGCTACAAGAGCAGCGTGTGTTCCTAGTATAAAAGAAATCTTCCTGCCTTACTTAAGTTCTCTTGGCTATTTTTAAGTTATTTCCTCACCAAATATGCTCCGATAATGATTGACTCTCTCCGAATCTAAAGGAAATCAAGCAAAGCGCCGAACCCAAATTTCTGACATCGCTACAAAGGTTCAAGAAATTACGAAGAACCAGTGACAGGCGCAGGGCTTCGTGGTGGGGCTGTAGTTACGCCCCTCGTTATCCGTGGCCTGTGCATCGGGATACGATAAGCATGCATATTAAAATATAAAACAATATAATAGGGGCAGAAGTATACATAATATATGTAGTTGCTCCCAGAAGGGTGGAGGTAACCACTACGACCCACGGTGGGATGACCTCATAGTACATCATAGCCGTAGAAAGATAAGGTACAACAAAGTCCTTCAGCGCTCCGTCAATAGGATTGAAAATACCCGACCAGGCGTCGACATTCTTCCATGCCGCTTCAGCGTGAAATTTGGCTAGATATGCCGCTTGCTCTCCGTCAACCAGCTCAGTGGGCCAGGGAACCTCCCTAACCTCAACGGTACCATTTGCGAAAGAGGCGATGTGGTAAATTTCCGGAAGTTTACCCTGGGATGTCAAAAGGAAGGCCTGACATAATTCTGTGGCCTCGGGCGATGCACAGTCGATTCTCCCAAGATTAATCTTTGGGGCGGGTCCAGCAACGTTCTGAGCAGTAGCGAGCAGAGTAGTTGTTTCCTGTACCACAATTATTAGTTTCATGTGCGCAGCAACAAAAATAAGAAGAAGCAACCACATACCTGAAAAATTCCATCCCATTTCGTTGCATTCCGAGTACCATTAATATTGCTTGTGGTAAAGTAGAAATACCACTCTTCGGCCGCCTCTGTTGCGCTAGAACCTTCAGTGACAGCGGTATTGTTGATAGAACTTCGCCAGTTCTCAGATGTGATATTGCGTACCCTCCTCTCGACCACGATGTGTTGGTCGACCTCCTCAACACTTGGAGTGAGCGGCTTCTGTGTGCCCAAAACACGGTTAAGATAATCACCCCACTGCGCAGACACAAGTGACGCGCCAGCCAAGAGGAAGAGTGAAGATAGCCGCATGATTTCCTTTTATTTCTTTTCTATTATATGATAGCTTGTGGTGGAGAGAAAGAGGTTGTGGATTGTATGTTTGCGTGTGTGTGTGTGTGTGTGAGTGTGTGTTGTACGTACCTGGTGTAGGAGAGTTTAGAAGAAGGAGAGAGAGGAGTGGGGAACTGTCACTGTCGGTGGGCGGAAGAAACCCAACTACTTGCACGTATGTACTTGCTACGAGTATGTGTGACTGTATATACCAGTGATTCGCCTACCAAGCTGTACGGTACAGTACGGGCGAGAAAGAAAGAAATTATAATTCCTGTATGCACCCTACATGGCATTCGCTTCAAGCAACGTTGCAGTAAGTGAGGCTACCAGGGCCATTGAACTAATGCATTGGACGGACTGGGCGTCGACCGGGGAAATTTGAGCCCTTCCCCACCATTGTGATACCCAAAGCTATGGTGCAGTGGGGCTTTAAAGGCGACAACGAATTTCAAGTAAGTACCTAGCCGCACTACCATACATGATCTACTAGCGCTACCGCGTTGGTTGGTATGGGAGAACCAGTTTACCTAGTATATCTTATCATTATGGGAAATCAAAACATCTTGAAACATGGACGCACAAGGGCCCTTGTATCTCATGAGGTTCCAT
Organism: Morchella sp. 2015-shanyang; assembly: GCA_024713795.1. NCBI lineage: Eukaryota > Fungi > Ascomycota > Pezizomycetes > Pezizales > Morchellaceae > Morchella > Morchella sp. 2015-shanyang. Next base: position 1,299,870 of record JAMGZB010000010.1, read on the forward strand.
GACTTATAACAGATTCTTCTAGCACTTGAAACATCGGATATCCACTAAACACGATTGGTAGAACTCAACAACCAACTATAGTCATTGTATGAATAATGGTGTTCATAATATACTGACGCACACGTATGTATATTTCCAACTGAGCTAATCTAGACCATACCATTATATGAACTTACATTAAGCAGCCTATTGTGGGACGGGTACATAGTAGGATCTTGACTGCATGTAGATACGGATTAGAGGGTTATGGGTTTGGAAATAATACATGTAGGTACTCTATCATCTAAAGTGTAATCGATTCAAGCTCATGCACACTCACAAGTCTAGAGTATTGGTATGGAACCAGAAAGAAAAAAAAAGAAAAAAACGGGTATATCCAGGCAGGATATCGTGAAGCCATAGGTATTTCTAGTGCGTCGTCGCCGGCCGCTGGCCCTCCAAGGCTTCAGAACACACCCAGCCCCCCCGCCCACTATCTACACGCGAACCCAGGGCAAAAAAACCAAACACAGCGCCGTACAACGGGCACAAAAGTCAGCTGCACTTCCAAGGCGGCCACTCTCAAGGATTTGCATAATCGGAGCAAGCATCGTGGGGATCACATAGTAGAGGGGTAGAAATCGACGAGATGTGGTTCTCCATGATCATCTTTTTTCATCTGACCATCGGGTGCAGGATATAGCGCACACAAGCCTGCAATACATACTGGCAGGAAACCCAATAGATACTCCGAGAACCCAATGCCTCTCAATTGCTCATTTTACCTAAGGCCGCCAAGCACCGCATCCCCAAATCGGAGACAGAGGAACAATAGCCAGCCTTGTTAAATACATAAAGCAAGACCCTGAACCTACACTAAAAATAGGAGCCGGCTATATGTATCTTTTGAAGGAGATATCAAACACAATTAAGGTAGCTAGAAAGATGAGACCTTGCATAGTAGTGAGCCATCAACGCCAGAGGCCCTTACAGAACGAGCGACTGTGATACTTATATTGGCGCTATGCCCGAGGTTTCATCAAAGCTATCTAAGCCAACCCCTACGCACACCTGCGCTATATCCGCTAACCCGCGTTCTAGGAGTAAGGTCAATGATCGCTAAACTTGTAGAGGAGGCACAGTTGCTACCATGCGTCCTGGCGCCTAAAATGGAAATTCTAAGGGCCTCTGCACCTCGTGAAAAGAAAGGGCGAGCTATTGAAAAAATAAGTCATGATTTCGCCCGGGCTCGAACCGGGGACCACAAGTGTAACTATTGTTAGACTTGTGTGATAACCAACTACACCACGAAACCTTGATGAGTAGGCTCACTATAATGTATACATTCAGATATTCTATTACCAAGGTTTAATGTTGGGGTAATGATCAAACCAACATCTTTCCACACACCCCAGCTTATCTCACACTACCCCTCTTCCACCCGCCAAAACCCAAACCAGCCAGAGAGGAGGAGTATTCTTAAATTTCTTTTGTTACATATACAATAATAGCTACAGAATAAACGCCGCCCAAGATACCATTTTATCCATCCCGGTCCCACCGAAATACACTACACTACACTATATATGATATTGATATATACACGTCCACAACCAAAAGCACTAAATTGCCGCGCTCCTCTCCACCGCCCACTCCTTCGGTTCAAAGCTTAAGCCCTCCTCCCTCAGCGGCACGTCCTCGTCGGCGACATGTGGCACCACGCTCTCGCCCTCCTCCTCACGGTCCATGATGGCGTCCTCGTCCACCGCCTCCTTTTCAGCGAGCTGTTTGAGCAGCTCCTCGTGGTTGCTAAGGACGTGCTTACGGCGTGTCATCTTGATGTTCCTGAGCGCTGTGTCGATGAGGGTTTCGCAGAGGAGCTTAAGCTCCTGGGCGGTTTCACGGGGCGTGAAGGTTGCCGGGAAGCGCCATCTATGGGATTATTAGCTGTGTGTATGCCTGCGTGAAGAGGGGAGGGCTTACGAGAGCCAGAGGTAGAGGAGGAGACTCTTGTGTAGTTCTTCCAGCGCACGCAGTTGGTGGGGCTCTGTCGGGTTCTCCGTATCAAGTAGATCAAGGTCGAGGCTCCGCATCTTGAGGACACTTCCGTCACGCGAGCTCGCAAGGACCTGTGCCATCTCGAGGGCAGACTCCTGTACACGCAAGTCCGAACTGATGGGCGCCATGCAAAACGTGAGCCTCTCAGCGATGGTGAGGCCCTGGACATCCTTCAGCGCCTGGGCAGTCTGGAGGATGTCTTTGAAGGAGCACATGTGGAAGAGGCTCTTGTTGAGGAGCGCCGACTTTTCCAGCATGATCATAATATTTGTGAGGGGCGTTTCGGGCGGGAAGAGGGCTGCGAAGTTCTCGACGTGCGCGCTGGAGGGGAGGATCCCGGCGGAACGGAGGGGGCGAGGCTCAACGGACATGGCGTATTTAAGCGGGTCCATATCTACGTCGTCGAGCGAGGTAACGAGTCCGGGGAGGGGGGCGGATATCGCGGCGGGGGTGCTGATGTCAACGTGCGTTTCAGCGGACTTCTTAGTAGCGACGCGGAAGCGGCCGGCACGACCAGCAATCTGTTTAATGGCGGGAACAGAGACAGGCTCCATATCTTTGCCATTGAACTTCACGGTTGTCTCGAAGATCATGCGTTTTACGCTTCTGTTTTTGGTTGGTGTGTCAATGATAGTAGAGGATATCATGATCGGAGGTGCCGGAAAATAGGACTTACAGGTTTAGACCCATACCAACAGCGTCGGAAGCAATAAGAATTTCGTATTCACTATCGGGGTCGTTGAAGAGCTGGGCTTGGATACTCCTAGTCTCGGGCGGCAGGGAGCCGTAGATTACGGCACACTTCCTCCCTGTGACGGACTCAATCTCCTGCTTGAGTGCAAAGATGTTCTTCCGTGAGAAGGTAACCACACAGTCGCCCTTCTCGAGCTTGTTGAAATCGCCATTGAGACTCTCCGTCATCATCTGGAGCGTACCGAGCCTAGTGTACCGCTTAACGACCAGCTTCTCGCCCATCATCTTTGCCAACTCCGTGATGAGATCCACTGTCCGCTCCTCACCACACATGTGCACCTCCTTCGCGCGGACGCCCAACAGCGCCTGCGTCCACGCCCAACCACGGTCACTATCTCCAATCATTTGAATCTCGTCGAGCACCGCGACGTCGATCCGCCGAGAAATATCCACCATCTCCACCGTACTCGAGCATATACCTGCGTCGTCTGCTGCGATTCGGCGCTCATCACCGGTCACAAGATTGCAGGGTATGCCCTGTGCGTTCATACGCTCGTAGACCTCGTACGCCAACAGCCGCAACGGCCCGGCATAGATGCCGTTCCGACTTTCTTTTAGGCGCTGCAGCGCGTTGTACGTCTTTCCACTGTTTGTCGGGCCCACATGCAGATACCACGTGCGCTGAGAGTGTCTTGTATACGGATACCACTCTTGCGGATACCGTAGGTCGGCGGCCTTCTCCATCGCATCCTGCCCCGCAACGGCCACCTCTATGCGTACAAACCTCTCAAAATGCTCTATTAGCCATAACAAGAGGCGCTGATTTGAGCTGATGGCGGCGATAATCTGCGCGCGCGAGGTGAAAAGTTTTGAGGGCTGGATTTTCTGGCCGCGGAGTATTGCGGTTCCTGTGCTAGATTTTGCGGCAAGGAGAACATCGTTTTCGAATTGTCGAAACTTTTGTACGAGTTTCTGGGGCTCGAGCTTGAGCGCAGCGAAGTGATCTGGTAGGTCATAGTCTAAAGGGAAGCGCCTACTGCCTTCGGGAATAAATGGGGGACGGATGCGCTCAAAGAGGGCACGGAGGATTCTTGAGAGTTGGTTGTCGGTGAGGACGCTTGGGTTTTTGCTACTGTCTTTGAGGACACGGAGGGGTGGCTGTGGGGGGGCTGGTCAGATGTATGTAACACATTATATAATTGGGGTGGGGGGGGGGGGGGGGGAATTGAAGGTCTATATGAAATCTAGGGAACAGAGAACGCACCTTTGTCTTGACTGATCTATAGCGGACTGTTCCTGGAATTACACCTGGGAACTGCCGTGAGAGGATCGGGGTTATTTGTCTAGGGGCAAGTGCACAAAATACGCATTTACTCGTCAATCCACGTAGACGGGCAGCCATTGTGCAAGTCTATTTCAGAGTTGAGGGGGGGTTGGAGGGGGGGAGGTTTGTTGGTGGTGAGAATGGTCCTCTCTTAGACAGTGGAGAGGCGAATTATTGAGATGAAGTCTTGGCTAGGTTTTTTTTTTTCATATGTATGCGGCAAGATTCCATCTGCAGGTTGCCCCTCCACCTAGGACGGCTAGAGTGAGTATGAGCCTCAGTAGATGCAACAGGGGTTGGAGGGGGGGTTCCTTCCTACATGTAACTTCTGCGGCGGTGTCACTTACCCAAGTCTGTAATCCTTGCATGCTGTTAACTCTGAACTGATCTCTTACAAGTTACAACCACCATGCTCTACATACAAGTATTACTACATGTACTCGTACTTACTACATACCAGTGGCAAAACAGACCGATGCCCTCACGGCGGATGTACTAGGCTACAGCAACCTAAGGCCCCCTCCCCGCATTTAGTGTTATATTACTCTTGAATGAGGTAAACTTGGGAAAACCAGGCGTTCGGCATATTGATCTTGAACTCTCCCTATCATGAACGCAGCACGAATATCAAGGTGTGCGGTCGGTCTACTAGCATGGGCAACAACACGTAATGTGGCCTATTAAAACAAATATTTTATATTTTTGTGGGAAATAATGTCGCTATAAGTAATATAATCTTTTTAGTGCCTCATCATCATACTCACTCCCTCCTTTACAGACTCGCTCGCTTGATTTGCATGTGCTCCATCCTCAGTAGAGCTGGTGTTCTTCCTTCACGGCCCATCGGAAAGATGCGTCCTAAGCAATTTGATCCGCGCTTCGAGAGCTGCAATCTGCTTATCAATCTCGATCCCCCTCAGTCGTTCTGTCTCGTCCAGTTTTTGCGCCTCCAAGAAATTGTTTTCCTCTGACTCGCCCCGGACACTCCGGTCCTTCGTCTGGTTTATCGATGTCCCTTCTCCAGGTCCCGAATCGTAGGGTTCCTGACATCTATTCAGGAGCCATGGACTCTTGAGGGCCTTCGCCGGGGTAATTCGCGAGCGGGGATTGGCAACCAGGAGCATCCTCACAAATTCTATACCTTCGTTGCTAACTTTACACCTCCGCAAAGGCCCTGTGGGGAAGCTGCGTAAATTAAGGCAATAGTCGTAAAAGAGAATCATATCCACCACCGGTGTTCCGGGTTTCATATCCGGGTTCGAGTCCAGGTAGCCTGAATCCGAATCGTCCTCCGTAGCATCCGGCAGGAACGGTATCTCCAAAGTGAGAATTTCGTGGGTTACAATTCCAAGCGACCATACATCCACAAGATTCGTATAGGTCCCGTTGACCTTCTTGACGAGCCCTTGCAGCTCTGGCGCGATATATCCCGATGTCCCGCAGTCCGTCCGCAACGCCGTATCATCAAGGTGTTTTGATAGCCCAAAATCGGCGATTTTGACCCAAATTGGTGAGGGGCATGCGATGAGAATGTTCTATCTCTGGCACAATATCGACTTAGTACACGTAACTAGACGGAATGTCTATCAGCGCGTCCGGGTGGGAAGCAAACCTTGGGTTTTATGTCTCGATGGCAAATGTTGTACTTGTGCAGCGTATCGACCCCTCTCAGAAGCTGAACAACGATATCCTTCGCCTGCGCCATTACCTCGGACCTGAAGACCTCCAGATACTGACTCAAATCACCGTGCTCGATGTACTCCATCGCAAGATACGCGAAGCCTCTGTCCTCGTCTTCGTACCAGCCAAAGAATTGTACAAATTGTGTTTGATGCTAAGCACAAGAGCCTCCCAGTCAATACAACCTAGAGCACCTAGCTTTAACAGCTAGATATACGGATAGCAGACCACCTTGTGGTGACGGAACTTACATTCTTCAACTGCGCCAAAATCTCCAACTCACGCAACCAATCCGAGTTTCTGACATCCTGGGGAAGTCGCTTGACGGCCCTTAGCTGCCCGTCCTCCTCCTCCTCAAGCCACACGGTCCCGAAGCCGCCCTCGCCAATATCCCTCGTGCGCCGCCACCTCGTGCGAACCCCGCGGGCCTCGTCGCCCGACCCTCCCTCCATGAGAGTTGTGTGGATCGTACTTTCCCCGTCGAAGGTCGTCCTGAGCATGTACTGGTCCCGTTGCAGGCTGCTAATAGGCGCCATGTCTAGCTAGTCCTTGGTGGTAAACACGGATCCGGACCACGGAACTTCACATATGTATAAGCGTCGTGGGTGTATGGGGCTGTCATAGCTTGGGTGAGTGAGTGAGGATGGTGTGCCCCCATGTTCCAGGTGTTAGGCGGCTAGGCGGCTAGGACGGGTCGCTGTTTATCCACCCCAATCGGTTGGCTAACTCAGACATTTTCGTAAGTACGCTGCAGGTCTATTCAGCTCTGAGGTTGCGATATTCGTGTAACATTGAGGGCCGGGGCGGTGTATCTTAGTAATGATCATAGTCATGATCCATCACTCGTATCAATATCCTCGGCTCAACGCCCAAAGACATGTCACGAACTAATACACCCGATACAGCTAGTATGTAGGACTTGGGCAGGATACCGTCCGCAGCCACACTTACTCCGCTTACGCTAGGGTAGGAGCGAGTGGACACACATCAGCCAAGCCAAATAAGGCCCCCCGGAACTATCGTTCGAGTGATATCCCATGACCTCAAGTTATTGGAAACCATTAACTCATGACCTCACGCGTGGACACCGATATGGGTGGTGGCGGTTGGCGGATCAAGTCGATGACTGTTTGATCTATCACTGTATCAGCTTCGCCCAAAACCGCCTTGCTGGAGATTCTTTGAGTTCCTGTCCCCTGGGAGACCCGATCCTACGGGTTTTGCGGGATAAATATTAAACTACTATAGATTATACGGCCTTAGTACCGGATCTCTCGCAATTCGCTGGCGATATTGGTTGGTAGATCTGGGAGCCTAAACCACCATAACACTAGTACAAAGGTACTCCTAAGCAATAAATGTATCAAAGGATGGTAAAAAAAAAGGTAGAATAGTATACAGGAAATTAAAGCACGCTTTTAATATCTACATAAATTATTCGAAGCTCCACAACGACAACAGCGAACCCTCCTCTACCGGCATCACACTCTGCTGATGCTCCTCTTCCTCCGCAGGCGGCGGTGGCCTAAAGAATATCTTCTTCGGAATATCAAACTCGACCACGGGAGGCTTCTTGATACTCTTATTTACCTCTGCTGCGAACATCTACCACGCACGCACGCACCATTAGCCGCAACTCAAGCAACACGAAGGGGGGGAAAGAGCCAACAACTTACACTAGCATAACTATGGTCCAAAAAGTCCTCAAGGATATACTTCTCCTTCGTAAACTGTTCCCCCACTATCCTTGCCAGCGTCCCCACATTCGGATGCCAATGCGACATCAGCATCTCAAGCTCCCACAAACTGCTCTCGATCGCCCGCGTCTTCATCGGGTCCGCCTCCTGCTCATCGAATACATCCTGCAGCCCCTCCCTCCGCCACTCCTCCCTATCCTCGGCGCTACCCACCCGGTGCACCATGAACGTGCAGCTCGGGTGACGCTTTAGTAGGTTGTACACAAACGGCACAACAATAACCACCGCCGCCGCCGGCGCGCTCAGCGCCAGCCTCGACATCCTCTTGATGAAGCTCGCTACCATCGCCGCCGGCAGATGCGTCGACTCCAAGAACGTATCCAAGAGGCGGAAGAAGCGGGACCTGTACCGCACATGGAAAACCTCGCGCGTCAGAAGGGCATACAGCTTCGTGTAGAAGTTGGGGTAATCGAGGTTCTTGGTCTGTATCAGGTAGAAGAGGCCATTGAGGGCCAGCAACGATATAGACCCACCGGCGTCGTAGGCATCGACGAGGAAATCCATGAGCATCTGCGGGCGGGTGAAGCACGGCACGATGCGGATGGACATGACGGCAAGGATGGTCTTGATCTGGTCCTTTGTGAGGGGGAGGCGGAGAACTGTGAGCCATGTCTCTTGCAGGAGCTTGCGGTGCGTGGGTTTTGCGTGGATGGGGGGCAGCTTGGACGTATTGGGGGCAGGGGTAGTGGTGTATGTGCTTGCGAGCAGTGGGGCGTCGGCGGTGGGCACATTCTCGAGAGTGAGGAGGAGGGCGAGTGTGTTTGCCGTGAAGACCGGACCAGGCGCGGGAGCTTCAGCGATGAGGGCGGCGACGGCGGTGTAGAACCCGTACCGGATGTCGTCGTGGGCGTTGAGGTACTTGTTCGTAAATTCGTGCTTGACGGCGTCGCCAAAGTGCTCCGAGTAGAGGAGCGCCTTTATGACCTTTCCAAATAGCGCCTGAGGAAAGTAGTACTCCTCGCTGGCGGGCTTCATGTGCGTACCGTCCTCCTTCAAGAGTCGCATGTAGAGTGTCAAGGCCGTGGTCTGGACCGCCGGGTCCTCATGAGCAAGCAGCACGGACAGCTCCTTGGTGTAGTCCCTATATCTGTCCTTCAGCCACTCAAGAATTGTCACCTGCGCCGCGTCGTGGCTCTTCTTCCGCAAGAGACTCCCGCCCGCCATGAGACGGCAGAAGACACGACACAGCGACACGGCGGCGGCCACGGCCAACTCGAGACCAGATGATAAATCCTACACATCCACCCATTACCCGTCAGCAGCCAATTGGCACGGATCCGCAATACAAAACACTCCCTACATACCTGTAGATACTCCAGCAGCGTCACGATCTTGTTGTAGTGCTGCGGCGACTCCGAGATGGCCTCTTCTAGTTCTAGCACATCATCCACTGTCGGCGCCGCTTTCTTAACGGCCTTACTTTTCACTTCGCTGCGTGGCTTCTCCGGTGCGCCGCCCGTACGCTTGCGCTTCTTTGTCACGGCTGCGGCTCCGTTCGCTAATTGTGCGGGCATTGTTTTGCGATTGCGGGAGTGTGGGGGTGCCTGGTGAGAGGTGAGAGCTTTAATTTTTTTTTTTTTTGTGTGTGTGTGAGGCTCTGCTGGGGCAGGAAGCTATTTGGTGGGTAGGGTAACTACATACATACTTACATTACATAAATGATTATTAATTTATGCTTACTAATTTCCTGATTGAGGGTACAGGGGAGGGCGTATGTATGTACCAGGTGTAAGTGATCAGAATCTGATAAGTGAATGTTGAGGTGGATACGTGTAAACTCTCTTATCAGATTCTGATCACTTTTCGCTACACCCTAGTACGCCGATGTCCCTCCACCCCTGTCAACATACCAACATACACGGTCGGGTTGCAAGAAAAAAGTGGGCGAGGTGCCCTCCTTAAATACATGTAAACAGGCCTGCCGATCCGCACCCACCTTCACCTTTCACTGGCAACTTCGCCACCAAGACATACCCAGGCAACGCTCCCAAAATCGCGACCGTGAACCTATGTAGGTACATGTAGTTACATACAGGTAACTACAGTAGTTGGGATTTAGCTAAGCCAGTTAAATAGTCTAGCTGGTCTTAATGATCATCATGCCTTTCTGCGTTGTGTTTCTACTATGTGTAAATTATATTGTTGGTGCCTATGCAGGCTAATTTTTTTTGCGTGTTAGTGGATGACTTCCCGTAGGAAGTTTAGAACCCAGATTTTCTGGCAAATCTCATCATATTACTACTTTCCAGGTTTCTGAATCTGAAACGACCCCCCCCCTTCTGTTCAGATTCAGATTCCGGAATCTAGGTTTCCACGGGAAGCCATCCAGTGTTTATGCGCTAGATCATTCATTGATTTTACCTTAAGTACATGTATATAACTGCATCTATACGTTGGTCCTTTGGTGTGTACTATGCAGAGTGTAAACTGCGAAAAGGAAGTGTTGTGTACATGTAGTACATGGGAAACAAGTCGAGTCCTTGAAACAATACCTGTACGTGCCTACTTGCTGGAAAAAAAAGTATGGTCTCAACCCGAACATCCCCGGTTGCTTTCTGGCTCACCTTGGAGACCATACTTTATTTCTCAGCAAGTACAAGGAGATTGGAGTCGCGAGTAATGTTGGCATGAAACCCTAACCCATTAACTCTGATATGTAAATTGTAATTAGGAAATTTTGCCAAGGCCCGTTACGATTGGCTATACATGTAGACTCACATGGGGGAATGCGACAGGAATGCGACGGTATAGGTACTCCATGAGTGAGTCTACTTACACATGCAACACTACTGGATTCTAGAAGTGACAAAATTCGTTACAACTGCCGGTTTTGTGGAGCGTCGTTAGCGACAACCGTTAATTAACAAAGTGAATTACGCTAATTGATGGACTGTGGCTTATAGTGAAATACATCGATCATGGATCTTTGCGATTGCGGATTCCGTCCCTAGTGTTTAAGCCTTTTGCCCCCGGGCCCCGTCACCTGTTGAACTGGATGAGCCTGTCGCCAGCACATACGCCTGAGGGGATGGGCACACAGGCCCCCATGAACCGCTGTTAAAACCCACGTCCAAACGTTCCCTTATGCTAGGCAACGTTGATACGTATTACGCGTGAGAACTACCTACACGCGTAGTACATACATTCATGCGCAACGCACGCACGTTAAACCCAGCACCAACCAGCACAAATATTGTCTTGTATAAACGATGTTTCTACGCCCAGTTCGCTTAACAACACACCGAAGCAGCACATACTCTTTCCCTTGGGCCAATTTCAATAGAGCGTTTTGGTAACCGGCAAGTATTTGTAGTTCCTAACGACAGTTTTTGTACAGATAGCCCGTCGTTACTCTAATCCAGGATGTATACAGGTAAGGTATGACCGGAGACCAGAGAAGAATAAACGGAAATATTGAAGGTGAAACTCTGGCTCATACAAGAGACGAATCACCTTACAGGTTTGAAGAAAGAAAAGGGTACGTGAAGCCCCCAGAGGAACAGATCACCTTCTAACTTAAGATGCCTGTTACAATATGTGGAAATCAACATGAGTCAACTCTAGGAGAGGACAGACTTGTCACTGGCTCCCATCCTGGGCCTCCGAGTCGGGCGGCTCTTCGCGCGCCCCGCTAGAGTTGTCAGTTCCACTAACGGCCTCCTCTGGCGGGTCGTTCTCGGTGGTCTCGGTTTGTGTCTCTACAAGTGGGGTTAGTATCCTAAGAAATATGAGGGAACAAGTACATGTAAATTACCAGGCTCGGCTGGCCCCACAGTCATAAAGATTTTTATAAGTATATCTACATACTCATATATGTCAGACTGACTGTACTGGCGAGAATCAGGCTGAACAGCGTTTGGTGCCACTGGTTCGGCGTTTACCACAGACATTTTTTTCTTTAGTCGAGACCAGGGGAAAATCAAAATGTATGGGTGCACAGGTAATATTTATATGCGCAGACAAAAAGACCCAAGCCCTAGAAAGACATGTAGTTCAGTAAAATCCGCGCGCCCAAGAGATATCGCGGGATTTCATGTGACGTAGTTCAGAAAAAAGAAAAAAAAACTCTGGAGGGTAGTAGAGAATCACGGAATGTCACTCGGGTACATAAACAAGTTAGAAAGAACACTGTAAGGCAGTGCGTGTTCCGATGACTAGTAGAGAACGTTTATCCAATTAACTGGTATTGAAGAACAGACAAATGAGCTATCTTTATACATGGTCCTGAGGGACAGATCCATCAAGCCAGATAATGTTTTGCCGAATGACCACACTTATGGTATACGTAACTTGTTGTCAACCTGCGCCGCAACACTTATTCGTAACTCCAAACGTTCAATTTCACGGAGAAGTCTAGAGAGTATGTACTTCTGTGTTAGCACTATTACGCCCGAATGATTTGGTTTGGAGCGTTAGGGCTAGGGTTGCGGAGTAGATCATAGTCTGACTGCGCTGTGGAATTCGTAAAGTAGATCCCCGAAGAGAGGATCCCAAGCACACAGTTTGCCTCATTCTGAAACCTATGAGCTCAAAGTCTTGGCAAGCCCATCGGGCAACACATGTGAAAAGCAAACACACCTCGTTGAGCTGAGCCCATTGCCAAACATCGCCAATAAATTAGCACACGAAACAAAAACAGCCCTATAAAAATGCTACTCCATAAAATGCTCCCCCATACCGCCCGCCGCCATTTACCTCTCGTTGCACAAAAGTTCCAAAGCCGTGGCTTCGTACCCGCAGCTGCGGTTTCCTCTGCAGCAGCTTCGAGGGCGCTCGAAAACCCAAGCAACGAGTCAATCCGTGCACAGATCTCGCAGGCCTCCACGGCAGAGCTCAGGTCGCAATTGGGCACCCGCAATCTCCCAACGAAGGGGCCCAGGTCCGACGTGAGTATTCGGTGATGTATGACGTCATTTCACAGAGCTCTGGCTGATTGCTAGCGATTGACGGATTGCAGCTTATTGAAAGATTGGTAAAGTCTTTGTCGAGCTCTGCCCCCCCGCTGAAAGCAGCGGTAGTAAACACGATTAAACACACTGAGACCGGGGAAGCCAAAAGCCCTGGACCTGAACCTGAACTAAAGGCTGAAGATACTAGCGCCGAGCGGGATAGAAGTAGCAACGGCATTAAGGACGCCAAAACCCCACGAGCTGGGGAGGCCAAACACCAACATAGTCGTCCGCAAGATGTTCCCGATATGCCTGACCCAAGCGAGCTGGAACCCAAGGAGAAAGAAAGCCCGATCCGTGTGGTATGTTCGATCAGACAATCTATGCAACCTAGCCTCTATGCTACTGACATCTCATCACAACTACATAGCCATTGACTCCTGACAACAAATTCGCGCGCTACCACCGGCATGAAGTAGTTCCTGAAGTTGCCAAACCTCTCAAACCCCAAGTGATTACCGTCCTCCCGGATGCCTCCCAAGTCCTCGATGAGAGGACGGAGGACCTCGCCAAAGTTCTTGAGAAGATCTCTGTAGAGGTTAAGGTACACCGTGAACAGGTCCAAGGAACCGATAATGAGATGAAGCAAACAGGTAAGGGCATCATGGACAATATGGCACATGGTATGAAGAGTATGGTAGCGATGGATAGTAACTCAACACTATATTTGATGGGCAGGTTCCCTGTGGATCTAGTAAAGGACATGATGGACGATGTGATGTCGGCCGGTAAACAGTTTGTGGAAGAAGAACAGAAGGAGAGGGAAAGGAAGAGGGAAAGAGAGGAGAAAGAAGAGGATACAGGCCCACAGGTTTTGACGAGTAAGGAGAGGACTATTATGTATACGATTGGCGGGCTATCAGTAGCATGGTATTTTCTTGGGTATTGATTACATGTAGCTATTCGAATTCCTCCTTTGCAAGTCAATCAGATCAACGGGTTTGTCTCCGCAGTCAATATGCATATTGCAGTCAAGATATATACAGTGCTAAGAATCAACACGATACATGTAGTATATACATTAAAATAGCATTATATACATGCACGAGGTTGTGGCCAAAAAGATTCGGTAACGCACCGGGCTAGCAACGGGGGACTCCCAAACGTCCACCCCGATATCTTAACAACACGATGAGATATTTACCTCCTATTTAAGATATATGAAGTTTGGTGGCAATTAAATACATTTATAATTTGATATTGAGTTACCAGGCCTGTTGCGCGCGGGAGTGGGGCTCGTGTTACTATTGAAACGTACGCTCTACCGGATTTTTTTGGCCGCAACCTCGAACTGAGATTTTAATAGCCCCAGATACTAAGAATCTATATGTAGGTACCGAAAAATTGACTGCAGAATTCTTCATCGGTAGTAATATGTTCGTGTTCCGTACAATTTGATAGTCCAACTTTCACCGCACATAATATATTTACCCCAAAATCGATATCTCCATAGTTAATCTGGAATTATATGTGGCCCCCCGATCCTGGTATAGGGTCTCATTATAATATCGGTGCTGTGCCTGCTTAGACATTCAGTAGAATCGATGCACGGAGCCCAACGCAAAAAGATACAGCGCGAGCCTGGTCTTAATTGCATGTCATATCAATCTCAAACTAATATAGATTAGGTGTGAGGTCTTTCAAATCAGTTAATTGTGCTTTAGGTTGTGAATTTGGGTGATCAATTGATCAAACCCCTTGTTCGCCGGGTTGATTTAAACACCTAATGGGCCCAATATATAGTCGGAGGGATGATAATATCAACCTACCGAGCATTACCAGAAGATATTCCCCCTCACTCCGCAAAACCCCGAACCCTAACAACAACGGCTCTCTTGATCCAAAGGTTCAAGGTTACAACAATAAACCATACGCGCGCGAGAGAGAGAGAGATAAAAGGTATAACTACGTTCAGACCTTAACATCCAACAATTTCCTCTCGAAATGAACGTCAACGACCTCCTTTCCTCTCCCACTGTGCTCGACGATCCTAGCTCCAAAAAGCGTCCACGTGCCGACACAGTCCCTGGGCAACCCCTCGAGATCACGGTCCCATCGATCTCCGAACTTACCACGCAATTCCCCACCCGGAGCGCATTGCACGCGCATCTAAACTCACTCCCTAGACCAATCCTTATTGCAATGTTGCTTGCAGAAAATAAGGACGCGACAGGTCCCGCGGAAAAGCTCGCGCACTGCGCGTACTGTCATCAGCTGTTCGATAGGGACGTAGAGGCACAGGACTGCAAGGTGAAGCATTTTGGTAACCTGGAAGGGGAAGAGGACTCGAGGAAGTGGGGCTGCTGTGGGTTAGAGGTCCATGGGTATGACGAATATGACGAGCGCTATCATGCACCACCAGAGGATAATGAGTCGCCGTATTGTTATGAAGGTATGCACCGTGAGAGCTTGGCTAGTGAAGGAGAGGCAGCAGCAGAGGCAGACAACGGTCAGGTCTGGTGGGGTGAGTTTGGGGTTCGGGGGCCAAATTGTAAGACTGTGGGGTGCTATGATAAAGTTAGTGGTGGGCATATGGATAAGAGGACTAGAGCTGGGTATTAGGCCTGAGATCATTTATGATGTTA
Source organism: Morchella sp. 2015-shanyang (assembly GCA_024713795.1). Lineage (NCBI taxonomy): Eukaryota > Fungi > Ascomycota > Pezizomycetes > Pezizales > Morchellaceae > Morchella > Morchella sp. 2015-shanyang. Next base: position 1,314,895 of record JAMGZB010000010.1, read on the forward strand.
CTCTGTTCTCATGTACATAGTCTAGATGTGAACCGGTACAGCACCAGGATATGATATATGGATTGCTGCAGTCTCACGATGTTGAGCCTAACTTCAGCTAGATTCATCTATAATCATTTCAAAACTCCAATAGGTATTGGGTTGAGCGTCCGTTCCGTGTTTCAGCTCCGAGTGACAATTTGTGGTTCAAGATATAGCAAAAAGACTACATGTAGTAATATAGGTAAAAAAAAATCTAATACATGTATAAGCATGTGTTTACGGCATAGTTTCAACCACCCTGCAAACTACATGTAAATATGAAGGACTACATGTAGGAACACTTATTCAAGAATGGCAACTTGGGCTCTAAACCCTAACCCTATTAGGTGTAGCCATTAGCCACTCAGATCCTTCTAGTTCCTTACATGGAAACCCAAACACACAAAGACTATCCAATGTGCTTAACTCACCCTTCGTACCAGTTAGCGATGGAATCCAAAAGAAGGAAGAGGGCACAAGTCGTTAGAACAAGGCCCAGTACTCAGGAAGAGCCTGCACAAACAGCAACAGACAGAGTGCCTTCTCCCAGCATCCATGGGCCTGTGACTCGAAAGCGTAGGTTCCCTCAATTAGGAGAAATTGATGAGGGCTCGAGCCCCCAGCCTCGCAAAGCTCCCAAGTCCCCGGAGGCCAGGTATCCCCAAATTGAAGACCCTTCTCTTATGTGCCTCTTACGACACTCCGGCAATACCGATGTCCATCAACATTGGTTACGGGTCTATCTAGATGTCCAAGACTTTTCTCGTCTGATTTTCTGGGTAAGACAAGATACATCGATCGATGGCCCGCTAGTCCTACGAAATGAGGCAGAGACCGAGAGAAGAGAATATCCTGGGCTTATGGGGTACGAGAAGGAGCACCCTAAAAGTATAAGTTATATATACGACCAGGAGACCTGGAACGTTGCTGTAGTCCACGCAACCACAATAAATAAAGGGTCTAGGTACCTACGTCTATTCGTCAAATATCCGAATTGTAAGGAAGATGAAAAATATATGGTAACGGAAGTGGGGAACAAATCGGGACTCACTTTAAGTAATCAGCATAGGGATATGGAGGGAAGGGAAGGGAGCGATGGAGAGAGCCAAGGGAGAGGCGGGGGGGCTAAGGCAACAACATGTGTGAGAGATTTGAACGCCATCATAAGTTCACAGCTCTCCCAATCTCAAATGGGCAGAGTTAAGCACGGCTTGTCCAAGATCTTAGAAAAGATTGACCAATTAATGGGTTAGTCGATTATCAACTTCCATACAATTTAGTATATCTAACAGACATATCAATATCAGCTGCAACTGAAGAAAACTCGAGCAAGGCCAAACCAGCAAATAACACGGCCACCCAAGCCCCTATCACTCAAGAGACCGATTCATGGGCACCCATATCAAAGGCAAAACCGCATCCCTCAGTGAATTCCATGGGGACTAAAAACCCCAATACGCCTAATGTTCTAGGAGGAGGTATGCGGGAGTCAGGTTTTCGGTCACTGTCCGATCTTCGAGAAAAAATAGAGAAAAACTGGAACGATGACTTTACTCATATATCTGAAGCCTTTAGTTCATCTCTGGGGAAACTTGGTGCTACAAAAGTGGGAAAATATGAGTTAAACGAAAAGTACCGGATACCTGGAATTCCAAGTAGAGGGTTCTTTGCGTCCCAGGTATCTGGTATAGAGTTCATCGTTGGGAGATTCATGAGCAAAGAAAAACTCACCGGCGTGTTGCTAGCAGATGATATGGGTTTAGGGAAAACCTACACTGCTCTTGGGGCAATATTTCATATCAAACACCTTTTGGGGCTTGGTATGGGCAAGATCATTCCATGGTACAATAGCAACTTAAGAAACATGACTACAACATGCCCGCTACTAGTTAGCGCCAAGGACATCATTCGAAGACCAACTCTAATCGTCGTTCCTACCGAACTTATTGGTTGGTGGTCTCACGCGATATCGGACTTTATTGAAGATACCAATTTCGAATTCCGGTTTATCAGTAAATGGTGCCCCACTGCCACCGAAGTGAATCTTACCGATGGCGACCCTGCTCGAGAGAGAATAATTTATTTGATCGATTACAACACTTACAGACTGAGATGCAAAACCAAACTCGCTGGATGTGAATTTGGCATGGCTATCTTTGATCAGTCCCACACCGTTTCAGGCGAAGGGAGCTTGATTTACGAAGCCCTCTTGGGTCTTAATGCTCCTTACCGAATTCAGCTAAGCGGCACACCAATATATACTTCAGTCAGTGATTGGGTCGTCCAGTCAAGGTGGTTATTTCCTCAGCGTATAAATTCATCAGAGTTCGAAAAACATAGCCCCAATAGGTTGGCAAAGATTGTCGAAAATGTTAGGGATAGTAACTCTAGCGGGAGTCTATCATATACTGCTCTAAAGGCCTGTGTTCTTCCATGGACATTGCGCCGCTGCGCACAAACTACAACTACCAATGGGGAATTACTCGTCAATGTTCCCTCAATGTCAGTAACTGAAGTTCGACTCAAGTTCACTCAGATTGAGAAGGAATATATAACAAAAGTTGTTAAAAAGAACAAGAGTGATCCGCTCAAGAACCACCCACTAGCCATTAGAAATTGGCGCCTAGCTTCTTTTTCCTCAGACCTTATAGATGAATTCCCTACAAAAGGTTACCGCGAGGAATGGGAGCAGAAAAGTTGGTCGGGAGGGGGACCGGTATTTCGCTGGATGCATAAAAGCTTAATTCCGATGTTGTGCAATCCGGTAAACGATGACACAGCCCCGAATAAGGCAGTCATCTTTGCGCCACTGGTTGAGCAAGTTTTATTAATCAAATGGTGGCTGGATACCTATTACTCGGGCGAACTCACAGTTTACTACTGTCATCAAGAAATTATCGATAGGGTCGAGGTCCATCGTGCCATTTCAATGATGAAATTCCACAGTGATGAAAGTCCAGCTGTATTTATCCTCACTCCGGAAAGTGCAGATGGCCTGGAGGTCAGCGCTGCAAATTACGTTGTCTTACTCCAGAAACTATGGAACGCTAATGAACAGCGTCACGCTCTTGCGCATGCGCATCCAATCACCAAAAAGCGGCCCACAGAAGCCTTTATCTTACATTGCGAAGGCGGGATCGATGATCGAGCAGAACAGTTACACGAGATTCACGCTATCCTAGATTACAAACTCCTGTACAGAGTCATGGGGACCAATACCACGATTAAGAAGGCTTTGGGGAGGTCGGAGAGGTTGGGGAAGCACTCTGCTCCTAGGGGCCCATAATTTTCCAGTATCCCTTAAGCTGGCGAAAGATGCTGCCCACCCTAAAGTCGGTGGAGCTTTGTCATCAATTAATTGATCCCACACCAAAATCTTAACCCAATATTATAGGGTGGGCAACATCGCTAGACTAAGGGCCGGATAGGGAAAGAAAAATATGGAACGTGAATAGATAGTGGTAGCACAATCACGATAGTACAATATCATAAAACGCACAATCTCATGCGGTTTCTCTATCTTGAAGCTATCTATTTTCTTTACCGAAGCATCCAAACGTCTTTAGATAGATGGATTAGGTTACATGTATGTTTAGGCCATACTCCAGAATATCTCTTAACACCACCACATCAGCGCTTTCGCTCAGCTATCTCCAAATTACAAATATTCCTGGCCCTACCAGTACGAGAATTAAAAAGAATTTCAATATAAATAGGGTATTAGCTTATCATGTTTAAACTGGATCCGCCCGAATCATATGATATCACTCGCTCGAGACACCAAGGCATTTACTGCTGTTGCTGTGTTTAGGGAAAGACATTTGTTGAAAAATTCGTAGCTATAGCATATAATTTACAGGTAACAGTATATATCGATCTCCAGTATTCATCAGTCCTTGTATAGCACATACAGGTATATAGCAGATTATTATAAAGGAAGCGGGGGAGACTAATATAATTGGAATAGGGAAGAAACAAAAGAAACACTACTACATAGCTATAGTATATCTGACACTTTTTAACTTCCCGCAAAGCTACCCCACAGGTATAATCAAAGTTTGAGAACGGTGCTGAGGGACTAGCCCAACCAAAGGTACAACGAACAGCATTCATAGCAAACCTGTAGTGAGAGAAAAATTTTGTAGCAATCCCGAGAAACGGGTGGAGTATTATTTATGGGTGATACTCACGTATTAATTAAGTCCTGGAAATTCTTGGTAGTAACGGGCTCACAAAATTTCTCAGGACTTAATTAACTCGCGAGTATGTTGGTATATACTTGTAATACGGTACTAGTACCTTATAATTATCTGACAGAATACCATGCCGCTGTGGGATTAATACCACAGCATTGCTACAGTATAATGGTTTGGTTCGGAAGTTTTACATGATACCGTATTGCTACCCCTTTTGGTACTGTACATGTATGTATACATGTATGCATATTACATGTACGTCTTTATTCTCCCCTTTATGTTCAGATAGCTACATGTATAGCTCAAAGGCGGTTAGTTGGAATAGGAGTTCCAATATTATAAGGTTGAGAACAAGGACCAAACAGACTTATAAAGCCCCTACCCAAAAGTTTTATGAAAGGCTGGGTGGTGAAACCCATATAAATCTCAGTCTCGGAAATGGGGGTAAAAATGTAACCGTGGTTTAAACAAGCATCGTAAGTACATGTAGAATACCCTATCCATACCGCATCAATACCGTATTCTTACAGAATCACTAGCGCAATGACTGCCCATTTCCGGCACTGTATCTAGCAATGGGGTTCTCCACTGATATATTTTATAACAATTCAAAAAATGTGCAAAAGGCTTCCCCCAAGGGTCAAAATATTTTACCCCTGTTCATCATTATAATTAATTGTGCTGTGGTTCTACATTTGGAACTAGTTTGTGTGGTAATTGGCCTTTTCACGAAAACCTTTGGGTAGCGACTTTACATAGATACATCCAGTTGACAAAATGATGTTGTATGTAGTACATGTACTTAGTATAGTATACAGGTAGCATTTCATATTGGTATTAATACTTGACATCTATTGATGCTGTACCACCCGATCTACGCTACAAGCCTTATAGCTTAAGGTACATAATTCCCGCCCGTATCTCACTGCATACATGTACATTTATAAGGTTTGTGCCTATCCCTTCTAAGTACATGTAGCTTTCTGTGGTGCATATAATTATAATCTAGATGTATATAAGGCCAGGACCAGGATGGCCCAATCATAAAAGAATACGGTACCAAAAAGCGGGGGTATCCAGTACCTTATCTGCCAGAACACCATGACACTGCAGTATCGCTATGGTATCGCTATAGTATATATATACTCGATGGCTAAGATTCCGAAGTTTTGCACTGTCCCGTAATGCTGAGGTACCTACTACCTCCCCCTTTTTGGTACTGTATGATCTTTTAAAAAGAGAGCCGTGCAGGCATGGCTAGGTACCACGCTAATCCTAAAAGCCAAAGCTAAATTATAAAGTGTTCCCCTCACGAGGAATGATTGCAAGACAAAATGTGGGAACTATATATATATACAAATACAATTGAAGGAATTATATTACAAAGTTACCGTTCTATGCAGACTACTAGAGGGGACGTATGTCGTACTGTAGCTGCGCGTCGTAAAGTAGGTACATGTACTGGGGGGGTACAGCGCACGCGCCTAGCCGGCAGAAGATACATGTATATGTACATGTAGGTATAGTAGGGTGACAAAATTAAAAGTTCCCGTGATTTTGTAAAAGGGTGGGTCACGAACCAACTACATGTATATATAACTTGGCGACCACAAGAGATATAAAGAAGATACTAGTATTATTAGAGAGCGCAAGGTTGATAGAACATAGTATCTAGGCTGAAGTCCCTATGGCTTTTCGGCTTAGACTTTTAGGAAGTTCCTGCTGGTTGCTATGCGAACCTTTGTCACCTACAATACATGCTCTACAATCATGAAGTAGATCAGTACCTAGATGTTTCTTCATAAACAAGGATAGCATGCAAGAATAATAATACTTATCCCTATCAAGTGTAGTCTTGTGCTTATCCCCTATTTTGGTGTGGGTTGTTGATGTAGTATTCTATGTATTTTGTTAGGGGTTACTATACATGTACATGTAGTTATTGGGTCTGGGAACGAGACTACATTACATGTATCAAGTACAATATACCCCGGGAGTCCTCAAAGTGATGCAACGGCGACAAGAAACCACAATTTTGGAGCTACTAGCCGCCAGCCCAAAGTCGGGAAATAATTTATATAGATCGAATTGCGTCAGGCAGAGCTATATAGTAAATAGTACATGAAAACAGAAACGAAAGGTTGACCGGGTACGTCTAGCTTTGATTGTGGTTGTGACATCGAGTACTGAGCTCGTTGCATACATGTAGGTACATGTAGTTACATGTACTTGACCTACATCCGCATACAGTACAAAAAGCCGACGAAACTGTGATATGGCTAAGATTCGATTCAATTCAGAAAATTTTGCACAAATATTCCGTATGACTACGTCTTCACCTGTAGTTATAGTTAATTTATGCATCGTATGTACTTGGGGCGAAATTAAGTACTGCCCTAATCGCGCCGGCAACCATGCTATCGAGAGAGACAATATGTAATTTCACCGCAAGTATCCCTTAGTCCGTCAATGCTGACCCCCCTATAATAGAGGAATTAAATTTGTATGGAAGATCTATTATTTGATAAGGGAGATAACGGGATCTGTTAGTAAAGCCACACAAAATTTGCTTCTTCTTGGGGGGTCAGCATTTACTGACGGACTAAGGGATACTTACATGTATATTTATGTACTAGTACTATACTAAATTTTCGTAGGGTATACTTGGGTATCCTGTCGATACCGGCGTAAAGTGCCACCCGATGTTTGCGCCTGGTGGCTGGACTGAGCAAATTTTCCGCTACTTATGTCTCCGTTTGTTTTCAGGACCTTGCAAATCTACCTCGCTTGGAGTCTCTGTGTAACAGTGACAACCCAATAGCAGCTAGCCTGTTTAATACCTACCTCCACGCTAATAAGGGAATTTCTGTTGTCATTATATCACTACCCTATATAGAAAGTCAGAGTCGGGTTTGTATAATAGGCCCTTAGCGCAAAAGACTCCAGAGTCTTTTTCTACTTGTGTGATTGGTTGATGGAGATATGCACCAATCAGGTTACCGGGTGTTTAGGCCTGCCAGGCGGTTGCCAAGATCGGTGTTGGCCTCCGATCTCTTCCCTTAAAGGGTTTTTTTCAGCTCCTCTGCAAAACTGATCCTCTTGGCAACCGTCCGAGATTTTGCGGTATCTGGCTGTGATCCGGTCACGGGTATCCATGGCAACAACCTCCGAACAATCAATACCGGACCTCTAATCGTTAAGAACAGCTTGCGTACAGTTAAGGTGTGTTGCATCAAAATCTTTTCACTCGCCGCCCCGAACATATTGGGGGTCATGGCGCTAGCTCTGTAGATCAATGATTCAATTCATTAAGTGTGAGCAATCCTTTCCGCCGTAGCCTTTAGTATAGATCTATCGAAGGAGCTCCTCTCATTTCTCATCACATTTACTACTATTTTTTATCTGGTTATGTGCTACAAAATTCCGTCCAACTTCACTGCTCGAGTGATTATACGTGATTGGATCCACGATGGGAGAATGAAAAATTTCCCGGCCTAGTGATCCTTTGTTTTTATAGGGCCAGCATGTGGTTACATAAAAAAAAAAAGTCAATTGGACATGCTGTCAATGAGATAATTTTTTCTTTGGAAAAAATTTTCTTTGCCCCTCTCTCTTTTCATTGGAGAAGCCCTCTTTTCATTGGAGGAGTCCAGCTTTAGGACAAGAGATGCCGTTGGTGTCCATTCACTCTGGACCTGCATGTGTCACCCACCATTATGTCTGCATGCGCCATCACTCGCCGCCCAGACTCTGGAGAAATGCATGCCAAGGATTTCTGTTACAACCGGGAGCCTCGCCCAACGCTCGATCATCGGTTTGTTTAACTGGGTTTGAGCTGGAAGCGGACGAAAGAGCGTGTCTGACGCAACGGGCCGATGCAAGAACTCCATGGCTGCGTACACATATTATTATTTCACTTTCCTTATTGTTTTGGGTTCAGATCACGATCTTGTTTGAAATCGGACTTTTGTGAATACGGAAAGAGGTGTAATTGATTTCACTAATAGGGCCGTAGGTAGAGAGAAATATCTGTCTGCAGTCGAGCCGTATCTGTTGAGAGGGGTTTCCCGATTACTTGTACCTACATATAATGTCGGTATTTAGTATCGCAGGGTGTTCTCATCCGATATCTATTGCGACCCTGACCTGCAGCCTTTCGGGAGGTTATTGTGGGTCATGTCATGTGATTGTGGGACATGAAGCGTTAAGCGCCATAAACGAAGGATTAGGACACGAGGTGATCGTTGTATACATGTACCTACATGTATGGACTCCAGTCCCACCTTTCTCCTTCTACATGTTGCATTTCAGACGTTACTATTGATAAGACGATTATATTACTTTACATCTCCCGTCCTATCATCTTCTGCATCAAAGAATTAAGAGCTACGACACAGCCTCATAATAACTACTAACAAGATCATGCCTCTTCCATGTATAGTCAGATCGTGGTCAGAAGACTTGGCGGCCCGTGAGTGAGTGAGTGTTAGTGAGTGCAGCAATGGACCTTATGACCACCAACCTCCTCCCCTCCCCTTCTTTCTCCTCTTTTGTGCAGAATCAACTGCATTACAGGGCGTAAAGATTGCCCCTGGCCCCAAGCACCTCTCTCCCCACCTCCTTCACCTTTCACCACACCATAGCTCCTCTTCCTACTCCTCTTCCTCCTCATCCTCCTCCTCCTCCCTCCCCCCCCCCCCATTTCCACACGACAAATATTGCAGATGCCGTATTCTCAGCAGCCCGAGTCTAGCTCGGCTTCGCAACAGCGGGCTCCTAGCCCGCGGCCTTCATCTCCCGGCCCTCGCCCAACCACACCGCGACTTCAAGCAACCGTTCGTCTCGGTTCGCCAGTACCTAGTCATGGTTTTCCAGCATCTGTCGTAGGAGCTCGTCCAGCTTCGCCTGCCTCAGTGATGCAGAATCCTTTATCTCAGTACAACTTTCCAGGTGGTAGTGGCTCTCCCCCAAGGTTTGGTACTCCTCCCCGTTTAGGCACGCCCACCAGATTCGGAACACCACCCAGGTTTGGCACACCACCCCCGCAGAACTATGGGGTGAACATTCCTAGTTTCGTAAACCCGTCACAGTCACCTTCCAGGGCGCAGAGTATATATGGATCTTTTGACTCTCGGCAGCCGGTGGAGGATCCAGAAGTTGTGAGACGGCATCTAGTCACTGATGATACCATATCATACTCACCAGCACTCGGTCAAATGGGTGGAGGTGTCTTAGACACAGAGTTTTCTTCGCTACAGCTTCAGGGAGGAGATATAACACGCCCGATTTACCGTTATGTAGAGAGCATTGAGAACAACGGCGGTCGTCGGAGTCGTTCGCGCTCTTTCCACGTTCCGCGTCCCGAGCCAGACGACGACACTTTAAATATTAGTAATATCAAGCAAATCGGTGGCTTCAGGAGAAATTACATCCGCCGTGTGGAGGGTGCTAGTCCTGCACCAGGGGGTAACTATGGCCATGCGATGCCGGTTAGACGGCCATTTTTGACCAGAAATTTCATCGAATTCCTTACACTGCACGGCCATTTTGCCGGTGAAGATTTGGAGGAAGATGAGGAAGGATGGACTAGTGATGAGGTTTTGATCGAGCAAGGTGGGAGAGATGATATTCCCGATGGAGTCGGTGAAGGGAGTGCATTGCTTGGAAGACTAAGAACTGCGAGAAGGAAGAGTATTTCTCATCAGGGAACGGCGGGGTCTGGAAAGGCTGCACTTTTACTGTTGAAGAGTTTCGTGGGTACGGGCGTGCTATTTTTACCAAAAGCGTGAGTTTGCACCTGTTGTGAAATAGGAGGAAGACTACAGCCTAACAAGAACCTTAGTTACTCAAACGGTGGGATGTTGTTTTCCAACATTGTTCTCCTCTTGACAGCATTGTTATCCTACTACTGCTTCGTGCTGTTGGTAAGAACTCGTCTAAAGATCGCTGGGAGTTTTGGAGGTTTGGGTTTTCCGGTCTCGTTTGATTCCATATATGCTGACAGAGTTTAGATATTGGTGGTATTCTGTACGGCCCTAAGATGCGACTCACTATCCTATCCTCGATCGTAGTATCCCAAATTGGTTTCGCCGCTGCCTATATTGTTTTTACCGGAGAGAACCTCCAAGCCTTCATTTATGCGGTCACTAACAGGGAAACGCACATTGACATAAAATGGCTTATCCTCCTCCAGTTAGTGGTCTTCCTTCCAATGTCGATGATTCGTGACATGGCAAAACTCGGATTCACGGCTCTTATCGCCGACTTTTTCATCATGCTTGGTCTTGTGTATCTTTACTACTATGATTTCTTCACTCTAGCGTCGGAGGGTATCAGTGACATTGTTTCGTTCAATTCGGAAAATTGGACGTTATTTATTGGAACAGCTATTTTTACGTTTGAAGGCATTGGATTGATCATTCCGGTTCAGGAGACTATGAAGAAGCCCGAGAAATTCCCCAGAGTATTGGGGGGTGTTATGGTTATTATAACTGTTATCTTCATTAGTATGGGGGCTTTCAGCTACGCCGCATATGGTAGCAATACCAAGACTGTAATCATCCTAAACTTGCCACAGGATGACAAGTTTGTCAACGGGTTAGCCTTCACCACCCCCACAGTAATAATATCAAACAAAACTAATACTATGATATTACAGTGTCCAGTTTCTTTATTCACTCGCTATCCTCCTCTCTACGCCCCTGCAGCTCTTCCCTGCGATCCGTATTGTGGAGACTGGTCTCTTTCCTCGAAGTGGGAAAAACAATACGACTGTTAAATGGCAAAAGAACGGATTCCGCTTCGTCACTGTTTTCATCACGGCTCTCATCGCTTGGGGTGGTGCGGATGATCTTGACAAATTCGTTGCACTCATTGGAAGCTTCGCGTGCATCCCTTTGGTGTACATTTACCCGCCACTCCTACATAGTAGGGCCTATGATACAAGTCGTTTGATGAAGGTGGCAGATATGTCTCTCGTTATATTTGGATTTTGCGTCATGGCATACACGACCACCTTGACAGTTCAAAAGTGGAGGGATCCGAATCAATAAACCTGATAACCCCAACAGGGTTAAGGAAGTCACGTTTGATGACTGGGTGTGTGGATATAAAAACTGACAATTGCAGGTGACCATGCGTGGTGTAAGGATTTGGGAATTATTGTGGAGCTAAGAATTGGATTTTTTTTTATGGTGCCTTCGTTAGTCTTATGACCATGATTGGTTTCTTTAAATATGTACCCAGCTACTTCTGTCCTCTATTTGGTTTCTGAGTATTATTGGGTTAATTGGTTCTTGTTTTTCAATTGCTTCTGCTACTGGTGATTTGGTTTCTCTTGTCCGTTTTTTATTCTGGGGCTAAGGTTGGAGTGTAGAGCATCAAGACTCCCGGCGGGTGTGATAGGATTTTGGTTTCTTCCTTCATGGGTTTAAAGAGTTGGGCAAGCAGTCTCAACCAGATAGATTACTATATGCGCTGGTATATGAAATATTGTTTTGATCTAGAAAGTAGTTACTACCTCCGTGTGATATCTAACGTATGTACTCGTGCGTTAATTGAGTCTTGAGAGTGAGCTCGTTGCTACTAAGAACTCTCAGGACTTAATTAATAAGTGAGTACATTTGTGTAACTTTAGATATTAAAGACTGAACCAGGACGACTACAGATATTAAGTTAAAATACACAAAGTAACGTGCCTTTGGTTTTTGCTGGGGAAGTGGGGGATAGCAACTACATGTATATAGTAGGCTTTGGAACCCCTATATTAATATTGGCAAGGGAAGCCGAAACTCTACTAAAAAACTCAATTTCCGATCGCAGTCTGACAACCCCCCCCTCTATGTAGGTACATAAATGTTTCAACTGAGGACGAATCATAATTTCCCTTTAACCCTGTTAGAGCCTCGATCATGTGATACAACTCTAAATACACGTCCCTGGACAAACCATGATCAACCAACCACGCACAATGAAGCAACCACAATATCGGGAGCAAAATAGCAATACATTTCTCAGGATTCTCTTATTGTTTTCTTCCTGGAAATTTCTGTTAATTGGGATCGCGCTCATCACTCCTTCCCCTGCATACGACACATCAACCTCCCTCATCCTGAAAACGCATGAAACTGGATTCCGGTGGGGGATCCTCGAGAACCTCTGCGTTAAACTGACACGATGGGACGCTATATATTTTGTGAAAGCTGCTGAGAGAGGATACATCAATGAGCAAGAGTGGGCGTTCGGGTGGGGATATGTACAAGTCGTTTATGGACTCGAGAAAGGTATATATATATCCTCCTGAAAATATTACAAAGCTAGGAATTAAAGATCTAATTACTGCCTTGGCTTGGGATCTGGGGTTGAATAGCTTTGTCCTCTATCGGGATTACATTTGGACTACAGACGCCATATCTACACGCCCTGAGCGGTATCCTCATATCCAATATTTCGCATTTCCTGTCAACGCTAGTGCTATACAAGTCAACCTTTTTGGTATTTGAGGCACCAGCCGGGAACGTAAAAAAGATGGCGTTCATCACAGCCTGTCTCCATATTATTTCCCCGGCCGGATTATTTCTTTCTGCCCCATACAGCGAGAGTCTTTTTTCGCTGTTGTCGTTTACTGGGACCTTTTTATACCTCTGGTCGGGTAAGAAGTTTGACGCTGGGGATGTTTTCCGGGGCGGTACTGCTGCCCTAGTCAGTTCCATCATATTTGGCCTTTCGTGTACGGTCCGCAGTAACGGACTTCTCAACGGAATGTTTTTCCTGTACGATTTTATCCTTCAAATACCTGGTGTGATTGCCAGTGTAAACTCAGATACGCTCTTCCCGGCGTTGTTCCGGGTTGGTATCTTAGGGGCCGGCGGCTTGATTATTGGCCTGGGGCTTATAGTGCCTCAAGCGATTGCTTGGAAAGACTACTGTACAGTGGGTGATAATAGACCGTGGTGCTCGAACACCCCCCCGAGTATTTATTTCTATGTTCAAGATCACTACTGGTATGCTTATCTCTATGTCTGTTACTATAAGCTTTTACTTACGTTGGAGGAACCTCAGGGATGTTGGAATGTTCCGTTACTGGACACTCCCGAATCTTCCGCTGTTCCTGTTAGCGGCCCCGATGCTGACACTTATGGTTGTGTCCAGTGTATGGGGTATAGGTATCAGAAAGACAATCGGTACACAGTCTATCGCTTTTGAAAACACACTTCTCCGCAAATTAGCATTCCCGCAGTTACTACTAGCCGTGATGGCTGTTGTAACATACCATGTTCAGATCATCACAAGGATCAGTAGCGGTTACATGGTTTGGTATTGGTGGATTGCATACCAGATGTCTGCCGGGAGGGCGGCGGGAGAGGTGAAGAGAACGTGCTGGACAAAGTTTGTTGTGCGGTATATGGTACTTTATGGGATTATTCAGGGTGTTTTATTTTCGGGGTTTTTGCCCCCGGCGTGAGAAATGACTAATTTAGATCTCATATCCTACACGGATTACTTTGTAAATTAATTGCGGCCAGTTGTTGGGTACTTTATGTCAACTTTTTATTTGTATGATACAAGCCACAATTCCAGAAAACCCGTAATTATATAAAGAAAGGGAAGGCATCTATTGCCGCACAGAAATTACCTCGCATTAGCCCTCTTGCTCTTCCCTGGCCGCTTCTTCTTCCCAGCCGCAAAGCTTGCCTTATTCCTCTTGGCCGAGAAACCACTCAGGTCCGCGGTTGACTCAGCGTTACCGCTCTTTGAAAACCTCTTCTTCCCTCCATGCCCGTATTTCTGGTCTTTCTTTTGCCTTTTTGCCCTTGAAGCTCTAGATGGATCTCGATCCCTCTTATCTTTTCGTCCGGAAGAGGTCACGGCATCTTCAAGAGCAACGTCGAACATATCTGCCTCATTTTCAAAGTCTGTGTCCGCTCCTTGGCGTTCTAAATAATAACTCAAAGTCAATAAAAGGATATAGATAAGATGAAGGGGGGGGGGGGGCTTACTTCTCTTTAAGACCTGGATCTTTTCCAAAGTATCCTTCTTGGCTTTATTTCTTTCCTCTAGCTTCGCAAATTGCACCTGCTTTCCGAACTTCTTCAAGTCTCTTTGCCTCCTTGCCTCGGCAGCTGCCTTTTTGTTTGCAGCCTCATCCAGCAGCTTCTGTTTGATTAGGCCCATATGTTCATCATCCTTAAGCATCTCTGCAAAGTAGTCTGTCGGACGGGAGAATGGCACGCCCTCCTTGGTAAGCTTCTTTCGCGCAACGTTAACTGCGTCGAGCGCTTGCTTGTAGAATGCAAGCTCGCGGTTAAGGTCATCATCTACATCCTTGATCTCGACAGGGGCGTCGGTGGTAATAGACTGATGCTCGAAAAATGGGAGAGATGATAGTGGGAGAGCAATGCGCTCGAGTACCTGGGTAAGTGCTGAGTGATTGTTAACTGTGAGCTTTTGGTGGGGAAGAAGATCGGGGACTTCGAGGTCATCATCGTCGATGTCGGAGAGTGCAATATCGTCCTCCTCGTCCTCCTCGTCCTCCTCCTCCTCCTCCTCCTCGTCCTCGTCCTCCTCCTCCTCCCCATTATTAGTCTCTCTAGCGGCGGTGGGTTCAGAGTCTGTCTTGCTACTGTCTTTACTAATATCGACTAGTTCTGGTACCTCCTCATCGCCCTCCTCCTCTTCATCATCATCCTCCCAATCTCCTTCTTCCTTTTTAGTATCGCCGGTAGATTTCTTTTTTGGTTGTCTCCTCGATATTTTCTTTAGTTTGTCGCGGATTGGGTCTTTTCCGAGTTGTCTGTTGAGCGCATTTTTCTATTAAACATCAAGTCAATAATTAAAGAAAAGCCCCGGGTGATAATTGATAAGTTAGACCGACGAGAATGGAGGGGGTGTACCAATTTGCTTTTTGATTTCGCCATTGTTAATATATATTATGGTTGCTTCTGCAAATTGGAAACTTTTCCATAAGGAATTTTCTCTTGTCTCAGTGGGGCCGGGTGATAGTATAGAGGGTTACCCTACTTAAAGTCATGCCAAGATTTACAGGCACACCAAAAACTTGAAAATCCGGCAAGTAGAGATTGTACTTTCCAACTCGTACTAGTACTACTACAGCCTACTCGTACCCACAGGCAGAGTCCAGTACCAAAATGCCGCTTAACTTAGCTAAGTGATTATGCGCATGAGTTTTTGATCAATTGTTTTCCATAAAAAGTAATAATCAATCATCTAATTTCCCCAGAGAAAACAAAAAATTACAAGATTGGTATTGGGTTTATGCCTCGCGTCAATAAAAAAATGCTTTAGATAAAAATGAAGAATCAAATTAACATGACTTCAAACCCACTGCCTGCAAGCTTGAACAAACCCAAGTCCACAGGTATAGTATTTCATTACGGTTTTTTGCGCCTCTCACAAATTAATTGTCAATCAACGCAAGTCTAAAGGACCCTTGGCTTGATGTTACACCATGCCCTCACTGCTCTTGCATCCTCCAGTTCAACACACCTCCAGAGAGAACGTTTCGCTCTCCCCATCTCACCAAGAAGTTCATAGGCACGAGCGAGCGCAAACCAGGCTTCTGGTATATCCCAGCCATGACTCGACGCTGTAAGATGCTCTAGTAGGCCCAGTGCACGGTTGTTCGCGGCAAGAGAAGAAAGACTTAATTCGTCATCCGACACACTGTTATTTGGTGACTTTGCTGCTGCTACTGAAGAAGGGGTAGAAGGCCGGGTCGCTGCATCAACTAGGTTGTCCACAGAGGCGACTATAGGAGCTAGGGTTGGTGTGGTAGGGATTCCTAGCAGTAATTGACAAAGGCCCACAATAGCAAGTGAGTGGTTGACCTCAAGCGCTATGGCAGCGTTGAGATACTCAATGGCCATATCCCTCTTCCCTTCTTCTATTGCCAAAAATCCCCTCTATATCGCGCATTAGCTACTAGGGATAGATATTTCGTGAAAGCGGTTAAGAACCCTACCTCTGTCAACACGTCTGCCTCCCCCTCCCCCTTTGGCCCAATCAAAGCGCTAGCCTCGTCAAGGGCGTAAGTGGCACCGCCGAAATCTTTTGACCTCCTAGCTAAGCCCCCAATGAAAATCCAGACTTTCCTTAGGGCCGCCAAAGCCCTTCTTTTTTCATCTTCTTCATGGAGTCTTGGCTCTGGAAGTTGCTTCGGCCGCCTAATGCTTCTTGGCTTGGCATCCTTTCCAATTTCATCTGTTATTCCACTCCCCAAGGCGCGTATTGGATACGGTAATTTGCTTTGTGAAAGATTGTTGGGGATGTCTTCTGCTCGCGGAGCTTCTCTTCCAATGTGACCCTCTCCAGCACTATCCATTGGAGTGATCGAACTATCATTAGTCATGAATGATGTTGTGGATCCAATATGGGACAACGGTTCAGTGGAGGATCCGGCGGTACCCGTATCCTGTAATTGATGTTTATGAAGCTTCAATTTAAGCATTTGGAAGAGGTGGGTATTATGGTGGTGCTCTTTAACACTACCAGCCGGGCTTCTCTCAACACTTGTCGAGGAAGTATTTGTACCACTGGGTAATGGCGGTGTGGGAACGTCTGGAATAGGCATTCGCCCATGCTCCCCCTTGCTAGATCTCATGCTTTGGAATGACTTCATTCGTCTAATTGTCCCGCTAGAAACACTGCTTGGACGTCCACTTTTCTTTGGTAAATTATCACCTTGATATGCACCTCCGTGGGCATCCGTAACTTGTATCTGGGGAGCATCTGAACCGGGACCGAGGCCGGTGGATTGTCGCGAAGATTGATGACCTGATATGGGGCGGATGCTGCCAGAGTCTCCTATGATATCCTCTGGTGGTAAGCTTGATACAGTGGTAGAAAATATGCTTTTGCGTCTGCCTCCTAGGAGCCGGGACTTCCTGTTTGCGGTATTCGGTCGGGTGGGCGGGGGGTTATCCAACTGACCATTGTCAAGCAAGGACCGGGAGCTATGATCCAGCTGTGCTGCCTCAAACAAGCGTCCATATATATCAAGCAGATGGTCGGCCATCTTCACAGCGACCCCAGCGCCCTCTAGCGCTTCCTCTATTGCAATTTGTGTCATCCTCACTTCAAGGACACTCTCCTTTTCACCGATACCCATTCCTCTAAATACTGTCATATCCTCCCCTAATATTTCAAAAACATTTGCACACGCCTGTCTGGCCTCCTCATAATTCTCTGCCGCAGTCATCAAGAGTGACAATAGGTGTAATAGGGGCACTGTGCGGCGTTTATAATCTCGCCTTCCATCCCAGCCATCATCAAACTCCTCCTCCGTCAGATATTTCACGATGACCAAGCCTTTTTTGGTGCTTTCCATCGCTAGATCAATCTCCCCTACCTCTATCTGGACGAGAGCGAGCCCGTACCATGCGTCAATATCAAACTGATCATAGGTCAATGCCTTCTCGAACGCTCTGACCGCCGCTCTCTGGATGTCTGGCCTAGTATCTCCATCGATAGTATTTCTCGCCCAGGCCGCATTTGCAGTCCCAATACCTCTATAAACGGACGCTAGCACATCATCGTCTCTTACTCGCCATTCGTCGATCCACCTTTCAATTCTCTCCGCTAAGGCCATTCCCTTCCTAGCATCACCTACAAGCCCGCAGAGGACACGAATACCTTCAACTGCTGTTTCAAGAATTGTTTTATCGTCATCAAAATCCTTCTCAGTGTGTCCTTTCGCAATCCTGTCTTTGGCTCTCTGCACCAAGTCAATGTAAGTGTCCAAAGATCTCACAGCATCTGGGAAGTTCCCTACTGCCGTGAGTGTAGTAAATAGATGCCGTAATATTCTCGGTGAATGGAATGTTTTAGTGGCAGCCCTATATAGAATCTCCACTACTATCGGCGCCTCCTCTCCAGAGCCACCAGCAACCTTCCAGTCCTGTACGACAAGATCAACCCATTCGCCAAGAGCCCCATGATACTCGTGGGCCTTGGGAAAGTTAAGACCGCGTAACAAGTATTCTTCATAAACATGCTGCACAACCTTGAGCTCTGCTTTTAATGCCTCGGCCGTCCCTGCTTTGTGCATCATACCTGTTGGCGGGCTGCTGGTAGGCACAACAGAAACAGTTCTACCTGCTTCAGGTTTGAATGATGGGAGCTTCCGAGGAATCGGTCGATCTGGGTGACTTTCGGGTAAGAGTAGGAGTGAAATGAATTTGAAGTAGTTCCTGTAGACCTCCCTTCGCTCTAACTCTTTTTCGGTATTCAAGCCACTCTCTACAGGCACCGAAACGGCACCAACAGTGCCAGCTTGTACCTGTGCAGCGGATGAAAGGCCAGCAACAAATTGGTGGAAACTCCTGAATGCCCTTGCAACAGAAGCTTCATCGATTGTTGTTCTACCATCCGCCATTCCGACTTCTTGAGATATATATTCCTGCATCTCTGGTGTTTCTTGGCCTTCACTCGATTCTCCTAAAGTTTGTTCAGAACCCGTCAAAAGTGCCTAGAGAAAATGGTAGTACCTGGGAGAATGTGATTATCAAGCCAGCAGCTATAAGCTGTGAGGGCATGATGAGAAAGTGACTTCTCTGTCCATAGTAGAAAAGAAGCTGATGTTTGCTGTGCCGGCGTATATGTTGCCGGAAGTTTTGTCGCCGCGCGGTAGTTTTGGAGCGGTAACGAAAGATCATCTGGATTCCTATGGGCCAGTGCAATCCCTAATACATAATGAATATCTAGTGTAGTGGAAGGGATTCTGCCCTAGTAGAATACTAGACAGCACATCCTGACAAACCTTTCAATACGAGCGCCTTTATCCTAATGACACCAATATAATCCCCCTTTTCCCCACCAACCCAACTTTCACCAACTTCTTCCTCGCCAGGTATGACCCTCAGCGCAGTTTCCCAGTCCCCTTTCCGAGAATATAGCCATGAAAGGATTGTTCGAGCTTGGAGGGTGTCATCGGGGGTTGTTACCATGCTGTGAGCACCCCCGGAGGGACTCGGCAGGCTTGCAACGTTTAAATGGGAGTCGAGTTCTGCTTGGAGAGGGCCCTGTAGAGCTGTGAGAGTCGCATGGTAGTTGGCAATATCATCGGGCGTAGAACCTGCTCCAAGATGAGGAAGGCGATAAAGTTTTGCTTCGGTCGAGGCGGTCAAAGCGAGGCCTAAATAGTCCTCACATTAGAACGCACTTACTAGGAAGAGCTTCAGGAGAGTAAGAGGGGGAGGAATCGGGAAATACATTTCCTGCCAGGAGCGTGTTTTTGGACCTTTCGGGCATGCTCTGGAATGCCATCCCACTCGCCGTTGCAGCGGGCTGCGTCGAGGACCCCAAGGTAGTTGTTTGCTTTTACCTACGATTCAGGAGCTCTGTAAGTAAAACCCAAAAACAAGATAGGAGCTTGAATCATGGGGCAACAGTACTGTACTCATAGAGTCGTGCTAGAGCTTGTATCTAGGAATTGGTAGAAAAGGAGAATAAGGAGCAATTTTGTGGAAAAGCTGAAGCTTAGGGACTGACTTCGTACCGGAGAGAAGCAAGTTTGGTTGCGGCTCAGACATTGGTATGTACCTACATTCACCCTAACCCTCAGCTTACGCTATTTCTATTTTAGTTGGGCAACAACGCGGCTTGCCGTGTCGGGGTCTTGGGCCCTTATCTTTCGGCCCGAGTTGACTCGAGACATCAATGCTCGAATTCCAACCATGTATTCGTATTTGCATTTATTCTTTTCACACTCCCTTAGTTGGGCATGCAACTATAAATTATGTAGAATATACATAACCACGATATCTAGCACCGCTTCAAAAGGCCTGAAAATAAATGTATGTACCCGAAACTTAGGTATTAAACACAGCATGCCATATCCCATTGACTAAGCAGGCTAATGTAAACTAGCGATGCGATTCAAAATGAGAGTAAAGAACTCATTAAATCAGAACACCATTTACCCATAGAGATCTAAGAAAGTACAACGAAAAAACAGTTAATAACAAATATTATATCCACTACAGTTTACCATTATTACTCCTGTTTTGCGCATGAAGTTCAACTTTGTGTGACCTGAACCAACCTGCACAGTTCCCAACAATTCCATGCCATTTACATTACTATGCCCCGCCCACAATGGGAGCCAAGAAAAGTTCTACCAATAGCTCATCCACCACAGGTTTACTGTGCTTTCCTTGCCTTGGCTGCCTCCTTGGCCAACTTGCGCTCCCTGCGCAGCTTAGCAGCTTCGGGTCCAGCCTCGGTATCAAGGACATAATCCCACCACCTGAAAGAACTAGAATAGTTGCCAATGAAGCGCTCGTGGTGCACATCGTGATGTTCGGCACCAGCCCAGAAAGGAAGGAAATGGTGCAAACTCCATGGGAACTCATATCCCGAGTGAGCGTCGATAGCCTGGAACAAACGCAAGGTGATCCAAAGGTAAACAGTGAGGATGTGTAGATCCTTGAAGATCATACACCAAAGAATAGGGGAACCGACTGTTCCAATGCCGAGGAACAAGACCTCAATAGGCGATGCGTATTCGGCGGCGAGACCAAATGGGGCAGCATATGTGTGATGGATCTTGTGAATGTGTTTGTAGAGTGGTCCCCAATGGAACGCACGGTGGGACCAGTAATGCCATGTGTCTTCCATAACGAAGAAGATAGCGATATGGAAGGCCATCTTAGTCCACGAAGGGAAAGGAACCCCGGTATCCATACCAAAGTATTTACACATGGGGTGGAAAAGCCAGATTTGAGGGAGCTCAACGGTAAAATGGGAGAGAAGAACTAGTTTTGCGCACCGCCATTGCTCTTCCGCAGTTGGAATTTTTGTCTAAAAAAACTCATTAAGTTAAACCCTTGATTAAAAAAGAAGAAAAAGAATAGCTATTGGACCCAACCTGTTGGATTTTGTATTTACGGAAGTAGGGAATTGCGTCGATGATGATCCATGGAAGCGAACGTCCGAAGTAAATCACTTCGTGAAGAACAAAAGACATGATACCGGTAGCGAGAACATCGTTGCCCATAAACTGATACCCTACCCGAAAGATTCAGCAAATGATTGACAAGAGCATTATCAACCGGAGATACTCACATGCAGCCCATAGACGTTCGAATGTGCTCAAATGTACATTGTACTCTCCAATCTTCTCATAAGTTTGCCAGTAATTGCCTCCATCAGGCATTATCGTCGTGAAATTCGACCTAAGAGCAAAAGGGGGTGTTAGTTAGCGAGAGAGAATTATTGATAAGAGAAATAGATAAACAAACATGACTAAAAGCTGTCCGAAAGAATCAACAGTAGGATTCTCAAAATTGAATGATGAGAATTCAAACAGAAGTCCTGTAGCACTTGATCTTGCGGTGATAGGAACAAGAATGAAAGAAAGAGACAGCGGAGGATGGAAGCCTTTTAGCAGCCACCCTTTACTCAACAATTGCGTGTAGATTTTAACCTGCTGGGGACCCTGGACTATCCATTGATTGGTTGTGGCAACTGCAAGGGGAAAGGAGCCTCCTAAAAGGGATGTGGTGCCACTTTGGGTTGATCCGGAAACTGCAATTCCCGCTCAAATCACTAATGTCGTCGTCTTCAACAGCTTCTAGGGTGGAACTGACTACATGTACTTACATGTAACCATTCCTAAAACTAAGGAAAATATGAATTGGACCATTTTATCCAGAAGTTATAAACACAATTCTATCTGAACACAGCTGAGGTACTCCCGATGTGGCGTGGGTTTAGGAGGCTCTTGGCCCGGCAAAACATACATGTATGTACGTGACTGGCTAGGCCTGGCGGTACATCTCTTCGATAGAACATCCGATGCGGTGTCCCGACACGACACTGTCCGTTCCCCCAAACATGCTTATTCATCAAACCCCTAGCTCTAGGCCTCATGGGTGAGCTCCTTTGTTCATTATAAACTCGGGTCAGATCATTATCGGATAACGACGAGCCATCTGTCGTGATCTATGAGCCCAGAAGTTCCGAATGGCTCGAGAGTACATTTTGAGACATCGAATTAAAGAACATAGGTGCTTACATGTACCAGGGTCCTTAAAGTGATACGTGATGCAACGAGCTCAATATTCCATTTACTACATGTATTTATTATATAGCTCCGCCTGATGCAATTCGACATATATAAATTACTTCCCAACTTTTGGGCATGGTGGCCAGCTACATGTATGTAGCTGGATGGTTTTTGCCGCTTTGAGGACCTTTAGGGTACATACATACCGTATCTGCATTCAGTACATGTACTCGCAATCTCATAGCGTTTTTGAACACGACCAATATTGCATACACCAAAAAAACCGCCAAGACTACATTTTTGTATGGCATGTAATAGTGGTTGTGTCCAGAAACGCTATGAAGTTGCGAGTAGTAAATGTATTCTAAAACCGGGGGCAAAACCCCTGTAATATAGAGTACATGTATTTGGTTTTCAAGTCATTGGTTAATTACAAGAGATCATCCCTATGACCCTATATTCGCCTGTACCTCAAGTATCCTGACCTCTGATTCAATTAAGAGTACATACATATATGTCGAACCTATATATTGCGAACTCGAGACACCAGCTATTCTTTCCCCCTCCAACAAATTCACAGTAAAGTCTATGTAGAGTTGTTCATACATCTACAGTATCTAAGATTCGTTCGTCTAGTCATATATAAATGTAGTATCTTCACCCCAAAAAACACTAATTTCGCAGCTACTGGCCACCATGTCCAAAAGTTGGGAAATAATTTATATATGTCGAGTTGCATTAAGCGGAGCTATATAATAATACATGTAGTAAATGGAAATACAAATGGAAAAAATTGACCGGATTTGGCTTTGATGGTGGTCGCGACACCAGAATATTGGGCTCGTTGCATCATTTTAAGGACCCCGGGGGTAGAGTACTACGGGTGTAGGGGTAAGTCTGTAGACACCTACTGATGTTGCAACCACGACCACTGTCTACAGACTTACCCCTACCCCCGTAGTACATGTAGTCTCAAGGTAAAAGAACAATGCCCAATTACCATAATAGTACATGTAGAACCCTACATGTATATTCTACTCGTGTTGTCCAAGATACATATAAGTAAAATCGGGGTATCACATGAAACTCAAACAAACCATCGTCTTGAATTATATCCATTTGAAGATCGGTTTTAGTACATACTTGTAGTTACTTTTCGGCGTTGCAATAGAAAAATCCCCACACCCGGCTATGTATATGAGATCAAAATTACATGTACTATCCCTTGGACGGATGAAATCGTCAAATTCGCAGCCTGGAACGTGCACGCACTGAGTTGGGTATATTCGTTGCTCTTAATGGTTGATAATAACCATAGAGCCAATCAAAAATAGCTGTTAGCTGCCTGCTTGAGCCAGTATTAGCTCAAAAAGGCAAGCTGCGAATTTGACGATTTCATCCGTCTAAGGGATAAGCAGACCTGATCTACGCCCTTCAGCCAATCGTGAAGGAGGTAATCCCTGGGCGGAGATATCAGGCCTTAGAATGCCGCTTACTTAATATTTTACCAAGCTTAATTGGGTTGAATCTTGTCATACCACTAGCACATACAGGTTTTGTAGCCTGCCAAGAGAGGGCAAACCCTAAACAGTCCCATCAACACACCGAGTAGCTATACCCTTGCAATGTAGCGAAATTATTGCAATTGGTATTCCCGCCGCAGCAGATTTATCAGTGAAGTCTATCACTAGCATCGCCAAACGATTAACAATAAACGACAAAATGGTGAGCTACCCACGCCTATTTGAGTTCCTATCTCTCAAACTCCCGGGAAATTTCCGCGAAGGAGCTCCGCGCAGAGTCGAAAAAGAACAGAATTAAAGATTGAGAAAGCTAATGCCTTATCTGCTTTACTCTAGACGACTCGTCCTACCGTCTCCATTCACAGCGCTGATGGTACCGCTTGCGGGACCACCGCCACTCTTCCGGCTGTTTTCAAGTCCCCTATCCGTCCTGATATCGTTCAGCAGGTCCACACCGGAATGGCTAAAAACAAAAGACAGCCATACGCTGTGAGTGAGAAGGCTGGACATCAAACCTCTGCTGAGTCTTGGGGAACTGGTGGGTCATTCCTTTCATTACAGAACTAGCGCCGGAATGGGGTATGGTGGTTGGAATAAAAATATCATCATTCTTAACATTTTGTAGGATTTCTCGTTTAGACATTTGAAGCTAATGAACCTCAGGTCGTGCTGTTGCCCGTATCCCTCGTGTCTCTGGTGGTGGTACCCACCGTGCTGGTCAGGCAGCTTTCGGTAACCAGTGTCGTTCCGGTCGTATGTTCGCCCCTACCAAAGTCTGGCGTAAGTGGCACGTAAAGGTCAACCAAGGACAGAGGCGTTTCGCTACAGCCTCTGCCCTTGCTGCCTCATCAGTCGCTCCTCTTGTCCAGGCCCGTGGTCACCGCGTTTCTGGTGTTCCTGAACTCCCCCTCGTCATCGCCGACTCAGCATTCAGCTCTATGGAGAAGACCCGCACTGCTGTTGCTCTCTTGAAGTCTGTCGGTGCCTACACCGATGTTGTCAAAGTCAGCAAGTCCAAGAAGCTCCGCGCTGGGAAAGGAAAGCTTAGGGGCCGCCGCCACAGACAACGCCGTGGCCCTCTCCTCATCGTTAATCCAGCCGACGAAAGCGCATCTGGTGTCGTCAAGGCGTTCCGCAACATTCCCGGCGTTGAGACTGCCCCTGTTACAGCTCTTAACCTCCTCCAACTTGCCCCTGGTGGTCATCTCGGTCGTTTCGTCATCTGGACCGAGTCCGCGTTCAAGGCCTTGGATACAATCTACGGAACTACTACCACCCCTTCAGCTCTCAAGAAAAACTACCTTCTCCCTTCAAACGTTGTCACCAACTCCGATATCGGTCGTCTCATCAACTCTGCTGAGGTCCAGGCTGTTGTCAGACCTGCCAGGGGTGGTGCCAGACAGAAGAAAGGTGGAAAGGCTGGCGTGCTCAAGAAGAACCCTCTTAAGAACAAGCAGGTTCTTCTCAGGCTCAATCCTTACGCAAAGGCTTTTGCTACCGAGAAGCTTGGAAGCGTCAAGGTCGAGGCTTCAAAGGAGAGGCCAGGAAAATCCGAGACCTTCAAGACCATCATCAACACAGATTAGGTGTTGATGTGGGTTTGAGTGTTGGGGGAGCGTTATTGTCTTTTTCTCTTCTCTTTGTTAAACAAAATAAATAAATTCGCGGGTGGGATTGGATAGGCAAAAGCATTTCGCACCTTCGTGCATAATTTTCTTTAGGTGTTTGGCTTGTTATTTTATGTGAAATGGATATCTTTAAAAAAAAAAAAAAAAAAAAAAAGAAGGAAGGAAAACCGTGTAGGCTGGATCTGTTTGTACAGACTGCGTGACATGCCTTTCCCAGACGTATAACCCCACTCCCGGACATGGGTATGTATGTGTGAACTATATTGAGGTGGCTAATAACATGCCTGGATGCACCATTCAGTAAATTCAATTTAATAAAGCAACCGAAAAACACTTAATTCGTTACGGGTCATTACTTGGTCGAGTGATTTCCCGTGATCCTTACCTGACTTCAAGTTACCCTGCCATGCTAAACTCTAGACTTCAATCCACAACTGCTCATTCTCTTTATTCACATCGTCATCATGGATAATCCCGGTACTGAAGACACAGAAACGCTCCGACGAGATGCTTTCCAGCAGGTATGTGATACCTATGTGATACCTTACTCTGGACTAAACATGTTTAATTAGTTAACGCCTCATTAATTTAGCTCAAACCTTGTTGTATTGTTGTCAGCCAGAACATTCTGACCTCTCGCCCAAACGCTCAGGCATTGACCTTAGCCTTATCGAACCTCCATTCGAACCTCCAAGCTGTCTCGAAACTAGATGTTAATGTTATCAATAATCCCCTTGGAGATTATGTTTTCTTCCCATTATCACATGTCTTCCGTCAGCACCAGGTGCTCAACGACCGGGCCCTGGAGCTTGGATTACAATGTCTAGAGATTTTAATACGAACCTGTTGGCGTTTAAACATAGCAACCGAACTAGCAAAACAACTGCTAGTCCTAATCACATTTATTGTTGGCGGCACTATACCTGGAGCAGAGACAGATGGGAAGAAGCGGAGTGAAGAGACGAAATTGGCTGGTATGAAATGCTTTGTTGCATTATTTGGAAGTTTGGAAAGAACCAGAAAAGGCATTTTAGCAGATGTGCAATATCTGCCTTCTGTTGGACACACAATTACGACAGTCTTGGCAGTGTTACTTGAAAGCACATCGTCGATTGATTTACAAGTCACGGCTTTAGATGCTATTGCAGCACTGCTATTCCGTTGTGTGGATGATGAGGACATTATTGCTAGTTTTTATCCTGGAGTTGTCTCTGGATTGGTCAAGGTTATAGGACTAGGGAAAACAACTAAGAGGCCTTACCAGGTGCTCGGGAATACAGTAAAATTACTTACGAGGTTTATTTGCCGAGTTCTAGGCGATAGCCACACCTCGGAACTCCCATCAAACGAATCAGAAACCCCAGTAATAACCCAAAGGCCACCGGGGACGCCGGAAAAGAGTGATGACCTTAAAGTACACAGAACAACGGCTTGGCTGAAGGCGACATCATTGAATACTAGAACAGCTCTGGAAAATATTTTGCGTCTGCGTACACATCCAAAGGGGGAGGTGCGAAAGGCTGTTTTTGAACTTTGCCGGGACCTTCTTGAGCTTTGCACAAACTCCTTGACCGATGCCAACGCGCCTCTAGTCGAGTCAATGATCGTGTTTTCTAGTGACGAAGACGACCCCGGTCTTGCTAAACTCGCGGAGAGCACCCTCCACGTCTTGTCAACGTTAAACCAAAACACTAAAGAAGCTATTCAAGCCAGTTTGCATGGCTGGGTTGTCGCGCTCCCAAGGGTTATGGGTGGTAGTGATGAAGACGCAAAAACAAGACTGATCACGCGTATTTCGGCCTCCTTCAAGCTTCTGGCTGAGGTAGGGCTAGAGATCGACTTATTACGGGATATGTTGGCAGATAATGTTCGTGATAGTCTCATTGCCGTCTCTTCCTCTAGCACCGGTGCGGAAATTACGCTGCAACCCGATAATGACAGACGGCTATCCTTGGATATACTACTCATGAATAAGAATTCTGCTAGTAGTGGGAACGTTGCTCAGTTTTCAGACGTTGTGCTTGGGCATCGCAGTCAAATTGGCACAGTGACTAGTATGAAGAAATTATTAGCTTTGCTGGGTAGCTCCTCTGAGACTGCTTTAAACCTTGCACAGAGACACATACGGGAAAGTTCCCTCAATGGAGCTCCTTCCGGCACGAGGGCTACATCATTGTGGATCGCAGTACAATTAGTTAGAGGATCACTGAGAAATTCGGCAGAGGTTGATGAATTTTTCAACTTTGAATATTCATCCTCAGGCCTTCAGCAGCGAGTAACGGAAGAATTATTTTCAACTTCCCTTTCGGTCTTAAATGATGCGACGGAGGCCGTAACGGAGGACAAATATGATTCCCTGGATTCGGTTCTGCAATGCCTAGCTCTAGAATCGTTATCCCTCATCGCTCAAGCACAGAAACAGTCATTTCGTGCGGATCTGGTTGATGCCCTGTATCCTGTTGTCCATCTCCTTGGTGCATCCTCCCGCGAGGTTCAAACCCACGCAATAGTGGCCCTCAATAATATCGCACACTTCTGTGTTTATTCATCTGCTAAAGAGATGATTCTCGACAACGTCGACTATATGGTTAATGCGGTTGCGCTAAAGCTGAATACGTTTGACTTGTCACCGCAAACTCCGATGGTAGTCGGGATGATGGTAAAGCTTGCTGGGGCTAGTTTAGTGCCATATTTAGATGATATGGTGGTTAGTATATTTTCTGCTCTAGATTCATTTCATGGGTATGAGGGGCTTTGTGAAGCATTATTTGGAGTGCTCGGAGAGATTGTCGAAGAGAGCGCCAAGGCTGGAGAGCTTACAACGATCACCTACGGAGGTGAAAAGGGTAGAAAGGGGGGAGGGAGAAAAGAAACGAATTTGTTGACTAGAGAGGAGATGGTGGTAATGTTGAGGCATGACGCGGATAGAGATAGATCTAGAATGGAGCCACTGAGCGGAGCTGATGACTTGGCAGATGGGGACACAAAGAAATTGTTTCCAAAAGAGCCGTGGGGAAAGGGGGGAGAAGATCAAATATTGGAGGATCTTGCCGATGGGAAGGAGAGTGAGAGTGACCCACCGGAGGATCAAACAACCAGACCGACAAAATCGTACAAACTAGTCCAACGAATCACCCGTCTCACCCAACATTACCTTACGCATGACTCTCCAGCCCTTCGGATGAAACTTCTCCGCCTCGTCACTTCCGCCTCACCTCTCCTTGCTGAGAATGAAGACGAGTTTCTCCCTCTCGTCAATGACGTTTGGCCCGTTATAATAAGTCGTCTCTTTGAAGACGAATCGCAAGTCGTAGTTGCTGCAGCGGACGCCATATCACAACTTTCCGAGTGCTGCGGTGGATTTATGACATCTCGGATAAATGAATCATGGCCTGGCATCAAGAGGAGTTATATAAAAGCTCGCAGGGAGTTGGAGAGGGAGAGGAAGATCAAGAGTGGAGGCCTAGGAGTCTATAGTCCACACTTCAGGAAATGGGATGCTCTTTGCAGGCTCTTTACTAGTTTGGCGATAAGCACTTGTGTAGGTGATGGTATTGTGGATGAAATGTGCGAAATAGTTGGTGCAAAGATTTTGGTCGAGAGGGATGATGTAAGAAAGGCACTGGAGAGAGTTAACGCCGATGCGGTTTGGCTAGAGATAGAAAGTTGGAAGTTTGCCAATGTTAATGGCGATAGTTTTCTGAGTTGTAAAGACTTACCTACATGCAGATTAAACGAGGTAGAGTTCGTTCCCATTGTATTCTGATGGTGGATGTTATTCAAATAATACATGCCGTTTATATAATGTATAGTTCGGCCCTGATGTTTTGCATTTTATGATTACATGTAATTACATGAGCTCGAGGAGGTAGGCGACACGCCAACCGTACAAGGGCAAGGTATGGCCCCCTTGAATAGAGCGTGTTGGCCTTCGAATTTTGGGTTCAAATTTTGAACTCTTGGCGGGCATCCGCACCAGGGACCAGTCGCCAAGAACTAAACATTTAGACTCAGAAGTTGTTAGCTAATATGTCACCGCTCCAGAGTGCTACATACGTTGTAACTGGGTAGAGCTTAATGACTGAATGTAGAAGAAGTACTTACCTACATGTACATACAAGTAAGTATATGAGGAAAATTCCATCGTAGTCTAGGTGCTAAATACATGTATAGTGCCATTATCCCCAATTTCTATAGATTGATTGGCTGTAAGCGCCTAAATTTACACACTCAAGTACATGTACCCACCCACCATAGCATCTCGAGCCATACTTGTACAGCCGCGTCCGCAAAGTTTTGGCACCCCCAGTCTCGAAGGTCATGAGTTCAAACCGTGATATAAACAACCAGATAAGAGTGACTGCAATGACAATTTACATATCCCTATACTGCCGTCTATCACAACCCTTCGCAACCCTACCTTTCAATGAAGGGACCGAAATATTTTGTTGTAATCGCAGATTTTTTTACAGGGTGCCAAAAATTTGCGGGCGCGGCTGTACACACGTTTACGTTTTTTCGTGTTGGGTCATAGATTATCACTCGGGAATTACCACAGACCCTCGCACGCACATCCTCATGAAAAAGCCACAACTACATACATACATGTATGTATTTACACATACTCATACATGTAGTTACTTTATAGCCCGTACGGATATTTTTCTTAGCCCAAATTTAATCTAACAGGGGCCTTGTGGGGGATGGTGACCGTTTTTTGAAGCCATTTTTATGGTAGAAATTTGGTTTATTGAATATATATGAGGTGGTATAGTATTTCTGTATGTGATATGTAGTACACCTACGTGGTGACGAAACAACGCCTAGACATGGATGTAGGAGGGGGGTAGACACTATGGCCTCTGGAATGTATGGTGTAATCTTAAAGGTGGCAACGAATTTCGAGTAAAACGCTTATAACTTTTTTAACCAGGCAAGGTATCAAAAATCTAACACACAAAAATGTTTTTCTTTGTTATCGCTACATCCTTGTTAGATTTTTGATATCTTGTCTGGTTAAAAGGTTATAAGCGTTTTACTCGAAATTCGTTGTCACCTTTAAGCTTTTTGGGAATTCTCTTCTTCAATAATTTTTTTTTTAATTTTCTTCGCTTGCCAGACTTGTCAAAAGCATGGTTGTACTAGTAGGCCTTGTATTGCTTAACCTAAGTTGTGGGCGCTCACTTTTTCACGCGGGTGTACTCGCGCGTTAACTAAACTAAGTCGTCGGGTATCGTTGCAACCTAACGCTTATCAAAAATTATTAACCACTGAGTACACAGGCATTCAGTAAAAGGTCCCCCAGTTTTCACGACCTTATACTAAACGCCCAAGTATATATAGTCATAATTAAGAGCTCGAGGCTATTGTCCTAACGTCTATTATCTTACGAGCGAGACCCTATGACTGGGGCTCCGTGGCTCGGCAATACATGTAATACTCGCAACTTCATAGCGTTTCTGAACACAACCGCTATTACATGCCATATAAAAAATGTAGTTTTGGTGGTTTTTTTTGGGTGCATGCAATATTAGTCGTGTTCAAAAACGCTATGAGGTTGCGAGTAGTAGCAGAGGTACTGTGCTTCCCGCCTACTCGCCGGATTTTAAAGTCTGGCCTTTTTGGTACCCGGGGTTCACCTACATGTATGTACATTTGGAACTAGCAGTGGCCAGCTCGCGACCGCGAGTTGATCCAATAATATATTATTCCCCTTTCAGAGGGAACAGCGGTAGAGTTAGGGAACAGCGACAGTAAAGGGAACAGCGACAGTCTGGAGGGAACAGCGATAGGTTGAGGGAACAGTGGAATGCTTCGATCCATCCCAGTTTTGGGGACCTTCGGCCCCCTCATGCCCTAGGGATTTACGATTTACTGTCTTTCCGATATTCAATTTTCCAATAGTTCTTCTGTCAGCCCTTTGGGTTTAACCACATGTACCTCCCGCCCACCTGCTCCAGCTGCTCAGATTTGATGTGTCGTGCTTAGTCAACTACCCTGTCATTAATCCCTGCCAATTTTCCCAACCGACCAACCAAACCGCCTCCAGATGTCTCAGTATTTTTGAGACATAGGGTATTGTAGTACTATATAGGGGAAGGTGCTTCATCAGTTATCTGGCTTAGTAGTGCGCATCTACATAGTCATCGTAAGGTACATGTATAAGTACTAAAACCCAATAAAATTGCTAGCCGTGTCAAGATACATCGGGAAATTTAGGTACTTCCTACACGCACCGTTCGCATTGTAGTTGATTGGCTCTCATCACAACAACACTGAAGTGCTTCGATCAAGTGGTTCAGTTGTTGTCAACACAAACCCTAAACCTTAGCGCAAAATCAACATCTCGAAAATATCCGCGGGGAATTTAAATATCGTGAAAATCAGCATTGCAATTTCACCACAACAGACGTAAATCACCATGGCAGCAGTCAGCTCCAAGACGATCCGGTGCTGCTACAGAGTTGCAGATGCTCTCAGCAGCTCCAACTCTCAATTTCTCCCAAGAGGGACAGTGTCTCTTTTCCAGCAGTCACGGGCCTTTTCTACCACTCAAAAGACCGCCCAGCTAGAAGAGAGCATCGCGCTTCGGACCCGCTTGATACCGGCCTCTGCATCGTATTACAACGCAAATCCCGAGTATTGCGATAACATCCTTGCACTAGAAGAATTGCTCCGAAAGCACGAAACACTCCCCACCATTCCTGGTGATCAGGCCCCGCAGGTCAAATGGAAAAGCCTTATCGAGTACCGTGACATGATTGGTGGCTACGTCAAACCTTCACGATACAACAGCGTTAGCAGGATTCTTAACCGTCTCAACCGGATCGAGCCCTCTCTATTGCCACTGGAGACAAGGGAGGCGTTGGAGCCATATAAGCATGTGGCCAACGAACACTTGAACATTCCGAGGCCAAGGGCTGTTGATGGGCTTGGGAGGGCGTATGGCTGTGGAAGGAGGAAAACGTCAGTTGCCAGAGTGTATGTGGTCGAGGGAAACGGTGAAGTTATGGTTAATGGAAAACCTATAATGGACGTATTCCCAAGGTTACATGACCGTGAGAGTGCACTCTGGCCACTCCTATCAACGTCAAGAATGGACAAGTACAATGTCTGGGCTGTATTGGAGGGCGGAGGAACAACTGGGCAGGCTGAGGCCTTGACCCTGGGGCTTGCTAAGGCCTTGCTAGTCCATGAGCCGGCTCTCAAACCGGCTTTGCGGAGAGGTTTGTTTCCTCCCAGTCCACCAATTATTTCTCCCGCCGATTTCAAATTACTTCTGGCGTCTCTTGTTTGGATTTTATTCATTGTGAGCGTGGCTCACTGACTTTTGTGTGCGTCCAGCTGGCTGCGTGACTCGCGACCCCAGGGGCGTTGAGAGGAAGAAGCCCGGTCATCTTAAGGCCCGTAAGATGCCCACCTGGGTCAAACGTTAAGAAAAAGTTTGTTTGGGTATATTACATTGTAAAATAGACAATATCATCATGATTGTTAAGTTCATCAGATTAAAGATCTATTTATCCTTTCGTTAAAACCTTTGGAATATCCTTCGCCTTAGTGCGGCAGTAGCATTTTCCGTCTAGGTCTATACAGGTTATGATACAACTGCTTGGAAAAGCATGCCATTTAAGGTGGCTATTGCTCAAACATTCTTTCAAGATTTACCCTTTCCTCTTGTAGCTGTGTCCGTCTCTCAGGGTTCAACCTCCACTCTTTCGGAAACTTAGGCTTTGGGGGGGCTTTCTTTGCTTCATGGTGTCTAAAGTCGAATGGTATATCCTCAAATGTTTCTGACGAATCCTAAATAAACATGGCATCAGCCATCTTCCCGTTTATCATAAGGGGTTGCATGATTGTATAGCACACATACCTTTGCTTCCGCAATAAGAGAGTCCACTAAATCACTAAGATATCTCTTATTCTGTGCCTGATGTTGGAACATCTCACTCGACATGCGGACGATATCCGTGTCAGGGTTATACCTCACCCCCACAAGCTTAATTAATTTACTTCTTTCAACTTTCGTGAGGGGGAGATCTGAAGTAGCAAATTCGCAAACTACTTTTGACTGGGCTGGATGTTTTTCGCCCATGTAAGTTGTGTAGCGGAAACGGAGAATCTCCTTCTCGCTGGGGGGAACGAACGGTTTAACAAGTTCTACACCAAGAGGAAAGTTAGTGGGACTAATAGTGAAAGTCTTGTTCTAAGTCTTGGTTTACCAGATAGTCGAGGCATTTCATACGCCATTATTCTAGCATATTGCCTTGCCTCCCTATGTCTCTCAAGTTCCGCATGTGCCATGGAACTGAAATCGTCAAACTCCCATTCCTTCTCAACAATGTTATCCGGGTCTCCCTCAGGTGGCTCACGGTGAGCAACCCCTTCTAAGACCTCTACGCTCTGCCCAGCTTGTGGGTTCATTCCTACTTGACTACCAGTATCCATTTCGGCCCGCGGGGATTGACATGACGAGAATGGTCGCGGGGCAAGGGTAGTTCTAATTGCAGAGCGGCATACTTGGGAGTGAGACTGGCGAGCAGCGGTGGCCATAACCCTTCGAAGAGGAGCTGCAATTGATGCCATTGCTGAGGTTGTTTCTTTTGTTTGGGCCTACCTATACGATCTGAGATGTTTCAAAAAGGCTGGGGCTCTGCTGATTACATATGTGCCCCTCATCAGCTGGGGACGGGATTCATGTTCTTGGCAGCTTGGCAGCCCACACACAACTAATATGGAGGAAAAAAAAGTTTTAAACCTTCATCCTCCTTCCACCTTTTTCGCGTAGAGATCTTCCACTCTCCCACAACCATTAAGTATGGGGAATTTTAAGAAAGAGGCCTCCCGTCGGTAAACCTTCCTCCTTCTATCCTGCGATCTATAATGTATCAATTACTAACTGACCCTGGATAGTGGTCGTAAGGACACTGCCGGCGATGGCATGGCCAATGTCAAAGTCAAAGGCGAGAATTTCTATCGAGATGCCAAAAAGGTTGGGCGATTGAATATGTACAAGGAGGGCAAGCCTATCCGAAATAAAAACGGAGATATTCTCAAGGCCGCTTCTTTCCAATCCCGAGAAATTCCAACTGCCAGAATCGAGCCGAACAGGAAATGGTTTGGTATCTACCCCTCTCTCATTGTGGGGCTTCCCTCACTGGCGCTGATTTGTTTCAGGCAATACAAGAGTTATTTCCCAGGGTGCTCTTTCTTCATTTCGGGAAGCAATGGCCCAGAAAGCGAATGACCCGTACCAAGTTCTTTTAAAACAGAACAAATTACCAATGTCTCTTCTCACTGATCCTACTTCGAAGCAACATGCTGCGAAGATCCATGTCGAGACAGAGCCTTTCGCGCAGACCTTTGGCCCCAAAGCGCAACGAAAACGACCCAAATTGGCGGTTTCGACGCTGGAAGACTTGGTAGGCGAGTGTGAGGTCAAAGACAAAAAATATGAAGAAACATTAGAAATGAAACTTCTGTTGTCTGGCAAGAGCAGAGAGGAGAATGCCGCTGAAGCAGGATCCGGATGGATCACAGAAGCTAAGGAGCCTATATTCTCTAAGGGCCAAAGCAAGAGGATCTGGAACGAACTTTATAAGGTATTTATTCCAAATTATCTTAGCTGGAAAAGATATTCACGATAATTGAACCTAACTTGCTTCAAGGTCATCGATTCATCGGATGTTGTAATACATGTTCTTGATGCTCGGGATCCCTTAGGAACCCGATGTCGAAGTATCGAAAAATATATTAAGGAAGAAGCGCCTCATAAGCACCTAATCTTTGTATTAAACAAGTGTGACCTGGTCCCAACAAATGTGGCGGTACGTTGATCTCACCTTCTACAAACCCCATGATTGCCAAATTATGTCCTCCTTTCCCTCCCTTCGGATAATTACCGCCCCATCGTTCAAGTCAAGGCATCATCGTGAGCGATTTCCTTTTTGGTTATCGCTCATTTCTTCAATCGAAGATGTCTGTTACAACATTGGGAGATCAAACCATTTCCCGACTCATCCCTTTCATGTTTTATGGCTGGGGTTTGTATAGACTTCCCGTTTTGGGCGAGTCTAGGGACTTGGATGTGTTTCGTTTGAGTTGAGCTCCTACATTTTTCTTCGTTGAAAAACCTCGCGTTGGTTCTCTTAGTTATGATTCACACATTAGCCCTTAAATAACCTTTTTATATGTTATCAAACATTGCTGATTACTCATTTAAACAGGCCAAATGGGTTCGCCGGCTTTCAAAAGATTACCCCACCCTTGCATTCCATGCTTCTATAAACAACTCGTTCGGGAAAGGGTCCCTAATTCAACTCCTACGCCAATTTTCTGCTCTGCACTCAGATCGCAAACAGATATCCGTTGGTCTAATCGGCTATCCCAATACGGGTAAATCTTCAATC
Organism: Morchella sp. 2015-shanyang; assembly: GCA_024713795.1. Taxonomy (NCBI): domain Eukaryota; kingdom Fungi; phylum Ascomycota; class Pezizomycetes; order Pezizales; family Morchellaceae; genus Morchella; species Morchella sp. 2015-shanyang. The sequence goes on from JAMGZB010000010.1 coordinate 1,350,694, forward strand.
ATTAACACCTTACGCAAAAAAAAGGTCTGCACTGTGGCTCCAATTCCTGGCGAAACCAAGGTGTGGCAGTACATTACTCTGATGCGTCGTATCTTTCTGATCGATTGCCCGGGCATTGTTCCTCCGTCAGCCACAGATACAGAAACCGACATTCTTCTTAGAGGTGTTGTCCGTGTCGAGAATGTCTCAAATCCAGAGCAATACATACCCGCTGTTTTAGAAAGGTGTAAGCAGCAGCATGTTGAGAGGACATACGAGATCAAAGGCTGGACAAATGCAACAGAATTCTGTGAGATGCTAGCACGGAAGGGTGGCAGACTCCTCAAGGGTGGTGAGGCCGATATGGATGGTGTTGCCAAGATGGTGCTGAACGACTTTATGAGAGGAAAGCTTCCTTGGTTCACCCCTGTCCCCGATATGACTGAAGAAGAGGAAGCAAAGAATGCCATTGCGCTCAAAGGAAGAGAGGGAAGATTGGGTGAAATGAGGAAAAAGCGAAGCGCCGATGAAATGGAGGGCTCGCAGGCGGCCAGTACCAAAGCCAATCATGAAGGGGTTGATGAAGAATGGGGTGGTATCAATAGCGATGATGATAGTGTTGTCGATGGGCAGGGTGAGGGCGAGTGGGGAGGCAATGAGGATAGTGAGGACGAGAGTGACGAAGGGGCTAGTGTGGATGAAGAAGACGACAATGCAACATTGGTTGCTGCCCAAGACACTTTGAGCGAAGAAGAGGTCATGTTTGAACCCAAAGCCGACGGGCGTAAAAGAAGAAAGCAAGTTTGACTTGATATCGGCTACCTAATATAGATACGAGATGGTTGAGATTTTCGGGCGCTGACAAGGAGTAATTTTATAATCGGACAAAATTAAGATTCTCATTTACACGCCTTGTTTACAATGTGCAGGAATGACCTTGGATGTAATATCTACTTTATCAAGAACTAAAAGAAATAGAGACTCAAACACCACAAACAGGCTTACAGGTATAAAGACGATGCCTGCAATGGTCCGCTTGCTACCGGTGCGTTCATAGTTGTGAAAACTTTATTTTTCTTTAAACCTGGTGAGCCAGTGGGCCCGGTGAGTTGGGTCCTTAAAACGCAGCATCGATGAATGCACGAGTACATGACGTGTATTAGATACAGTAGAGGCTTATATTGGTTAACACGTGCAGCGATAATCGAATTTTACCCTCCCTCTACACAACTCCTATGCAAAATAAACAGCTCAAACCCGGAAGCCCATGTGACAGCGGTACTATTTCTCTAGCCTTCTCGAATCTACGGTGAATATGAGACGCATCGAGCGACTATAGGAGGTAATCATGAAACATTATTTGGCAAAGAAAGGGAAGAGGAAAAAAAAAGAGGACCACCCCCAGACCTAGTGGATAGTAGTAGAGAACTAGTATAAGAAACAGTAAAATGTATAACATCCATTCAATAGCGTCTAAAACTACCCGTTTAAGAAATAACGTAATTTTCAGCTACGACTTTCACTTCTTTGGAAAAGTCCAGACGCTCCCTCATCTCTGTCAATGTAACCTCATGAACCTGTATTACATCAGCACCATTTACTCCCCAGGAATGCTTATTCATTGTTTGAATACTCACATCAACAGGCACGATTGGGCTCTCCTTCCTAAATTTAACTGTCATTGGGAAGAACTCGTTATCCTCATCTGCTTCTGCCTCGAACTCGAAGCTTCCAGTCGAATTATCGTTGCTGATAGATGGGATCGTCCAATCTAGGCTATCACCCGAAACTTCGTAGACCTCGTCCATACTCGTCACAGTTGGTTCATCACGGCGGAATGGGATGTTGATAATAACATCACGAAGTGTGTCATCTCCAGTGAGCTCATATTCCACTGTGACACTGTATTTTCCGGCACTGGCGCCCTGGTTAACCCATATAGTAAACGCCAAAGGCGCTTCACCAGTTGTAGTACGCCAGCGGAGTACGCCAATCTGTTGATTCACCGGGAAACCCTGTCCTTGATCCTTAAGCTGGATGACGGACTCTGAAGAGAATAATCCTTTGTCAACTTTTGGGTGGGTGCGGAACTGGGCGTCTGCATGCTCGGCTGTGACATTGAGCTTCACCTTGGAGAGTGCAGGGTCCATAATTCGAAGCTGGAGGTCACCCTTGACTTCAAAACTCTTGGCACCACCTTCACGATTAAGAGAGGCAGATATCTGCTCTGAAATGATGATTTGGACTGCCTTCCGATCGCCCGAAAAGCTGGCCCTTGTAGGGGACGCAACCTCCTGGGCTGGTGTCGACGGGACCAGAGGTACACGTTCCTCAGCGTCGGCACCAAGATCCCCGCGGACACGTTCAAACATATCTGTTGTTTTTGACTTACGCCCAAGCTGCATACCTTTGCCCTTGGGTGCTGACGAAAATGTCTTTTTCTTTTCAGCCTCATATGAGTCGTAGGTATCCGTCACAGGCTTTGAGGGAGGGTTGTATGTCGGGAATTGGGGGGCACGTGGGGTTGAAGAACGACCGGATGAACCCATACCCCCGGAACCCATACCAGAAGCATTACGAGACATTTCTTTCCGCTGGAGATCGAGCTGTTTAGCCTTACGTTTCCGCTCCTCGGTAGCCTCAAATTCTTTGTTCTATATAGATTCTCAATCAGTATTTTTTCAATCCCCCACATCCTACATCCACGATTTAGGCCTGTCCAGGTGAGGCAACACACCCTCGCAATTATTTCTTGAATCCTCTCCTCGTGACTCTCCATCTCTAAGAAAGTCTTGATCTGCTGTAGACCCAAATTCTCCCTATATCCCAAAGAGACAACCTCATCGAATGCACTCAAAAGCTCGAATGAATTTCTCAGGATCTCCCGCTCATCAAGTGACTTGCAGATTGAGGATACGACCTGGGCGAACAGATGCAATGAGTCGATGTCCTGCAAAATGTTTGACTGCTTATTGGTTATGAGAACAAGGTAGAGTTCGTCCTAGAGACTTTGTCAGTCACGTATATGGTTTTATGAATGAGTTGAACTCACAAGAAGCTGGTAGACATAGCGAACATTCTCTGTCTCGATGGTGGTATGCTGAGTACCTGTGTCAGTAAGTTTCGGGAATGATGCGAGGAGGCCTTCGATACGAGAACGAGGCATCCTATTATCTCGGATCAGCTTCATCGCTACTAGAAACCTTTCAAACCGCAAGATAGGCTCACTCGCGGAATTGGCGTGAAAGCACGGGCTTGCCCCCTCGGGTGCAAATTGAAGCTGCAAGCACAACCTATAGTATAGGCACCCGGTTAGGACTACATCCAAGATGAACTTGGAAACAAGGCAGGAGCTGTACCATCGGAAAATATCCAAGTTACTCAAAGGACGGAAGAATTGAGATGTAGTTGTTGGTTTGGTGGGGAATATTTGATATTGAGAAACAACAGCGATGCTTTAGAGGGGGTTCAAAAGTCTAAAGGGTCGTCGTTCCGTGGCCTCTGCAGCAACTGCAGGGGGTTGCGCTTAGTCAACTATCGTACTGATATGATTTGGCACCAAAAATCACTCGATGCCCGTTATTCAGAGCCAAACCTACAATATCACTCAACACCATGTAACTATTTACTCTAAGCTAAAATTTTCCATGAACCCCCCCCCCCCCCCCAACACCGCCACTAAACTGTATTTTAAATATCCCGCGTACTAATAAAGGATCAAACCGCCCACACGAATTGAATACAACGAAACAAGAAGAATCGGAACCTATATACCAAAATATTTCCTCGCGCCCAGTATATTAACAGAGACAAAAGAAATTGTATGATGTATGTAGTAAAAGAACCCCAGAAGCTATGGTAATAGAATAATAAGCCAAAGGTTAATGCTACCATAATTATGGTTAAAAGAACAAAAAGGGACATATCACAAAAAAACTGCAGAGATAGCTAATACGAAAGGCGATGCTAAAAATACCAGAAAGGAGGGAGATGTAAGTGCCGGCGGCGCACTTGATCCGAATGGAGTTGCATCACCAGCAGGGGATGCATTGGAATTAGAAGATGATCCGGTAGTTGTTGGTGCCGGCGCATTTATAAGAGACGTACTACCAGTTTCGGACGCTGAGGTAGAGCCATCGTCTCGTTTTCGCCTCGGCGCAAGACCAATGCGCTTGTTCTCTAGGTCGAACACGGAGTAAACATTCTTGAGAAACAAGTCCCCAAGAATCCAGGTGTCTTTGTCCATGATTTGACGCGAGAGGATCAGCGAGAGGCACATACTCTCTTTCTCCACCACCTCCACCCCGATATAATCTATTGGCTGAACCTTGTATGTAACTCCACTGAAGGTGAATTCAAGAGTGGCATCCGAGTTACAAGGAATCGAAAATGTTTCCCCGCTGGCTTCTGCTCCTGGAATTAACGAATGAATTCTCATGGCGTCCTTAGGCGGAACGAAAACCTATAAGAACAATTCCAATTAGATACTAGTAGAGAGTAAGGTCGGGAGACGAAGACTAGACTATTACCAATGAGCTACCCGTGTCAATAATAGCTGTTTTCCCACTAAGTTGTAGTGCATTCCCATTAACGCTAAAGTCGTCTAGCTCCAGCTCCCACAATCCCTGGTCCGAGACAGATGGCGTGAACGTTAAGTCGCCCTCAAACAGCCCAGAGTCTATACCACCAAAGTTAATGACACCATCATTAACCTCATCACCATGCCTGCTCAGCGCAACCCCAAACAACTTTGACTTTATCAACCCTTTGTCCACCAACTCGTCCATGATCGTAGGGACTTTTTGTTGACTTCCATCCCCAAACCCGAGCCCTAAAATGCCATCAATAGGGAAGTTTACAAAGTCGTCTGAGACCTCCGACGCAAGACCAAATGAGAGCAATAGTTCAAAACCAGCAAACTTGACTGAATCGGTAACAACGGTGCCCATAACGTCACCGCCAGCATATTTAATATCAAAAGTCTTTTGGGTGATCTTTAACGTGTCCGAGTCTTCCGATCCAAAAGTGGAATGGACCTTACATGCTTCCGATGTGCATTTGCTGGAGGGAATCCAAGTATCAGAGCTTCCAGTATCAATTATCAATATAAAAGTTTTGTTTTCAGAACCAAACATCACTTCCGCAAAATATGCTGTTTTATGCTTTCGGCATTAACAATGATATTCCCTAAAAAGGAGAGAAAAACTCACACACGTCCGTCCCATCTTGGCCAACACCCATGGAGTCAGGCGTTCTCGGTGTTTCCGCTGGTATTATCCCGGCTGTAGCTGAAGCCCGACGACTCTCGGAATCGGGTCCTCCCGAACTCTCTCGCTTCGGCAAAAGCCCCCGTCGTTCCAAGGACTGTTCTAGTTGCTGAACGACCTTCTCCCCATCTACACTCGGTCCCTCAAGTCCCCTCCGTCTAAACCTTTCCGTTGCTCTGTTTGCAGCTTGTATGCTTCTGATCTCAGGGTGAAGGCCATTATCCTACCGTGATCTTGTCAGTAAAAAACGCCTCTAATTGGATACAGTACTCGCATAAAGGTTATTTGAATAGAAAGAGTATTAGCTTACAAAGTCGGGTCGCCGTCTGAGTTTCAGGCTATGTACTGTAGTAGTGGTAGTGGTAGTAGTAGGAGGAGGAGTGCTTCTCTTAGCCCCTAACTTAGATACTGGCTTCCATTGTGAATTATCTGATGGGGTGACTACGTCGAATTCTGTAGTGGGTTGGAAAGCGAACGCAATCGCAGCCACTGTGAGGAGAAGGGCCGGTGATAACCGCATCGAGCTGAATATGAATGGGGGTCTAAAAAGAGCAAATCCAGTTGCCCAAATTTGTAGTGAAAGTTGTGTTACGCCTTTAGAATTAGAGAAAGAAATAAAAAGAAAGTATCCCAGAACTTCCCTAGGAAGTTGAGTTTGGTGAGAAAAAAGGCGCGCCAATCAATACTATGCCAAAGATGCAATAATACCACCCGTCACTAAACAAAGAGAATGTGTATTAGATGCCCGAAGATTGTTGCAGTCAACAAGCATATGCGGGATTTTGTTTGTAGGTTTAAAAAGGAAAGGAAAGGGAAAAGTATTTCCCTAAATAAGCGGGATAGGGTGTATTGGTACAAGGAATGACAAGGAATCCTCGAGGGAAATAGTGGTATGTAAGTAGAAGAGACACCCGTACAAACGAAGGTTGACAGGATCTTTGTGAGAAAAGGGGACAAGGGGGGGGGGGGGTTCTAGTAATGCATGGCTAGCTCCCCGCAAGGTTCAACTTGTCAACTGGCTTGTGTGTTACTCAAGATAGACTCAACAGCTCTCCAGAGTTAGGCGCGTCAAGATCCGCAAAACCTGACACAGCTCTTTGGGCAGCACGGAACAGGGGGCTGGTCCCTCTAACAGAAACCAACCAACACAGATCGGAAACTGGTTGGCCGGCTGAGAAAATCGGGTTCTCTTGGGGTTGAAGTTGAAATTCCATAGATCTCATCCGTCTTAGATGTAATCCCCGTCAAAACAGGTCGCGCCATCAATTATGCCTACTGTGCCTGAAATGAATTGGGGAATAGAGCTATCTGCAGGCACCCCACGCGAGCTGGAGCCAGCGATAATACCATAACTACATGTACTAGTACATACATGTACCGCCCTTGAGATGCCACTTTGCTGGGGTTACAAAACGGTCTCGTTCAGGGGCCCAAATAAAGGTTTCTTCAGCGCCAGGGAAATTGGCGAGCGGTTCCTGTACCGTGGGTGGAAGTGCCAAGATTTCTCATGTCAGGGGCGCAGCAAACAAACAAAAACATGCTGCAAGAGCTTTCCTGACATTTGTAAAGAGGACCACTATCGCATACCATACCAAATTTTAAACTTGGCGCGTATTTGTATTAGTATGCAATACAATAGTGATCATTTTTTACAAACGTCAGGAAAGTACGAGTACATAATACAATATATGTAGTACGGTAAGAAAGTGGGATTCGATTCTTCTCTCTTTTTATTACACTGGTATGGGCCCTCTCTCTAATTCCAGACATCGCCTTCGATTACTACAAGGTACATGTAGTTTAAAATTATTTAATTAATTAAGAAGTACACTCAACGTGTAACTGATCATGAGGTCTAACCATGTACCCAACTTTGTCTGTTAATACATCCGACATATATGTATACGTACGTATGATCCGCGTTTATTTACTGTATATACACTCTACCACCCTATAGAAATGCATCCCTAAATGTGTCGTTGGTTACGCTTAGTACATATGTAGTATATTTACATTACCTACAAACTATATAGGTATCTCAGATCATACAATTCAGTACTAGAAAGAGGGGTGGGATCACCACAGCTGTAGTATGAAAAAACGGGGAGGAGCTACTACCACTATAGTATCAACTATCATAGGACTACGGAATTTAGTGAACGAATACGGCATTGGAGGAAGAGCACTGTACCAGTATTACCGCATTGCCAGTGTATTGACGGGGTTAATATCGTAGTGATCCCGGTCCTCCCCGGCCCTTGGTGCTGTAGCAATGTGGTAAGAATAAGGTATTGGTACAGTACGGATTAATTGGGTATTTGTCATAAATTCCGTATATGGTAGTGATTTCACCCGGTTTTTCATAATATAGTTTTGATATCAATACTATGGAAGCCGTTTAACTAGGCCTTTATAATTACATGTATATTATGCGTGTATGTACCCAGGGTGAAGTGGTGCTCATTTTGACTTGAGCTCGACAATGCCTAAATACATGTATGTACATGTATGTACACTCGAGTACCTCAACGTAAGATACTTGCTAAGTGAAAGTTTTGAGTATATACATGTATATGTTCCGTCCCAGTGACCAACAGATACCACCGGCCAATAAACTGTCTGGTTGGCCAATAGGCTGGCCTACTGGGAAATAGGGACCATTGGTCAACGCTCTATGAGGATTGACCAACGATCTACTAGTATTGCTAACTTCACAACAGAATGAGCTATAACTTAGCAGAGACTATCAAATAGTATATAAAATGAGGGAGAATAATAATTTATTACTTGTTTATTAAGCGAAATTAAACACAGTAAGGGTAGTGATATTTATATCCTATTCCCCTCTTTCCCTTGATCTAACTCCTCTGGCTTTCTCTGTCACTTGTCTTGTGAGTTCCTTCTCTTTGCAGTTGATGGTTTGTACGATAACTCAACTGAGCTTAAGAGAGCCTCTTACTAAGTGGGCGAAATTTCTTGACTTAAATTTTTCTATCAACCAATGCAGAACTTCAATGCGAACATGAGATCTGAGAAAGCGCTTGTGATCATCTGCATGACAATGAACAGAACATTTAATTCCTTCTTTGAAACATCTGCATCTACGAGTTGAGCAGAGACCTTTACAATTGCAACTGATTGCTACTCTTTCGCTTGTTGAACACAGTGCCGCCAATTGATGAAGAGATATTTTCTTTCTTTTGGCCGGATCTATTGGTAATTCGATATTTTGACCATTTGGTTCTCCAAGAAAGCGAGTTAAAACCTTTGTGGGTTGTTGACGGTCCAAAGTACCAAAAGCAGACTGCAAAATATAGTTGTTTTCGTGAGGATGCTCTAGAATCCGACAGAGAACTCTTAAGTCATCGGTAGAAGCCCTGTCTTCTCTAGGTATTTTTAAAGTAACATATTCTCCCACTTCAAAAACCTCAATTGTAAATTTCTTTTTGTACTTTTCCGATATTTTCTGTCTTGCTTTAGCTGTGTTTTCACGTACCTCTCTCTCCATTTGAGATACCCCGATAATTTTTGATGGTCCAGCCCCCAATAAAACGGGATCAATAGGTATAGCTGTTTGAGCGGATTTTTCGGTTTCAGATGTTTCAGTTTCCTCGTTGGGATCAGCAATTACCTCTTCTTCAATAATATAATGTTCTCTTTCTGATAGTGGTATACGTTCCTCCCAATAACATTTTCGACCAAATACTACCTCGTATGGAGTTTTCTTTGTTGTAGAATACTTTGTACGATTAATAGCAAGAGCAATATCTGGAAGTGCAATAGACCAATCTTTGCGAGCATGCTCTCTCTTCCATTTTCGTAAGCCATTTTCAACAACACCATTTGCTTGCTCTACAAGTCCTTGCGTTTGTGGTGTTCTTGGTCTTCCGTTAATAATTTTGACACCATAACGTTTAATTAAAATTAATAAAGCTCCTTTGAATTCTTTTCCATTATCGCATTGAAGGATTTTCATAGGACCAAAGTTTCCAAACCACATAGAAAGACAATCAGCAACTCCTTTTGCTTGTTTACTTCGTAGCGGATATAAACAGGAATACTTGCTAAAGTGATCTTTAACATGCAATATCCATTGAAACTGTTCATCTGGTTCGTGCCGCATATCAATCAAATCAATTTGAACCCGCTCAAAGATATCGTTGACCACAATAGGGAATACTGAACGCGGCGATTGATTGATATATTTGATAAGAATCGAAAGAGAACTCTACTTCATCTTTTTTAATTCCGTAAAACTGTTCTTTGATGGCGTCGTATGTTTTGTGTTTGCCTTTATGATTTATTTGAGTATGGACTTGTTTGATATAGTCGAATACTTGAAACTCTTGAACTACACGACGGGGTGGAACTCCTGAACCTGTCGAACGTCGATAAAGATAGGTCCCTGATAAATAATAAAAGGTTTTTGCAGCATATTTATCATTTCGATCCTTTGGGCTATTGGTAACCCGTTGTGGATTTGATAAAATACGATAACTATCGTCGTTTCGTTCGAAATGATATCTATTGTTATTTTATGCGATATACTGCAATTTCAGTTAAGATCTTTGAGTAGCGGGTTTAACATTAAGATGCGATCTTCTTACGAAATTTCTCCGAATCATATAAAGATTTTATTTTAAGATTTCTACCAAAATTATTATTATAGTAGGAATAGGAATAACATACGATCATCCTCAGTAATCACTTTCTTAACCGTACCTAGATCACTGGTACTTTCTCCACTTTTAATAATTCCTTTAGATCCTTCCGTAGGTTTTGTGTTTTGTATAGTAATACCATTACACCTTTCTAGTTTATCCTTTTTCCATACAAAAAAAGTCCGTAGCGGTAGCTCATTCAAAAAGTCAGTCCCTTCAATCGGATCTCTGACAAATAAAACTGTTCTCAAGTCCGGTCTCAACAACTCTTGAAGGATAACCATGACTTCATCTTCCTGTATTGGCTTGTTGTGAAAAGTCCGTAGTTCCAGATATACCTCTCCCAAGGCCACACAAGCAAAAAAACCATTGAGAACTTTACAAAGTCCTGATATTGGTTCCATGTTCCAGACGATGTCAGTATAGTAGAAGACTCGGGTGTATAAGAGGAATCAAGGAATAAGGATTGAAAACCGGCCATAGTATTCAATAATAACAGCTTTACTATATCGAGTTCTAACTACCAAGTGACACATATATCCCATTAAATCCCAAGGCCCGTTGGCCAACTTTCAGAAATTGGCCAATGGGACGGCCAGTTGGCCAACAACCAACGTTGGTGACTAGGACGGAACATATATATATTCTCTTAGTATGCGTTAGAGATATTTCGTTATAAAATATTTGCTACATGTAATTAGGGGCTTGTCTTTAGAAAGAAATAGGGATCGACTTGTGAAGTTAATATTAAGTAAGAAGTACATGTAGTGTTACAAGAGACGAAGGCAAGAGTTTCATTCATGCTAAGGACAAAAACGTTAACTGTCGATTCTATGCATATGTATACAAAGTAACAATAAGAAAGTCACAATATATACAAAAAAAACAACAGAAGTTAAGATCCAGATATCAAAACGGAGAAATTGATAATTTTTTTTCTTTTTTCTTTTTTTTTGATTAGGGTTATTCATAATTACGACTATAATAGAGAATTAAATCCAGACAAGATCTATTATTTAACATGAGATAACGAGATCCGTTAGTAAAGTTCCACACAAAATTTGCTTCGCACAAGATTTTACTAATATCATGGGGATATATTAAGAAGATGTAAACGCTTATATCAACATTTAAACAATTTGCTAATCCGTAAAAAATCTCATAAGTGATGCGTGGTAGTTTCAGTGAATATACGATACACGATACTAACGAACGCCAAGACCTGTAAATGAGATTACATGCAGCGATAAGTTCTAGAAACTAAATGTAATCTTACCTGACTTATCTAGAAATTTGGCTAGAATTAAAAAGATAATGATACATATCACCCACTTTTAAAAGAAGGTTCCACGACACGACGTTGTTGACTGAAGCGAGTTGAAAGTCACTAATATACTACATGATACTGGTGGAACGTAAACAGATCACAAACTATCACCGACCGACAATTTCGAAGCCGACCCTCCCTCGTAATTATTCTACGATGTTACATTCAGAATCGTAATTAACACCGCATGTAGTTATCGGTAGAATTGTACTTATAAACTCAGATAAAGGTAAATCGATTCAGATCTCGCGCCAGTGCTATCGTTTATATCTATATGGACGCTTCAGATAAGACACGATATTGAGACACCGTTGTTCTATGGAGACTATTGCAAGGGCTCCACATGTGGTCTAGGTCAGGATACATGTATTTTCCAAGGTTGATCGACGTACGTTTCCCACACGTTCTCCTGACGTGACCTACATGCATACATGCATACATGTATACTACGTACGTAAGTACATGTAAGTATTGTGGGGTGACAAAAGTTCTCGTGATTTCTGCATAGCAACCAGCAGAAACTTTCTAAAAGTCTAATCCGGAAAGCCGGTAATAGGGACTTAAACCTACACGCAGGTACTATGTTCTAATAGCCTTCAGCTCTCTAACCATACCAATATCCTTGTCCCATCTCTACTTACATGTAGTTAGTAGTCGCCAAGTTATAGTCGTTTCGTGACCTACTTATGTATAAAATCACGAGAACTTTTGTCACCCTACAATACACATGTACGTAGCTTAAGCTTGGACACCACATGGCTCTGTAACTTACACGCGCGCGTAGTACATGATACATAAGGGAACAGGAGTAGCATCAGTACCGTCAAGACCTTAAGAGTTAGAGTGCATGAATAAGATATCAAAAAGTTAAGCAATCGTGTGGGGAGGGGCAGATGAGAATGCTACAGTACTGTAGTGATTCCGCTACGTTTATACTGTATGAAGTACATACGATCGAGTACGTACATACATCATATATGGGCGTCTGGTAAGACAGTCCGCACAGCAAGATTCTTATTCCAAAGAACCACATAACCGGATCTTCCTAAGTTTAATAACATTGATATTAATGAGAGCCCAGAATTAATTTTTTCGGGCACTTGCGCCCCAAATTGGGGCCGACTGTAGAGTGAGATAGTGAACTGGTATTAAGGCTAAAATTAGGCGAGACGCCTATGTGCATACGACCCGAGTAGAGTGGAGCACTCTATTGGGGGTCTGTTTACATCTGTGCTCGTAAAGTCCTGTGAAATGGGCCAATATTGCATGCCATACAAAGATCCGCCAAGCTCATGATTTTGGGTGTATACGTATGCAATAGTGGCCCATTTCACAAACGTCAGGACTCAGGACTTTACGAGTAGTAGAGTAGGCACAGCTGCAGCTATGTCTGCATTTCCCGCAGTACTATCCCTTGGACTGTTGAGACTCGCAGAATCCAGGACTTCTTATTCAAGGTGTGGCATAGTCACTGAGCCCGTTGCTTTTACGATTTTTTCAAGTGCTTGTTAGCAATTTTGTTCCTGATAGGCAGTCCTGGATTCTGCGAGTCTCAACAGCGGCCTAGGGGATCCGGATACCTACATGTATATCATCGTACGTACGGAAAACCCTAACTAACCCTAACTAGAATGGGCGTTTGCAGGCAGAATTGTGGTTATCCGACCCACAGCTGTACTTACATACTCTACATGTATTTATGTCTAGTCTCGTTCTCAGCCTATGTTGGTGGTGACCGGTAGATAATATAGGTTCATCGTAGTAGGGTCTGGAGCAATAGCTTTTCGGGCAAGCACACCAGACCCCCCCGGTATTGAAAACCATACAACCAATTGGGGTCTGGGAACGAGACTAAACTGGGTCTAGGCGAGCTACAGATTACATATGCATCACAAAGCTGTGGCGCAACGGTGACATCTTTGTTGTGGAGCCTCATGAGTTCACACAACTCTAACACTAATTGGAATACGCCCAACAATCAACTGATCTCGGAAATGAGGCCAGCTCTCAAGCTTCTCCAAAGGGGAGGCTTCCTCAAACGAACATTAGATGAATTTAAGTCCAGCAGTCACAAAGGTATGTCGCCGAGTTAATAACTATATACTGATATGACACCAAATTTCATCCGAAGGTGCCCCATTTCTAGTCGAAAGCATCTAATCAGATTTGCAGTCTTTAGCTTACAGGGAGTGACTGGTGACTTTGATGATATGGAGATTCTCTCCTTCCGCCACCCATCCTCCTTAGATAAGATCGTTACTTTCTCTGACGCCGATATAGGCGGGTTCTCTAAGGTGAAGATGGATCTAGATCCGTTCCCACCTGAAGAAGGAAAAGAGAAACAATTTTATGGCCGCTTTCACGGAAATGTCTCGATCGAGCTTCCTCCTGACAGGCCGAGTGTTCAACGGTCTGGGTATGCTGCGTGGCGTACTGTTGAGCGTGGGCGGACCCTGTTTGGCAGGCCATATTGGAACATAGATCCTTATGCTTTTTTAGCACTGAGGATAAAGAGCGATGGGTCTAAGTATTTTATAAATATACAGACAGAGTCGATAGTAGAGTCAGACCTGCATCAGCATAGACTATTTGCGAAGACCCCGGGGGAGTGGGAGGTTATTCATGTATGTGCTCTTATAACAAACAATTCCCCCTTCGGTTGATTATATACTGAATTCACACTAGATTCCGACTGACGAGTTTGTAAGGACAAACCATGGCCGGGTGACTGAGCCACAAGGAGAAATGTTAAGGGAGAAGGTCCGAACCATTGGTATCGGGTTGATTGACCGTATCCCAGGACCCTTCGAGCTTTGCATCGATAGAATATGGGTACATACTCTAATAAATGTTCCAAAGCATTATGTAACTAACACACATATAAGGCTACCAATCATACGGACAGTGTTCCAATGCCTAAACCCCATCGACAAGTACATAAGTCTCCGAAAATGATAACGGATATCGACTAGGGTGGTCGTATAAGTTCAGCGACATATATAAGTGGCGACGTAGAGTAGCTATGATAGTTTACTAAAACCTGCCCGGCAAACTCAGTTTTACTTTTCATTACATACTTTAGCTAAAAGCATCATCGCTATGATGAAGTGATGTTGTATATGAAATTAAGACGGACACCATTTCCTTCCTGTCAACATTTCGTACGCCTCTAAATATTTGAGACTGGTATTCTCGGCTACTTCCGCCGGCATCTCGATGCCAGGCTTCCCGTTAAACCCATTACTTGTTAACCAATCACGGAGGTATTGCTTGTCATAGCTTTCTTGGCCTTTGCCCATTTCGTACTTGGAGGCAAACCAGAACCGGGAAGAGTCTATGTACGACGAGTAAGCAGAAGCCTTTGTATATGGACAAAAATACTAACCAGGAGTAAGAACTTCGTCAACCAAGACTACTCGGTCGTTCTCGTCAAGCCCAAACTCGAACTTAGTATCGGCGATGATGATCCCACGTTCGGCTGCGTAGTCTCGGGCCTAGTGGTGTTGGTAAAGAATTAATTCATTTAATTTTATAATGTAAAAGAAAGACTACCTTTGTGTACAGGGCCAAGGAGAGTTCTTCAATTTTTTTTGCATACTTTTCACCAACCAGCTCGGCCACTGGTCTGTGTCAGGGAATTGGAGCTAGGAACTGTTGGGGTTTAAAATTGATGGGGCTATACCTTTGTCTGGGTGGATATTTTCGTCTAAGAGAGGCTATCTGTCAGCTGGCTGGAGTAAAGGCAATCACAATTAAGGACTATTTGTTCACCATGCTCTCCTTGCTCTGCCTTGGTACTAGGTGTAAATAATGGCCTCTCGAACATCTCACTCTCTTTAAGTCCTTCCTTCACTTTAATCCCATGAACTGTTCCCTCTTTTTTATATTCTTTCCAGGCGCTCCCGGTAATGTATCCACGAACAATTGCCTCTACGGGAAAAACCTTCAACTTCTTTACGACCATACTCCTGCCCTCTAGTTGGTCCGCATATGGCTTAATAGATTCTGGAAGAGCATCTAGCGAAGAGGAGATAAAGTGATTTGGGCAAATATCCGATAAAATAGAAAACCAGAATTCAGAGAGGGCGGTAAGCAGTTTGCCTTTGTTTGGGATACCCTGCCGCCAAATCCTTTTAGTAAAGCTTGATTCTCGTAGATTATTTAGAAAGTGGGACTCAACATTTTTCATAACCACATCGTAGGCAGAAATCCTGTCTGTCGCAACAAAAAGTATGGAATCGTCTGACAGGGAGTATACATCCCTCACTTTACCGCGAGCAATGAGGGGAAGTGAAGCATCGAGAGAAGTCTGGGTCAGAGCCATGATTAATATGATCCGACTGCGATATGTTGAGGAAAATCGAAATTACCCTCGGTACCTCTTTGCATGCAAATGCGGGGCAACTTTTTAGCACTAAATGCTATCTTATCAGGATAACAAAAGCTCTTGGCACACTTGCTACTATTGTACCTACCTACATGTAGTACAGCCGTACATATAATAATATAATATTAAATCACCTATAAATTCCATGCAGTCTTCGTATACATATGTACATGTAGTTTTACTATGGTGCGGTAAATGTAATTTTACCAACAGTGAAAATAATACCAGCATTTATACATTAAAATGGATAAAAGCACAGACCTTTTGGCCAAAAGGGGCTATATAATGCATGCTAGTATATACGAACGTTGTCCACCGGTGGGGAATTTCACCACCAGTGTGAAACTGTTGGTATTAATGATAATGCAGAATAAAGACTGAAGGTCAGCATTTATACTGGAACAAGGACTGAAATTCGGTGCTTATACCACCAGTGGTAAAATTACTTTTGACACATCCATGCACCGCTCCATATTACATGTACTTACAAAGGACTTATGTAAATTAAAGTCGTGTTAGATATAAAGGAAGGTATACATGTAGTACGTCCTTAAGGGGTCCTATGTTTGAGGGGGATAAAGCTGCTGCGGTTCTGAGTAATTTGTTTGAGTTCTGGTGTACAGTCATTTTGAAGTTACATGTAGATATAAAATACATAACCGGAACATCTATTGGCCTTTGATACATACATGTACTTACATACATGTACCCAGGGTGTTGGAAAGTGATGCACATTTTGACTTAACGCCTAAATACACCCAAGTAATTCAACCCAAAATACTTTCTAGGTGGGAGTTTCGAGTATATATTCCCTTTTTTATTGCCTAGAATCATCTCTAGATACTAAAGGTTTGCCCCACAGGGAAGAAGTCACTGCAAGGTAGTAAAAATAAGTGGTGAAGGTCACAGAAAAGAATTAATAACAGACTATTTTTTCTAGTTCCTAGCCACAATAAGAATCTAAGCGCTCATATTAACCCGGAAATAACCTGATGTGGCATGTAATCATCTGGTGGTTGATAAATCATTGAATGTGCATCATTTTCCGACACCCTGAGTACATGTAGTAAGTACATGTACCTTATATGAAGCATTGTAACCACATGTGCACTTTGTCTGCTTTGCATACATGTAATATTAGCCCGACTGAGCCTCGTAGCGCATAGAGCCACTACTCTTTCCAGGTTAAGAGAAGTTGCCAGATTGAGGGCTTGAGATTTGTAGTAAAGTTTTGGTAGAATTGCCTGATGAAGATATCGGGGGCTACATATGTTTTTAGAAAGTTACTACTCCATATATGCGGCGCTCGGCCCAGCCTACATGTAGTATTATGAAAGGGCTATATCTACATGTAATATCTAATTTTAATTTACTTGCTAAGAAATAAAGTATGGCCCCAACCCGAAGATCCCTGATTGCTATCTGGCTCACCTTGGGACCATACATGTACTTTATTTTTCAGCAAGTACATGTTCATAATATAATATAGAGTACAGTAATATTCCAAACCCTTCTACATAAAATACATGTACCGGCCGTCTCGAGCTACGTAACAGAATTCGGCAAGACCCAGTACATCTAAAGTCACTCTAAGAGTAACACGCATCACGTAGTAAATACATGTACATGTACATGCATGTACTTACATGTAGTTCCAGTGTTAGAAGGTCTACAACGAAAAAGTATATACGCGTCCTATACTCAGATATACTTCGTTTCAGTTACTCTCTTCCTTTTAATCTTACTCTTTCGAGCTTCGCCTACTTCTTCACCTTCTTCACCTTTTTCATCTCACCTTCACTATCTCTCTACTCTCCTTCGTTCCTGTACTCCTTACTACGAATAGCATTTCCTTGATAAGGGATAGTTCTTTCAATCTCAGTATATCTACTGTCTCTTTAAAATTCAATCTAAAGTCAAGCTCAGCTTCAGATCTCCCTACCCCATTTTCCCAGTAGCTTTTGCGCTCATCATGTTACCCGAAGGTTTGGTGTGTCCAGCTACCCCAACTAAAGCGGAGTGTCATACCAATCATCATCAATCCCCTGCTGCTTGTCCATCAGTTGCAAGCAGTTCTGGCAATACCATCAACGATGTATCCCAGCCAACTACCCCAACTGATGTGAAAACCAGTCCTTCGAGTAAGACATCCTATCCAATTTAGTTTGATATATTATATCCAAAGTTTAAAGGAGGGGCATGGTCTCCATTGTTACCTCTTGGAACTTTCTTTCTAGTTACACTCATATAGTGATATACTTGCAGAAGCATAGTTCTTAGAAACATTACATAATTAAGCAAATAGATAACGAGGCTCGAGTTCTAACAATCACACAAAAATAACAGGGAATTTCAATAGACCCCGGGGAAAGACCCTTTCTTCACTTGATATCTTCTCAATTTCTCAAGATATTTCAGGTCCAACAAGGCTCCAAGGAAGGCTGCTGGAAGCCTTTAACGACCACAAAGCCCAACAGGCCGAAATAGATATTGCATCAGAGCTACAACCAGAGTGCAATATTACCGAAGACGGCTCTAACGTCTCTAGCTCTGGCCTAATCTCCATCAACCATTATGATTTTAGCTCCCAAGAAACTGATCGAGTCTCTGTCGGTGAAGTTTCAGAGGAAGCCACCGATTCGACAGAAGATAGTCCAAATGATTTTGTTTCTGATGACGACGTGAAAGATCTTGCAAGGCACGGACTGCCATCTGCATGCATTTTTGTGGCTAAGTTTGTTCCCCTTTGTACATCATCGGTATTATTATAATGAAAACTAAATAATGAAACTGTGTACAGCCTCGCGGCGACTCAGACTGACGACCAGCTCATGAAGAGTTTACAGTCCCATTTTGGAAAGTTCGGAAGGCTCCACGTCAAAATTCGCAGGGATACTAAAAGCAATCCGTATAGCTTTTGCCAATTCGAGGTAATCACTACTCTAGTTATTAGTTTATTTTATTTTACTGATCAAATTCAAAGTGTGACGAGATTGCAAGATTAGCTCTTCGCGATGGAAGAAATGCTATCATTGACTCCACTGGTCGTCGTATTCGTTGTGAACCAGCAAAAGTTAATAGGACTCTCGTTCTAAGCAAAATGGATAGTAATATTTTCAACGAAAGTGATGCGCGTAAGATCCTTTTTGGATTTGGAGAGACCGAAACCCTGGAATTTGCAAGGGACGGGGACCCATTGCCTGTACGAGGGACAAAGGAAGGAAGAAGATGTTTTATTAGGTTTGCTTACAGACAGGACGCTGTGGATTGCTATCAGGTTTGCCTCCTCATTTAACCCCCATTCAAGATTATTATGTAATAGATACTTATCTAAACTTCACTTAAACGCATAGTATTTTCGCCATCACTGCGCCTGGACTGCTGATTGGACAAGCAACTTTTCAGTGCCGAACATTATTCCACGAATTCATACCGTTGAAATTGATCCTATTTCCATATTTATCGGGAAACTCAATCCGGATGCAGTCGAGGAGAATGAGCTCAGAGAAAGATTTAGCAAGTACGGCACGATTGTTGAATGTAACCTTGTGAATAGGGCTAGTAAAAACGGTAAGGGAACCCCTAGAAGTGTGGGATTAAATAGAGACGGCACTAATATTACTATCCAGGGATTGGTCGTAATGCCTTCGCCTTTGTAAAGTACGAAACTGAGGAGATGGCCAATAAAGCTTTGGAAGAGGAAGTAAGTCTCGTTAAAATCCTGCCCTCGCATCTATATAGTTACCGTACTAAAACTATTCCGCTAGAACAACTCTTTATTCCTTGGAAAGCATATCCATGTTCAAAAACGCGAGATTCATAAGAAACCAACTCGCATTGCCCCACACCCCGCAGGCCCGCGTCTTGGTGGCTCTGGGACAAACAAGCAAATGTCTCATATGGAACAGATTAGAAGATTTGGTGTCCCACAATCATTCCCGTTCTCTATGGAGGCGGTTGCAGATCTTGCTGCACGCCTCAGTGTCCAGCTTGTGGAACAACGTGATCATGGACGCCGTCCGTCTGGGGCTTCAATGTTTTCCAACCAGTCTGTTATTAGTCAAATACCATATGTGGTATGACCCAAACGTTTCCCAGAAATCTCACTCATTACTAACGAACATTTGTAGTACCCTAACGAGCAAATGATTAATAGGCATAATGGATTTCAGGGGAATATTCCAGGCATAACGTTTCATCAGCCGTTCCAATCTGGGTATGCAGGATTTCATAATAATGGAGGGCCCCATCAGCCTATTACTCCCGAACCTCCAGTCTCTCCACGAACTGTACAAGCTGCTACCCATGTTACAATCTCTCAAGACCCATCTACTTTCCGTCAGCAGGTAGATGATGTTTACTCAGGCGCTTTTCCGCCAGCAATTATGCCTCATCCCCATCAATTCCAACAGACTCAGCGTCTGGTTCCTCATATTGCAATGGTGGATAATAGCCACCATAGGGAGAGTGTTATCTCAATGCTACCATATGACCCGACCAACTGTTACGGACAGTACGGGAATGGTTATACAACCCAGACCGGATATCACATGCAGCCTAATCATCATCACGGTGGAACCTAGAGACGGGATCCGAAAGAAATAAGTGCGCCATTGCATGGGACCAGTTGGTAATGAGAGAAACTTCAGAATACCCTAGACAAGTATTATTTGATAGTGGCGATTTGTTGTTTTTCTTTTTCTTCCCCCCCCCCCCCTTTTTTTTGTGCGGATTTCCAAAAGAAATATCGGCGATTGTATTTGTTGACTTGACGATGCTAAAGGCGCACGATCAGCAAAGAAATGTTTGGCGATAAGACTTTGAAGATATTGTTTCGGGGTTGGTACTATGGTTTTGAAAGATCAAAGCCAATTCTTGACTAGATAGGACCTGGTTTTCGTTGGTTGGTATACTCCCCCATCCGGGCTTAGATACTCTTTGCTAGATAATTTGTTTTCTTCTACTGTCACCGAGTCCCAGGTGTTCCAGACTTTTCATTCCTGTTACATAAAATGGTTTCAAATGATTGCTATAATGAGATGAAGGGAAATGAAAGGAAAACTGGATACTTAGAGATAGTCCTAGGCTATGCAAAGATTAAATATGTGCGCAAAAGTGTTTTAGCTTCACATCATACGCTGGATTGAGCGGGTCTGGACATTAGGGATCCATTTGGCAGTTTTCATAGATACGAAACTCCGTTATGCAGCGGCTCTGTTAGACAATTGGGGACCGAGGTTTTTAGGAGCCATTCCCAACTCTTAGTTCCATGAAACTTTGTTCTGACTGGCTGCCAAGCAGAGTTGATTTATCAAAGACGCTAAGCCTAATTGGATCTGATTCGGGACAACCTACTCGAAAAAACTATCTCCGTCCAGGGATTATCTCTACAATTGGCTGAAAGTATTATTTAGCACTGGGAGTGTCTGTTTGTATTTACTCTAGTAGTTTCGATCTTACATACGTAGTTAGTTTTCGAGTTTTGGCGCGGTATGTAATGTATTTAGAGTGACTAGCTGATATAGCCAAGAAATCTCGAATACAACCGAGTGATATTTGATGACCCAACTCACTCCCCGAGCTACATATTCGAATACTAGGACCCGAAATTTAATTACAATACCAGCAATGGCCGCAATTTAGTACACTATCGGTGCAACAGTATTCTGCGTAGGAGGTCTTAATCTTTACACCGGAAAATTTCAGGTTGGTTCAGCGATGCACATAGTACATAAAGTACATTTACATGTAGTTACTATGTATGTGCTCCCTTGGGCGCCCCTAGCCACGGTCGGATGTTTAGTCGTGTAGTGCGCGAAACCCGATAAAACCCGACAAAATCCAAGTGCTCGTTCGGGTGTAAGTCTAAACGGGGTATTTGGTAGACTAAATATATTCGGTTTCACAGTCACTACATTCTTGTTCGGGAGACTCAAACCCCGTCTTTCCACTTGCAAATGCCTAACAGGCGTTGTATGGTAAAGCCGGGGGGCTGCCGGACAGTCCCAAAGTAATGTTTGACTGGTGGGCCTGGGGGGGGGGGGGCTTAGCTTGGAAATAGCCTGTTTGACTGATAACTCCGTTTCTTTGCGTCCCAACCAATATTTGACCATCATCATTATCATTATAACTTTTAGACATTTATTGACATTATCTCGTAAGATTTGCAATGAGCACCATCGCTATATTAAATTGCCATTTAAATCCCCAACTCTGCAGCCGCATCGATAATGGATCTATGCGGATTGGCGAATACAACGTCTTCGGATATCCGGATGGAGCCCTATTTTCCGCCAGCTAGGCCATGCGGTTCATTTAGATATATATATATTCAATAAGGACTCCTCCTAGAATTGATATTAAGAATTTGGTAAGCTGACGGGATTTTATTAGGTTGTCACATGGTAGGTTTAGTAAAATCATAGAGGGTTGCTTATATGACCGGATCTGGTAACCTTAAAAAGTGTAATTCCAATCATTTCCATATGAAAACCCTGGCAAAAACGTTGATATCTGATTTTCGATTCTAAAAAGAGAGCCGAATCTAACGCTCTTTGATAACCACTTCCCACCGATGACATCTAGACTAATCTTTCTTCAATTCCGTCATCTCCTCAACGACGCCATCCCTTGTGACGGTGACAATTTGTAGACCGTCACCGACTTCAATGTGACGTTCGGTGGCGGAAGTAAATGCATCCTTGACGAGCTTGATGACAGTTTCCTTAGGAAGGGCTTCAATCGGCCTTTCTTGGGTGCCATTAGAGGCAGGAAGGTATTGATTTTTGAATTCAACCTTTAGCAGGATGTTAGCCAAAGTAATTCTTTGGAACCAAAAGTGATATTACCTGGTTATCCAGGAAGGGGACGATCAACGATGATGCAGCACCAGCAGCCGCTCTTCGTTCGCCCTCTTTTGAGTATGAGCCGATAGAATCATAGGAGTATAGACGACCCTTGCCTGATACAACCTGTCAACTAGTGTCCACGAAAGTCTAGGGTTCCGTGCCTTGTACCATCTTTATCCAGCCCCGCAAGGATACAGTGTGTGTATTTGGGGAAGAATCTGTTTCCGTACAGAACAGTGAATAGGTACTGCGCGGCCGCACTTACAGTCATATCTTTCAGGTTATGGTTGAATTTAAAGTCCTACGAAGAGTATTTGGACATCGCAGTTAGACGTTTTTCCACTGGGAGGTGGTAGAATGGGACACTAACATTAACAGCCCTTGTCATAGTTTCTGCAACATCCTTTGAGTCCGCACCAAACCCAACTGTAGCCAAGATGAGGCTGTTGTCATCACCTAGTCGGTAGACCTTTCGCTCAGTTCGGGAGTTAATGTTGTAACCGGAAGTGTGTCTGGTGTCGCCGGCAAGCACGACGAAGTCATCGCCAGTAATTCCAAGAATAGTTCCACCATTGTCGGTGTAGCTGTAGCAAGCCGATATTAGCTTGATGGAGTGCGATATCAAAAGTTGATATTTAAAGATGGAACTCTGTGACTGGGGGAACTATGCGGGAGCTTACGGGTTGAACGAGTGCTGCTTGGGAGCACCTGAGTGACCTCTAGATTGCGACGCTTCGAAAGAATATGTGGGGTCTAATGAGAGAGGCTCTACACTGGATAAAGACATGGCTGGGAATAGATGGTTGTGCTGTGTAATGGGTTGGATGGACTGGAGCTGTATCGTTTGGCGGGGTGAATCGTTGGAGTTGCCCGCCTCTGCTGACGGGCGCGTTGAGGCTTTGTGGGCCGGGTAATGGCAGTGTTTCACAATGTTCTTGGCCTGGAGCTTCAATTCAGTATATTGTTCGAGACCCTTTCCTTTGCCATTCGGTCACAAAGGAAAAAATCCTTACATACACACCATGGGCTTGGTTGAATATGGTAGTGATAGCGAGGAGGAAGAACAGCAAAAGTCTCCAGAGCGAGACGAGCCTTCCGGTCCTCCGTTAATGAAAATAGGAAAGGTACATATATTGTTAAGATAGCTCTCTAGAGTTATAGTAGTTCAAGCGCTGACATGACATATACACAGGCACCCCCGACTCCTGAAATCTTGCTAGAAGCTCGTGCCGAGGATTTGAAAGGTGTCACTCAAACAGACTTCCCTACCGACTAAACTCTAAGGACGAAATCGCTAAAGAAAGTGGTCAGACACAACAACAACATCGGTCAGCGACAAAGTAACGCGTGCCCAAGAGGCCGACGAGATAGGTCCAGTAATGGGACCTTCACGACCACCGCGAACACCCTCCCCAATCCCGCAACTCTATAACCAAGAGGAGCTCTCGCCGTATTCCCTCAACCGCGCGACCATCCGCTCCTTAACTTTTCCAACATCAATTCCAGATATACCCCCTTCCCCACCCGGCGACGAACCCAAAGAGGCCGCGGCAAAGTTCGAGCATTTTCGCCAGCTCAAGCGCCAGGGAATCCACTTTAACGAAAAACTCCTACGGTCATCGGCACTGCGGAATCCGAATTTGCTTGAAAAGCTCACGGCATTTGTGGGCCTCAGTGGGGACGATCAGTATGCAACCAATCTGTCTACTGAAGTTTGGGACCCAACAGGGTTTCCCGAAGAAGCCTTTGCGCCTAGACTCGCAAAGAGCCAGCAAGAGGTACTGGAGAAACGGCAAACACAGGAGAGGTCGGCGATCGATTTCGTCGGTGCGTCTGGATCGGTAACAGTTCCGGCTACTGCATTACAAGTAGGTCAGGAAAGAAGGGGCGCTAGTAGTGCCGCAGAGAGGGTAATGGCTGGGTTGGATAGGGAAAGGAAATCCAATACATCATCAGTGGATTCTTTAAAAAGAAAGGATGATAGAAAGTGGGACGATAGAGATAAAGATAGGGTAAGAGATCGAAGGAGAGATGATGACCCGTACAGAAAACGCAGGCGGTCAAGAACGCGGTCGCGATCAGGGTCGAAGGAAAGGGAGGGATACAGAGACAGGAGATAATATCATGAATTTTCACTATGTACTATACCGTTTCTTTCCTCCATATTATTTCTTATCCATTTGACGTTCGTAATGATATTAGAGATAAAGACAGGGAGCATTCCTTCATATCTACATAACCAATGAGCCTCTAGAAAACAGTGAAGTCCTTAGCTTATGTAGCCCTCAATGCTAATCCGAGTGAGTGTAAATAACGGGCGACAAGGTATGAGAGGTGATTTTTGCCCGCCTCTAGCATTTAAAAAAAATATGTGAAGAACACCGCAATTCTCCCTTACATGGCATATTATATATGGGTACCGCTAACGTCGTCGACACGGTCTTGGCACATATATTCTCCATGGAAATGATCAGATTGCGCCTTTACACCCTCGACACTTTGTAGTGAGCAGCGACGCCGAAGAACTCGGGATATATAAATCTCTTGTACCACCACTATCTGGATATGATGGGCCCTCCCTTTATGGCTGATATGTAAAGAATGAGGTGTGATATAAGATCGCGCCTACAACCCCTAATAGACACATGTAGTCCCGCTAAAATACCGGAAATTGTTGCAGAGACTATCGAGATGGAAGGATGCATGCATGTGTAGTAGCTGGCATATGTGAATGAACGCCCTGCTTCCTAAAATATTGGCTTAGAAAAGCCCTGGACTGGGCGTATATGCGGATATATCCGCACCGTTTGCTTCATCGGGTGGACTGGATAGGGTCTCCCTAAGCATTGCACTATATAATTACAGAGAGACGGGCTGCTGCTCGCAGGCACCGGGATGTGAGGCCCATTCATGCGTCACCCCCGTGGCTCAAAACGGGCGTAGATAAAGTGCCGCTCGAGTGGTTCAGCGTGACGTGACATGATGCCTACACTACAACGGTTCTAGGGGGGCGATGGAACCCTCCACCACCCAGAAGACACATCCTGGTGGTCGTGGTTCTGCTCGAGATGAGACTCTTGCTACATCGAAGATGCTCTTGGCCCCCCAACGACGCTCTCTTCCCCATGAAAGATGTGTAGTTACGGGCCCGATTAGAGTAGTGAGACGAAAAGAAAATTGGCGATATGATCAACGGTTGAAAGGGTTTGATTTGGTAACCCAGACCGATATCTCTGAATTTGAACCTTGATGCCTTTCTTCGTTGGTCCGTAATTAATGTTCACCCGCGGGAGTTGAGTGATACCTTGTGATGGAGATTATGTAGGGCTGTGAATGCAGTGTGGGGAATAGGTGGGGGAGGGAGGCTGCTACGCTTGACGGGCTTAGGGGCTCTGTGCTTTTATCTGGGGTTTCTTCTTTGTTGGTGATGTGCAGGGTCGGTGGTGGTGGGTGGGTTCGGTCATCCATTGTCACCCGGGTTTTCTTACGGCGGGTGGTGTTGTGGTATAAAGGTCTGCCTATCTTCCTGAGGAGAGCGAGGTATCGTTATACCACTCTTTGAAAGGCCCGAGAAACACCCCTAGACGCCCATTCCTGTATGTACCATATGTAAATCACAGAATTAAGTAGTGTCTAAAGGGCGCCATAGATCTAAATAAGGGGTATACAATACAAACCTCTATAAACCCTGGTAGTGAGTGGGCAGATGAGATTCATGTATTGTCACTCGGTCACATCAGTACGGTGCAACCAGTCAACCAGCCAACCAGCTTTTCAGAAATTTCTTCTCTCGAAGGCTGCCAAGACACCAGCTATGTAGAACCCATGGGTTGGAAATAGATAGATAGAGTGTAATCCTGATGACAATTAGTAAAGTAGTTAATACTAAGTTGGTAGTTACTTCTTTATATGCGCCATTTCATCGCTAGTAAATACATACTAGATAAGGTAATCAATTGCCTCAAATCGAACCCGCAGAATCGGCACAGCTAGTTTGAGGTGCACGGTCCAGCTACTACAGAAAAGAAACCAGATCTCACCTTGCAAGCTTTTCCTCCTCTCCCTCCTCACTCTCTCACTCTCTCACTCCCTCACTCCTCTCCATCTCCCAAGGAATAGAAAAGCCTCACTACCCAAAGACCCTTCAAACCACACACATACACACACAAGAAATGGACTCCATCACTACGTACATCAGAACGCACGTCCTGGGACCCGACAACACGATCGAGTTCCTCGGCAAGTCCTACCGCCCGCACGACATCTTCCGCATGGTCATCATCATCGGCGGATACCTCCTGCTGCGCCCGTACATCCTCAAGATGCAGGCAAAGTTCCAGGAGAAGGACCACGCGCGCGAGATCGACCCCACCGAGGAGTCGAGCCATGCGGCTATGGCCACTAGGAGGAAGCCGGGCATGGACGAGGAGAGCGACGGTGAAGATGACTCGTGGGGCGCAAAGCTCAGGAGGAGGCAGAGGGCGCAGGCGGCGGAGAGGGCAAGGCTCGCTGAGGAGGAGAATGACAGCGATGATGAGATTGCGGAGTACTTGGAGAAGGAGTAGCGGCGGATAGACGGACGCTTGGGTTTGGGGGTTTGGGTTAATGTAATGAATGAGGCACGCAGTATGCTTGGGAGAGATGCGCAGACGGGAGTTTAAAAGTTGCTGGTGCCATTGGTATCATTTGTCTATGCCGTGCTGAAGGGGGGCGGATACATCTTTATATAACAAAATAATAATCCCCCAAGACAAACAAAAAACAGACCCGATCCAGCCCAGCCCAGCCCAGCCCAGTCCAAACCCGTGAATTATAAAAAGAGATAATAAAAATAAATAGATAAATACATTGTATAGACAAAAAGAAAGAGATAAAGAAAGAAACTGTCATTATCAAGGTCCATTAGTCCATACTTCTTTCATCATAAGGTATCAGTCACTCTACTACAACAGGGGCTACAAACAATGCATACGAATAATGTGTATACTGCCCTATCCTTCTCTGCTTCTCTCTCCCTCTCTATAATTCTCTATCCAGCTCTTCCTACAACTGCGCCAATCTCCTTGTCGTCTTTGAGGGCAGCCTTGATTTCTTCCTCGTTGATTAGGAACCGCACGCGGCCCCCACCGCTCCCCTTCTTCTCCACCCCTACGACGCCGGCCTCCACCAGGCCCTTCACCGCAGCCTCGATCCCACCAACTCTAGCCCCACCGCCGAGCTCTTCAACCCCAATCTCCTGGATTTTGACGATCCTCGCTGCCTCGTCCAGCACATCGCGGAATATGCTTTCGCCCACTCCGCTGCGCCGGCACCTTACCAGCAGTGCCACCAAAAAGACCTTTGACGACAGCGAGCACGTCTTCAGGAACACCTGGACCGGCGAACTAGTCGCCTCCAGGATCGCCTGCCTGATTGTGGCAATCGTCACCCTTCCACCCGCCTTGATCCCGCCGCCGCCGCGGCCATCGTCATTATCCTCCCGCATCATGGCCAGCTTCCCACTCAGCCGCCGGGTGCTGGGAGCCTCGTTCTCCTCGTTCTCGCTGCCGGCCGCGGCGGGCGCATACTCTACCATCTCCACGGCGCGGCGGCAGATGTCGAGCGCCCGACGGGCATCGCCGGACACGGCGGCCACTTTCCGCGAGGCGAACTGGATCGCGTCCGAGTCGACAATGTCGCCCTGGACACTCTCGAGCCTGCTCTGGATGATTGTCATCAGCTGGTCATACGTGTACCCGGGGAAGGTGATTCTTGTCAGCCCCAAGCGCGAGCTGATCTTGTTGCTGAGCGTGCGCTCGGGCAGGTCCATGGTGTTTGCTACGGCGAGGACAATGAGTCGCGAGTATTTCCCGCCGGGCCAGTTGAAGAAGTTGTACATGACGCCCTGCCCCTTGGTGACGAGCTGGTCGAGCTCGTCCATGAGGACGACACAGGGGACGCGGCGCGGACTGGGTGTGCTAAATTCGGACTCGAGGAGGCCTAGTGCTTGCGAGGGGGAAACGCGGTCGCCTTTGATGGCTTCCCAGAGGAGGGAATAGGATTGGTGCGGGTCGGTGACTTTCATGCCGTTGATCTCGACGAAGGTGAAGTCGTCGAGCTCTTCCAGCGCCACCAGGTGTCGGAGCTGCGTTATTACTTCGCGCACAGTCGCGGTCTTTCCGGTGCCGGGGGTGCCGGAGATGTAGATACAGGAACCGGTGCCTTCTGTGATTGCGGCGGAGAGCTGGGTGTAGACTTCGTTGAACTCGGCTTCGCGGCAGGGGAGGGATGCGGGGAGGGTGGAGACATGGAGGTGGTGGCGGGCGGCGGCGTAGGGCGAGGATAGATGGGGGAGTGTGCGCGTGCTTAGGGGTGTGAAGAGGAGAGGTTTCTTGATTGTGATTTTGCGGTTTGTCGGGGTTGTGAACTTGCGTGCGGAGGTGGGGGTGCGGCGGGTGGGAGTGGTGAGGAGGTTCTTTCGAGTGGGTGTGAGGAGGTTCTTTTGTGTTGGGGTGCTGAAAGTGAAATTTGTACGCCTCTTACTCGGCGTTCGGGGGGCTTTGATCTTCCGGTTTAAATTATCATTGACATCAAAGTCGTCCTCCTCTCCATCTTCGTCTTCTTCGGGTATTGTCTCCACTGTTCCTTCTCTAATAAAATCTTGATCTTCACTATCATCTGAGCCCACTGAGGTCTCTCTCCGTCTTCTTTTTGGCCGTACCCGATTCTCCCGGTTCTCTGCCGCGGCGTGTTTCTGCGCTTTCTTCCTCGTGGCCTTGGTTCCCTGCTTTACCAGCTCGCAAATTGCAAAGATATCTGTATCGCGCCCTTTGTAGATTATATCCCAGTCGAGCTCGGGGGTGTAGTTTGCTGTTCGGGGGTTGCAACCGCGACGGCAGACAAAGACTTTGCCGTAGTCGCGGGACTTTTTGGGAACGCCATTCGGGAACTGCGCACTGAACTTTTTATGCGACAGAATCTTTGCGCGCCCATTGATCGAGCGCAGTGGACACAGGTTGTAGGAAGGATTTATATAGAGCTCATTCTACCCGCATTATCAGCATACACACACCCCCCATAGCCCTCAAAGCTTTCCACCGGCAATGCTCTCTTCTCCAAGGGGGGGGGAGGGGGGAGGAACTCACTGGCAAGAAATCCATTCTCTTCTTCTCTTTGTTCTTGATCTCGAACTCGGTCGAGAACCACATGACATTGACCGCCATATCATCCTCCGTTCCCTCCGCCGAGTCCTCAAATTCGCACACCATGCCCACGTACGCCTCGCCCTGCAGCCCATCGCCCTTGATGAACACACAGTCGCCCACATGCACGTCAAACTCCCCTGTGCGCGCGCCAATGATCTCCCGTTTCTTGCCGTTGATCTCGGACCGCCCGACCTGGTCGAATGTGTCGGGCTCGGCGCTGTAGATCCACTCCCAGGGGAGGTCCTCGTCGCCGAGCTCGTCGTCGCTGTCTTCGCGCGCGACGCCAACGCCACGGAGAAGTGCGCGTGCTTTGGTGATTGTGGACTTTGATTTGGGGGCGGGGTGCGAAGCCATTGTCGTCGTCGTTGTGGTCATTGTGGAGGCGAAGAGGCCGGCGAGCATCTAGGGGGGGAGGGGGGGGAGTTTGGGTGTGGTGTTGAATTGTTCGTTCAATTGCTGGAGGTCCGGAAGTCTCGAAGGTAAAGGGGAGACGCGTATTGTGTGGAACGCTTAATTAATTGGAGAGGGTCAGTGCCAAGGGATTTCGCGTGTTTGTGGGATTTCTTTTTTAGCGTGCCAAGATTTCGTGGGAAAACTTCAAACATATCTTCACCTCGCCCCCCCACTAAAACTAAAACTGCCGACAGATCTAGGGCATTCAACAGAGCTGTAAAAAAAAAACACAATGCCTCAGAACGAGTATATTGAACGCTGGCAGAAGCTTCACGGAAAGAGGTACTATCTCCCATTCCCTTGAGTTAAGCAATATATACTCTAGAGTAGTATACTAATTAATTATCTTCACTATTATATAGGCTCGATCACGATGAGCGAAAGTAAATATTCACCCACCTCTCACACACCTTTCCCTCCCTCCATCCCTACTAACAATCCCCCCCCAGACGCAAGAAGGCCGCCCGTGAAAGCCACAAAGCATCCCAGAATGCCCAAAACTTCATAGGTCTCCGCGCCAAACTCTACGCCAAAAAGCGCCGCGCCGAGAAGATCCAGCTCCGCAAGACCCTCAAGCAGCACGAG
This sequence comes from Morchella sp. 2015-shanyang, assembly GCA_024713795.1. Classification (NCBI taxonomy): domain Eukaryota; kingdom Fungi; phylum Ascomycota; class Pezizomycetes; order Pezizales; family Morchellaceae; genus Morchella; species Morchella sp. 2015-shanyang. The sequence goes on from JAMGZB010000010.1 coordinate 1,381,385, forward strand.
GCCAAGAACGTCAAATCCGACGGCCCCAGCGAGCCCTCCGCAAACCCGCTACCACCCTACCTGCTCGACCGTTCCCAGCCCACCAATGCCAAGGCGCTCTCCACGGCAATCAAGCAGAAGCGTGCGGAGAAGGCGGCAAAGTTCAGCGTGCCGCTGCCAAAGGTCCGTGGTATTAGTGAGGAGGAGATGTTCAAGGTCGTCAAGACGGGGAAGAAGACTGCAAAGAAGGGCTGGAAGAGGGTCATCACGAAACCGACGTTTGTGGGTAGTGATTTCACGAGAAGGCCCGTCAAGTATGAGAGGTTTATTAGGCCTATGGGGTTGAGGTACAAGAAGGCAAATGTGACGCATCCAGAGCTCGGAGTGACGGTGCAGCTGCCGTTGTTGAGCGTCAAGAAGAACCCCCAGAGTCCCATGTATACGCAGTTGGGCGTGTTGACGAAGGGTACCATCATTGAGGTCAATGTCTCGGAGTTGGGTATGGTCACGGCCAGCGGAAAGGTCGTTTGGGGTAGATGGGCGCAGATTACTAATAACCCGGAGAACGATGGATGTGTCAATGCGTAAGTTTTCTTCTCACTTGTTTGCTTTTACTTTTTTTGAGGTTTTGGGCTAATTGGGTGGGGTGTGTGTAGGGTCTTGTTGGTCTAAGTTTGGATGCAGAATCAGACAAATAGATGATATAGATTTGTAGGGGCAAAGGAAAAGTGATTGGTAACGATGCTGTACATGTTATTCTAGTTTTTTTTTTGAAATAATGGAGTTTTTTTTTTCTTTCTTTTCTCAGTGGTTACTTTCGTATATTCATACAATGCCGGACAGGTTGGCGAAATCGAAGCGGTATTTATCAACACGCCCCTCGACTGAGGTAGTCATAGCTTTTTCACGGTATCTTTGGCAGCAGTATATGGAGTTAACTCGGTATTGCCCGCACAGTTCTGCATCACCAATGGTACGAATTACATCACAGTTGCCCGTTACAATTCTGTGGCTTACGCGTGAGAAGTGCTGTCCCATGTTGGCAGCACTTAGGTAACAGCTTATGGGATAGTGGCCGTGCTTGCTTATATGTAAGTATGTAAAGTTCTAGTGAGGTGTGTTTCTTTGAGAACGCAGAAGCTTCCGTGTGTGTGGTATCCTTACCCTGAACATTAACTTACTTGTACTTGTACACGTCTTGGTCTCATGCCCACCCCGTTCGGACATCTTGCTGTACGTTCGCCGCACATGTCCTGGACAAGGAACAGATGCTGAGAACGTAAGCTGATAGCCTTCCTCTAGATTTCATCTCTTGCCACAGTATGTTGGCGACTCTGACCATAAAGTACCAGTCAATCAATCGGTCAGTCAGCGGCTCTAGCCTGCAAGCAATGCTACATAGAAATGGCAAAAAACTATCATACCGGTATTCAGGGCTCTGATACGCCTACATGCACTTACGTCTAAGAGTTAACATGCTACAGATCTCAGCGAAATGCGGAATGAAGAAATCTTATCAAGCTCTGGTATTCGGTCACCGTACGGATGATATTGTAAGATTCAGAGAGGTATGTAGGTATCTTATTTATTCCCCATTAATATAACTAATCAATCATAATATAATAAACGACCCAAAAACCGACAAATAAAACAGAAATATGTATATTTCCTTCGTCCTAGACTTCCTGGCAAACCGTGGACTTCATGATAGACGTCCCGGTAACATAGAAAACCCACAAAGTGGGGGCTGTCAAGCAACAGACGATTAGGGCAGTATATACGACATACATTACTCGGGAATACGATTTGGTATACACATGGTAGGCCGTAATAGCATTGCGAATCATGCCGCCCCGGCGGTTTTCAATGGAAACGCCTCCTAAGGCCAACGCAACGAGATTTATCGGGAACCAAACTAGAAGCCAACCTGTTTGGGAGAAGGTGCTCTGTCTTGAGTGGAACCTAGTCAATGCAGCTACAATGACGAATGGCCCTGACATGACACAAATTGTGAGGAGACAAGCAACAAGCAATGATATTCGCTGCTCATTCGAATTTGGGTAGTCCGAAGGTTTGCGGACAATTCGTGGCCCAATAACTGCGTCCACCTGCATACATTCATCGGGTTATTAGTGAAGGTGTGAGGTAGGACGGGTTTACTTACAATCTTCCTCTCAACAATATCTTGGCCTCCTTCGCCAGTTACTTCTTCAGTGGTGCCACTACACGGCGTCTTTACACGGCCTACTGTTCCGTTGAAAAAGCATCCCCTTGCCCGTGCCTCACTCATAATTCTTGATTCTACCAAGAAGTAACACGGATATTCCGGACACCAAATTGCCGCAATAAGATTCATGAAGGACATTAGGATGTAAGGAATTACCACAAAACTATATGCACCATAACCATAAAGGAGGATTTGATTTCCCCTGCTTTGGTATATATCCACCGACGCATAAACAATTTGGAAAATCGAAATCAGCGGCTTAACGAAACTATGGTTACTGGGAAGTTTGACGTTTAGTTTGGTTGGAGGTCCTGAATCCTGGGCATTGAGGCTAAGGATAGGGGACTTTATAGAATCCCTATTTTGGGTGGTTGGCGATGTATTTTGTACTTGGGGCGGACCTTGATGGCTTATCTCAGGAATTGTAACTCCTACGGATTGTGGGTAACTTTCAAGCGCGGGCGATGTGGGATCTTCTCGAGGGGACTCTTCTTGAGGGGACTCCTCTACTTCCACTGCAGACCCAAGTAGGTATATAGCGTACTCGTTCGTTAAGTGCCGCTGCCCGTGGAGCTCCGATGGATTGCGGCCATAGTCGAAGTGTCTACAGAAGAAGAAGGGATCTAATGAACTCAGTCATTCTATTGCATTGAATATAGAAGTTTGTCTAATAACTTACGCTCTAAAGGGGTTTGCTCTTTACGAGGGTCGAATATATTGGAAAATTGATCACTGCCTGCCTGTGACATTACCCTTCCATTGGGGTCCCATTCCCGAGTTCTCCCAACTACACAAAGAGCACCAGCCCTCGCTGCTTGTTGAAGCGGTGTTTTTTCTAAGAGTGCACCGCGCAAGATTATTATCACTGCTCGTCCAACGCCATAGTACGGCACCAATATAGCAAGCAGCACCTTCTCCGCGATATCCCTGACGGTGCTCCCGGGAGAAGGTGGAACAGTAGCCGCGTGAGATACGATGTTCCCAAGGAAGAATATTAGAACGTCACTCCACCCTGATTGACGGCAGTAGGAGCCTTCGGACATGGTGGTAGCAGCTGGTGAGAAGGCGGGAGGCCGCTGGGCGAAATACAAGCAAAAGGGAGAAAATTAGAATAAAGGCAAGTTAGCTACCACAGAGCTGTACTTATGCCCCCCTAGCTTCCTGGCTTTATTGCACTCTTTCTTTCTTTCTTTCTTTTTTTTGAGAATGATCAGGCAGACATGCAAATGCGGGTGACATCTGCACGACGCACACAACTTCGCCTTACAAAATCAATTGCTCCCCAATTGGAGCTGGAAGCTGCAGATTGAGAGCTACGCTCGATTACCGATTGCATGCGCCTGATCCTCAGATCTTGTCTCTGCAATTGAACAAGTGAAGATTTCGTATGAGTTGGCAAAACATCCCTCGTCCATATGGCTATGTTCTTCCATCTCCAACCTGAAGCTACCTCTGCTGCGGGTTATCAAGATGGCGGTCGAAATTCATGAATTACGGGATCCAGGCTGCACCCTAGCCTCCCACATTATTAGAATGCAGGTGAAGAGTACCTGGCTGGCCGGCGCGTTGTAGAGAGGTACTACACACGGGATTAATCTGGTCGAGCCAGTTAGCGCTGACAATTCTTGTGCAACAGTTGGAAGTGCTGCGCGTGCGCACCTATCAATTTTCGTTTTTAAATATGGTGCGGCGCATCATGAAGGTCTCAGTTGGAATGGATATCCTATCTTAAAGTGGGACTCCTTGGTTCTCGTGGTTGGAGAACTTGTTTGCTAATCCTCAGCTATTTCACATTACAGCGCAGAGATTTTGGGAGATGCGCATATAAGACTCCAATCGGCACAAGTTGGGTTATGGGGTTTAAATTTGACAGGAGAATGGTTATAGGGATTGGCACGCATAATATCATTGAGCATACAATGTGCTCATTTGATACGGGGTTGGGTCCGACAGGTAATGTTTCAGTGCCAATGGCCAACAAATGTACTCGGGGCAGGTAAATAGTACCGGGCAATGCAGGTCTTGTCTCTGGGCTCTTTTTGCAGCAGTTCTCGCCTGTACGCGCGCCCATTGGCGAACCAAAAACCTCTATTGTCCGGTACTTTTTACCTGCCCCGGGTATTACCCTGTCCGCTTTTAGTAATAGAATCCTGCTTAAGTTTCCTGATTTATTACGTTATAAGCTCAAGGCACCGACGAGGAGCCGTGAGTATTTACACTTCTAGAGGTTGTGTGATACGTCCCCTACAGGTGCCTACTTACATGTAGCTACTACATATACGCTTCTCTATAAAGGTTCACAATTCAATGTTTTCTGAGAGGATTGTATGCGCATGTGGTGTGTGCATTGCATGTTGCGTCCGATTAATTTATTTGACAGGATTTGTCAGTGCATACTCTACCGAGTGCGGGATTAGAGAGTTTTAGCTACACGACACGAGTTGGACAGAAAGTCGAGCACTTGGACAGAAAGTCCTGCACCTCTTATTGGCTAAATCCTTGTAAGTGTTTGCATGAAACAGCTAGAATTTCTGTCCAACCTGTCCGACTTTCTGTTCAATTGGCGTAGCTAAAACTCTCTATTATCTCCGGGTAATTGGAAAATGTGGCTAGATGCATCATTGATCACAGGCTCTAAAGTTCATCTAGATATCATAAGAGCTCACATACTTACATACCTAATAGGCGCCGTGGTATCATTGACACTGGGAAGGGCTCTACTACATGTACTGTACTAGGGTGTAGCGAAAAGTGATCAGATTCTGATAAGACAATTACACGTATTCACCACAACATCCACTTATCAGATTCTGGTCACTTACCCTCAACACCCGGTACATGTAGGTATTGCTACATGTAGTAACGCCCCGCTAGCTCAAAAAGGGAGCTAGGAGGACGCTTTAGCTACATGGTTCGGCGGATGATGTGCCAGAGACTACATGTACCTAGGGGTTACCACCTCGCGACCACGAGTTGTAAGTACTTCTCTACTTTGAAGTATGGATACTAGTCTCGTTCCCAGACCCAACCGGTATCTTTTTTATTGTGGTGTGGAATATGGATACATAAAAAAATACTACATCTCCAACCACACCAAAATAGGGGATGGGCACGAGACTATATGGATACATGTATCTATGTAGTACAGCTGTTATTGGGGCTAGTGGAATTTGTGTAAGAGATGTACTCGTGGATCATGAACTATCACTCGAGACAAACAGATACGTATCTTTTGTAATTTGAACAGTAGATATATAGTAAAGAATGTGTAGCATACTTACATATGTAGTTACATATATTCTATCAAAATTCGGTACAGGAGAGGTATCTTATGTATTCATGGGATGGTCACATATAAGTATGTGTGCCGGACACAGCCCAGGCAGACTGGTTGACTGTGCTTCGGGGCCGGGGCAACACAGATTACAACAATATCTAATTCGACTCAGATCTAGTAATTAGTTGACATCTTATATGGCTGTCATTGATCTCTAAGATTCTGGTCGGGTGCAGATACATACATGTAACTACCTCATTGCTAGCCACAAGTGCATACATGTATATGCAGGCACTCCGTGGCTACCATGAAATCTCTAATTGGAAGGTGGATATATAATCACCCTGGGGAAAGCTATTTACAAACCTAAAAGACCTATCTAAATCACTTTAACCACACAAAACTTACCCTTCCCAAACCTTACCAGCAGTACCTCATTATCTACCAGCCACCCTTCCTCTACTTTTGCCCTTGTATCCACTACCTTTTCGCTACCTAATCCCACATATAAACCGCCACCTCTCACTACATTATCGGCCTCCCCTTTACTTTTACACACCCCAATTCTCCTCGCAAGTTTCGTCACTAACTCGCCCACCACCTCACTCCTAGGTACCTCCACCACACCCGGGAGCTGCAAGATCTCCTCCGCAGAAACCTTGATCGCCTCTCCAGGTGCCGGGAATAGTAGCCTTGTCTGGACCTCTGCGCGCTTCGCTTCTTCTACACCGTGGATTAACATCACCACTTCACTCGCGAGCAAATGCTGCGCGCGACGCTTCTCAGGACTCGCGAGATGTTCCTCGAGAACACTGCTGACAGTCTTGAGCGGCAGCAGGGTGAACATTTTTAGATACTTTCCTATCACGTCGTCGGGGAGGCGGACGAAGAACTGGTAGAGCTCAAAGGGGGAGGTGAGAGTTGGGTCAAGCCACACAGCGTTCCCGGCCGTCTTACCGAATTTTGCGCCAGAGGGTGTGGTGAGGAGGGGAACTGTAAGGCCATATGCAGGGTCGAATTTTGAGGGAGTAGTGTTAGGGGTAGAGGGGGTTGCAGGAGCACGCAGTTTGGTTATTAGGTCAATACCGGCGGTAATGTTGCCGAACTGATCATTTCCGCCGATCTAGAGGGAATTAGGTGTGTGGAAGGATATTTGGGTGGGGGAGCTAAGCTTACTTGTAGACGGCAGTTTTTATGGTTATGGAGGTGCCAAAAATCATAGCTCTGTAATAGTTGGTATGTGAATTCTGCAAAATTGATGCCTTGTCCGGTCGTCATCCGTCCCTTGACACTATTCTCCATATCAATCAGCGCCTGGCTCCCATCGCCGACCAACCAAGCCACCAGCTGTTTGACAATCCCCGTAGTATATTTGGAAAACCTACCTCTCTCTCGCCAGCATTTGGCTGACTCTGACATGCCTCCCGACAGTACTCAGAAACTCTACAAACCCTAACCCTCCTAACCACTCTCCGTTTGTAACCAACTCTCTCTTTCCAAGCTTCTCCTGACTATACCCTCTAAGCAATGCATACTTCTCCGCGCTCTCAAAGAATCCGTCGATCTGGCGCCATATTGAATCAAACGCTTTCTGCAACCGCTGTGATTCTACAGAATCGCGCTCCGTGGTCCTCCCAGATGGATCCCCGACCGATGCGGTAGCTTTGCCAACCTCCCTTGGTCAGCCGATACGCAATTAAAGAGGCGCAAAGGAGCTATACGAGTGCGATAGAGTGGTGACCATTGAGGTAGAAGTGAAGCAAGTTCATGAGAGGGAGGAGGTGCCCGACATGGAGCGAATTCGCGGTTGGGTCAACGCCGGCATACGTGGTTATGGGATTTGATTCGATCAAGTTCTCGAGGTCTCCAGAGGTTCTGGATAGCTTTTAGAAGCCAATTGCGGTAAATATTAGATTTCACTACAGTTATACATACCCCGTTACTGACTCGACGAGTTCTCGTTCCTGCAGGTGTTGGAGGAGCGTCTGGGATCTGATTGCGGCAGCGGAGAAGGGCCTGCATCGGTGTATCGGCCGGAGCTGGCTACGGGTGAAGGACCGGAGGAGTAGAGTTGCTGGCCGGGTGAGTGATGGAGGAGGCATTTTGAGTTGGTTCCACTCCACGACTTAGGATGGTGGGATTTTTTACATATGGCGGGGATTAGAGCCTCATCCTTGGATGCTGGTCGTTAAAGCCAAGCCAGTAGCGGCCGAGTCGAGTGATACCTGGTGAAAGATGTCACAGAGTACCCCAGACTACGTGTACCTGCGTGTGGTCTAGCACATCATCACGCAAGTAGCGGGGCTTGTATTATAGTATCAGGAAGGCCACCGTGTAATACAACTTAGGTATCTAACTTGGCTTGATATACTAATAGGCCCTGTTTGACTGCAACAACCGTGCGTGGTTTGGGATCGATAGAACCTGTCCTAAACTAAATGTCTTCTCTGTCCTAGGTGTTGCTAAACCATCGTGTTTCGTTTCCAACTGATGGAGCAGTTGCGTTGTTTTGCCGCTGAAATAAGCTGTACCTCTAGGATCAGCCAGTCTCTGACTTCCCAAGAGACATAAGATTTATGGAGTACTCGGAGGCGAGCAACAAGACATAATATCGACCCCTTCCCTTGCTAAAAATATATATCACTGCCGGGAACAGCCTGACCAAGGGGGGTTCGGGCTCTTTATTTAATAGCCATGGGCTTTTAGAGGTTTCTCTTGCAGGTTTCCGGGTTTAAGGATCAGCAAACGGTGTCAGGACAAGCTCTACTCCACCATCAATACTCTAAACCGCCATAAACTCTGAACCGGAAACCGAATTTCCCAGGAAGTGGCCTGATAGGAGGTTCAAATCCAAAGACAATTCTGAATCATCATCTTCACGCCCACTTTCCTAGCGTGACCCCGTTTCTAACCCGGATATCTCCAATGATGTCTCTACGGTGATGGTATCCCTAACGCTAAAATCTCATGAGTTAGAATACTCAGAGACTATATATCCGCTAGGCCCTTTGGGTCGTTTGACTTTAGTCAGTTGAGATTTCTGTCCGAAACTTAAACCTTTGTAACTAGGGGCAAGGTAACCCGGGTTCCACAGTACGTTCCCAACGATGTATTTTCCTGACTGGAGATTTCAGATTAGAGTAGAGGCGACGAGGATGTTCTATACCCAAGGCTAAGTTAGTTTACAAGAAATATGATCTTAGGATAGGTTGCATAAAACAGCAAGGCCCCAAGAAGCTAGGTTACCTTTTTTCTTTTGTCTAGGACTTTCCCATTGACCCATATACCTTGGGGTAGCCACCTAAATCCCAACCCCGACGCACCTCAATTCGCACCGGTCACCCAGACCTTCTACAAGATGTATATATGCATGTACCTATCCCTAGTATCTTAGGGTGTTAGTGGCAAATTTTTGCGTATTTGATTCCCAACGACTGGTGTATATGTGATTGCGGACCTGCTTACTACAGCAGGCCGGGGGCCAGAGGGATTTTGTAATCTGAAATCATCCGCTACCATTTATCCGAAATGTGAAGAGTGCGTAGATACTTCTCGGTGCTACAAGTAAGCGAATCACTACCGGGGAACTCATATACAGAATTTCCCCCACAGTTACTTTGTGGTTGTGTTATTTTGAAGACGTTGCAATTAATATTGTGTTTCTGCACCTAAGATTTTTTAGTTAAGGTCCTAAGCCTAGGTGTGACTCCCGCAGAAATAGGAACAGTATAATTCCTCCCAGGTCGGATGTACCTACTTGACGTCAATCTTACCGCGCCCGGCCGCCCGGGAAATAATGAATGTCTATCGGGAGATATTTGGTGTTTAAACACCAAATCACTCAGATAAAGTGCGCCGGCGGGTGTGGGTTTGGTGTTTAATCACCAAATAGATGCCCCTGTACCCCTGCGTCGGGCGGTTGATACTCGGGATTTGGTGTTTAATCACCAAATGAATTTATGGGGTGTACCTGTTATCGGGGGTTGCGGCTCCATTAGCCGATTACCTATTACGCTCCCCCCCCCCCGCCATCCAAGAACGTTACAACTTGCCCCTCCAACCTTTTTTTTTTCCTTCTCGAAACGAAGCGTCACCCCCGAACAAGCTCTATATAAGTGACTGGACGAGCCCGCTGTTTCTTTCTTTTTTTCCCCAACCACCCAACAGCCAGTCAGTTACTTTTTATATATATACTTTTGACAAATACCCAATGGCCGACGGAATTAAGCAAGCATTCGCAAGGTGCAAGGCCGAGGGCAGGGTGCATTCATCTTAGCCCCCCAAATAATAAGTAATTGAAGCTAACACAGTCCCAAACAGAGAGCCCTTGTCACCTATGTCACTGCTGGATACCCAACAGCTGGCGAGACCGTTGATGTGATGCTAGCTATGGAGGCCGGTGGCGCTGGTACGAAAACATTCCTCAAACATCTATCCATATTTCCTAAAACTAATTTGCATACCCCTCAGACCTCATCGAGCTCGGTCTCCCATTTACCGATCCCATTGCCGACGGCCCGACTATCCAAAAAGCTAACACCGTTGCCCTCCTCAACGGCGTTTCTATTACCACAACGCTCGCCGTCGTCCGTGATGCCCGCGCCAAAGGTCTAAAGGTCCCTGTTCTTTTCATGGGCTATTATAACCCAATCCTTGCATACGGCGACGAGAAGTTTGTTCAGGACTGCAAGTCCTCCGGAGTCAACGGCTTCATTGTCTGTGATCTCCCCCCTGAGGAGGCCGTCCGCTTCCGCGAGAGCTGCATAAAGGAGGGAATGAGCTACGTGCCATTGATTGCGCCGTCAACAAGCCCCGCACGTTTGAAGCTGCTGTGCAGGATCGCAGACTCATTCATATATGTCGTGTCGCGCATGGGTGTCACTGGTGCAACCGGAACGCTCAATGCTGGTCTCGGGGATCTCTGCAAGAGAGTCCATGAGTCATCCGGTAATACGCCCATTGCAGTCGGTTTCGGTGTGTCCACCCGCGAGCACTTCCTCTCTGTCGGTGAGTTTGCGGAAGGTGTCGTTATCGGATCTCAGATTGTAAACGTTCTTGACGAGGCGGCGCCGGGTTCCAGGCCAGAGGCCGTCAGGAAGTACTGCGCCCATATTGTCGGTAGGGACACCGATGTCACCACCCGCGAGGTCGGAATGGTCGAGGCCATTTCAAAAGCCACCGAGACCGGTGTCGCGCACCCTACTGCAGTTATCACTGACAAGGACGTTCCCTCCGGCCCTGGGCTCGGCGACCAGCTCATGGCACTCAGCGCCTCAGAGCTCGACTCCCATGTATGCACCCCGTAGCCAATAACTATAATAAATATTTGCTAACGTTACCCCCGCAGGCGATCCCTGACCGCTTCGGCGAGTTCGGTGGTCAGTACGTCCCCGAATCATTAATGGACTGTCTTGCGGAACTTGAAGCCGGATTTGTAGCGGCCAACGAGGACCCCGCCTTCTGGGAGGAATACCGCTCTTACTACCCTTACATGGGCCGCCCTGGCCAACTCCACCTCGCGGATCGCCTCACCGAGCACTGCGATGGCGCCAATATCTGGCTCAAGCGTGAGGATCTCAACCACACAGGCTCACACAAGATTAACAACGCTCTTGGGCAAGTTCTCATCGCCCGCCGCCTCGGAAAGACTGAAATCATTGCCGAGACCGGTGCAGGTCAACATGGTGTTGCTACTGCGACTGTATGCGCGAAGTTCGGCATGAAGTGCACCGTTTACATGGGGGCCGAAGATGTTCGCCGTCAGGCGCTCAACGTCTTTAGAATGAAGCTCCTAGGCGCACAAGTCGTGGCTGTTGAAGCTGGCTCCAGGACACTCCGTGACGCTGTTAACGAGGCGCTCAGAGCCTGGGTTGTTCATCTCTCAACCACTCACTACATCATCGGTTCCGCCATCGGCCCCCACCCCTTCCCGACCATTGTAAGAACATTCCAATCCGTTATCGGAAACGAGACCAAGTCCCAGCTCCAGGCTCTCCGTGGAAAACTTCCCGACGCTGTAGTAGCGTGTGTCGGCGGTGGCTCCAACTGCGTCGGCATGTTCTACCCTTTTTCTAACGACCCTAGCGTTAAGCTTCTTGGTGTCGAAGCTGGTGGTGATGGACTTGATACCGCACGCCACTCTGCGACGCTTACAGGTGGTACCAAGGGTGTTCTCCACGGAGTACGCACCTATGTCCTTCAGAACGTCGAGGGGCAAATTGATGAGACGCACTCTGTGTCTGCAGGTCTGGACTACCCTGGTGTCGGCCCAGAGCTGGCCTCGTGGAAAGATTCAGGACGCGCAAAGTTTATTGCGGCTACCGATGCCGAGGCGTTCGTAGGCTTCCGAAAGCTGTCAGAGCTTGAGGGAATCATTCCAGCGCTGGAGAGTGCACATGCCATCTATGGTGGTATGGAGCTGGCTAAGACTATGAAGAAGGGAGAAGATGTTGTGATTTGTCTTTCGGGCAGGGGTGATAAGGATGTACAGCATGTGGCCGAGGAGTTGCCGAGACTGGGGCCTGGGATTGGGTGGGATCTTAGGTTTTAGGAAGGGAGCTTCCTTAGATATTAGATTAAAAGAGTTTCATTTTCTGTTTTTGTGTTTTATTTTGGTATTCTTTTTGTGTATTCGCAGTGTTGCAGAAAACCGAGTGATGGCTTATGATTGAAAACTGCAGGATGGGTTTCGAATAAAAGACGTTACAGCCAAGATGATTTTCCGTATTGAGTTGAGAGTGAATTTGAACACGAATGGCGGTTAGCTGTACCGAGATCAATATCCTACCAGCTACATGCACTTAAGCATAGATCTACTTAGCTACACGCACACACCACGTGAAGAATTTTGTTACATGTGTTCATCCATCTGAGAGAGTGGAACAGATTTTCATGGGCGTACTAAGTATACTTGCGTATATACTGCTCCTCTGATCTCCGACCCGCAATGTATTTTATGATGAAAAGCAAACTCTACTCCCGTTCGGGACGCTGGGAACGAGCTTAACCATCACTGCCATTTGACCAGCACGGGTTGGTTACCAGTCACCCAACTAAATTAGATTATACTAGAGATATTGAGTCCTAATTACGGAGTTTGGTTCAGACTGTCAGCTCAATCATTGACTCTGATAAGACATAAGATGATCAGATAAGATAAGAAACCGATAGTGACTCCTTTGCCTTGGCACTTCCGCCTTTTCTCAAGGGAAAAAATAATTAGTCCTGGAAGCTTCAGATACAAGCGACAAGAACCACTCGAGGAACCTTTCGATCCTCCAACGTGCAAGGGCAGCCCGAAACAGCTTGCCTTCCATACAATCTACTTCAAGGCTGATGCTAGCTGTAACCCGACGGGCGCTTCTGTCAGTGCTCCCCATCGCGCGACGAAGACCACTTCCGAACCTCCCCTCACAACACCTCCGGAGCACGACAAGATGCTTCCATGGCACTCCGAGAACCCTCCAGACCGACCCGAAGGACCCTCTCAAGCCAGTTACCACTCCTGCGGATTTCTTCACCAAGAAGGCTGATATCCCGGTTGATTCGCCCCTGAGGGAAACAAAGGGGGCTGGGGTCCCAACTGCGGATGGAGAGCCTGTGGAGGCCACAGTAAAATCGGAGGAGGAACCTTTTACCGCAGGCAGTGATGAGAACACGGCGGACCGGCCCCAACGAGCTCGAGGACGGCCATCGGGCACCAAGACACGGGCAGGACGGGCGCTGCCTAAGGTAGCCCCGCTAATGCCGAAGCCTGAGGTGCCGGCTTGGTTTCTTGAACATGGGGTAACACTGAGGGAGGACAGCATAGTAGATCCGGAGAATAGGAAGCTTGGGATCTCCCGAGCTAAAGAACTTGTGGAGCTAGAGAAACCCGAATCGGAAGAAGGGCTAGACGCTGACAAGGAGGTCAACAAGCTACTTGAGGAGATAACAGAAGAGAAGAAACACCGGTACTGGGTAGACGAGGTTGTCTGGAAGGAGGTAATGACGCATGTACAAGCCGGACTAATGCTGCCCAAGGCAACATACCTAGATAGCTTCCCCTCTATGAAGTCAAATTGTCTTCTCCACTTCCCGAAGGAAGGTGGTATCTACTTTTTGGATTCAGTAGTGGAGTCTGTAGCATCGGATGTTGGGGCAGATCTTGTAAGGATTGATGCCCAGGATTTAGAGGAGATAGCCGGTGATTTCTTGGGTGACTCACGGCATTGTGAGTATTATCCACCGTTTTAATCTACTCCAAAGACTAATGATAACTGTAGTGTCGACCTCTCCTGGATTTTCGTCTCACGCAATACGCTCCATAGGATACGATGCCCAGCTCGCTTCTTCCCTCTCAAAAGAGGCCGAGGAAACCGAGGAAGATGCTGAGGAGCACGAAGAAGAGGAATATGAAGAGGAAGATGGGGCCGAGCCAGAACCTTCACCACAGAAAGCATTTTCCTCACAACTCATCAACAATCTTCCTGAGCCTTTAAAGCAGCTTTTGGTATCTGGGCGATTAGCGGGTGCGACTGTGATTCCAATTTCTTCCATCGGTGGCGCAGGCCTCAAGACACATGAAAGTGCCTCGGATCAGTCAAACGAGAAGAAAATGCAGGCACTTTTGGAGGCCCTTATTACCGCCGCTCAAACAAAACGAGCAGCGAGACCTCTCCCCTCTACCGCTAGTACCCCGGCTTCAGAAGTGACGAAGGATATTAAAGAAAACACGAAAGAAATCATAAAAACCCAGCACCTATCAAAACCAAACCAAACAATAGTCCATATTCGCGATTACCGTGAACTGGAAAGAACGAACTCTGGGGATGCTGTAATTCGCATGCTTCACGATATAGTTCAACGACGGCGCCGAGATGGCGAAAATATCATAATTCTTGGTACAACCTCGGTGGAAGAGACCTCCGAGAACCTCACAAAATCCGGGATACGTTTGATACAATCTCAGCCTGAGGATTCTTATGAGAGGACAATTCTCATCCCCCCTCACCTCTATAATGTACTAGGCGATGTTTTCAAGGTTGACAAAGAAGCTCGTATACGAGAAGTCAACATTCGTCACTTACGTGATGTGATCCGAAGGAGAAGTGGGGATACAGGCCAGGCCATCATCTTGACGGTCCCCAAGGACTGGCATCTGAAAAAGGGCGAGAATGAGACGGTCGTTTCGGGAATTACGGATACTATTTGGAACTTTGATCGGGTTCACCGTGTCGCGACAGCTGTGCTAGGCCAACGGTTAGGCAAAGGAGGAGAGATTGGAATTGAGGAAATTAAACAGGCTGCTGATCTTCTCGAGGATAGCGATGCAGTAAAGTTCGCTTGGGCCGCTGATGAGCGTCTTCGACTAAAAACCATCAAGGAAATCGAAGATATGGATGGCTCATTTGACGCGTCATTCACTGCAGCAGGCTTGGGATGGAAAAGCACAAAACCAAAACTACCAAAGAACTGCACGCCACATGAAAAGAAGCTCCTGGGTGGAGTCATCAACCCTGAGAACATCCATACAGGATTTTCCTCGGTCAGGGCCCCAGAAGAAACCATCGAGGCTTTGAAGACATTAACTTCAATGTCACTCATAAGGCCAGAGGCGTTCAAGTATGGTGTTTTGGCAACAGACAGGATACCGGGTGTATTATTATACGGCCCACCCGGTACTGGTAAAACTTTGCTGGCGAAAGCCGTCGCTAAAGAGAGTGGAGCTACAGTATGAAAACCCCCTTCTCAATCAAATTCGCCAAGACCGATTTCTAATCCTACCATAGGTTCTCGAAGTCAGTGGATCAGAGATCTTTGACATGTATGTCGGCGAAGGTGAAAAGAACGTCAAAGCTATCTTTTCCCTTGCCAAAAAACTCTCCCCCTGTGTGGTATTTATAGACGAGGCCGACGCAATTTTCGGTAGCCGCCATAGCCACTCAACCAGAACCGCCCACCGTGAGATAATCAACCAGTTCCTAAAAGAATGGGCCGATCTGACAACCACGGCCTTTATAATGGTCGCTACCAACCGACCTTTCGACCTCGATGATGCAGTTCTCCGCCGTCTTCCCCGTAGGATCCTTGTCGACCTTCCCACCCGTGATGACCGA
This sequence comes from Morchella sp. 2015-shanyang, assembly GCA_024713795.1. Classification (NCBI taxonomy): domain Eukaryota; kingdom Fungi; phylum Ascomycota; class Pezizomycetes; order Pezizales; family Morchellaceae; genus Morchella; species Morchella sp. 2015-shanyang. The sequence goes on from JAMGZB010000010.1 coordinate 1,396,965, forward strand.
CTTGAAATACTCAAAATACATCTTGAAGGCGAAGTCGTAGCGCCCAGCGTATCGCTGCAGTCCATTGTCGACCAGACGAATCTATTCTCTGGATCTGACCTGAAGAACATTTGTGTCTCCGCCGCACTTGCCTGCGTCCGCGAGGAGAATGCCGACGCCGCAAAGGCAAAGGCCACGGGTGTGGAATACAAATATCCCGAGAAGAGGCTGCTGGAGGATCGCCACTTTGCCAAGGCGCTCGAGGAGATTAGTGCCAGCATCAGCGACGACATGTCCTCTCTCACGGAGATCAGGAAGTTCGACGAGAAGTACGGCGAGAGGAAGGGAAAGAAGAAGAGGAAGGCGAACTGGGGATTTGTAATGGGTGCTGACCAGCCACAGAGCGAGGGCACGGGTAGAGTGAGAGGGGATTGAGGGTCAGCGAGGGTCAGGCACAGGACCTTTGTCTCTCGGGGGACATGGGGGTATTAGACACAAAAACTAGGAATCAAAAAACATGAATTAAAACGGCGTCATGTGTGTGTGCTCTGCTTCTGTATTTGTACCATATAATGAGGTTGATTATTATATATCTTGGAAAGTTTTTTTTTTTCGTTCTCAACACTGTATTTAGAATCCTTTTATTCTACTTTCCCTCTCGGTTTTTGGGGCGGGGATCCGGGGGGGACTTATTATATACACAGCGAAAGCTTTCTATAAGGGTACCCCCGGAAGTTTTTATAGCGAGCGAGATTACCGGGTATAAAGCACACAATCTAACAAAAAGAAACGGGGCCGAAGAGTGGTACCCTTATAGTAAGCTTTGGCTATACATACGTTTTATATGTATACGGCGGTGATTTGAATCCCCCCGGGTTTGTATACTCGGGTCTGTGAGCGGGCGGCTGGAGAGGGAGAGGTCTCATGTACCCAGAGTGTGAGTGAGTGGGTGGGTGGGTGGCCTCAGGGTAACTGACGTGACCCAACCTACAATATAAGTACATAGATGTACCGACGAGCCCATAGCCCCCTCCCCCACACACGCACACTTGTCCGTCATCATACATGTGCCGGCATTCCTCAGCTGTAGTAGGCAAACATGGCACGGTACTGTGTTAGTAGGTATGGCAAGTATGTATGTAGCAGCTGGAACTGAACCCACAGCCCGTTAGGTTCCGTATACTCCACTCCACAGGCCGAGTCCCCGCTCCCAGGTGCGGAGCTGGGAAATGCCTTTGATCATGGATTCTCACTCGCGTCAGTGTCAATGATTGGAGGGTTTGTTTTGTGGTGCTATCGGGGTTCGGAGAAATAGATATCTTTAATGATATACACGTACCCAACCCCATCCTACTCCCCACTCCCCACCCCCATCCCTCTGCAAAGTGAAGCCCTAAGAGCTAGTAATGGTAAATCAATAGACACGAAACGAATAAAAAAAATAACAGCCATCAACCTGCACGTAGGATATTTAATAATAAACAAAGGAAAAACCAACAAAACAAAACAAAACAGGAGTAGAAAAATAAGTAAAACTCCTACATCACGGTCTAATAATTCCCTTCCCCCCTTCCACCTGCCAACTAACCTAACCTGTCCACCCACACACCAAACCTCTCTCCACGCCCCAACCAACAAGCCACTACTCATCTGCCGCCATCCCCCTCCCAAACGCGCCCTCCGCCTCGCTCCACCGCTTCCTCTCCACCTCGTTTCTCTCCACATACGCTTTCCCAAACCTCCATACCTCCGTACCCCCCAGATTCCACGCCTCCACCGCCCTACGTAGCCTCCTCTTCCGACCGCCGTCCCGCGCGCTGAAAGCATCTTTATGCACCGTCTCGAGCACCTTGACCTGCTTCGCATCCGGCTCTGGCACCTCGAGCTTCAGTTCCGATTCCTCGGGCAGCGTGAAGCCAAGCGTCCACTCGATATCCTTGAACCCAGCGTCGCTAGTCGAGAGTATCGTCGACGCCGTCGGGTTCGCGGTCGCCGCCTTGATGGTGACTACGCGCGGCGCGCTCCCGACAGACGCGGGCGTCGTCACGGCGCGCAGCCACTCGTCGCGCTGGGTGCGGCGGCGGACGAAGCGGATGGAGCGCTCGTCGGAGTCGGTGGAGAGGTTGATGTCTGGGTTTGTGAGGGCAATGAACGTGTATGGATGAGGGATGGTTCCGAGGGAGAAGACGCCAGTCTTGTTCGTGAATGTTTTGCTGGGCGTCACCGTCAGCGGTTTTTTGCACGGCTTACAGGACTGCCTGTTGGTTGGGCAGGAGGCGGGCTGCGGGTTGGTCGGCGGGCAGGAGGACAGACGGGCGGCGAGGAGCGAGGCTGGGTAGTGTAGAGCGCCGAGAGTCTCTGGGAAGGGGAGGAGGAGGGAGATGCTGGAGTAGAGGGAGAGCCAAGATTCGTGGAGGTGGGCGTTGATGAGTGCGGGGAGGTCGGTGAAGGAGAGCTGGGGGTACTTGAGCGCGATGGCCTCGGGGGTGTAGTCGGCAAAGGACTTGGGGAGAGGGTCGATGTGGAAGAGGGTATTTGCGAGTTTGGTAGCGCCCTCGATGGTCACGGTGCCGTTGTCGGCCTTGTTACTGGTGATATATTTTAGTACTGAGTCTATAGAGGCTTTGTCGCCGGAGAAGATGCGATGCCCGTAATTCTCGTAGCGTGTCGCGTAAGTGAAGTCGCAGCGACGCATGGCTGTGAGCGTGTGGTCGTCGTATGGCGCCATGGGGATGACCTATATTACCATTTCACACATTTGTTAGGCACCGCCCTACCCAATGATACTATAACCCCCGGCGCAATGCAAACATACCCTATAGTCCACCAATACCCCAGTGCCCATCCGACTCCACGCCAACCACCTCATCAGCTCCTTCTCAAAGTCCGGATGAAAGTTCCCAGTATCCCTAATAACCCTATAGAGGCCATGCTCCTTCGCCTCACCCATCCCCAGCACCACCGGCTTGAACCCCTGCGCCCAGAACGCGCGCCTCCAAGCCAGCAGCAGGCGGTCCTCGACCTCCGCATCCTTTCCATCCGCGTCCGAGTCGTAGAACGTGTACACCGGGCATCTCTTTGGCATAGGCGGGAGTACGCTGCGCTCCTCTTCGCCGTGCGCAATATCGCTCGAGAACGGGTTGAGCCAGCGCCAGCTGGAGAACCACGACTCGCTGGAGCCTGTTGAGTTTGTGGAGGAGGGCGGTGGAGGAGGCGTGTGCGAGGTGGGTTTGAAGGGATTGAGGTCCTTGATTGAATCGGGAATGTGCGGGTGTGGGATGTCGAGATTGATTACGGACTCCTCGGCGGAGGTGAGGAGAGATGCTGGGATGAAGAGGAGCGCAGACAGGGATAGGAGGAGGATGCCTGAAAGGAATATGAGAAGGCGGCGAGTCGAGATGGATTGACTGCCAGCTATAAGGCGAAGCTTGAGGCCTGGTGGGGGCTTCATGGCAAGTTAATTGAGGTTGTGTAGGGGGGAAATTGCGAGCTGTCTGGTGGTGATAGTGCCAGTAGTGGTGGAATCGAGGGAGGGGGGGGGGGGGAGAGTAGCAAGGAATGCTAGTTGATAGTTGTTCGCTGGAGAAGAAGAAAAAGAAGCTCTGTTCACGCGGACATCCGTGTAATTGATAACAAAACCAACAATTGGCCCAAGGTCAAGTGAGTGAGTGAGAGAGGGGGGAGGGAGAGAGAGAGAGGGGGAGAGCGAGCCTTTTCTTGTAATTGAGAAGACAGTTGGATTATGTAGATTATGGATTGATATCTTGATATCTCTGATACGTGTAACTGTGTTTGTCTGTCTGTCTGTGTCTGTCTGTCTGTGTTCTGTGTGTCTGTTCTGTGTCTGTGACTGAGTCCGAGTGTCTGGATGATGCGTTCACCCCTTTGTGGCCTTTTGTGGATCAAAAGCTTGTGAAAGGACACGGAGGGTCAAGTGCCAAGACTCTCGGCAAGGAGGACAGGACCCTTGTCGGAGATGGATTGATGTTATGTGCACAGTCTCTCACTCGTGCCAACATCTCATCCATCATCACCCACCATCACCCATTCACCATCTATATACATCTATCTCGCCAATCTATCCCATCAATCCATGCATATTCATCTAAACAGAAAGCTGTAAGGAATGGGCACGCACGAGACTTTACTCTCTTCTGACTGTTCTTTACACTTGACAATCTATATATTTCATCATAACTACAGCAGAAAAGGTATTTAAAATGGAATAAATAAGTGATCATTCCGCCTCATAAACTAAATTATACTACAATAACATAACCCCCACCCATCCCAAACAAAAACCCACAGATTACCTCTCTACTCCTTATGGTCGATATTGATGGCCTGCTTATTATCAATCTCCAACTCCCTCTCGCGGAGATCCTCAAGATAGTCCTTAGTCTCCATAGTGGGCACGAACCAGGGGGCATTCTCCCACAGTTTGTCCATAGCCTCGAGGGGAACCTTCGCGGTCTCGGGAAGGAGTGCCCAGAAGAAGATGGCATTCGTAAAGTTGCACACAATCTAAAAAGACAGCATATCAGTAACCGGCCTACTACCACTACCAAACACATGGGGGGGGGGGGACGAGAAGGGAGACTTACAAAGAGGATATAATACCTCCACTGAATATTCGTCATGGCAATCGGCGTCACCTGCCCAATCATTGTGTTCATCGCAAAGCTCATCATCGTGGCCAACGACACACCCCTCGACCTCGTTGCTGTATTAAACACTTCTGATGGAATGATCCACGACAGTGGCCCACACATAGCACTGAACGAAAAGTTATATATCCATGTCGTCGCGATGAAGCCAATCTGTGCGCTCATTGGATTGTCCTCTCCTGGCGGGAACCGGGCCAGCAATATTGCGCCCACAATGAATGTGATGCAGTTGCCCAAGTTCCCAATGATCAGCGGCCAGCGTCGCCCAAAGTGGTCAATGAATAGGATACACAAGAACTGGCCGACGAGGGCGATGATGGAGTTGCACGCCTGGTACAGCAGTGTGCGCTCAGTGCTGACGCCAATCTGCTTGAAGATATCGGGCGAGTAGTACTGGATTGCGCTCACGCCCGTCATCTGGATGGAGCTTTGCAGTGCCACGCACAGGAAGATGCGGCGGAAATTGGACTTTGTCTTGAACAGCTCTGCCCAGGTTTTGGCGCTGTGCTCATGCTCGTGCGTGATCTGCTCCTGGATCTGCTCGAACTCGGCGCGGACCCAGGGGTCGTCCTCATTGCCATGGGCGTGCAGTTTTGCCAGGGTTTGCAGCCCGAGGCTCACTTGGCCGTTGTCGATGAGCCAGCGGGGGGACTCGGGGAACAGGAAGATGAGGAGGCCGAGGATTGCAGCGGGGACGCACTGGATGGCAAGTGGGACACGCCACTGGTTGTCGTCGGTGGGCGCGAAGCCCTTGTAGGCGCCGAAGCCGATCCAGGAGGCACAGAGCGCGCCAATACCAAGCATAAACTGCTGTAGGGCGGTGATACGGCCTCGGATTGTCGGGTGGGCGAGCTCGGCTTGGTAGAGGGGGATGATCATGCAGAGGACTCCGACACTGTGGTTTGTTAGTTCTGGCTTTGGTGTTCTGTATGTAGGTGGGCTTATGGGCTTACCCAATACCAGCAACGAAACGTCCAGATTGGAGGAAGGCAAGGTTCTGGCCGCCAGCTTGGAGACCACCCCCGAGAATGAAGGTGGCTGTGGCAATTGCAATTGTTCCACGACGGCCGACCCAGTCACCGAGGTAGCCTGCGAAGAACGAGCCACAGAAAGCTCCTGCGGTAAACAGTGATACTACAAGACCTCTATATAAGACACCACATATATCAGTATATATATCATCAGCAACAGCGAGGAAGAGGACATACTTCTCATTATCTGAAGGGTTGAACTTTGCAACGAAGGAATCTGAAGCAACGACCTGGGCAATGATACCCAGATCATACCCGTAGTTGAAGGATCCTATCGACGCAAACAGGCCGACAAGGAACTGGTACCACTTTGGTGGAATCGCCATCTTGGAAGTGGGAGAAAAAGAAGAAGCAGCCCAAAAGTCGCAATAAAGATACGACCAAACTGATGACTGACAGACAGGAATCCCAATTAATTGCGGGGGGGAAGGTCCTCCTCGTGCCCATTTAAATAACCTGCACCTTTATGCTTCGCTTCCACGCTGTCCATCATTTCCCCATACATAACTCCGGATTATCTGCCCATGGGGCAGGAAGGCAAAGAGGAAAGAAAAAAATTAATAACATGGGGCGCACCCTCTACATACTCTAGCTCGATTCCCGATTTCCCCATTTCCCCAGCCTGAACCCCAAGCGAACCCCAGGCGTCCCCCACCACGCTAGGATCGCTCTAACGCGGGGATGGGATGATATGCTAGCATGGCAGGTCTATTCGTATATATGGTCTGGAATATTCAGGGAAGACCATACCCTCCATACCTATCTACCCTATCCTATCCTGGCCGTTGGAGCTAGAAGTGATTTCGGGAACCACATGCCCTGTTGCCCTAAGATTGACGGGCTACATCATCACGAGTAGGCAGGGAAAGAAACTGGGGAGCCGGGACACCAGAAGGAGCTAGCTGTCAGTCAGCTGCGAGAATATGCTTCTGCCTGGGGTTCAGATCGTGGGGTATCGGGTTTCAGCAGAGGAAAATGGCAGGTGCTGTCGAGCCTCGACGCTGTATAATTGTGAGTATGGGATACTCTAGTGCCTACATACATAGATAATCTGTGGGACGGGATATATTGACAGGCATACTCGGTATACACGTACTTGCGATAGATTGCGGTTTGTGTATGGGGGCCAGGAGGACAAGCAAGTCGGGCAATCGGTGTGAAGTCAGCGAACGTGAGACTAACTAAGGCTTGATATTCGGCACTCTTTAGCAATTCGGCTAAATGGACAGATATAATAGAGTAGTAGTGGACCTTGAAATTTCAGGGCCACCAGCCTCATTCCCTCCTTCCTCCATCGTGGCCCGAGGTTCTGAGGTTGGTTGGTTGGATTCACCTGACCGCAATTGTCAATCTATGACAGTACACAGTTGGAGCTAGCGAACGAGACGTTGCTTTTGGAGACCGAAGCGAGGGCGCACGCACGGGAGAGTCTGTATGAGGCGTGGTTCTAGAGTGGCTAGCTAGGTGGATATACACTCAGGCTAAACGGAAAAACAACCATATACTCTAGATGGATGGCTGGGAGTCAATAGCCCGAGGTCCTCCCCAGGAATGCGAGCTATGTACGCAATGAACCAAAAGAGATTTCTCGTCTCGTGTTTTAGTAGATGGAGGGTTTCCATTTTGGATTGTGACCGCGGAAACCCCGGGTTTGTTGGATATTTCTAGTCGAAATATTTCTTGACCATGATTCTGATTCACAGTGTTTCCAGGTTCAAGTTTTTCCGTTAGTTGCATATATCGGTACTTCCAGCAGGGGTAGTCGTTGGTTTTACATGTAGTCTAGGTATAATTCTTGACTTTACCCACCCGTCCTCTGGGGCTTCCGTGCCTTCATCGGGAACGAGCGAGCATTTGCAGACAGCCATAAAAGTCTCCGACGTTTACGCTGGCAGGCTCGGCAGGGGTCTGGCGTTGAAGAGATGGCGTTTAAAATCTCGGTCGGTCGGCATGTGCCTAAAACCGGCACCCCTCGCCCTCGCGTGGGAGAGGCAGAAGCAGGGGTGCGGGGGGAGGGATGGATGGTGCATAATAAGCCCTACCCTAGAATTAGGTACCCCGCTTTATCCCCTAGCAGGGGCCGGCTAAAGCTTGAGTTTAACCATTTAAACGCTTTTAACATTTAGTAGGGTTTCTCCGACATCTGAGACAGACAGACATCTGAACCTTTGAATTGCTCAAATGTTTACTAGTTTCAGTTCCCCCACCCCCCCATGGGCGTCCCCGCAACTGGAATTCTTCCAAACAGCGGTGAATCCCAGGTTTCAGGCAGGGGGAGGCATCAGCTGCATTACATAGATATATACACCGAAACTTTTGTATTTTTTTCTTAAAAAAAATAACTCCCCCTTCTACCGCTTTTTTTCCCAAGTCCCCGGGACTCCACGATCTTCTCGATTTGGCTTCCGCTATCTCATCTCTGCTAGACCTTTTTGTAAGTAGTTAGCTGGGCCAATCTTTCTCGTTTCGTTTTCCCCTCTGTTGTATACACGCAGCGCGGCTTCATGTAGCTCCCTGGGTATTTCCACGGCGCTGGTGAGCAAAGCTGCAGAGTTTCAAAAGGTTTTTTCTTCTCCACTTGTCTGTCCGATCCGAGAGACCCCTCACTCATCTTTGAGGTTGCGTCCTCATGACCTTTGATTGAGGAGGAGGAGAAGGAGGAGGAGGCATTTAAACTCGTCGTGTCCTCTGCCCTTTCAGAATCCATCTTCTCCGTTCTCCTTCTTTCTCTGCTGCCATCACCCCACTACTCTTCTGCTCCGCTGCCCTCTCTGTGTGCTTTTCTTCTCTTCCTGTTTCTCCTCAATAGAATCAATTCCAATCCGTATATAAAACTCCAGCCAGTTGATCCGGCACAATGACGACCTTTACCAAGATCGCTGAGGATGCCACCCCCTCAATCAGCATTGACACCGACCGTGTCCTGTCTGAGATCAAGCCCGAGATCTACTCGGGCTTCACAGAGTGCGTAATCCCACTGTCTCTCGCTTGCTACGTCTCCCGTGAGACACAATTGCAATAGCAAAAAGCAAAAATAAACAAATAAAAGAATCAGTCCCAAATTCTGACAACACTTTCTTCTAGACACATGGGACGATGCATTTACGGCGGTCTTTATGACCCCGGCAACCCCCTCTCGGACGAGAACGGCTTCCGGAAGGACGTCATCGAGGTGTTCCAGGAATTAAAGACGCCCGTGGTTCGGTATCCCGGGGGGAACTTTGTCGCGACCTACCACTGGTACGAGGGCGTTGGGCCGAAGGAGAATAGGCCGTCGAGGTATGATATTTTTTTTTACATATCCCCGATCCCTAGCCCTGGGGTGATTTGCGGTTAAAATAAGAGATTGGCTAACTGGGTTGTGGTGAAGGCCCGAGCTTGCATGGAACGGGGTTGAGCATAACACTTTCGGGACCGACGAGTTCATGAAGTGGTGTAAAGTTGTGGGGACAGAGCCGTATTTGGCACTGAATATGGGGACTGGTACCCTTGATGAAGGTAATTTTCAACCCTTGGAGGCCGGGGGGAAGGTGTTCTTGACAGGGTTCTAACGGGGATTGTTATTATTATTAGCTTTGGGATGGGTCGAGTACTGCAACGGTGACAAGAACACATACTGGGCCAACCTGCGCCGAAAGAATGGCCATGAGAAGCCGTACAATGTAGGCCTTTATTCCTCCCCCTTGTTTTCTTCTCACCGCAAATCGTGTCCGTATCCTAACTACCTCCTTTTTAGGTCAAATACTGGGCTCTCGGAAACGAGGTCTATGGAGAATGGCAGGTGGCGCAAATGACCAAGGAGGACTATGCAAAGAAGGCATACCAATGGGCTAAGGCCTTGAAGCTCCTTGATCCCTCGATCACTCTCATTCTTTGCGGTGAGACCGGGTACTCGGACTGGGATCGATATGTCTTGCAGGAGTGCATCAAGTGGACCGACATGCACTCCATTCACATCTACACATGTGACAAAGAGTAAGACCGCCAGATCAATAACCCCCTGGTAATACAAACATAATCCGGAGTACTGACCGATACTCGTATAATAGGCATCTCCCCAACGCCAGCGCCCCACTCTCAGCCGAACGCTCCATCGAAATCGTCGCAGCCTACATCGACCAAGCGCGCATCCAAGCGAAGTGCAAGTCCCGACCGACAATCTGCTTCGACGAATGGAACATCTGGGACCCCATCCGCGCGCCTGGCGACAAGGGTGCCGAGGAGCTCTACACAGTCTCTGACATGCTGGCCATGGCCGTGTGGTGCAACGTCTTTATCCGCCAGTCAAAGTGGCTCGGAATGACAAACATTGCCCAGAACATCAACGTGATTGCCCCTGTTATGACCACGCCCCAAGGCCTCATCAAGCAGACAATCTACTTCCCCTACTTCCTCTTCGCAAACTACATGCGTGGAAACACCCTCGGGACCCACCTGAGGTGCGGAACCTACGACGGCAGGACCCAGCCTGACTGGATCGAGACCACCATGGATACTCCCTGGCTGGACGTGTCCGCCTCGCTGTACGAGGGCAAGGTCGGCCTCGCGGTCGCAAACATCCACCCGGATAAGGCGTTTGATGTAGAAATCAAGGGACTGCCAGAGGGCGTCGAGGTGGACGTCTACTACGTCACCGGCGAGAACCTGACCGATGTCAACACCGAAGAGAAGCAGACTGTGGGCATCAAGGAGAGCAAGTGGACCTCAAAGGCGAAGTACACTTTCCCAAAGCACTCGTTCACTCTGTTGAGGTGGAAGGCATAAGTTGTGCGGGGCGGGGGGGTCAGAGCGGGGGTTTTTCTTTCTTCATTTTTGGGTATAGGGAATTGTTGATCAGTTCGCTTTTTATGTGTGTCATGTGTATATGTAGCTAGCTAGAAGGGACCCATCATTTGGTTATGTGTAGAACAAAGCAATGCATTTCTTTTTATTAAAAAAAAGATAAAAGGGTTTTAGAGCCCATCGTGCGTGGGGGGTTCCGGGTGATCTGATTCAGCCGAATGAATGCAAGGGGCGGATGGGGTCGAAAGGTCCCCCCTTTGCGCCGCCTGGGTTTAATGAACGCCCTGAGAGTGGTGGTGGTGGATCCGGCTAATTTCTCTCGCGGGCGAGTGACGGCCTATGAAGGAGCGTCCGTGGCCGGGGATGTCAAAGTATATGGACCCATATGGCCGGAGACTACAGGGGATTGCATGATCGTGGAATTAAGAAGATCATGATATGCAGGGCAGGGCGTGGGTGATCTATGGGCATTGGTATACATCGTGGTATTGGGGAAAGGGGCTGTTGGGTGGTGTTTGTGTAGGGGTTCTGGGATTGATCCCCCCTCTCTCTCTCCGTTTTCGTATGGGTAGCTGCATGTCTCTGTGCATGCACATGTATGTACAGCGGGCAGTGGTGGTGGTGGTGGTTGGTCGAGTGGTGGTCTGTGGCGGAGTCTTTTGTTATGTTTAAGCTGGTACAGCGTATTTGGTACTGCCCGGGGTACATGTAGCTATGTCAGTCGGTCGTCTCGCCCGGCCAGACGTATACATATAGCTGTTGCAGCTCGGCCCTGTCACTGGTGGAGTCTATGTGTATGTATGTATGTAGGAGGAGGGAGGGGGGGTATGTGGGTGTGTACTGGGCGGGGGACAGTGCCCCGATATCGGGTGCGATGTGGTGCGGCTCATGGGATATCACTCGCCTGTTGAACTGGATACATGTATTCTTGTATTCTATTATGTACTAGATTACATCCATTTTAAAAGTTTCTGTAATATATGATTAGTCAAGCACGACTAAGGTATTTAACTACCCAATAACAGTTATACTAGAAGCCCCAGGAGAACTTGATATCCATACTTTAAAGTAGAGAAGCACTGGCACATCATCCGCCGGACAATACAGAGCACCCAAGGCTAAAAAAATAATTAAATTGATAAAAAAAAAGCCGGCAACAAAAGACTTATGTGTTAGTTAACTCGGTGTGGCGACGTTCGGGGTCCAGACAGACGCAGGGCAGAACTTGCACCACTGAGCAATTCTACAAAACCCATTTCTATATATATAGGCCTGGCCAGTTTTTGCACACTACAACACAGCAGCCTATATGCGGCCAAGCCAGTCCGTCTGGGGTTAAGGCTAGGCATATGAGCACTCCACTCCAGCGCAACACTCAAACGGCACAATCCTACTATGCGCATCTATTCCCATTCCTATCTACTCTACATGCACCCCCCCCCCCGGGGGGGGCTAAAAGTCCGTAACCCTCCCATTAAAGCTATAATCGCCATGTCTGAGGGGGTCATTCTTCGGGCCGCCGACCTCCCCCGTGCGCGGGTTGACGTCGCCCTCAAACTCTGGCGGCGCGCCGCGGCGGACATCCGGGTGCTCGAGCGCCCCGGCGGGCTCGGGGTTGTGGTGCTGCGAGGTGGTGAAGGCGTTGCCGCCCGAGAGACGCTGTAGGCGCTCGAATTCGGCTTGCTCGGCGGGGGCAAGGCGCGGCGGGGATGGCGGCGCGCGTGGGATCGTGGAGGTGTGGCGGGGGTGGTGGGGTGGTGGGGGTGGGGCGTCGGGCGGCGGAGTAGGTGTAGTAGGAGGCGGGGGTGGGGGAGGCGGGGCGGCATTGGGTGTTTGTCTGTGTTTGTATTTGTGGTGGGATGAATGGGGTGCGGTGGCGGCGGTGAGGTAGGTGAAGTGAAGTGGAGTGGGTTTGAAAGTGAGGGATGCAGGTGCTGATATATACCCAATCCACAGGAACGCGGAGTGCGGCTCTGCCTCGGCTGTCCGGGATCGGCCGGGGGTGTGGGTAGAACTACTCTAACTTGTTTAGGGAATAGTCCACCAACCGGCCCTGATATTTTATATTATTCTGTCTGCCATAAAGATAGACACCAAGTGTGCTGCTCATAATGCGTAGTGGACTACATACATACATATAGGTACACAACCTACCACCCAGCCCAGCACCCCCTCTCCCGCGGCGAAACAAGCATATGTCGATGATTCGATACATATACATACATGTAGTGTCTAGATCCGGACCATTCCAAGGCCCAGGGGCAGCCCAGATGCGCCAATCACAGGATCTCACTCGCACAAGCACCCACCGACGAATGACACATCCGTCCACAACCCAGCGCTGTCCGTACCAGAGTAATTAATGTACCTCCATCATCTCGTGGCAGCAGCGAGACCAGGGGCCCGTTTCGAGTGACGCCTCGTGACTCCCAACCAACCAGCCAGCACACATATTTTTATTTTTAGCTTCAGCAGGCCACAAAGGTTATGTATATGTATATGTATATGTATATGTTCAGTCATCTCGCGGTCAATTATTTAACCCTGCTAGCTAGCTACATTAGGAGTTATAAAAAAAGAAAAGAAAAAGAAAAAAAGGAGCGTGGTATCCCTCCCTATCCATCTAAAGAGCACAATTCACAATATAACCCCCAAAACCCCAGATCCCCACAAAAACAAAGCGCAGGGGGGAACAAAATAAACAAAGCAAAGAAAGATATCCAAGTTTTACAAAAAAAAAAAAAGTAAAAAAAAAGTTAGGAGGGACGGAAGGAACGAATACAGGCACGAATCCAGGCAATCAAGTAATCCCAAAACACCCTAGAGCCAAAAAGTTGTAAGTAAAAAAACAGGAAAGAAAGGGAAAAAAAACGGACATGCAATATACATATAAACAAAACTTACAGTTTTGTACCTTTCCTCGCCATTAGTGCTGTGCCTACTTTACTCTCGTTCTTTCTCCTAAGCTCGCGGGAGATCCAGTCACCGATCTCAACGATCTTATGTAGGTCAACATTTGTCTTGGCGCCAGTTCCCTCAAGGCTACAAAACAACAACCGTCAGCACACACATCCACAGCTACAAAATATTGGGGGGGGGGGCAATTACAAATAGACTAAATCCTCGGTCGCCACGTTGCCTGTGGCGCCCTTACTATACGGGCAGCCGCCCAGGCCCGCAATGCTGCTGTCGAACGTACTGATCCCCGCATCGAGCGCAACCAGACAGTTTACAATAGCTTGCCCATACGTATCATGGAAATGTGCCGCTAATTTCTCCGCCGGGAGTTTACGCTCCTTGACGAGGTAGTTTACCAGCTTACCAACCGTTCCTACATCATTCATTAGCCCACCAACCTTCTCACCCATTTCCCTCCCAAGGTGGGGGGGGGGGGAACTAACCTGGCGTGCCAACCCCATTCGTATCCCCCAACGACACCTCATAGCACCCCATTTTCAGCAACTCCTCCACCACGTCTGCGACCATCGCCGGCGGCGTAGGCCCATCGTACGGGCACTCGATGATCATGCTGACATACCCGCGGACCTTGATTCCCTCCTCGAGGGCCTTTTTTGCCACGGGGCGGAAGCGCCCGAGCGACTCGGAGATTGAGCAGTTGAGGTTCTTCTGCGAGAAGCCCTCCGAGGCGGAAGCGAAGATTGCAATCTCGGAGGAGTGCTGTGATGACGGCCGCTGCGGGGGTGTCGACAGGTACGAGGTCAGCCCTTTCATGTTGGGCGTCAGGTAGCTGTATGTTATTGGCGCGGGCGCGGGCGGGGGGTTGCTGTTGAGGTGGACGTGGATCTCGGGAGTATCGGCCATTTGGGGGACCCATTTGGGGCTGGGTGGGGAGGATTAGCGGGGGTAGTCTGGGGGTACATGTGGCATAAGTACATACCTGACAAATGACCCCGCCTCAATGTGCCTTAGCCCCGCAGAGCTCAACTTCTCAATGAGCTCAATCTTCGTCTTTGTCGGCACAACACCCTTCTCATTCTGCAGACCGTCCCTAGCGCCAACCTCGACAATCTTCACCACGCGCTTACCGCGCGACGCCGCCTTCTGCTCAACCGTCATATCCGCTGCTGCTGCTGCTGCTGTGCTGTCCTGTGCAGCTGTTGGGGGCTTGGCCTGGTGTGTGGAACCCCTCCTAACGCTGGCTGCTGATTGGCTGTGGAGCTGCTGCTGGTGCTGCTTGGTGGTGTGGTGGGGGGAGCTATTTTTGTGGGGGAGGCGTGGGCGCAGTCTGAGGACCGAGGAGAAGTTGGAGAAGGCGGCGAAACCACGGGCGTAATATACGCCCAGGGGACGACTGAGAGCGACGTTATTCATGGGGTCTTTGTGGGGGGCTGTTGCTGTTGCGGTTGCAGTTGCGGTTACGGGATGGCCGTCGTCGTCGGGGTTTAGAGGGGGTTCTGGGGCGGGGGGTGTTAGCGCTATTACGTCTAGCTGCTTGTTCTAGAAACACATGGAAGGTGCTATTTTAAGGCCCTGACATGTGCAAGCTGACTGTGCGATATAGATATAGTAAAGAGGAAGATGGGAAATAGGATGGGAAATAATTTGTACAGTACTCACCCTTACTTGTATGAAGCTTGAATAAGGTGGGTTTAAGGAGTGTCGTTGTGCTGGCGCTGGGGCTCCCCGTTGCGGTTGCTTTTGTTGTTGCTGTTGTCGTCGTTGTTGTCTGGGGTGCGTTAGTCCGAAAGCAGTGAGGCGGTCTGTGAGTCGGATCTAGGTACAACATGACAGGCAGACAGTTGTATGTAGGCAGACAGGCAGTAAACAATAAACAGGCAGACAGCAGGGGATAGTAGCAATGGCGGGGATAATGCTATACAACAGTTATAGTAGTATATAGAGAAGGATGGAAGGAAGGAAGGAGGGAAGAAAGAAACGAAGAAAGTAGACGACGGGGGGGGGCACTCACGGCACTACTAGTACTTCTACTACTACTATTACTAGTAGCAGCAGCAATAAGAGCAGAACTACAACCTGTTGGGGGATTCCCTGACAGCCTCTCACGGGAAACGAGCAAAGACGGCGACAAAAGACCCTGACCTGGCGGGTGCAGGCCAGCTTTTGAGTGTTTACTCGGGTCCAGCATCCGTCTCTCTGTCCAGTCCACAGAGTACCAGCCAGCCAGAGAATCTTCTCTGTCGTAGGTGCAGAAGAGGGTGAAGGAAAAAAAAACAGGATCGGTGCCGAAGAAAGGCGAGGTTCTTACGGGACAACTTGGTGGGGTTTTTTTTTCCTCTTCTCTTTTCAGCTGGGGGCCTACCAAAAACAGCCGAGTTTGTAATCGTGGGGTCTCGAAACCCTGTGCTGTGCTGTGTGCATTTCCACAGCCTCCTCCGGATACCCTTCCCTTTCTTTACCCCCACCTTCCAGGCAAGAAAGCAAGCAAGCAAGCAAGCAAAGAGAGAGAGGGGGGAAAGGTGAGGAATGACTTCATTTACATAACCCTGTCTTGGCGTGCATTAGGTTGTGAAAAATGTGGGGATGAGGAAAGAAGGGAGGGCCCGCCAACGCGGATGATCTCCACTGCTGCTAGATTAGATCGGGCTTTTCTATTCCATTTCCCAGGCTTACACAAGATATTCCATCTATTTATGTGTGTATGTATGCAGGTGCTCAGATCAGGCAGGATGCGCCTCTGTGGGTAAAGTAGTGAAAAAGAAGCGAGATGATATCCTTTTCCCTGGTATGTGCAGCCACAAGCAAGGTTGACTCTCAATGTGCTCTCCTCCTATCAAAGTACCCAAGACTCGATGGGAAGGGAACTCAACAACTCGGTGCCCAAGAAAGAAAAATACGAGCTGGAAATTCTAGCTGGAAGGGGAATTCTATGTACCTGTCCTCCTATTATCCTTTTAGGTATCAGGGAATGGAGTAATAATAGTAGTAACAATATATTATATTAATTATGAGAGTAATTAAGTCTTGCCTTACATGTACCTACATGTACCCACATGTAGAGAACTTGTCGATTGCTGACTGGGTTAGGGTTACAGTAAGGAAAGCGAAACCCCGCGTCAACGATCAAAAATCCCCCCCCAAGGATTCATTCCAAACATCAGACATCCATCGCACCCCCTCACACTTCTTATACTTCATTACGAAGAGCTGTGGGTTTAACGAATAGCACAGACACAATCTCCTGCAGGGTATGTATAGTTCCTGTACCTACAGATCTTGCACATGCATGATGACCCAGGAATTATCTGACAGTCAACCCTTCCCTAGTCGCAGATAACGGGCATAATATTACTCTCGGACTTTAACTTGCCCTTCCCCTGAATATCAGAGGAGAGAGATTCACCTAACCCTCCACGATGACCTTCCCAGACACCCCCGCCACTACATCCACCATTACTACTCCCACAGAAGCCCCAAATATCCCAGAAACCACTGTGCCGAAGCAGCCCCGAAAGCGCTTCGTCGGCAAACGCACGGCCTCGGAGCTGCAATCGCAGAAGCCCGCCAGTGCCGGCATTGAAGAAGGCGATGCCCTCCAACGTATGGGTCCTTCTCGGCCGTAATCCAGCCGTAACCCCCACCTCCACCTCTGTCCGAGGCCTAGTACACCCCCCAACTAACCCTCCATTCACAGTGGCACCTAAACCCCGCCGACCTACCGGCGGCCGCGCAATTAACCAGATCCCGCCCGAGATCCTGAACGACCAGGCGCTCAACGACGCCATCACTCTCCTCCCCGCAAACTACAACTTTGAGATCCACAAGACCATCCACAACATCCGGCGGGCGTCGGCCACGCGTGTGGCCCTGCAGATGCCGGAGGGCCTCCTCCTGTTCGCATGCACCCTCGCAGACATCATCGAGACCTTCTGCCCGGGCGTGGAGACGCTCATCATGGGCGACGTGACGTACGGCGCCTGCTGCATCGACGACTTTACGGCGCGCGCACTGGGCTGCGACCTCCTCGTGCACTACGCCCACTCCTGCCTGATCCCCGTGGACGTCACAAAGATCAAGACGCTCTACGTCTTTGTCACCATCGGCATCGACACGGCGCACCTCGTCGCCACCGTCGAGCGCAACTTCCCCGCCGGAAAGCACCTCGCCATGGTAGGCACGATCCAGTTCAACGCCAGCATCCACGGAATCAAGGCGCAGCTCGAGGCCGCCGGCTACACCGTCACAATCCCGCAGATCATGCCGCTGTCCAAGGGCGAGATCCTGGGCTGCACCAGCCCCCGCATCAACACGGACGACGTCAACGCCCTCATCTATGTCGGCGACGGGCGCTTCCACCTCGAGTCGGCCATGATCCAGAACCCGCAGCTCCCCGCCTACCGCTACGACCCCTACTCGCGCAAGTTCACGCGCGAGTCCTACAACCACGACGAGCTCCACACGCTGCGCCGCGACGCCATCGCAACAGCCAAGAAGGCCACAAAGTTCGGCCTGATCCTCGGCACCCTGGGCCGCCAGGGGAACCCAAACACAATCGACCGCCTGGAGGCGCGCCTCAAGCACCTCGAGATCCCGTACGTCGTGCTGCTGCTGTCCGAGATCTTCCCGGGGAAGCTGAAGATGTTTGAGGACGTGGGGGCGTGGATCCAGGTGGCGTGCCCCCGGCTGAGCATCGACTGGGGGTATGCGTTTGAGAGGCCGCTGCTGAGCCCGTATGAGGCCACCATCGCGCTCGGGCTGAGGGAGGAGGATTGGGGCTTGCAGAGCGGCTACAGGATGGACTTTTATGCGAAGGAGGGACTGGGCAGGACGAAGAAGGGGGAGCCTCTGCCGGGATTGGCGGCTTAGCCCCGGGGGGCGGGGGTCTTGTATATAAGTTTCCGTTTATTTTTCGGGGGGGAGTAAATAAGGATCCGGATATCCGCCCTCATTCCATGTAGGATGTGAACCATCATTACGCCTACGCCTACGTGAGAAACTGAACTGGGCAAGGGTTGAGCCGATATATACATAAAAGGCAGCGCGCTCCAGAACCTGTAGTAGCAAAATGTCAGCTCCCGTCCTTCGATGTTAGTTCCGGCGGGGTAGGGCGGCGGCGGCGGTCAGGGTCAGGTGTATCGAGTAAGCGAGTATTGGGGTGGGGGCTGGTACCTGAAATGGCCCATGTCCCCCCTCCCCCCTCTAGCTCACCCATCTCGAGGCCCTCCTTGGGCGCGCGGGGGCTTATGGAGGAGGGCGTTCTGTGGTGCCTTATACGTCGAGTGATAGGTCATGACTGAAATGTGATTCGCAACATACACTGAACTTGGAACAGAATATGGGGTTTAAAAGAATTGCGTGAATGTAACTACACGCCTGCCCTGTCCCTACAAACACATAAAAAACTAGACTACAAGGGTATCATTCACATCTCCCCCATCGCCGACTTCCTCTCCTCCTCCAACGCCGCCCTCTTCTTCCTCCGGGCCTCTAGGTCCCTCCCCGCTTTATCCACCACACTCTCAATCTCGCCCTCTGCTTCCTCCGCGCCCGCGCTTCCCCCCTTCCCCTTCTCCTCCTCCTCCTCCCTCCTCATCACTGCCTTCAGCTCCCGCTCCTCCCGCTCCACCACCCCCGCTTCCATATCATCCCCGAGGATATCCCGCAGCACCATACCCGTTACGTAGCGGTATCTCAGGTGTCCCTCTACCACGGCGCCCACATCCACGTTCTCGACCCCACTGACACCCACCTTCTGCAGTCCCGCAACACCCAGCTGGATGCTGCTCGTGCGGTACAGGAAGGCGAGGACATAGTCGCTCTCGGAGTAGACATTGACGCACCTGCCGGCCACGACGGCGCGCATTCGGCGCCACTCGCCAGCGCCCGCCGGCACCGGCGCACCCAACAGCACCACGTTCTCGACGAGCCCAAACTGCCCGCGCTCCGCAAGGCTCAGCAGGCAGCTGTAGATGACCCTTGCGCCGAGCGAGAAGCCGACGAGCGTCACGGGACGCTCGCCCTGCGCGTGGTTGACGAGTGCATCGGCGAGTACCCGGCCGGCCTTCTCGCTGCGCCGCTTGGCAATCGAGAATGGGTTGTCGACAACGCGGGCCATCTTGAGGATTGCGACGGGCCACATGACGGCGCCCCAGAGTGCGGCGAAGACGGTGTGCTTGATGATCTCGGATTTGACGTAGCCCCATGCGTAGGACTTTAGGATTGTGGTTAGGGAGGAGCCGAGGTCGAGGAGGGCGTCCATCTCCCAGCGGAGGGCATACACGTCTGCGTTCTCGTTGAAGCACTTCCACGGGGACGTGACCTCCTCCGGCGCTGTGAGCCAGCCGGAGATGCCAATCGTTACGCGTAGCCGCTCCGCCTGCGTCTGCACGGGTATGAAGGCAAAGTCCTTGACGGCCGCCGCATAGCGCTCCATCATCTCGCCCGTCATCTTTGCGCCGTACGCGCCAAACAGCGTTCCGACGATGGCACCGCTGGACGCAAGGGCGCCGAGATACCCGGCCGCGACAGTACCACCGAGGCCAATACCGCCCATGACACTGCCGACGCCTGCAGCGACGAGGGGCGCTGCGAGACCGCCGGTGACGCCGATTGCAACAGCACCGGCGACGGAGGCGAGACCTACCTTCCACCACTTTCCGGAGCGGGCAGAGTCGGAGCGAGCCTTGGAGGCCTCTTCACCGGACATCAGCGCGGCCTTGACCAAGGCGCTGGCGGTCTGGGTTTCTTGCGCGATAAGGTTTTCGGCTGGGAGGTGAAGGGAAGAGGCGACAATGAGGAGGAGGACGCGGGAGCGGGCGTCATAGCGCTCGAGGGAGAGGAGGAGCAGGAGAAGGGCTTGCAGCAGCATGGGCCCATATCCGTGTGGGAGTGTCGCGGTGAGGGATGTGGGGATCGGGGCGTATATCTCGGGTACCACGGGGGCCTCCGAGGCTATCGTTGAGGCGCGGCGGAGAACCCGGTTCTTCTCCGAGGGATCAAGGTCGGAATGGACAGCTTCGCTGATACGCTGAAGGACGGCAGTCGACCAGGTGTCGAAGGAGGTAAGTGCATTCCTTTTGAGCTCCTTCAGATCCCCGCCCGTCTTCTGCTGCTGCTGCTGCGATTCTGGGGCTTTCTGGGGGGCATTGGGTTCTTTAGGCCCCTCTGGAGCTTCAGCGCTCTTAGACTCCACATTTGGTGGCGGTGGGACGGTCGTCTCGGTGGCCGGCGTGTCGAATATCTCTGTGATGTTCCTGCGCATGCGTTCCATCGCCGTTGTGACGAGCAGTGTGAGTTCTGCACGCTGCTCAGTTGAGAGCAGAGAGACGAGGTCCCGCTCCTTCTGGTCCTCGTTATGGGACATTTTCTGTAGCTTGGTGAGTTTGTGAGGGGAAGGAGATGATGAAGAGGTGAGGAGACGATGGGTGAAGTCGTGATTGAATTTTTATGATGTCATGGTACGTGTTTGTGTCACCCAAAAGCGTCACGGATTGTCACTCGGCCTTGGTACTTATACGGGATGGGTGATACGCTGGATGCGTGGGTAGGGTACCGGATGGTTGATCATTGACAGGTGGAGCTGTTGTAGCGGAGAACTTCATCTGCTGACAGAAAATATAGAATTTAGTTATATGCTATATCCCGGGAATCGATAACACTACCAAAAGACCCATAGCTTCACTCGTAGACGTATTTATGTGCATATATAATTCAAAGGGGGGGTTTTAAACAACAAACCCGGTCGTCCAAACAGTATCGTAGTCGCTGTCCAGCAGAACACTAACTAAGCCAAGACCCATATATCTCCAGCACAACACACCAGCCCTTAACCCTATACAACCCCCACTATCTATATTTCTTGGCATTCCTCGTTCCACCACCTGCCACCTTTCCCATCCCACCTCTCCCATCCCACCTCTCCCATCCACCTTCTTCTTCTCACCCCCACCCCCACCCCCACCCCTCCACTCAACCAACCAACCAACCAACCAACCTTTCATCCATCAACACAAGCTTTCAGAATCTTCGTACTTGTAGTGGTTACTAGCATCTATTAAGATCTTTATAGAGCCCGGAAGGGACAGATGAAATTATTATTGAGGTAAGTTTCTCGACATCCACACAACCCTCAGGAGCCTCGAGCCTGCAGTGGTGTCAGAGTTTGTTGGGATCCTTTTAGGGCCCGAGGCGGGTAGCGGATAGGGTATTGAGGTAAGTTTCTCGCTCTCTCTGTTGGGGCTTTTGCTGTGGGGCTTTTGCTGTTGGGCTGTTGGATTCCGTCTCTGGTCTTTCCCTTTTTCTATTTCATTTCTCTCCCCACACGGCAAGGATTAGTACAAGGTGTACTAGAAACCGCTGCTGGCACTTTCAATATATAATCCAAACTTCTATTCGTACGCAACGACCTTGATAGATATTTTCTAACCCTAGAGAGAGTTGGGTGTTGGGATACAACACGGTGAAGCCCATGTTTTATTACTGACTACGAATGTATAGGTGGGTTGTTGCTACATGTCCCTAGGTGCTTAGTGCTTGTGTCCCGAGACTCAAGACCTTTTTTTTTTCGTTTAATTTATTAACTGACTCAAGCAGGCTCAAGTGTATGGAGGCATCGCTAACTGAATGTAGTGGAATTGACACTATAACATCCAAAAATGGGCAAAATTCAACTTCCCGTTCACCATTTGCGTTTCCCAAATGCTCAGGGAATGCTGTGTGGTTTTGCACAATGATTGACTGAAGCCCTTCTGGCATATATTGTAATGATAGAGTGGCCGGTAGCCTAACTACTTGATGACCACATCGCCCGTAGGCGGCGGGCATAGGTGTCATGCCTGACCGACTACCATAAAGACGGTACGGACATAGATAATAAACCATCTTTTATGCTCATTACAAACTACTGTGCATTACATCACAACAGGGAACCATCTACACCCCTAAACTACGAGGTGCCAAGAAAAACAAACAATTCTTATTATCAAAGAAAAGAAAGAAGCTATATTATTATTGTTATTACTGTTGTTACACTTCAGTAAAGAATACATGGCGTCCCCACCCCAATCGATTTCCACAGTCATTCCGCCTTTACCTTTTTGGTTTTTGTCGGAAGGAGACCGAGAAAGCATATGAGGTCAATGAACCAGTGACCTCACGACTTGCCAAAAGTCCTGGAAACTGTGGAGATGCTCCGGTAAGCGAACGTACACATGCCGCTACGAAATAGTACAGAGACCTACCTAAGGTTCTGGTGCACTCCCAAGAATAAGGAGGTATTCGGTGAGGTTGCAGAGGAAGCGGCAGAATCCACGGCCGCTTCTCCGATGTACCTCTAGCAATGTGAAAATTGCTGGCTATCAAATGGAAGCCCTGGTACAACCCGAATGAGAAAAGAGGAACCCAATGAGGTTTCTGGGCTCTCGAAGGGACCGCAGGATCCACGGTCGCTTCTCCGGTATTCAATGGATCCAACACACAGGAGCACCCAATGTAGGTGAATTATTCTGGGCCTCCCGGTATTCAATGGACCCAACACACAGGGGCACCCAATGTAGGTGAATTATTCTGAGCCTCCCCCGGAGCACAGATCTAGGGGATTTGCCATTTTCCTTGGTGTTCTAATACAGAGGCTGGGCATAACTCTCCCTCTACATAGACATATCAGCTTAAAAGGCCAGTGACATACAAGAGGGGAAACAAAGCCTTACACTCACAAAGCCAAAGAAATGGCTGGCCTCCCAAGGATGTTCAGGAAGCCTGAAGTCTTGGCCACGCCTGGTCTAGTCCTAAACAAAATTCATTAGTTAGGATTATGTCGATGATGGCAAGAAAATATCAGAGACATACTGTCTTTCTTAGCCTATCACTCCCAGCCACTCAACAGCCTTGATGAGAAGCATTGGTGGGGTGAGGTTGGAGTGTAATAGACACTAATTCTATTACCAGGGTTGATTCAAATCTTCGGATAGTATCAGCACTTACGATATAGCAGCCAACTGAAGAAGAAATACTCCAGGGAGATGAGGTTGTGCAACAGGGACCCACAATATTGTGGAAGTAGTTGGGTTTGGAGAGAAACGATGGTTATTCCAACTACTCCCTGATGGGCAGAGCATGGGGAGTATTAGAGTGTAGAGGTAGGTCGATACTCTCGATAAAAGATGATTCTTCTGGTCTTTATAAGGTGTAGAAGCTGATTCTTGTCATCACTGGAGGGCCAGAAGGTGGGGGTCTGATATGAGGGATCTTAGAGTGGCCACGTGGACTGAGCGTTACAGAGGGAAAGGAATTTAGGGAATACAATACTGTGTCCAGTTCAGAGAATTCCCCGCACAATTGCGTGTATCAATAGCGCTTGTATACAAGCACTAGGCGGTTCGGGAGGTCGGATATGGGGGTATTTTGAGCTTAGGCCGGCCTATTGGAGACCCTGACCTGGTCCGTTCATTCTAGAATTCATGCGCATACTCCATACTATTAGGTCGGCTCCAAAAGAGCCGTTCCAATAGCTTTAAGAGAGTCTATGCTTCAGAAATAGATATGGGCTCTTTTTTCTTTTCTTTTTTCTTTTTTTTTTGAGGGGGGGGGGTTAGTTCTTATGAACCTACCCTATTTTACCGAATAGGCTAACCGGAAAATCGAAGCCAGGCGCGTGTGGCCTTATGCGCGAACCCAAATTTCATCTGGCCTACGGGCGGGCCTACTAAGCAGAATTACATGGTTTGCTCTTAGTAGTGTGTTATGTCTTCCTGGACTTACTCCTTGCTTTATGGTTTACTCATGTTCGGCGAGGTTTAGTACGCTTGCATAACTAAATAAACTGAGTATGATGGCGGTTGATTTGCTTGGCCGTGTTTAGCCATGAAACCTTTCCAGAGTCACTGGAAATCACTCGTCATTTCATTACACGTATCTGCAATTGGGTGGAGGGGGACCTTGGTTTCCAGATTGCATGCTATTCACACGATCGAGCCTTGTCGTCAACCCGATTCCTTGAGACCGCTGCATACGTGTTTGTCGGCTTCTCCCCCTAGTACATACAAACCCCATACAATATTAAGACCCGCCGTACACTACCCCCCAGAACAGAAACCCTATTAAAAATAGTACAACTGGGCGGTCAAGTGGTACTGTTTGCCACTAACTGCAGCATGTCTCTAAACACCCTGAGGCTCCGAGTCTGGTCCTCCCAGGGTGCATGCGCACATGCATGGCTGCCGCTGGGTGTCGTCCAGTATTAGCCGCCGCCCCGTCTCCGGGGCCCCGGGCAAAGGTCTTTACAGTCCCTCCCGGTCTATCATCAAACCCACCATGTTGTGAAAGGAACGGCGCACTTGTGATTAATAATTTGCTGGTGGTATGAAGTGTGTATGTACGACCGAAAGAGCTAATTGCCATGACCAGAATTGCATAATAGTTATTTGAATTGATCGGCGGTAGATGGATAAGCCACAACCCCAGCTTGCAATCTCCTCGGATGAGTGATTTGTTGGGGATTGCCACGAGGACTTTTCTTCTTCTCAAAAGGGAAGTGGGGGACGGGGGGAGGCTGGAGCTGAAGATTCCTGTCCTGTCTCAAATTTCGAGGACCAGCACTGCCCAGGTAGAGTACATGCGCGTGTACCTGCATATATACCGCCAAAGCTCAATCCTTCATTGGACAAACAGCGGGAGCTAGCCAGTTTATTGTCAATGCCTTGATAAGCGCCCGTCTTGGCGCACTGCCGAGTCCGCGCGGCAGTGATTCAGGCGTCCAATATCCACCACGGCAAATTATGCATCAACCCGGTAACAGCCCGGTAACAGCGTTTGCGCCGAAGCTTCAGCCCCGGTTGTTGGTGCCTTGGGCGTCTGGGCATACGCAGATCATGACGGACAAAGCTCACTTATCACATACATATAAGTACTTCCATGCTGTACTCCATAATCCTCTACACACAATTTAAAGAACCCAGCCAGCACGATAGCATAGCTCAAAAAAAAATAGAAAGAAAGGACATATATCTACAGCTACAGCTTTCTAGACCATACACGAGACCACCTCCACCTAAAAACAGAGCTCACCATGTCCTTCCAATGCTTCACCTGCCCCACCCGCCCCAAGTTCAGCACCATCCAGGCGTTCCGATCCCACGGAGTGACCTCCCAGTACCACTCGCCCTGGCCCTACTGTAGCCCCTGCTCGCGCAAGTTTGTCTCGGACAGCGCACTAGACTCCCACCTGTTCGACTACCACCGGCCCAGCAAGCGCACCCGCTACACAATCGACTCGACGGGCCAGGTGCAGTACCACACGACGCCGACGGCCCCGGACGTCAGCCAGTTCCGCTGCTGCGACTGCGACAGGGACTTTTGCGACGAGATATCGCTCAACCAGCACCTCCGCGACAAGGTGCACGAGAAGCAGCCCACGGCGCTCGTGGGCTTCATCTGCAAGCCGTGCGGCAGGACCTTCCGTGATAGCCGCGCGCTCAGCCAGCATATGAACTCGGTGAAGCACAAGCCGTTGGTCGAGGAGCTCAGGTGCATCACGGGCGGTTATTGCGAGAGGGGGTTCACGTCGCCGTCGGCAATGCTGCACCACCTCGAGAGCGGGTCGTGTCCTTCCGGCGTCCACAGGCGCAAGATTAACCGCCTTATCAGAGAGAAGGATGTGGGAGGTATCATCACCTCCCAGGCCGACGGCCCAGGGGGGATAATCAGTGACGGTGATGACAGCAGCAGCAGTGACAGCTGGGGCTTCGACGACGATGGCAGTGAGGTTTCTTCGCCGGGTTCTGATAGAAGCGGGGTGCTAGTCCACACCTCGAGCACGCAGGGAGGTGGCACGGTCGCTCTGTTCAGCTCTCCCGGGGGTGCTCTAACCCCGGTGTCGGATGGCCAGCTGAGTATTGACATGGAGATGCTTTCCCTCGTCGAGGGGGAGCAAAAGTGCCCTCTGTGTCCAGCAACTAGAACCCGAACATTCTGTAGTCCCGGTGCCCTGCTGCAGCACTTGAACTCGGTCGCCCACGCAGCGCCAATCTACCATTGCCCATTAACGCTTGCCGCGGAGGGTAAGGGGGACATGAAAGAATTTACAACCCTGAGCGGCATGACCCAGCATCTGGAGAGTGGGGCTTGCAAGGGCGGGAAGAAAACATTCATGAAGGCGGTGCTCTTTGTGAATGAGAAGCTGAGGGAGCTCGGGTTTGGGGATATGAAGCTAATCACTTGATGTGCGTTCGTTCTTTTTTCTTGAGCGGAGCGAGTGACCATAGCATGGAGCTGTGTGTGTGTTTGTGTGTGAGCGATATGTATAACCTGGTGATCTTTGTGAGCAGATCTGGTTTGTGACATCTTGACCGCATGTGTACTTGTTTTTTTTGTGCATTTCTATCTATTGTGAATTAGCTCTTATTATAAATTGATACTCCTCCTCCTCCTATAAACCCAGCAGAGATTCCTTAAATTGTAGACATTGACAAGGGAGCAGAGAATGAGTCCCATCCATACCGTTAGAGCATTCGATCGTGGGGATTTATGAGTCACGTCTCCGTGTACAGTCTCCCACCGCTATAACGAGCGTGCATATTGGACTGTACAGCAGATTATTCAACTCAATTCTTTGCTGAAAAAAAAAAAGAAGCTGGCCCAAGTGGCTAATATTCGGTATGGTGGCATTTGTTACAGACTGTATGTTGTATACGCCGGGTTACATACGCTAGAGCTCCTTAAAGCCTAGCCGCTCCGACAACAGCGGCCTTTACCATAGCCCACACCGCCAGAGGTCTCCAGACGCTGGAACCGCCCGCCAAGACGCCTGGTGAGACCCCCGGACACACCCTCTCTACGCCAACTACCAACCTACATCCGCTCATGGCCCGTCAGACAAAATAGCCCAGCCGGCAAGCCGGAAACAGGAGCCCACAGATTAAAGCGTTTCTCGTCTGATATATCTCTATTAAAGCAGTACTTCTGGGCACTCCAGCTGCTATCTAGTGTCCAGTGCAGTGTGTGCCAAAGGTATCCACCGCCACCGTCTGGCTGGGGACTCGTATCGTGCAATGCAGTTCTTGGGTTTCTTCGCTGGGCAGGCAGTTGTGGGAATAATGCGCGACAGACATATCGGGTCCCCCTCAACACCGCGGATTGTCTACCGTACGCCCAGGTGGTGGGGTAACGGGATTGTTCCTCGTCGAGCGCTGGCTGTGTATCAAGGGTTCCGCGTGGTAGCAACCCAGTGATAGTTAGGGCCTATGTCCACCTCCGCTGCAGGTTCGAGTTTCTTGGAGCCTGTGTCCTCCGGTCGGAAAAGAGCCAGTAACGGTTCCAAAGACTGAGGGTGGAGGATACTGCAAGAACACACACCCTCACTATATATCCAGACCCCTCTAGTAACTCCCGTCTGGAGCCTTCAATGGCCCCACAGCTAGACCGAAAGGCTCCGCCTTCTGCCATGCCAACCCTAACTAAAAATGTACCTGTATGTACTCTTGCCAAGAACGTTCCTAGACCGGGTGTGCATTTCTGGGAACGGATGCGGGATCGCCGGAACGGTGGTTGTATGTGTTCTAGCAGCTAGCCACAAGTAGTTGCCCTGCCCATTCCCCATTGGTCAACAACTGCTACATCCGCGCAAGTCAAGTCAAGTGTTAGCCACAGAAGAGTTTCCTGCACCCTCGATAATACACCCAAGGGCCAATGATCGCACCAACCACTTGCCAAGCCACAAAGCCACAACCCCCACCAAAAGCAACCCCTAACCCCACCCCTAACCCCACCCCTGTCGTTCGTCTGCGGCTCCCGCAAAAACTCTTCGCGCACTAGGCCCAACCTGTAAAACAATCAATTGATGGCTGTCATAAACACCCTCACAGTCACCACCTCTTGAGTCACGTCAACAGAGCAGAGCAGGAGAGAGAGAGAGAGAGAGTGATATAAAATCTCCACCCTCAATCCTCAATCACAAAACCAGCACCCTCAATTCAATTGCTCTCCACTCTCCCCCCTCCCCTCTGCCCTCCCCCCACCCCCCTCCTAGAGTTCACAATGGCACTCCACATATCCTCCAAGCGTCTCCTCCTCCCTACCCTCCTCCGTCCCGCACGTCAGCTCCAGCTCCAGCTCCGTCTGGCGTCTAGCCTCTCCAACGCCGTCAAGGCCGAGATCCTCGTATGTCCCCCCCCCCTCCCCCTTCAATTGGGCTCTGAGACTGACTTGACGAATTGCTCCCAGCACGAGAGTACCCACCCGTCGCACGACCCTGCCGCAGACTCGGGGTCTGCCCGCCTCATTGCCGAGCACGAAAAGTACATGGTCGCGACATATAGCAGGCCAACGACAGTCTTCACAAAGGCGGACGGCAGCCACCTGTGGGATCTGGAGAACCGCCGCTATGTTGACTTTACCGCGGGCATTGCCGTCAATGCGCTGGGGCACAACGATGAGGTGTTTTTGAGCGTCATGGCAGAGCAGGTGTGTCCCCTTCATCCACTCCCCCCTACCAGAGCTGACACGGCCCCATAGGCCAGCCAAATCATCCACACCTCCAACCTCTACCACAACCTCTGGACCGGCGAGCTCTCAAAGCTCCTAGTCACCACCACCCGCTCGCACGGCGCCTTCGCCACCGCCTCCCGCGTCTTCATCTGCAACTCCGGCTCCGAGGCCAACGAAGCGGCCCTCAAGTTTGCGCGCAAGGTGGGCAAGCAGGTAGGCGGCGACAGCAAGACGGGCCTCGTCTCGTTCCACAACTCCTTCCACGGCCGCACAATGGGTTCCCTCTCGGCCACGCCAAACCCTAAATACCAGGCCCCCTTCGCGCCCATGGTCCCGGGCTTCCAGTACGGCGCGTTCAACGACGTTGCGGCCATCCCCCAGCTCGTGACGGAGCAGACATGCGGCGTCATCGTCGAGCCCATCCAGGGCGAGGGCGGCGTCAACGTCGGCACCGCCGAGTTCCTGGTGGCGCTGGCCAGGCGCTGCCGCGAGGTCGGCGCGGTCCTCATCTACGACGAGATCCAGTGCGGGCTCGGGCGCACGGGCGATCTGTGGGCGCACCAGTTCCTGCCGAAGGAGGCGCACCCGGACATCCTCACCATGGCCAAGGCGCTCGGAAACGGCTTCCCCATCGGCGCCACGATGGTCAACGACTTTGTCGCGGAGAAGATCCTGATTGGCGACCATGGCACCACGTTTGGCGGGAACCCGCTCGCGTCCCGTATCGGCCACTATGTGTTTAGCCGGCTCAGCGACCCGGCGCTGCTCAAGGGCGTGGAGGCCAAGGGGCGGCTGTTCAGGAGCCGGTTCGAGGCCCTGAGGGAGAAGTATCCGCATGTTGTGAGGGAGGTGAGGGGGCGGGGACTGATCCTGGGGTTGCAGATGGAGAGGGACCCGAAGGAGCTCATCAGGGAGTGTAGGGAGAGGGGACTGCTCGTCATCACGTGCGGGACCAACACGGTGAGGTTTGTGCCGCCGCTGGTGATTGGGGAGGAGGTCATTGAGGAGGGGCTGGCCATCTTTGAGAAGGCCATGGAGGCGTGGGTCGCTATGGAGTAGGTAGTATAGTCTGTAGACTAGCAGTTAGTATAGCTTAGTTAAAAATTGGGGTGTTTCTGTTTGCCGTAGAACTAGCGAGCGAATAAGATTTGTGTTCTTCTTCTTGTTACTCTTTCAGCGCTTTGGTGACATGACAACTTTACGTCGAAATAATCATTTCCGGCTCAACTATCATTTCTCCACAGAATATCACTCGAATCACCATTACCGACCAGCCACATCTCCAGCCACATCCGATCCTTAAAAAAACGCCTTTCTGCCCCGGCCCGCATCTTCACCACAGCCCGGTCAATATAAACCAACCACCACAACCACAACCAAACCCGGCACTCCCCCACAAAACAAATGCCCACCGACACCCCCGACATGAGCGCCTTCCTCCCGCCCGTCAACCGCGCCATGCGCACGCTCGACCGCTCCTTCTTCACCAAGACCGTCCCCCTGGCCGCGGCGCACATCTTCGACGCCCAGAACATCACGCGGTTCCAGAAGGAGTGCGCGGGCGACGTGCTGCGCCTCCCGCGCACAAAGACCATCATCACGGACGGGGCGCGGAAGCTGCTGCTGCTGAGGCCGGAGGTGAGGTTCGACGGTAGGTACGGTTTGCTGCGTGTGGACTTGGGGCACTGATGGATGGGCGGGTGCGTAGATTTGTCCACGGCGGGCGAGGGCACCAGGGCATATGTGGCGAGTAAACGGGCGGAGCTGCTGCCGTATACGCTGAAGATGACATATAATGACTGGAGCTACCGTGAGTCTTCCTCTCTCTCTCCTCCGCCTGGCTAACCCCCACCACAGACGACATCATGTCCGCAATCCTGCCCACAGAGCTCATGTCCGAGGTCCCCCAATCCTTCGCCCAAGCCGGACACCTAGCGCACCTGAACCTCCGCGCCCACTACGCGCCCTACAAGCACCTCATCGCATCCGTAATCCTCGACAAGAACCCGCGCATCAAGACCGTGATCAACAAGCTCGAAGACGTCGGCGCCGAGTCCGAGTTCCGCACCTTCCCCATGGAGCTTCTCGGCGGCGCCGCAGACACCACCGTCGAAGTCTCCGAGAGCGCCTGCTCCTTCCGCTTCGACTTTGCCAAAGTCTACTGGAACACGCGGCTCGGCGACGAGCACGCCCGCGTGTGGGGGCAGTTCGGCGCGGGCGAGGCCATCTGCGACGTCATGGCGGGCGTGGGCCCGTTCGCTGTCCCGGCCGCGAAGCACCGCCGCGCAGTCGTCTGGGCATCCGACCTCAACCCGGACAGCTACAAGAGCCTCGTGGCCAACATCGCCGCAAACAAGACCGCACACCTCGTCACCCCGTTCTGCCGCGACGGCCGCGAATTCATCCGAAACTCGGCCCACGAGCTCTACCGCCTCGCCAACACCGCACCAATCACCATCCCTGCGCCGCCCGCGAGAGCTAAGGCTGCCCCTGCCGCCCCGCCACAGACGATCCCCCGCCCCCCCGTCTTCTCACACTACGTCATGAACCTGCCCGCCTCGGCGATCGAGTTCCTGGACGCCTTCCGCGGCGCCTACAGGGGCCTCGAGCACCTCTTCCCCGACGGCGCGCAGATGCCACTGGTACACGTGTACTGCTTCCACAAGAGCCCTGAGCAGGAGGCGACGGCGGCGGCGGCGGTGGCCCGCCGTCTGGGCGCCGCTATGGGCTGCGACATGGACCGCCCCGATAGGGGCGTCAGCCTCGTCCATGTCAGGGTCGTCAGCCCGAATAAGGTCTACTACTGCGTGAGCTTTAGGCTCCCGCGGGAGGTGGTCTTTGCGGAGGGATAGGTTGCGGGGGGAGGGGGGGGGGGTTCCGTTTATTGTATGTAAGTATGTACGTATGTAGATGCTAATAAATAGACTGCGGCCCGTTTTGCCTGGTATCGGCGTGCTAGCTAGCTCATTGGGGACTCTAATCTGGTATGTTTTAATTTGTTTCCACTGACATTGATACTGTGATGCCAAGCCCGAGTGACGGCCCGTGACTCGCCTTCCCACCCGCGACCTCCGCCGGGGGGTACCAAGCACATTTCACCGCAAGTGAGGGCAGCGGACATGCAAAACAGAACCCATAGGGAGCGAAAAAGGATGACTGAAAAACGGACAGGCACATACATGTATGTAGTAACCCGGCTCCAATTTTTTTTAGTTCTCGGGGTCATTTCACTACTTGTGAAGTATATGTACTTAGCTATTTACTACGCAATATAACAAACATCACCAAACATGGAAAAACGCCCCCCCCCCCCAAAAAAAAAAAAAAACAGAAAGAAGAAACAGCGGCTACTCATCCATTCTTTTTACTACCCCCACGACGACAACCGCCCCGTCTACAACTACTATACAGCACTATCCTACCATTTTCCAGACAACAAAGCACCAAAATCTCTTAAGGGGTTGGGGGGGGCTATTCTAGAAAGGATTAGTGCTCCAAGAGGGGACACGGCTATGGGCGCCGCGCCTCGGCTGCGGGAGGGCCCTGCTGCCAGGGATAGTTCTTGCGCCGTCGCTCCCGGCGAGGTTCGGGGTGTAGCTGCTGTATGCGTTGCGGACGCCGGCGGCGGCATTGCCGTAGAGCGTGTGGTGCTCCAGTCTTGGGAGGGCGTGGATTCCAGGGAGGGTGTGGATGCCCGGGAGGGTGGTGGTTGCGGGGGGGGTGGCTCCGGCATCGTAGGGAGGGTGGGCACCGCCGTGGTTGAAGATGGGGGCTCGGCCGGTGGCGTAGGAGTTCCCGGTGGGGGTGAAACCGTGGTGGTGCTGGGGACCACTCTGGCCGCGGTCCTGATAGTACTGCCCTCCGCTTGGGTGACCAGGTCTTCCGTTGGGATTGTTGGCCCCGGCGGTGTCGCTGTAGGTTCCGCAGTTCAGTGCTCTGGTTCCCGGCTTTTGCTCCGTGTTGAGGATGTTGACGGCGCCGTTGCTGCTACCGGCTAACTGGTCGAACCTTGGGTAGTTGTTTGTGCTGTTCCATTGGGGTCTCGCTCTGTTGAGGGTCCTGACCTCCAGTACCGAAATAGGGGCGGTTTTGCCTGCCTGGGTTGGCATGTTCTCAATGCTCGAGTGGTGGGCATGCCCCCTGATATAAGGCGCGGGGTAGCCCCCAGCAGCCTG
The DNA here is from genome assembly GCA_024713795.1 of Morchella sp. 2015-shanyang. Lineage (NCBI taxonomy): Eukaryota > Fungi > Ascomycota > Pezizomycetes > Pezizales > Morchellaceae > Morchella > Morchella sp. 2015-shanyang. The sequence continues at coordinate 1,429,998 of JAMGZB010000010.1, forward strand.
GACATTGTACTGGCTATTGTTACTAGTAGCGGGCTCTAGGGGTGTGATTTTCCTTTTACGAAGGTCAGAGACGGAGGCATAGGGGGATTTAATTAGGCCCCGAGCTCCCTCTTGCCCGTCCATCTGCACTTGAACACCATCTCCGCGGGCAAACAGAACCGGCGTAGACATGTGGCGGGCAACCTTTGGGGCATTCAAGGCCGCCATTGCCGGCCTGGCGGGTGTTTCCAAGCTTGCACTCATGCCCAAGAGCTTGGTTGGGGCATTTGCCGTGCCGACCCCGGGGTTGACAATCACTGCCGGAGCCATAGGCCTGGGAGGGGAAATTTCCGGGCGAGGAAGGCGCTTGGCACGCTTTTTGATGTTTGTGTTTAGATCGCTGTCCAGGTCGGCGGTGGCGTGCCGCATCGAGGGCGGGCCAGCGGCCGGCTCGAAGAATGGGACGATTGGCTTGGTGAGCCCGTATATGCTGGGGCCACGCCCCTGGGTGTATTGAGGCGTCATGTACTTGTGCCATGCGGGAACATCGACCTTTGCGGCAGTCGGGGGCCCCGCGGGGAGGAGGCTTTCGGTCGATGACGAGGCCGCGTTATTGCCGCCGACTGGGCCATTGCCGAGACGGCCGTCCTCCAATGCTCCCGGGTCGTCTTCGGTATCGTCACCGGTTCCTTCTGCATCGTCCTCCTCGGTCCCGTCTGCGCTTTCGAGTGGTGTGCCCCCGAGGCTTGACCTGCTGCACCATTTCCTGTCGCTGGCGCCCCGGACGGTGATTGCGTGCCGGGCTTTCTTGATGACCCATTTGACGCCCCAGTTGCTCTCGCAGCGCTTCAGGTCGGGGAACTCCTGGGTGAGCTTCTCCACATTGTCGGGGTGGTTCTCGGCGCGCAGGTGTAGCGGGGTTGTGGCGGTCTGCGGGTTCTCGTCGAGGAACGGTACTATAATCTCCTGCGCACGGCTCTATCGGGCGACATTTATTAGGAAGGGGAAGCAAAAAAGATGGATTATGTGGATGGAACTTACGTATAGATAGTGCCATTTACTGTTTGCATACCCGAGCGCAGCCCGGCCCTCGGCGATATTCGGGAAGCGCATCAACGGACGTGGGATAACGTCGGCCGCACCAGGACCCTCCTCTCCAGCCGGTTCGGCGGCGGCGGCGGCGGCGGCGGCGGTGATGGGGCTTTTGGGAGTAGTTGGGACCAATGCCGGGGGAACGAGGGGTAGAGCGGCGACTGGGCCGCCCAATTCAGGCTGCGGTGCCTGCTGGACATTGTTTCGCGGGGTCGGCCCCGCGATGATGTCGGATCTCTTCTGGTAAACCGGTGCCCCCATGAAGCTGGAGACGAGGACATAGTCTGGGAAGTCTGGGTGCTTCAGTTCGCGTTGTTTTACTTGCTGGTTACTCATTGTGGGTAACAAGATGCTGAGCTGCCAAGTTAACGGAGCCCTTCTTCTTTTTGTTTGTTTGCTTGCTTGGTGGTTCTCTCCTCTTTTACTCACGGGATGGAAAAAAGATGGGAAAAAGATGAAAGGTCGGTGGGGGGGCGGGGGATGTGGTGAATATCAACACAAAGGCAAGTGTAGCGGTAATGTAGAATGGAAGGCGAAACCCACCTGAAAAAGGAGGGGTGGTGGTGGTGGTGGTGGTGGTGGTGGGGTACCATCTACCATTCTATGTGACGGGCCGGGGAGGGGCGCGCTCTACATTCTAGTTCTGCGTTCTGCGACGCCCCCCGTACGCAGACTTTTCTATGCATCTGGGGGCGCTCAACGACTGTTTCTGCTCCACCCCTCCCCGCGAGGAGGGGCTTTGGGTGGCTATATCTGGACATGTTCAATTCAGATATATGCTTAGATTCTGATACGATACGCCGGCTGCAGACGCCCGTGCGTGGGAGGCGTTGGCTGCGGTACCATACAATGATCTGGACCATCTGCAAGCCTTGCGTGTGTGTGGGTAGCCACGGCTATGTTGGTCGGTCGTATATATGCAGGTACATGAGCACATACTACATCATCAGGCAGCCACACATGCAGTCACGCCCGTTGTTGTGGGTCGACGGTGAGTATGGAGGTAGGTATTGTGATAAATGCTGTGGCTTCTTGGGTCTAGCTAGGTCAACAATGTGTACACCCAGTGGCTATCGATATATCCGTAAAGAACGTATACCCATTGCCCTCTGGTACGCCAACAGCCATCCATGACTACCTCCCCATCATTACCAAATTCACCCAATCCAGCTCATCCCGAGCCTGCACATGTACCGTCCACACACACACGCCTTTACCATGCCCAGCCTTGTACCCCCGTCCCCACAAACGGGCACGCATTTACAAAGATCTGGCGGTGCGTTACTATCTATGTAGCTAGTATATGAATGAATGGGGTCTAGGGGGGCGTAAACTACAGGGTCTGGAGGGCTATATCTACGACACATTACGATGACCTCCCGGCGAACAGGTGGACCTACTATAGCTAGCTTAGAAGACCATGTCCGGCCCTGTTGGTGGGGTAACAGCTCTAGCTTTCCTCCTCGTCCAGGCCTAGCACAGACCTAGAGTCCTTTACGGAGCCGGCGCAGTTGCTATCTCTTCACTTTGCGCACAGTTGAGGCGGCTATGTATGCTATGGGGTGCGCTGGGTATCTTGAAATGGGAAGGGAAAGGTCTGGAGGGCTGTCGGGCTTCATGGGGTTTATGTGGGGCGGGGCAGGGTGTGGTTTGATTGGGGATATACTGCTAGAGGTAGAGGGTACGCACGAGAATCGGGAATATCATGGGGGCGTGTTTACACGCCGACAAAATGCTCAAACCAACGGGGTGCTCTATGAAGTTTTGAAGCGACTGTAATGGACCATAACACTACCTCCACAAGTGCTGGGATCAGTTAAAAAAGCCCACCCCATCACAACCTCTCACTCGCGCCCAACGTCTCCCACTCCAGTTACCCGGTCGGCCACCACCACCGCCGCAACTGCCGTCCCGTGAGCTCGGACCCCCCCGGATCTGTGCAGGGGTGCAATCTTATTTCGAGCCGCAGTAAATCAATCATGCAGCACAGGAGATGAGATTTCCTGTTTTCTGCTGCATCATGTTAGTATGTAGGGGGGGGGGACGTTGGGTTGCGCTAGAGTAGAGTAGGTAGGTACATGTACATGTAGCTTGGATTTGTCGCAGCTGTCAGGGACAACCGGGGGGGGCTATTTTTGTCGCGTTTTTTTTTCTTGTTTGAGCCCCCAACCCCTAACCCCCGCCGGCGACGCACATAATAAAATATAACGGACACAGCGTGACAGGAGGGCGTGGTACCGCTGGACTCACTCAATGTCACACGTACATACATGTATGTATAGTACCCCCCTGGTTATTACTTGGGTTAGAGCATTTCGGAGGTATTACCCGGCTTCATGGCGTCAGCTAGATACATACTGTTGGATCGTTTCTGTATCGGGGGTGTTGGGAGGATCTGACTGCACAGCCCCCAGATGGGTGCAGAATATTAAATGGGGGTGTGTGTGAGGTGAGCCATAGATAGAAGAGGATCTCATCGCATCATCATCGCTTGCAGCAGCAGTAGCAACAACAACAACATGGGCAGTAAACAAGCTCAGAGGAGGGGAAAGGAAAGAGGGATGGGTGTCATATAAACAGTGGACCCCCCTCCCCACCTCATCTCGTTTCAAGCTTCAAGGACGACGACAGGACGTACCCACGACAAACAACCACCGTTGCATACATACATACATTCCTGTCCCTGTAAATTTACGCAAGACAGGCCGTACGTACAAAACTCGACTGGCGCTACACTGAAATTGTTTCTAGCTGCTGGTCCCCCTGCAATAACACACACTTTTATTGTCAGTTCCCGGTACTGCAGTTACGCTAGGGGGTTGGTTGTTTGGTACTTGTCGAACGACTGTAGACGAAACCGACATCGACATTGACATGCAGCCCTCCCGTCGGCCAGCGATTCGGTCACCACACCGTCCTCAATCAACTTCAACTGCACACGGCCGTTCTCCATCATCATCTTCTGTCGAATCGACATCTTCGAATGCAACTTTGACTGCCCGTGATAACATCATCACGAACACGCCCACGCCGAATACCACCACCACTACCATCATCTCCACCATCACTCCTACTCTCACTCCCACTCCCACCACTACTCTTGCCCCTACTCCTACTCCTGCTCCCACTCTCGCCCCTACTCCTACTCTCACTGCTACTTCCACTCTTGCTGCTGCTGCTCCTGCTCTTCCTTCCATCATCAACAGTAACAACAACTTTTCAAACAATAACTTCACAAGTACCTTTTCTAGTACCACAAACACTACGCTCCTCACTGCAGCCACATCTGCATCTGCATCTGGATCCATCCCCTCAACAATCAAGCTCCTCACGCCTACGCCCACAACACCCCCAATGTCAGCTGGCGCACAAGGTTACTTCGAGCCTATGCTCACCCGTACACAGTCCTCGCAACCTTCACCCCCTCCATCTTCCACCTACGCGATGCATGCCTCCTCACGCAAGAGGTCTGCCACCGCGCCCTCTCCCGCCTCGCCCCCCATCTCCACCGCCAATACCGTCGTCATGGCCGCCACACCCACACCAAGCACCCCCTTCTCCACCTCCTCCCCACCCACCCCGCACGCGATACCACATCCCCCGCAGCCACAGCCAACACCCTCAACCCCAGTCTACACCGTCACCACCCCCGCCTCTGCCGGAAAGGAGAAGAAGGAGTCGGCAAAGAAAAAACTCTTCTCGAAGCCCGCGCGCATCGGTACGCCCACAATGGACAAGGCCCACAAGCCGCCGCCGTCGCCAAACAAGCTCTCCAGCATCTCGCCCTTGCCCTGGATGACGCCGTCCGCGGCTGCCCTGGCCGCCGCCGTGTCTGGCAACGACCGGAAAACGTCCTTCTCGAGCATGGCTGGGTCAACACTGACGCTCGTGGCGGCGCCAGGCGAGTCTTCGCCCTTTCTGCATAGTAGCTATAGCTCCTCGCCGCCACCAAAGGACCACCACTCCCACAAGCCCCATTTCCTCCGCCCGAGGAGAGATAAGGACCACCACCACCACAGCGGGATCACGTTCTCGTCCAGCAGCTCAAATAGCAAGGCCATCTCCGCCGATGGTGGCTCGCTGTACTCGTTTGGGCCCGCGTCTCCCTCCGCCGCCGCCTTCAAGTCGGAGCTCAAGCAGAGCATCTCGGGCATCGACCTCAGCAGCGCCAAGAAGAAGTCTGCTGCTGCCGCCGCCGCCGCCGCCGCCGCGGCCGCGACATCGTGGGACGACTTTGACCCGACGCTGGTCATCACGGCCGACACAGCGTGGCCAATCCTCTGTTCGCGCGTTATCCCGCTGTTCAAGTCGGAGCCCCTGACAAACACAGTTGAGGATCTGAACAAGCTTGTGGCGCTGCACATCCGCCGGTGTATCGAGCTGCGCAATCCGCTGAAGATCATTGATGATGTGCGGGACCTGTTGGACTCGGGAATGCGACTGCTGGATCCGGGGTTGCTGGATCCGGGGCTGAACGACGAGAAGAGTATTCCAAGGCTGGTGGAGGTGTGGAGTACGTTGTTTGGGAGTGTGCTGCCGTATTTTGAGGCGGTGTTCCTGCCGCTGCAGCGAGAGCTGAGGGAGGGAGGGGAGCTGAGGGAGACGGTGGGGAGGGGGTGGGATGTCAGGCGGCTGGTGCTCATGGTGTTTAGGGACTCCGTGGTGCTGCCGCTGTTTTCGAGGCTTCGAGGTAGGAGAGTCATGGTCCTTGTTTATTGGCGATTATACTGACGGTGGGAATAGTTCTCTTTAGCTCCCTCAGCTTCGACTTCTCGATGGCGCAGAGCGACATCACGCATAACGCGGGGCGCATGCTGCAGTGTATATCCGTGCTGTCTGGCGTGTTGACGGAAGACGAGGCACAGGAGAGGATCGATGAGCTGGCCAAGACGCTGAAGCATAACTGGCTCAGCCGCGGCAGGACGGGCAGGAACAGGAGAGGGTTTGTGGGCACGAGGAGTGTTAGGGCTGTGGTGGGGTGAGGGAGAGGGAAACTTTTATGTTTTGTATAGGTAGTTTGCTTTTCTTATTTTTATTTTTTTTTATTTTCTTTTTGCGGGGCTTTTTGTTTTTTTCCGGACTTGGATCTGGGCTTGGAATACTGGGCTGGGGCTATTACTGGACTGGTGCTAGAAGATTGACTCGGTGGGGGGGTTACGGACTTGGGTTACGGGGGGAATTCTTTTTTTAAAGCTCATATTCATATTCGTAACAGGTATCATTCTTTGGTGTTCATAACGGTGGAGTGGGTTCGGTGTCTTTTTTTCTTTTTTTTTTTTTTTTTTTTACTTGCATGTTTTTTTTTGTATTATTAGGTTTGTTTTGTCGTATGTTTTTTTTTTGTTGGGTTGAGTTTTTTTTTTTTTGCTGCTTTGGTTTGCGGGGTGCGTGCTAGCTGGAAAAGTGGACGGGGGGGCGCTCTGGTACTTAGTTATATATACATATATGAGATGCTGCCGTGGTGCTGGTTATCTTGGGCTCTTCATCTTTTTTTTCTCTCTCTTTTTGTTTTTTTACTGGGAGTATGGATGGGTGGGGGGGTTAGATCGGCTGTTTTTTTTTTTTTTTGCAATACCGTACACGAGAACCGGTGCCGATAGACGAGTGAGGGGCTGTGACGGGGATGTGTAGCTTCCATCCATCTCGGCCCAAATGTCCGTTCTGAGCCAGCCCAGTTGCTTCTCCGATTGACTGCCGGAACCAAAGTGCCCCTCGCTCAAACTACGGGCTAGCACTCTGACCGAGGGTGGTTTCTATCGGGCGGCTGGTAGGTAGTAGGCTTGCATCCACAGACGCAACAGAGGCGGGTGAAGTCGTGACGCCGCGGGCCACGGTGGGTGCGGTGCCTCTCTACCGCCCGGTTATACACCCCACACACAACGTAGCCAGCAAGAATAGGGACAGGAAATCAATTGGAATTAACATCTTTGCTGTGCGTGTGTTCGTTCTTACATAACCCCCTCCCCCCTCCCTTACCTACCGCCAGACACCCTGTCCGGTATGCACAAGGTGGGCAGAAACTACCCGGGTAGGCCAGTCACTAGCTATAGGTTACTCATGTCCCGCCTCAGCGCGGGTAAAACCTTACAGACACCCAAAATGTGTGACCAGGCAGAGTCTCTTACTGCCCGGGTTACAAAAGAGCCCAGGCTATGCACGTCGAGTGATATCCCATGCCCCCCCCCCCCCCCGGGGTTCCCGTCCGATGGCTGCCCGCACAGCCCACGCGGCTGCGACCAGCGAGAGACTATGATATCCCGCCCCGTATCCAAAAGTGCAAAGTTTACGCTTTCTTAGAAAGCGGCATTGCCAAGCTAGCGTCTGCCGCAGGCAGCCAAGAGCGCAAAACCGACACCTTCTCTCACTGGGGGTTGCTGGCCGAGCGGTATAGAGTTTACTCTCTGATCGACGCCGCTCGGGTTCAACCCCCCCACTAACCCCACTCGTAAAATCTAGCAAAGCGGCCCCTCGTGAGGGCGTAAGTCTTTTGCTGCGGTGCGGGCATGGTGGTTTTTTTTTTCCTTCTTCTGCCACACCACCCCCCCCCCCCCCCTCCCAGGAGTGGTGTTTTGCGCATGTGGGTCACGGAGTTTCTGCGGGTAGGGAGGGGGGGGGCAGTCGGATGGAAACACTACTGATAAGGTGGGAGAACTGCAAACTCTGATATTAAGATAGCTGGGCGGGAGTGGCAGCGGGGGGATAGTAACAGGGGAGAGTACGTAGTATACGAAGCTATTGGTGGCTGTAGAGGGCTTTGTGTAGACCGTACTGCTTGGTATTATAACGCAGTGTTCTAGTATGTAGCTAATCCACATGAGGCTTCATCGATCAAGCAGCAAGACCAATAAAGCAAAGATATACCAGCAACTCCCACAATACAGTTGTGGGCATTAATTATTCTCTGTCCATATAGCTTTTGGAAACGACAACCACGCTATGCTAGCTAGAAAAGAAAGAGAAAGAGAAAGAGAAAAAAGTAATTACCACAAGTCCTTTGCTTATACTAGGCAGCAACAAAACAGGGCAAGCAAGGTACCATTTACCCATGGCCAGTCCATTGGCTCTCGCCCTCATTTCCAGAAAAGGTCCCCGCCTCCGGCTGTACCGCATCCTCCCACGCCCTCTGCGCCCTCTGCGCCCTCTCCACATCCAGAACCTCAACCTCCGCCCCGGCCTCAACGCGCTGATCCTCCGGATCCGGTACGATCCCCGCCTCGACAATAAGCCGCCGCCCCTCCATTGTATCGCTGACATAACTGAGCACCTCCATCACGTCCACAACGTTGCGGTCGACAGCCTTAAGCCAGTCCACGATCCCCGCCTGCACGGCCATCTCCTTGGCCGCGAAGTAGCTCCTCATCAGCTGCGTAAGGATGAAGAGCGCCTCCTTCTCGGTGGCGCTGTCGGACGACGGCGGAAGCGTGCTTTTGAGCGCCGCGACAAGCGTGCGGAACACACGCGCTGTGCAGAGGGCGCTGAAGGAGCCTAAAGGGATTTTTTAGAGTGCCAGTATTCAAAGGGGAATGGGGAAAGTACTTACCGGGAGCGCCCGCTAGGCAGCGAAGTGCTTTAAGGGCACGGAGGCGACCAGGGTGCGGCCGATTCGGGATCTGGTTGAGCAGGAACTCGATGTTTTCCGGGGTGGTTGCGCGCTCGGTTATGATCTTCAAAGCACTATCACCCTCCCCCCCCCCTCTTCAATTAACGCCCCGTAAATACTTCCACCAAGTTGGGAGCTAGGAAGACCAACGCGTTCCTCAGATCGAAGTTTATCCCCCTTGCCAATTCCTCCAACGTCTCGAGCTTGATGGCTGCAGACGGCATAGTCAGTATCTGCTCCGCCATGCGCATGTCAGAGGAAGAACCGTCTTCGGTGGACCTGTCCACGGCTGCATCGTTAGACTGCTGGGGTGGCTTCGAAACGCAGCGAGCTTTAAAGGTCTTCAGCTGGGTGCGCGTCGTGTAGCCGGCGTAGAGCGCGAGGAGGCCTGCGGAGCACTTGTCAGTCGGGAGGGTATAAGAGGGGGGAGGAGGGGGAGAGACCGCCGAGGATGTAGAGGTAGGGTGGGGTCGTGTTTGAGGAAGCCATTGAGGTTGAGGGTAAGTTTTTTTTGACTTGACCTGGCTGGAATAGCACCTGGCGGTGTTAGGTACTTAGTTTTAAGGTACTGTCCGTACTGGCGCTGGTGGGGTGCCGAGACAGGATGTGATTGGTGGGGGGGGCGGGTCTGGCAGCTGTGGGTTGTAACTTGTGATACATACCTGCATAATATTATCTGCATGAGAGGCGCCTTATGTACTCTACAGCCTGATATGTAATCCAGATTACTTCTGCTGGAGCTTCATTACAGGTGTCTCTGATCGCAGTAATTAATTAATTAGGCACCAACCCGAATTCTGTCAATCCAGATTTAGACACTGCACGGACGATCATTGACATATACACAGTATCTTGGCAGGTTAGCATATATTTACCAATTTTTAAAACCAATAGTTTTCCCTAGAAATATGCATTAGGAGGGGAATACGCATAGTACCGTAAAGAGTAATAACTTCAAGGATGGTAAATGTGGTCACTGATAGCTACGGCTCCATGACATTATCGCTGGGAAAATAGTCTGCGAGTATATATATGACTACTAGAAGGTAAATCTACGGACCTGAAAACACATACCACCCATTTTATAAAGAACTAATCCATATAACTAATGCATATCTAAACTTATCTGGCAGACTTGGGACAATTACCGCGTGTGTATCGTGGTGATTCGTTGTTTCCATATTTCACTGCATTAACTTTAATGAGGAGAGGTGGGAAAGACGCGGAGGAAGCGGCGGAGGAGAGGGAACTCGGCCGGGGATGGGGAGGGGAAAAGGTGTGAAATGAGAATGGGAGGAAAAGCAGGGCAGAATTTGTATCGGCATAGCTTTCCTTGGGGCTTGCTCAGTGAATGATGAGGCTCGAGATAGTGAGCGCGCTGGGCTGGCTAGAATTGTGGGGGCTCGAGAAGGGATTTCTTTTCCTCTCTTTTCCTTCTTTCTTTCTTTTCGTTTTTTCTGTTTGTAGGTGGCGGTGGAAGTTGCCTGCCCGCTGAATGCCCTTTAGTGGATGTGGCCAGGGGCGGGCGGTGCGATATCGTCATAGCCTTAGGGCTGGATTCGATTACTGATGTAAACAACAACAAAAAAACATCAACCCCGATGTTGGCACCATCACCTTCTTCGCTTACCACAAGATGTAACGACTCTAGGTGACTAAAGACTGAAGTAAAGGACCTTAGACAAAACGATTGATGTACGCAGTAAAGACGTTACCTATTGCAAACATGTTGAAGTTCTGCAATTTTAGATTTTGACTTTTGTCTATCTTTCCCGTTTCCCCCTTCTAATGCGTAGAGAGACTGGACTCTCATTTTAGGTGATCAAGTATAATGCTTTCTCATCGTTCTGTCACTTTATCCCTCGCTATCCCAGCCACAGGATAGCTCATATTTCTCGACAAGATATTCCACGCCCTTGAGCGCCATATCCTTACAAAGTTGGTGCATCAAAGAATTATACTCCGAAATCGTCATTGTTCCATCATCCTTCCAGATCGCGAAGTCATAATGATACATTACCTTCAACCACAACAACTTGTTGTACTCCGAGCACTGCAAGCAACTGCTTGTATGGGCGACTATCCTATTATAGGCTGCCATATCACGATGAAAGCCTCCCCTATCCCATAACGGTCCAGAACGAGGAAAATAGGAGTAATCGCCAGAGCATATGGAGCACTTCACGAGTGCGGCGTCTGCGAGCTGTGCCTTTGTGTAGGGTGTGCGATTTGCAAAAGTCATAATCGGGTCGTATCTGACTTGAAACTCCAATAGCCAACTATCGAAAAACACTTGTTTTGGGAGGATATCTCCAGGCTTGAAAGAACAATCGGCAGGTATTTCGTGGTCACCAGGGGAATTAAGGTAACCGCTGAATTTCTTGGAGGTGTTCGTGAACAGTAGAAGATTGTCGATAAGTTGACGAATATCGCTTTCTTCGAGTACAAATCGCATATTATAAAAATCGGGTAGATAATGCCTGGGATTAGTGTTAATCGTCCGCTGGTAGACAAGGACTGCTGTGACGGCTTTCCAAGCGGCCTCGGTGGAGCCAACCATGTTCCGACAAACACCAAGGAGGATTGATTTACGGTATCTGTCAAAGATACGTTTGAAGGTAGTTGAGGTTCGTATGAGAGATGAAAGGTCAGAAACCCCATCGAGAGAGAGGATAATCATGATGAGTATATCAAGAGGGAGTCCTTCGAGATTGATCCTTGGTTTCTTGCGATAGGGCCAGCGCCAATGGAGTTTCGGAACAAGACCACGGATCAGGCACTTCATGTTTTGGTGGCGGTGTGGATTTTGGGTGTGATGGTTACTGGAGAGCTTGGGAAGTAGGAACAAAGAACTCACACCCATGTAAAATTTAGTTACCAGATAGGCAATAAGCATCATAAAGAATCACTCGACCAGAATCTGGTAATCTTCTTGGCGCCAAGACTCTGAGACAATAACCTGGGGCAGTTGTAGTAGTGCTTACACTTGTACATACGTTATTAGATTTAACATATCCCAGAGTTAGATGTAGCTTAAATTTATTAATAGATCTGCATTTCTTGTGTAAAATAATAATTAAAATACCAAATGAGATAGTTACTCAGGGATGGATTGTTCACATATCATCAAGATTGCGAAATGCCCACATAAGGTATCTAGCATTGACCCTACATGGTAGTACATATTCAGCTTTGATTCTTAAGAGCGACTCCACGACCATGTGCAGACATTAAAAGAGAGTACAGTTAGGCAAAGCGATGCCAACGACCAACAATAAAAACGAAAAATCATAAAAGATGGTAGCTGTGGAATTTGAAATGAATGGGCAAGGAGAAGCGTAGGAGATTGTTGGTGTGCACCTAAAAACCACGGATAAAATAGCTGAAAAACTCTGCCGAACTATTCAAGCTATTTATACCCAATTGCAAGGAAAGAACAAAGGAGTAGGAATCGCTATAATTTGCGGGGTATGAGTTGTACTCATTGGCTTAGGAGTCTGAAGAGAAGAATGGTTGAACATCCGTTTCTTTCAATGTCAAAAACCGTTCCCCCTCCTTCCAATTTGTTGGTTTACTAGAAGGCGCTCCAGCTCCAGAACCGGAGCCGAAACTGTTTCCCCCGCTACTCCGAACGCTTCCTGACCCGCCCCCATATCTTATTTCCTCAAGTGCATTCAACCTCAGTTCAGGCACTTTTCTTCGGCCCGTGGCCACTGGGTTTATATTGCCCAAAACGATAGGAACAAGAACCTCGAGATCTTTCGCCACGGGAGTAGATTTTTTAAACCAACCGCCACTTCCGCTGGTTGGAACAGTAACTTGGAGTACGTGGTCAACCACAAAATTGAGGTTTTTATTGACAGAATTGATTGAGATCGAGGTAGTAGTAGTTGGAGTAGTTGTAATTGGAGATAGAGCTGGTGATTTTCCTTTCCCTTTCTCGGTGTATGTTGGTGATGGAATGCTACCGGAGTTTCCAGAATCCAAGGCAATATCAAGAGGGGATAATGGAAGGGTTGCCGTAGGCAGGAGAAAATCGTTGATAAATGTTTGGAATGTGGGAAGTTTGACTTTGATGGGAAGCTCAATGACCTTTCCACCCTTCAGTCTAATATCCGATCTAGCTTGACTGTCCGAGGTATCTATCACTACCTCTCTGACTGTTCTAGCCTCTTCGGGGCGAAGAGTAAATTTTCTCCCAGCAAGAACCTTTGACTGCTTCTTCCCAATAATTTTCATGTCCCGTTGATGGCCCTCATCCTCGCTATCACCATCCTCGTTGTCGCCATCACAATCTATCCGAGCAAGAAATCGTCTCTCGATAACCCTAACACCGAACCCTTTCGGTATCGGCTCGCCATCTTTTACAGTCAATCTCAATCTCAGGACTATCTCCTCGTCCGGTAAAAATTTGGTCTTTGGCAAATCTACAGTGAGCTTCGCGACTGTATTATTATCATCGTCCATGATTCTGCTTGATTTTGTGATTGAAGAATCAAGAAAACGAGGTTTATCTATGATCGGGGTACTGTTGCTTGAAGCAGAGACTGGAAGGTCTGCGGTCGTCAGGGTTAATTTGGGTTTTGCCGTTGCGGAGCTTCCGGGTCCAGTTTGAGAAAGGGCGGTATTGACTGATTCTTCTTTGATATGCTCAACACCCTTCCCTTTTCCATTGCTTTGATTCGGGCTAGTACCCATCCGGGGAACATGTGGCGAATTCAAAGATGGATCAATGTATGGTATGAAAAAGATTTCAAGTGGTTTGCTCTTATATTCTGAGATTCTTGACCTCGCGGAGGAGTTATCGTCCGTGGGGCCGGTACTTGCATCCGTAAGTTTCGCAATGAATGAGTATACAATCTGGGGGTTCCTAGACGACGGCGGCAGGTTTAAATATGGGAAATTGAACCCAAACAGGAATGTACGAAGTCCTTCTTGAAAATCTTTGGCCCACAGTTAGTTCTACGGACTCTATTTCTACCTTATGATATACCTTTATAATTTGAGGAAAATAGTAAAAAAAGCTCTCACCTCCAATGTAAACCTCATGGGAGATGTTAAGAAAAGTGAAAAGGTACTTGTCGACCTCTGCTACACCATTAAAGGTGACTGTGAGAGCCATGCTTTTCAAGGGTTTTTTTATCCACAATGAGACATTGCCTATATGTATGTACAGATTGCTGTTAGTGCATCTATTCTATACCGACTGCATTGACAACAAATTGAAGTAAAGTAACAGTGTAGAACTTTGAACCAAAATCACAGTAGAATAAAGATCCACCAGTCGATATCAGATTTGAAAACTGAACCTCCGAAGGGCAGAAACGTTGCTGGTACTGACCATTAAAAACAGAGACTGGTCCAAAGACCAATTTCCCACTCTGACCACCAAGTTCTTCAACCTTGAAATCTTCTACACAAGATTCCCCCCCAACCCCTCTAAACCTATTCGTTGCCACCACTTTAGCAGCCACAGCATGCCATGTACCAAGAGGTGTTCGACCAGCAAGCATGTCGAGTGAAGGCGATGTGAAGCTCGAGGGGCGCCTTTGAACCAAAATGTTGTTTTCCTGATTGGACAAGGTAATGGGCTCTGCGCTAGTAGTAGCTACAGTTGGGTGGAATGCAACAGTTCGTTTCGGTACCTCTGCAGGTGATGGATTAGAAAGTGACTCTGCCGGGATACCCCTCTGTTCTGAAACTTGAATTGAAGCCGAGGGGTCGGAGCGAGTACGGAATGGCACGGTGCAGCAGAGCTTAACTGCCATGGATATGTTAACATGGGATAGTTTATGAAACAGAAGAGAGCTATTGTGGCAGGTTTGCGGGGAAGAAAGGGATATGAGAATAGTGCTTTAGGGAGAAAGAAGACACTGTAGTAGAGCTTCTCCTAAGGATACATGTATGTTACGTTGTATCATATAGTGAATGCAGGCATCTGTATCCTGGTATCAACCAGGCTTACAAAAACAGCCAATGCCATTTAATAGCAAAACCAAGACAAAGACAGCACACGATAATGATATGAGTATGGCCCACGTACCTGAACGCGCTTTTGGAATAGAGGTAAGGCTGAAAGCACTAGGCTTCCTAACGATGATATGGACTTGCTCAAGGGGATATGACGCGGAGAATGGCGAACACTTTGTATGAATGCAGTGAGGCGCAGTTTATATCGCGTTATGATGTGGCAGTTTTTCTAGAGAGTTAGCAGGCAATGTTTTCATGGCGCAGCAAAGAAGACTGGAAATGAACCAATTACAAGCGCGTTGTAACGGGCAGTGTTACATGTACCCATAGTTTCCTGGGTTGAAACTTGGAAGCGAAACAGTACTAAACCGGATACAGTTAGTACACGGAATGCTTGTTTGCTTTTCACAAGAGTTAAGATCTGAAGGAGGGTAACCTTGCTGAGCCTTCATGCAGCCGGGTTACGATGCAGATCGATGGTATGCAGATGCAAGTGTCGACCACAAGCTCGAGAAATGCATAGCCTGCACTTGACGAAAACACTGCAGGTACTTACTTAACGCACGTCCAATAGGTTCATCCGCGGCTCTGCACTCAGTTTTCACCCCGTATCTCCTCCATACATAATCATTGTAGGCTTGAGCCAACAGGATTAGATTTCGGGATACCTATCACAAGCTGATTGATCAGCCTTCGATTGCAATTGTAGTCTGTACAGGAAGTATGCTCAAGGCAGTACACGAAACCTCTCATAAACGTCATGTGACTTTGAGCCTTGCTGTAGGTACATATTAAGCAGTTCGTCGTATTAGTCTTTAGAATACCTAGATGCCGTGAACTTCGCACATTATTTCGGTCAACCATTCCCTCCATAGATCACGCTAGTGCATGAAGAGATTTTGCATGTGTCTCGAACATCCGGGCGGTATCTAAGGTCCACACCATTTATTTAGAGATCAATTTCCGGGCCAGCAGAAGACTAACACATTGTAGGTACACACGTATGGGTAGTTCTATCTTACAATGTAGCACATCAACATGTACATGTAGATATCATTTACTAGAAAACTTGCCCTGCTCAGTAAATATTACCATCATGTCAACAATTGGGTTATGTAGACTTCTGTTGATTTATATCCTTATTTATGTACATACATGTATGTATTGTCGGTTGACAAAAGTATGTGACCGTGATTTTACACGGGAATACGTTTGAAACAAGTATAACTCCACAACCATAATAGATACGGAATAAAGAATTATATAGTTAAAAAGCGTTAGATTGATAGAGCCTATCCCTTGGGTATGAATCTCGGAAACTGGCTTTGGCAGTTGGTCGGTCCCTACTTTTGTCAACCGACAATACTTGGATCCGACATAAGCTACCCCCACGAAGAGCTGAGATTAGCCCTTTTTCAAATTGCACTATAACCCAAAATTTTAAGATATAATACACGAGAAGGAAATGCATACTAAGCACCAGAAATATCAATCTAAAAGCCCTAGGTTTCAAAACCACCACTTGTGTAGCATTTTGTTGGTGTTCTTGAAAACTCCATCAAGACTCGAACCGCATGAGGTCTTGGCAAAATCCGCCAATCTGAAAATATTAATGTAGTTCCTACAATATTTGATTAAGAGAGATATATCTTTAAATATGGGTTATTAAGGGTATATTTTTCAGCCCTGGTGGCTTCGTGGTTTTGTGGAAAGGATTGGGGGTCGTGGAAATGGTCGATTTTGGCGCAGTGACGGTACAGTATGGAAAGGTGGCATGGCATGTAGTGAAGAATACCGTATTAGTAACGCATCGACACGAGTAACGTAGCGAATCCACATCTTTTCTTTTCTTTTTTAAGCCTTGAGTAAGTGTAGCATTTTCAATTCATAAGGAGAAGGTATTAGAATCAATCGAAGACGGTAAAAGGATCCGGAGGTCTCTAGTCACTAGGCATCTATAACCGATGTAAACCGATGTATTTTCTTAGTTATCTGGAAAACAAATATTGAGGTTTATGTATGCACTATCACCCCTACACAGCCTATCGGTTGTTTCTTAAATCGTTCATGGTGATTTTATCCGATCCTTAAGAAATTCACTCAGGCTTGCAGAAAAATCGATTCCAGTAAGAATTTTCAAATTTGCCTGTACTACATTCGCCGACTCTAGTTAATTCACACTTCGAGTCTTTGATTTGTTCCAGGGGGTTTGCTGAAGTATGTGCTGTAATTAGCGACGATATGCGAGGGTGAGTTAGCGCCAAGACGAAGAAACTTCTCCGACTATCATCCCATCAGCCAGATCCTCTAGGCCTGTGTATACGGAGAACCGGCTCTTTTTCCTCCAGGTTTCAACGGAAAAATACTTGCATGCGAAGTGAGAAAGAGATCGGTGGCTGCTGCAGCTTTGGAAACTACATGTGCTCCTAACAGGTAGGTGCAAATGGCAGGGCGGCGAACTAATCTTCTGCTCTTCATTTCATAACGTTTCCGGACCGGACGGGGCTGAATACCACCAAAATCTGGTTGTTATGCACCGTTTTTGCCCAATTCCGGGCCAGTGAAGTCCGGAAACGCTATGAAGTTACGAGTAAGCAAGTCGTGTCAGCTAAAGTAAGATATGTATCTAGTTAGTCTCGTGCCCAGGTTATGCTTCTACACGACATGCGACAAGAGTCTGAGAACGAGTAGTAGAGCACCGAGTATTTCACCCCAGTCTTTGTATCTATTTCACAAGATTTCAGCATCCGTCCTCTGAAGCTTCGGAGCGGGGGTTCGACCTAGCTCTTGTCTTTTGTGAAAGGAGAGAGGGCTCTTATGATTTCATTATTCGGTCCAGGCGTTCAAGATTAAGCTTTATATACCTTAGGGTGTGGTTATTGGAATGAGTTTGGCTTCCTGGGGACTCTGTGGATCCTGCCGTTGTGCAGTTGGTCAAAACGGAGTTGTATGTATACGTCCATATGACCACTTATTCTTTTCAGATGATTGTAGCCTTGTTATGCCCTTTCTCCCCGGACGCTTGTGTTGAATACTGTGTTATCCTTGAAAGCCGGGCTAACATTGCAAGACCTAGATGTTTCATTATTTCCAATAATAGGGGCTCAATAGCGAAGGGTCACCTACCGCGAAAGGCCAAAGGCGGACGCTGAATACCTCGAATAAATCCAGAGGGTGGGAATGGAGAATTCCATTCTTTGGTACCGGCGATATTGTGAGCTGCAATTGCAGTATATCGGTGAACGTCAGGTGAACAATTCTCACCCTGTTATCACCCTTAAAACCGCCGCTATGGGTCTATTTCCGGAAGGCACGCGATTTCTCTGTATGTGATATAGAGCTGATGTTCTTATTAAAGGCGGGGAGCCATTCGAGACATATACACTACTGACTGAAGATCACCTTCATCCGTTGTGGATGGTTAGTAATCAAGGTATCCTCCAATCAGAACGAAGCATCGAACCACGTTTTGAATTCTTACCAATTTGTCGAATACAGAAAAGAAAATCGCTGGAGCCGAGCTATCCAGAATCGATCAAACAAAGCTGATCAAAAGCCTTGTTCCAAATCTCTATTTCGTCGAATGTTGACGCTGCCTCCAGTTTATTGGATGATCACTGAGGATTATACAGGAGGTATCTCGGTGTAGTAGAAAAGAAATCACTGTAAATCTAACACCGCATACCATGTAGTTCGACACTTTGGACCGCCCCCGCTCCCGGAGCTTTCAAAAGCTTTTCTTGGATAGGTTGTGCTAAAGTAGCGGACGATCCTGATAACTGCCCCATCGCACGTTGCTTGAAATGCCTAACAATACACTAGAGAACCACGCGATTAGAAACACTTGCCAATAGGGAGAGAAAATTTCAGATCGCAAATTCCATGCATATTCGACAGCAGCTAGCGCTGATGAGGCTATCGAAGTTAAAATATTGGTGGTAATGATGCTGATAGTAGCTCCCATGCAATTACCATTTCTTGACGGGTATTGCGGGAGTCTTAATCCAAAGACCCTAGGTCCATTATAGGAGCAAATACCTGGGCACTACATGTACCTACATGTATGAATTCAACAGGTGCTGGACAAGTTTTAAAGGGTTAGGGTTATGCGCCAGTGGTTATCGGTGCTACATAGAGTAGCTCTTGGGGGGGTGGTGTGGGTTGGTATTCATGCAGAGTGATGGGTCCGAGGTTGTGAAATGCGAGATACGAACATTCGAGATCATCCGGAAAAACATCCGGATGGATAGCTCATGCAGCATTTACAGGCGAGAAAAAACAATTTATTGGCCGAGATGATTTTGGCGACTTCAATCGCATATGGGGATCTTTCATCGAATAAGTCTTCGAGAAATAAGGTTTGAGATCAAGAGCTCAAAAAGAAAGTTGGCACTGCCATCTTTGGTTCTCGGCTATCAAGTAGGTTAGCTGGTACAAACTTGCAAAATATAAAAGGGAGAATATTGAATACTTTTTTTTGAGGGCCCTGAGCTGCTGCGGAACACTAGTTCGGGAAATTTAGGAAGCGCTCCAACGGGTTTGTCCCCGGGGAGATGAAATAGGCAGTCATGAATGGAATTACAGTGATGTCGCTGCAGGATTCTTACACGCCAGCCACATGGTAGAACCGTGGGTGGAAGCGCGCATAGGGTGTCCAACTGCCTACATTTGATTAGGTAGAGGCAGTAAGCACATGTGTAACATGTAACCGTCGTCCAAACCGTAGCCGGGAGAGACAGTCATGAATGTTTAAAACTATAACCCATGCGACGTAGGTACATATACATGTAGTTTACAATGACTCTACATGTACATGTATGTAGAGCAGATACTTCAAATTCTAATCCTTGATTTTCCAACGTTCGAGGAAAACATGTCAATCGCTGGGTAAACTATGACGAACACGGAAGGAAGATCCGCCAAGCCCATTTCACGCTGAGCCCCACAATTTTCCAACAAACAGGACACCGAGAAGGTATTGTGCATGCCATAATGCCATAATTCTAAGGTTCAATTTTTCTCTCTGGCCTAGTTAGTAACTCGGTCACCACTGCCATACTTCCCGTGAGCGTTTCTGCGGTGTCAATCTGTAACTGTAGAAGGGAAGAATCTTACTCACATAGAGTTGTACATACATTCGATTCCCCTACACCCCTAACAGCAGTCCCCACAGCCTTGGAGGATCTGAAGGTCATTTGAACTTTTCAACTCGACGAACACGGGACTACCTAGTAAACCCCAACACCCTCTCTCAAAACCACTGTCTGTCACTTAAGGAGCTAGCTGTGCTTTTTGCTTTCCTCCCCCCTAAACACTGCACATAGCCAATAGTGTCCCTCTGTGAAGCACGCCCACCGGCTGTCCCGTCTCGGTACCCCCTCATTCCGAATTCCTTGTCTGACTGTTCGCAAGTTTATGCCCCACAAAGGCTTTCCACTATCGTGATACCAGTACCTCTTGTATCACACTCCCCCATTATCAGCAGCTCGATTTTCAAGCTTGGCTGCCCCATCCCTATTCCGATTTTCCTGCGCTCCAGTGCAGGAATTACTTAAAATACAGCCATCATAGGTCCCCAACCTCCCCTTCCTGAGAGTGACAGCGTGGTTCCGGTCGAATCTTTTCAGCTCCAGGATCTTTCATACCTCCACGAACAACGCCGGAGAGACGAGAAACAGAAGAGAGACGACGAAAAGTTTATCAGACGACTCGAGCAAGCCGAACTAGGCATGAAGTTCTCCCACAGCATCCAGTTCAATGCGGTTCCAGATTGGAGCTCTCATTACATCGCGTATTCGAACTTGAAGAAGCTGTAAGTCGTTCTAGACTCCAAGATTGTTTAGGGTTAACTGGGGGGCTCTCATGTAGATTTAACTAATCCTCAACAGTATCTATACTCTCGAAAAGAGCGTTGTCCAGTCACAAGTTCATACCGAAGAAAATGAGGAATCGGCACTAATTCCTCGAGGGAGAGATGCCGAACCAGATGTGATTTTCCGGAGGAACCTCGACCATGAGCTCGAAAAGGTTCTGTCTTTCTATACACTAAAAGAGAATGAACTTCTGAAGGAGGTTTTCGAGCTTTCCGTCGAGGCCAAATCATTCGAGGATGGCAACGATGGTGATGGGGGATCCTCAATATATGGTGGGAGCATTAGTGGGAGAAGACGCAGTGTTGGACCTTCGGGGATGACACGAACTAGGAGCAACGACCACCAAAGTGATAGGGACGAAGATTCAGAAGCCTCAGATGAAGAAGGCGAGAATGCACAAGCGTCAGGCCTACTACCGAAAGCGAGAAGAGGAAGAACATGGAATATGGATAGCTCACACAGTCACCAAAGCCACCAGAGCCATGGACCTTCGAATTCCCGGAGACGAGACTCTCAAATCTATGATGATTTCCACGATCAATCCATTAGCGCACTCTATGATAAGAGAATTATGTTAAAGAAGCGGAGTATTTCGTTGTTTGTTGCGTTGAGGGAGCTGAAAAGCTTCATCCAACTGAACAGGACGGGCTTTACGAAAGCACTAAAGAAATACGATAAAATCCTCAACAGCCATTTAAAGGGGGAATATACCTCTTCTGTTATTGAACCATGTTATTGCTTCCGGAGGTCCACAACAACCGAGCTCGATAGTGCTATCTCGAAGATTGAGGAGATATACGCAAATTTGATCACAAATGGAGATGTAGAAGCTGCTAAAAAAGAGCTTCGTCTTCACCTTAGGGAGCACGTTGTATGGGAGCGCAATACAGTTTGGAGGGAAATGATTGGTATTGAACGGAAAGCTCAGGCGGCCAATATGGGACTGAGAAGGACTTTGCTAGGGGACAATACGGATCCCACACAAGCAAGGTTAACAGGAGACGAACCGGAAGTTTCTGTAACGAAGGAGCTTGCAACGCCTGTTGGCAGAATTAGGTATCCAACATGGTTACTCACCCCTGGGTTTTTTACACTATTTGGTATCATCAGTATATTTATAATACTGTTGATGGTTCCGCTCTTTGAGAGCCCAGAGCAACATAACTGTTTTGCTATGCTGGTTTTTGTATCTCTTTTATGGGCAACCGAAGTAAGTTTATCACCATTATCCAAGTTAGTTTCCCAGTCTGACTGTAAGTAGGTTATTCCTCTCTTCGTAACCTCTCTCCTTGTGCCATTTTTGGTGGTCATGCTGCGAGTCGTTAGAGAGGACGCCAAGGGCCATCGTCGCCTTGAATGCAATGAAGCTACAAAATACATCTTTTCAGCGATGTGGACTCCTGTGATAATGTTGCTCCTAGGAGGATTCGCGATTGCTGCAGCATTAAGTAAATACGGTATCGCTAAAATACTTGCAACATTCGTCCTCAGCAAGGCAGGAACAAGGCCTAGGACTGTGTTAGTGACCAATATGTTCGTAGCTATGTTTGCGAGCATGTGGATCAGTAATGTTGCTGCGCCGGTCCTGTGTTTTTCCATCATTCAGGTGGGTAGTCCAAGCACCGTCTTAGTCCCAATATTCTAATCATTTTTGTTTGCAGCCAATGTTGAGGAACTTGCCTTCAGAATCCAGGTTCTCAAAAGCATTGATTTTAGGAATTGCCCTAGCCTCCAATATTGGAGGCATGGCATCTCCCATTGCCAGTCCCCAGAATATCATTGCGCTTCAAAATATGACCAATCCTCCAAGTTGGGGTAGTTGGTTCTTTGTTGCCCTTCCCGTTTGTGTTCTCTCCATTCTTGCGATATGGATTCTTCTCTTGATTTCATTCAACCCCGGAAAAGGCACAGTTATTATCCCAATTCGTCCGGTTAAAGACAAGTTTACTGGTGTCCAGTACTTTATCACACTAACCACATTGGCTACGATTATCCTATGGTGCTTTTCTCACCAATTGGAGCATGTCTTTGGTGATATGGGAGTTATCGCGATCATTCCACTCGTTTTGTTCTTTGGAACTGGTATTCTCACAAAAGAAGATTTCAACAATTTCCTGTGGACAATCATCATCCTCGCAGCTGGGGGCCTCTCTCTTGGGAAGGCGGTCAACAGTTCTGGACTCCTGCATACGATTGCTCTTACTATCAGGCAAGAAGTGGAAGGGATGAGCATGTACGGTGTACTAGTGGTGTTTTGCGGACTGATTCTCGTAATTGCGACGTTTATTAGCCACACTGTTGCTGCTTTGATCATTTTGCCTATTGTGGCACAGGTTGGTGCGGGGATGGATGAGCCGCACCCAAACCTATTGGTTATGGGCGCAGCTTTGATGTGCAGTGCAGCAATGGGGCTACCAACATCAGGCTTCCCTAATATGAGTATGTTTCCCTCTCATATTAAAGTATATAGGTGATCAAATATGGGTCTTTGCTAACAATGTTGCAGCGGCGATCATGATGGAAGATTCACAGACTGGACAAAGATATCTACGTGTCCAACACTTTATCAGTAGAGGTATTCCAAGCAGTGTGATTACCTTCGGAATTGTTGTCACGGTTGGGTATGGATTGATGCGGATTGGTGGGTTTTAAGGAAACCAAGCCTAGGGCCTGCCTGTCTGTGCATGCGCAGGCTACAAAAAGTTTCACCTTCACTTATCATTTTCTTATTTTCTATTTTCTATTTTGTTTCAAAGTTGAATTTCATCATGGACCTTATAAGAGCTAACGGAGAGTTTACGAGCGGATATTCTTTTTGAATCTACGGATTTGATAGGGAATGTTTTCGATTGCTTTTGGTGTCTGTACGTTATTTCTTTCCATTGGACTGCATGCGTGCCTTTATTGCCTTGACCTTTTTTATTGGGCTTTGTTGGTGTTGGGATTGGAGTTCAATAGTGTAACAGTACTATTCAATGTTATGTGCTCTTAATTGGATTATTCTACTGTATGAGTAAATGTACGTTGCTGCGCGGCGCCGGAATAATAAACCTATCAAAACGATCTAAACTTCATGCAATGTTCGGAACAGCAAATGTCTTTGGTTATATGAACTGGTTGTTAAAAGCCTAGTATAAAAGCCAGAGATAAAAACCTATATATTCAATCTAGATCCTTGTGTTATTATTAAAGTGTAACTTTATAAAAAGTTCTCCCACAGGATGATATCCTTCTTCGTTCAAGTGTTTAGTTCCAAAAACCCAAAACCCTAACCTTATCAATCAGCCTTAGAGACAACCTCACGTCATACCGCCTGTACTCCGTCTCACTCAGATCGCGGAAGACCGATGATATCACTCTAGGCTATGCCCTAGCACCGAGTTACACAGCCAAAAGGAACATGCACTCTACCTACTCCATGTAAGGGGTCTCACCCAATCACCTTCACTTGGTCAATTGACCTCACATCATGACCCCACAAAACTGATCACACCCGAGAAACTCGCAGAAGATTTCATCGGGGGGGGGGGGGGGGGTTTGGTCACGATGGAGGTGATCGATCCCAATAAGTGCCGGGCCACTCACACGACATGATTCCCAATTCCGAGCTGCAGATCCCCCCGGGCTGGGCTGGCCGGAGTGTTGCTCTCGTACGTATCAATCGAAAGATACATGTAGGTACATGTAGTGGAGTGTATATGCAGCGACGGGGACCGGTCCCGCTGTGATAATGGGGTATCAGCCTCAGGCTAAGACATGGCCATTAATATAAAGAAAGTCGAGCTTTTCGCACCAGCGCTCTTCGTATAACTGTTGTCTACCTGTCGGTTTTCTATTTGATTAATAGACTCTAAATACATCATGTGGCTAGCCGGCGCCCTCTCCAGCCTCCTGAGTGATACTTAGTGATGCGATTGGCTTCAGCCACAATGTTGGTGGGGGCTGCCCACTTACTTTTAACTAAGTTCCAGTACGGTCTCTGCGATTGTATACAGCTCTGACCGGATCAGACTAAGCACCTCTAATTGGTCGAGGTAATGAGGCCTACCCCACACAGGACCTACCCCGCAAAGATTCTGGTACCGGGGGGTGAATACCAGCCTAAGGTGTTCTTCTAGCTCCCCGTGAGCTTTGGATTAACTATGCGGACATCTGCGCATGCGGCGGCATAACCCCACCCCGCGCCAATACCAACCTCTAAAACATTCTCCATATGTGCTTCTCGCGTTATGATTTCCGTCATGAAATATCACTTCCTTGTCCTATAAATAGCAACGCCCCAACAGGTCCTCCTATAAGATCAAACAGAGCACATATATCCAGGTAAGGACAATTTAGACCCACAAAACCAAACCCACTGTTATTAAGGACGTCACAATATCCTGTCCGTAACCTCGTGGGGCCCGGATGAACCTGTAGCCAAAGCTAACTGCTGGAATATGCTGGAATATGTCTCCAGATAAAAGAAGCTGACGAATCAGCGCAAAGTCTTTGTTTCTCCCCTTACCTGGCCCCATCCCTTCCTTACCGGGATAATGCTCTCTCTTTGTTTTCTCTCTCTTTCCGTATACAGATATTCTTTCTTTGTTTCGCCTCTATAGAATAAAGACGATATCCACTTTGGATAATCATCATAGAATCAATTACTACGCTTTTTAGTAATCATACTTCCTATTAAGGAAGCCCTTATCCCTATTCCATTCAATATATACATGTTATCTACACATCCTACAGTTAGCTCCACGACCAACTACGACGAGCCTTAGTACCGTAGCTCAGAAAGTTGGTGCTTAGGATCCGTCTTAGGACAATTCCTTCTGTCTGGAAATCCCGGAAGGTATCCCTATCGAGACTACTAGATCAATAGCAATCCGACTCCCGCACTCTCCAGAATACGGGGTCCCTAGTTTGCCGTACAGCCATAAACGCATTGCAAGATATATTACTGCTTCGACCTTTGCGCAACGTCTAGCCAAGTACTAGGACACACCAACGATTACTCCCCGGACCATTAGTAAGACCAACACCAAGGTTTTAATATCAGGGCTCAATGACATATCATGTCAAGACGGGTGAGGCGGGGCGGAATGTTCCCCCATCTCTGGACCGGAAAGACTCTCCATTGACAGCCGTTGATGAACCATGGACTACATGTACATAGCACTCACCGCTTCCTTGCCACGTTTCGGAATAAGGCAGTGCTCGGAGGCTAGCGGGCATGGTATGGGTGGCAGGTGTCTAATATTAGGCATGATGGGGTCTACAGGGACGGGCTGGTCGATGGCCGGCATGCGTTGGGTTACGTACACCCCATGTCTGACTAGTGGCTTACGTCGCAGCAGTATTCTTGGTCTTTTTTTTTTATCTACACCCGCAAGTAGCCAAAAGTGTGAAATGATCGGATACGCAACTAATCTATGCAAGAAAGCAAGCAATAAGGATAAACTCCAGTGTAGATAGGTATGATGACTAATTTCTTATGGCAAAAAAAATGGCAGCAAAAAGGAAGAGAGAGGAAGAGAAGAGAATTTGGAAAAAACATATATATAGTACTATCCTGGTCCCTAGTAGCTCGTGTTTGGCAGACTAGAGCTTGTTGGCTTAGTCGTAGAACCTGCGGTTGGGGTTGGCGCCGAATACGGTGGAGCGGACAGCAGGCAAGGCTTCGGTTTCGAGGAGTTTGAGGCGCTGCTCGAGGGTGTTGTCAATTGAGATCTTGCCATTTCCCCCAATGATCCAGACACCGCCATGGCTAGAGATGCCGTCAGTTATAGAGCCAATAGGAGTAATAAGGCGGGAGACTCACGATTCCTCTGGTAGCGGCCTGTCTTCGTCAATGGCAACTGCTACCTCCTCCTTAGTCATCCCCACGAACGTTTGCTTCGCCTTTTCCACAGCTCTCCCCACAATATCCTTATCGCAGCTCCTACACCTAAGCTCCACTCTCGGCTCATTCAATGCAAAGAGCCCCTCCAGCACCAGATTGACCAGCACCTCCTCGTACCTTTCATGGTTCCCACTGATATCACTGAGCTTCGCTCTGGCGTCCTCAAATATCTCGTCCAACAGGGCCTGGCGGGCAGATAGTACCTTGAGACGCGTCTTGTTCGTCACTGTGCTCTTGGAAATTTGCTGCGCGAGAGATGCCTGCTTGTATTTACGCTCGTACTGGGTGTCGATAGCGGCCGTCTCGGCACGCACGAGACGACTCTTTTCAATGGCGAATTCCTCGTCGGCTTTGATCTCAATCTCGCGGGCTTTCTCGAGCGCTTCCTGCTTGATGAAGGCTACCATCTTCTTGAGCTCGCCGGCGACCTGTGTGGGAGAGGGAGTGTGAGTGCGGGGGTTTCTATCATTTTCTGGTTTTGCATAATGGATGGAGTTGCAGTGCTTTGGGGGGGGGGGGGGGGTATGAAGAGGAGTAGCTATGTAGAGAGCTATCTAGAGGGTGGGGAGATGGTGGACTACGGGAGCTACGGTGGTGATAATTGTAGATCCACTAACCTGGTCATCACTAAGTGCGTGGGCCATTGTGAAGGCTCTTAAGGACGATTAACTACGCGAGGAACGGGTTCTGTACAAGCAGCAAAAGATGTAGCTGCGATGAAGGGTATCGGAAGTCGATGACGAGGGGTGAGAGTGGTGATTTGAAGGTTAGACACGAAAGGCGGGGGGGGGGGGGGGGTGGTGGGTTGTCTTGTCAGTGTCCAGGTTGTGGTTGTTGTTGCATGCTGTCTGTCTGCGGAGCTCCAGCCAGTCAGTGACGGTGACGACGATACGGCGGGAGGCTCCACTAGCTGTAAGTGGACAATGCAACGGCTGGGGGCCTTTGCTACTAAAAACGCCCCTTGGAGCCTCCCCAATAGATGAAAGGGGTAACCGATGGGTTGCGAGAGAGTTGTATGTATATTGGTGGAAGTTCTTTATTTGTCCACTTGATCGCTTTGGGAATGAGCTCGCTCACGGATATGTCTAGATGAAGAGGGAGGAGCATTTTTGCGGATGTGCATTCGGAGGGAGTGTGGTGTGCATGATCACACAAGGTTGTTTATTTATTTTGCGGAGAAGCTACATAATAACAACAACAGAGTAGAGGGGGTGGATAAGTGTCTACCCAAAAGCTCTCGTGAAAGGGACACCCAAACTAGGTGGAACCAGGTTCCAAGTGTAGAACCACAACACAATTAATTATAGCGGTGAACAGAGATAAAATATTTTGACCCTTGGGAGCCCTTTGCACATTTTTGTAAATAGAAGTAG
Source organism: Morchella sp. 2015-shanyang (assembly GCA_024713795.1). Classification (NCBI taxonomy): domain Eukaryota; kingdom Fungi; phylum Ascomycota; class Pezizomycetes; order Pezizales; family Morchellaceae; genus Morchella; species Morchella sp. 2015-shanyang. Next base: position 1,457,772 of record JAMGZB010000010.1, read on the forward strand.
TGATTAAGGTGTAATAAAATATTTTAGTGGAGAACCCGTTGCTACACGAAAACTTTTAGGACGCTCGGTTGGTGGTTTTTTACGATACAATATCTTTGCAAAAAAGAAAAAAAAAATCTCTGGCCACTTCAGTGTAAGGATTCCCCAATTTTTATTGCTATTACTATTAATTGCTCATCTACATCGCTTCTTTTTTTTGTCGAAAAAACCTAAAGCCTCTACCCGTAGAAAATTTAGAACCTAGATTTTCTAGCAAGGCTCACGGGCAACCAATCATATTGCTGCTTTCCAGGTTTCTGAAGTTTAGGAATCTGAACCGACCCCTCCCCCCCCTCTATTCTAATTCAGATTCTGGAATCTAAATTTTCACGGGAAGTCATCCATTATATAGTCTCATGCCCAGCCTGTGGTGTTGTTGCTCTGTACCCTGTGGTGTTGCTCTGTACCACAGCACACACCACAGGCTGGGCACGAGACTATCCATTATACAGAAATCTCATATGCTCAACGACACCATAGGGGGAGGGGAAGAAAAAAAAAGACCACATACGTCATAACGGCAATCAAAGGAGGCTACATCGCATTTACTTTCAGATCCTCCATCGCCTCGAGCAAAACGTTTTTCATCCGATCATACAGTTGGCGATCTTCTGTTACCCAATTAGAACCCCCCGGAAATACTTCCCGCCTCAACTTGATCAGACAAGGAACCAGTGGCCGAAAGTACGGGGTGATATCTGAGCAATGTTTACTAACGAATACATTCTCAATAGCAATAATCCCGGTTTTGCTTGTCGCTAGCTGCGTCGCTGATTGGTAGTTCCAGTCCTCAAGGTTCGAATAGCGCCCAGACTCTTCACCAGGCCCCTTGTAGTGGACGCATATCCAGTAAAGAAGCCAAAAAAAGGATTCGAGATCGTCCATAAAACTATGTGAACCACCCCAAAGTAATCCAATGGATATAAACACTTTAGTACCGGCACGATGCACCACTCCCGAGTTCTCAGTCGGGTTGATCTTGATGGCGTGATCCAGGTCGATAAGGAACCCCTTGCTTTCATCATCTCGAATTAGGACGTTTCCTATCGAAATGTCTCTGTGCAAGATATCTATCCCAAGCAATTGTTGATGACCGGAGATCCCTCCAACCAGGCCTTTGAGCACCCCGACCCTGGTCTTCGCCTCATACAGCCGTTTCCCACATCCATGCATAATGATACGCTTGTGGATCTTGTTCCGAAGCAATTTGTGCGAATTTCGAGCTTCTGTCATGACAAGGGCTTGTGACCGCTCCGGTACTGGTTCGTTAAGGCCGAAAGAAGCAAACCGGCTGGACAAAGAGGACGATGAAACACTCTGGCTCTTGAACGCCTTATATCCATTACTATTCATGGGTGGATTCCATGGCTGGAGACCCTGTAAATCCATCCCCCTTCTCACACCACGAAGGTCATCTGGTGTTCCGTTTATGTGCACTGTTTCGTGAAGATAGCACAGTGCAACATTGGAAAGGTTCGCGTTGGTGACTTCCATGAGAAGCGCACCTTCATCATCATTCCCACCATTTTGCCATGAATCCTTTACCACATACGCCTCGCCATTTAGTGTTGCTCTCCAACAAGTGGTGCCACGTGCGATAATGCCCTTCTGCCGGAACATTAGGTCCCCAAGCAAAAAATGCTCCTTATTTCCACCCTGCGTCACAGACACATATCTTTCGTTGTCTTTCGAAACGATGGTCGTATCGAAGCCCAAATCGTTGTAATCCATTAAAAGATATCCTAACATCGTGGTTACAAACTTTAATCCATCCTCACTGACGTTAAAAGCTGGCGCTGAATACACGGTACCGCGGTCAAACAACCAGATCGTCATCAGGCTACCGCAAATCGTGAAAGCATGGCAAAACCGCCGAGAATCCTGCGAAGCATATACCTCGCGCACATACTTTGCTAAGTCGTACCATGTTTTCGGCTTCAAGTGGTGATGATCGGCTTCCTTCAATTCACCAGGAACCAGGATTCCTTTCCAGCTGGGATTTTTAGCCGAGGCAACTCCAATGTCCAATTTCCGCTGAGTGGTCGACCCTTTAACCCCAACCCCCGTGCTCGATATAAGCTCGCGTGAATCCAATGTAGTGATGTCAATGCCTTCGTAGAGTGCCTTGTTCCGCGTGAATTCTTCACGCGCAAACCGGACAAACCGACTCAATTCTTTGCGAATCCGCTCTATAACACGATCTTCTGAACAAACAGCCGGAAAATCCCGCCAGCCCCCTTCTTGTGTATGGCATTCGTCTCCGCATCGCTGATAAACTAAGCGTGCAAGGTCTGGTAATCCTTTTACCGCTTCAAAATACTCTGTGAATAAGTTGGGAACGTCGCGGTAAATTTCGTTCATTTCAGCCATAATCATTTTATCCATGCATTCGTTTAACTTCTCGCGGGTGTTGCAGACCGATGCAGTGCCGAGAGAAAGGTCTGTATGCGGGGCGAGGTCTGTACTTGCCAAATTTTTGTCAATAGGGCTTCGGTTGCTACAGCCATCATCTACCCTCGTCCTATTGATAGGAATTGGCTGAAGAGTAGAGATATCCTCCCCCTCAACATGCCGCAAAACTGATATTTCAGAATCAGGATCAGTGAGCGAATCAGATTTAACTATGCGTAGTTAGAAAACGAAATCCGAGTCTCACTTACCAGGCTCGGGCTCTTTGGCCTCCTTGAGAAGGCGAAAGAGCTGTACAATCTGCTTTGCTGGTACAAAACTCAATCCAAGACCCTCAAGCTCTTTGGCCGTCACGTTAAACAACAATGTACCACCGATACCCTTCGTTTTGAATGTTTCGATGTCCTCCTCTTTGAGCCGGTGCTTTGTTCTATTTTCCATTAAAAACACCTTGATATCATCCTCACCCCAATCCCAAACGTCTTCTGGGAGCTGAGAGGGGACCTTCAGTCTTTCCCTAGATCCAGGTGCCACCATCGCTGTTGCGGTGAGGGGGGCGGAGCTGAGTTGAGGCGGCGGCACGAGCAGGAGCAGAAGCAGGAGGCTACAGGAAGAGAGGCGGGACAATGGAGACTAGAAGAGGTGATATGAATGGAGAAAGCGATGAGTCATCGACTTCATGTTGGATTGTGGCAAGTGTTGTGGCGAATTGTATATTGTGGCGCATGATGTAGCCAGTGTTTGAGCGCAGTCGGCTAGTCTTTATTTAGTCCTTCGTCCCGTGCCTTTATTATATCTTGCTCTCGTCCCTACATGTAACTCCATGTATTGTCTCGCCTCGTGTACTCTACCTTGGCCCGCTTCACTCTTGCCTTCGCTTAGCCCCGTGATACCCATTGTGGAATACATGTATGTGCCTGATTTATTTTAACTACATGCAAGTACATGTTTAGATGAAATAGAAATTATTGACTTATTGCTGTTCCTGTTTGTTTGGGGTTAGTGATATGAATCTACAAAGAAGTCTTGTAAGAGCTACGTACTTTGGTAAATACATGTAGATTTCTTCCTGTGAATACATGTATACATGTAGTGGAAGGATGCCAGAAAGGAATGGCTGCATCTTTTCATTTTGGTAAAGCAACACTAAAAATAAAATCATACAGTACGAAAAAAGGGGATGTAATAGATACCATAGCAATACGGTATCGTGAAAGACTTCCGAATTAAATCGGAATTTCGGCCATTATACCATAGCAATGCTGTAGCAATACTGGAGTGTCATGGTATTCTGGCAAATAAGGTACTAGATACACCCACTTTTTTGGTACTGTATCTAACATCAAATGTTTACTTTGTCTAATTTTGTTGTAGCACGCCCCGTATGTAATTAACCTCTCTGTCTCTCAGCTACATACATGTACATTACATACTGCATGTACATGTATTTATTTACATGTATTTATTTATTTACATACATGTACCCTTACCCTGCTTCTCTGCCCTATGGATGTTGGGATGCATCATGTACCGTCCACTAACATTGGTTCCCCATGCGAAGTAAAAGGGGAAAGTTCGCCCGCCGCCGCCGCTTGTCTGTCTGTCTGTTTGTCTGTCTGTCTCTCCTAGATACTAATATTACTACTACTACTACTACTATCACTACTGCATCTCTTTCTTCTCCGCTTCTCTCTCTCTCTCTCCCTCTCTTTCTTTCTTTCCATTTCTCGATCTCCCCGCTGCTTGTTCCGCTGCATGATTGATCGTGACCCTATAATTACATATACATACATACATACAACCTCACCTTAGCTGGAGATCCTCGTCAACCGTCGGAGCAGCAGCAGCAGAAGTGGCGGCAGCTTACTACAAAAATAAATACACTACTACTTCTCTAGTTAGCAGCAGATTGTGACCTGCCTGCCTACAACTTGCTGCTTGCTTGCTACACTAACGCTACTGACACCAGCACCAGCACCTACACCATCATCATCATCATCACCATCATCAACCCCTTCCCCTCCTTCCTCTTCCCCTCACGAGACCATCGTTTCCTTGCTTTTCACTGCACTCTCCTTCATCAAGTATTTTGAGTACAACTTACCTGACCTCAGTACTACTACTTCTACTACTACCTCTGTTACTACTACTGCTCCTGTTCCTGCTACACTACATACAATACATACGTATATCACGTATCAGTTATATACATCCGCCGGGTCCTTCGCTTTTAAACAACAACAACACCACCACCACACACACACACACCACACATAGATACATAGATATACCCCGCCCCCCCATATATCTATATACCTGTACCTATCCGCGTAGCCACCCACCCACTCCACACACCACATCCCCCCCCCCCCACCACACCCACCAACTACAACCACACCACAAATAATATCACAGCTTCTCCCATGGGTCTCGCCGACCTCTCCCCAGGCGCCCAACTCACCATCGGCGTTAGCGTCGGCGTTCTCAGCACCAGCATTCAATCCCTTGGTCTGACCCTCCAGCGCAAGTCCCACCTCCTCGAGGATGCCCTCCCGCACACTCACAAGCGCCCACCCCATCGCCGGCGCCGATGGCAAATAGGAATCCTCCTATTCATAGTGTCCAATATTCTTGGCTCGTCCATTCAGATCACGACGCTACCACTAGTTATCCTCTCGCCGCTGCAGGCCTCCGGGCTCGTCTTTAACAGCATCTGTGCGACCCTGATCCTCGCGGAGCCGTTCACACGGTACAGTCTTGTCGGTACGTTGCTCGTGTGCATGGGCGCGACGCTGATTGCGGCTTTCGGCGCCATGAAGGAGCCTGCGCATAGTCTAGATGAGCTTCTGGAGCTCCTGGGGGCCCGTGGGTTCGTACTATGGATGGCGGCGACGGCGCTAATGGTTGTGGCGATTCTTGGTGGGGTCAAGATGTGGGCGGTGATGCGGCCCCGGACGCGGAGCGCGCCGCGGGTGCGCATGTTGAGGGGGATTGCGTACGGTTGTGTGAGGTATGTGCTTTGCTCGGGTTTGGATTGCTTGCAGGTGCGCTGGCAGCTAACAACTCCCCTAGCGGAATCCTGTCCGCGCATTGCTTGCTGCTCGCAAAGTCGGCGGTCGAACTCCTAATCAGGACCATCGCCGACCGCAGTAACCAGTTTAATAGGTGGCAGTCATGGATGATCATTGTTGGCCTCGTAACACTCGCGCTCACGCAACTATACTACCTCCACCGCGGACTGAAGCTCTGCTCCACGAGCGTGCTCTACCCTCTCGTCTTCTGCGTCTACAATATCATCGCCATCCTCGACGGGCTCATCTACTACCAGCAAGCGTCGCGCCTCTCGGTCCTGCATGGATGCTTCATCGCGCTGGGGACCGTCATTCTCCTCAGCGGTGTGTTCGCACTGTCCTGGCGCCTCGAGGAGGAGACTGCGACAGCAGGTGGCAGCGCGCTGTCTCCCGGCGTCGCTTTCGTAGATACAGATGATGAGGAGGACGACGACGAAATTGACGACACCCTGGCGTCGCCAAGGTTCTTGAGGAGGCGCACGATGAGCCAGGCGGAGGAGATCTGGGGCGAGCTGCTAGATGAGGAGGCGGTTGAGGCCGCCGACGAGAGAACAGGACTACTGCAGAGGAGTGTTAGCTCGCCGACTGGGCGGAGAAAGCGGGGGCGCGAGAGGAGGGGGAGCTATATGTTCCCGCGGGTGGGTGGCAGCGGGCGGCGGATGAAGAGGCCGCAGGATGCAATGGGCGGCTGGTGGAAGCTGGGCTGGTGGAAGGGGAAGGGTGAAGACGTGGAGTCCGCGGCAGCAGCAGTACCGGACGGAGGAAGGAGGGTAGGGACAGGGACATTGGGGAACTATGGCGGGACTGGGATGGGGAATCGGGAGGTTGTTGTGGTGGACGGAGAGGTCTCGCGATGATCTTGGCCATTTTTTCTTTTTCTATTTTCTTTTATTTTTTATTTTTTATTTTTTATTTTTTTTGTAAAACTTTTGTTATGTTGGCCTGGTGTGCCGGTGCATCCATGTGTGGTTGTCTGTTGTAGTAGTAGTATCATTTTTATTCCATTTTTTCTCTATTCTGGGTCTGGGGGGGTAGGGACGGACTAACTGACTGAGTGATAGCCTTGTATTTACATTGGTCTATTTTCTTTTTCTCCCTCTTTTATTTTCTGCATCATTTCTTTGTACCTTTCTGATACATCTAAGGGCGTTAGTAGTCTGCATTTTTTTCTTTCTCTTTTTTTCCCTATCTGGTAGGAATAGTCTGTGTGTGTGGTGGATTTTTTGGCCGATATTGGTTTTTCCTTCTTTTCTCTGAGTTGTGTGTTGGTTCTCCTGCTGGGGTGGTTCATTGGGATGGATGGATGGATGGACGGTTAAAGAGCGGTGTTGGGGGCAAGGGGAATAGAGAGGGCGAGTGTATAGATAGAGCGTCTTATACATATACAGCGGCGATAGAGGATCATATATGCCGGGTGCAGGCCCTGGGGGAGAACGAGCGAGAAGCGGTCCCGGGGGAGGGGGGGTGAGGAGACGGAGGAGAGCGGGGGGCCGAGAGAAACACGGAATTCTGTATATAAAAGTAATCATATTGTTGCTGAGAGAAAGAAACATGAAGAGGTGGGTTGTCGGCTGGGCGAGTGATGGATTGTGATTCTGGGCCTTTGGGGACAGGGTGGGGCTCTCCCTCCCCCTCCTCTCCCCCCCTCCCCCCGGGCCCCCTTTTCCTTCCCAGCCGGGGGTCTAGGTAGAATGGGGATTAAAGGAATGGAAGGATGCGTTTCTTGGTCTTGCTCCCCCTGCCCTGAACAAACCTGTTACCCCCCGGTACTGCTGAAGGCTCACATGTACAGCGCCGAAGACCATATGCCTTACCACTGTTAGTCCCAACCAAGCCCGGGCGGGAATCCCCCCGGCTTGAACAAAGGGGGTGCTCCCCAAATTTGGTCCGTGTAAGAGATACTTCATCTTATTATGCTAGACGTCCGACAAACTGAAAGACCGAGTATCCTAGCTTAGAGCTTTCTACGCTTTAGGACGGAGGCGGACAAGCACCACGAACTGTCACTCGGTTGTTACATTTATGCGTTGCTCCCAGGCATACATAGCCAGCTGAGGGGCCTACGTCAATCAGGTCTCTCTTATTTACAGTCAGTTCTCAAAACACTTGGTTTATGTTGTGTAGCTTTTCGGCCTAGTGTTTTAGTACGTACTGACCTACCTGCCCCTTTCTGTTTCCCGCTCAGCGGTAGAGGCTTTTCACTTGTCTAAGCACGAAGAGCCTTTTTCCGCCTCAGACTCTACTGCCAAGTTCGTGACCTGCCTAAACATTGCCTGGGGCCGGTTCGTGGAATAATCCTCTATTAAGGAGTAGCTGTAAAGTCCTTGTTATTCTTAGCTTGTAGGGAAGCTGTCGATTCCGCTCACGGCGCGGAGCGGGTCGCACGAAATTCACCTGAGAGAATAGCACTAGATACATGGAGTATTGATGATGGTAAGGGAAGACTCGTTCCTCAACACTTGATAGACACATTATCCTCCCGCCCAAGCTAGCGGCGGAATGACTACATGTATCTATACGCACATACTATTATGGTAAAATAGGGTTAGGGGTGGCTCCACAGCCAACATACTAATATCAAAATATCGTTTCTGAGCCTCGGTACGCATGTGTCACTTGAAATATTGCACACATTAATCAACGCTGTAAAAAATAATTTGCTACCAACAATTAAACTTCTGGTAGTCAATTGTTATAAGCTGCCTCCGCGGAGGGAGGCTGGCGTCTTACACTGGGTGATATTTTCCTGTAGTCTTACTACTTACTTAGGGGTTTTTACTTGACATAGATTAGATATTACATATATTTGCGGATTATATGCTGTTCAGTTGGGGAGATTCGAAGATCAAAAAAAGTACGGTCTAACTTTTACGAGTGATCTCCGATGTTCCTAGTGCGAAATGCTATGATCGTTTAGGGCTTAGCGAGGTCTAGGGTTGGTTGCCTCTCCTACTAAATTATCATAAACCGCGACCCACCTTAGCTGTCAACAACTAACCCCACAGCTCCAGCTCCAGGGGAATCGAACGAAGGGCCCCCGAGAGAACCACCTCCATAAGATCAACCTAGCTCCACCCTCGGACAATAACCGGGGGCAATCTCTGTCAGCCCCAGCTCAAAAAATCATGGTAGAAAATTCCGAGACGTTCCTCGTCGGTGACCACGTTGATGTAGGCGGCTACGCTGCCATCGTCCGCTATGTCGGCGAAACTCTCTTCGCCGCGGGCGAATGGATTGGGGTAGAGATGGAAGGCCCGGATGGTAAAAACGATGGCTCAGTTCAAGGGGAGCGGTACTTCAACTGTCCGCCAAATCGGGGGATATTCGTGAGACCGAATTTCCCAAGGTTAATAGAGCGTCCTACCCCACCTGCTATGAAGAGAGCCTCCGCAATTGCGACTCCTGCACAGGGTTCCCCAAGGCTTGCGCAACCAAGGCCCCTAAGTATGAGGGTATGTCAGTCGTATACGAGAAGAGGGGGGCACTGGATGGAAAGCTGATGTGCAGGTGTAGGCTCCTGCATCGCCGACAAAGATGCTAGCTGGAAGTCCGTCCCCTGGTGCTGGAAGCTCAAGAACCGGTACACCACTTGCCAGACCACCCTCTGTTGTTGGACGGGTAGGTACAGGAACCCCCGCCCCTCGTAACCCCGGAAATACTGCGCCACGTGCAGGTTCAATAGGCCATCTGGGGGGCAAGCAAACCGTTAATACTGCAGCGCCAAAGCCAGTACAGGCTCGACGGCAGTCTACGGTCAATTCTACGGCTATGTCAAGGACCCCATCGGTTGCTTCATCAGCTGGAAGCTCAGTTGCTCGGCCACCACCCGGTCAAAATCGCCTGTCGTTAAAGCCCGGTGGGTTGCAAGTTTTGGGGGGGCGGAAACAGAGTATATCAAATGTGTCATCTGAACGAAGCTCCCCAGATATTACCGGCAGCGCCATGAGAAGATCAAAAAGTGACGATAAAGACCCTCGAGGTCCACAGACAAGGATGGGAAGAAGGGAATCAAATGCCCTGGCACCCGGTTCGCCAAAACCAGCTTCCAAGGTGGCGGTTGCGGGGTCATCTGTATCACCGGTAGCTGCACCACTGGTAACTGGGCCCAGCGCTACCAGTGCTGGGGCCATTTCTGCAACTATGGCAAGGGAGTTGGAGGACTTGAGAAGTACAATCAAGGTGATGGAGAAGAAAAGGACTGAAGATAGGGATAAACTGAAGACACTAGAAAGGATACAAGGCGAAAGAGATAAGTTTGAAATGATTATCCAGAAGCTTCAAGGTATGGATAGAGTCAATACTGGATGAAATTAAGTCTGTTACTCCGTTACGCAACAAAGGAACTGACAACAGCGATTAGCCAAGTATCAACCCCAGCAAGCCGAGCTTGTTGAACTTCGAAAAGAAATTAAGGAAATGAAAACTTACCTTGAAGAAATGGAGGAGTTCAAGGTCGAAAACGAAATGATCGTAGAAATGGCCACGCTCGACCGTGAAATGGCCGAGGAGCAAACGGAAGCGCTACGTGCGGAACTTGAAGCTGTACGGGGTCGTGCGGAGGAGCTAGAAATGGAAGTCGAGATTCTGCGTGAGGAGAACAACGAGCTAAGTGGGGAAATGACACAGGAAGAGAAGACAAGTGCTGGATGGTTGCAGATGGAGAAACAAAACGACAGGCTTAAGGAGGCACTCCTGAGACTAAGAGACATGACATCTCAGACAGAAATAGAGCTGAAGGAAACGATCAAGAGTCTAGAGGAGGATAACAATGAGCTAGTTGAGATCAAGAAAGCTGCTGAAGGGACTAGGGAGAGGCTTCAAATCTCTGAGGCAGCAGTCGAAGATTTAAGGCAACAGCTAGAGACTGCTTTGGGCGCTGAGGAAATGCTCGAAGATCTTACCGAAAGGAACTTAAGCATGAGTGAACAGATCGAAGAATTAAAGGCGACAATTGAGGACCTAGAGAGTCTGAAGGAAATCAGTGATGAGCTGGAAATTAATCACGTTGAGACAGAGAAACAGATGCAGGAAGAAATCGATTACAAGGATCTTGTGATTGGGGAACAGTCAAGAAGGATTGCACAGTTGGATGCGAGTAACGAGGAGGCGGAGTATACAATTACGAGATTCAGAGAATTGGTAACTAATTTACAGAGGTATATTATCTTCTTTGAATCTCCCTGAAAGCTACCAAATGTTAACCATGGGGACAGCGACCTTGAGGACATGAGAGCCAGCCAACAGATTACTGAAACCGAGGCCGAAGAACTCACAGCTCGCTCGCGCTCAATGATAGATATCAACATGAAACTTCAAATAACCGCTGCAAAAGCCCAAAATAAAACTATCGATCTCGAGCTCCGCCGCCTGGAGGCTGAAGAAGCAGTGGAGCACCTCTCAATTGTGCAAATGTTCCTTCCTGAAGCCTATCGTTCTGAACAGGATTCCGTGCTTGCCCTTCTCCGCTTTAAACGAGTTGCATTCAAGGCCCACCTTCTTCACACTTTTGTTAAGGAACGTCTAACTGGTCAAGTTGGGCAAGAACACGCTGGTTATGAGGAATCACTCATGGCTGCTTGCGATATGTGTGAGAAGCTCACTTGGGTTAGTGCTATGTGTGATCGTTTTGTCAACTGTATTAGCGGGTGCAGCTCGCAGCAATTTTCAAGATTCCAGGGAGCACTTTATGAGCTAGATCCCGTTGAACGGGCGTTGAACGGGTGGATTGAAGGATTAAGAAAAGATGACTTGAAAGAGAAACAATGTGTTGCAGAGCTGCAGCGGACTATGGCACTCATGTCTCACCTGGGAGAGATTCATCTTAGGGATGACCTTGAAGGATTCGCGAGCGATCTGCACATGAGAGTTCTCTTGATGCAGAGTTACATGGAGTCGACAGCAGCAGCAATGACACAAATAAAGCTAATGGTCCAGAATAAGCTCCCTCCCAGTAGCGAAGAAGGTGAGAGTGAAAATGACATCGCCTCGAGCTTTGCAAAGCGTGCCGACGTAATTGTTTCGGGTTCACGGAGTGCGAAGGTTATCATCAGCAAAATTCTCCGTTCTCTCAACGATTTCCAGGCCCGTTCGTTGTCACTTACACAAGACAAGCTGGGAAATTTCACGGAATGTGAGGATTCTACAAAACGGCTAGCAGATTACGCCAGGGCTATTGGAAATGGTGTTTATGAATTACTTTATTCAGATGATGCTAAGGTGAATGTTGGATGGCAAGACTTACAAGCAATGTTCTTCAAGACGACTGAGAGAGAGCTGGTAGCCATTGAGGTGGAAATATTTGGCGCATTTGGGAAGGAGCTAAAGAATCTTACGAATCAACTTGTCGAGCTTGGAAACACGGCATCAGATATTGACATGACTGCTGAGTGTAAGTCTTATATTGATTTTATGTATAGAATCAGCTACTAATGAGCGGACAGTCGAGAAAGCCACTGCCCCGTGGATTGTCCGTGCCCACGAACTCAAAACAACAAAGACAATCTCTGTCGACGCTGAAGAGGAAATCCGCCGCCTTAAAGATGACATCCTGGAACGTGCAACACAAATCAAACTCCGTGATAAAACTTTGGAAGAATCAGCTGTTAAAATTGAGCTTCTCGAATCTCGTATGCGTAATGTCACCAAACAGAGCGAACGGATCGAAAAACTCGAGAAGCAAGTTTCAGAAGGAACAATTCGCGAGAAAGATCTTGCTGACGCTATCGAAAACCTTAACGAAGAGATTCAAGCTCTTGAGACTGAAGTTGACAAATGGAAAAAGACTGCGAATGACAAGAGAGCACTTGGGGAGGTTGACAGAATTGGCGCAGAAAAAGCGGTTGCTACAGCTAGAGAAGTAGATGAACTGAAGAAGGAAATCACTTCGCTTACAGGAGCTGTGAACTTCCTGAGGGGTGAGAACGCAAGGATTATTAAGAACGACCTGATGGCGCCTGATTCATGGCTGTTTGAGCCTTTGTTAGCGAAGCCAGAAGTCAAGGAGGTCGATGAATACGAACAAGCTCTTGCAACCGAAGGACAGGATGTAATGGCTGAATTGATGCTACTTGCAACACAGTCCAGAGTCGTTGATTTAACACAAGGGCCTAAGAATCGGAAAACGTGGAGGCCAGCCAAGGAGACGCCAAGGTCGCATTATTTGGAACAGAGAGAGCATTACGAATCACTCATTTCATGGCAAGAGGAGGTTACTTCGAAGGCATTATACCATGATGCTGCAAAGAAATGCTTAAGGCCACAGAATAGTAGGAAGGCGAACAGCGTTCTCGGCGCGAAAATTGATATCAAGATGCCTAGGTAAGCAGAATCATATTCGTTGGTATGTACAAACTAACGAATAGAAGCAGGTTATACCCAATAGGATCGAAGATAATACCGACTGCGACTGATGTGGTGATACGGGAGCCAGACGGATGGGAGAGTCTTCAGGAGACAATGGGCTTCACGTAAAATTTTGAGTAGTCTTTTTTATTTTATTTCCTTTGCGGCGATTGCCTTTCTTTATATTATAACAAGGATGGATTGTGTTTCTTTTTCTTATTTCATACTCATCCACTAGTTTCATCTCTTACATAACCCTCTCTCTCCCTTTGGCGTATTATGTGTTTGGGAATACGTATTGGAAAATTGATGTTTCAGTTCTCAGCCCCGTATATTGTCTATAGCGTAATTGGTCACGGGTACTACTTAAAAATGCGCTTCTAATATATATAAAAGAGTAAAAAAGGAAGGGCCAGAATCATTTCGAAATGTGCAGGGAAGGGTTGATGGCTCCAAATTCTTGTAGGGACCTGCTGCCTCCCAAGAACCCCTCTATTTTAAATTTACCGCTCTGCCCTTCCTTCTATATCATAAAAAGGAAACCTAGAATAGAGTAGTGCATAAAAGTCCGATATAGTCTTCGGGCGTAACGAAAGACTGGTCTCATTCCCTGAGTTTTAGGCTCGAGACAAGGGAGAGGTCAACGGCCCGTCAAGATTTGAATAGCAGCTAAACACCACATGTCGTTCGTTTATTTCCAGCCTTTAGCCAATCGATTCGTATGGATACATGTAGGAACAGCCCTGGCTACCAGTAAGGAACTCGATTGTATGATGTTTAGCGGTGTTAACCACGGAGCGTGCAAAAGGATTGCGACGGTGGGGATCAAACACCATATCTGCCGTCATTTGAGTAGACTAATTCTATTAGATAGATAAGTAGACCTTATGCTACCGAAGTTTAGCGTTCTATCTTTATTATAGGAGTAGAAGGCCCCATGCATCAGAGTGAGTCACAGGCCGTCACTCGGGCTTGGCATGCCGTTCTACAAGCGATAGTTGTGACTCTTCCATAATTCTACCGTATGGATGTATGTGCCCTTAAACCTAGACCCGCTCCCAGACCTAACTGCAGCTGGTTTGTGGGTGGTAATACAGGGGAGTATTCCATCCACAAGCTTATGATCTGTCACAACCACCACCACCACCACCATAGTATGGGCCAGAAACGGGACTACTTTAAACCGTGTGCCCGACATCATTATATGTAGATACCAAGACGTTTCCAAGAACCATCATTTCAAATGTAACTAACTCCCACCAGGTGTATATTCAGGTACGTGTTCCCGCCTAAACGAAGCCGTAGATTCTAAGGCTCACTCTTGTAGAAATCTTTAATATGATCGGGAGCCGTGGTAATAAATTTCCCGAATAGTTTTTTTCTTACTGATGCTACTACTAGGTGTAACTATTTGAACCCAGAATCCTACCCACATTTAGCCACTCGTGATATCGCTTTTACTTCCTCCACCATTCTTCGAAAAGTGACTCCCACAGAAAAACAACAAAAGCAATCAACCACCTTAATTTCATTTGGTTCAGGCATTCAACGCTAAAACTCAGCCAGAAAGTGAAACACTCCATCGTTTAACTGCTCCATCCGCTCCAGCTGAGACAACCGTATCATTTCCCTCCCACCCCACTGCGTTGACACCTCCCATATGTGCGTTTCTAACCTTCAAGTTCTTCGCAGGATTCTCGACGCTGTACACGAACACGTTCGTATCAAGACTTCCAGTAACAACGTGAGTCCCATTATCATTCCACGCGATGCTGTCAACCCGTCCAGTGTGGAAACTCCAGCGTGTCGTTTTGACACTGTATGCGCCACCCGTAGTATCATATAGTGTTATCTTGCCTGAGGAATCCCCAGCAGCAAGGTGTTTACCATCGGGAGAGTAGGAAAGAAAGGTTACCATGGCGCGTGTCATTATCTTTTTGGATTCTGTGATTGTAGAACCAGAAACACCGTAGACTTGGATAATATTGTTCTGCCCGCCTACAGCAATTTCATATGTAGAGGAGGCACCGACACAGGTAGGGGTGTATTTAGGAGCGAGTGTAGCGATAACCCCGAGGTTTTTGTCGTAGACGGTGATAGCAGTTTCTGAAACAACAACTGTAGAGCCGTCTGGGCCAAGCTCCGCGATACTCTTAGGCTGACCCTCAGTTGGTACGTCCGCCCTTTAATTCAAAGTTAGCTATTTCCTTCATCCTCTTCCAATCAGTTCCTAGCGAAAAGCTTACACGAAGCATCCAGCCCCGACATCGATTTGCCTAGCGCGATCATCCCATCCAACGCTCACAATGGAGCCGGTCTGGGTCTGTGCAAAGCCCGAGATACTGTTCACGTGACCTTTCCCGTCCAGGCCAACAGCTGTGCCTACCGTTGTATCCCATTTACAAATTCTTCCATCGTAGCTCCCTGTGAATAATGTCTTGCTCTCTTTTGTGATCTTGAGAGTAGTGATGGCCTTTTGGTGCCCGTGGACCACTTTGTAAGGCTTATGAGCGGAGAAGTTAAGGTAGTTCAAATCCCCTGTCAATGATAGTGAGATGATAGTATCGTCCGATCTAGGTGTCCAAACAACTCCGACTTGATGGTCTGGAATGCTCGGGATTCCCTCCTCTCCAAATCTCCAGGTAAAGGAGTTTTTTGACTGTTCTACATCCCACAGCTTGACTGTCTGATCTGCAGAGGCAGTGACAAACCGCTTTGAGTCGCTACTCCAGGAGACCGAGTAGATACCCCCTTTATGTCCATCATCACCATATTTAACCTCTGACTTCAAGTCTCCAGTCTTGCCATCATAGAGAAATATTTTGCGATCTGAACTAACGGAAACGAAGTGCTCCCCATCAGGAGAAAACGCAACGCCCTGAACAAAATTGGAATGATTCCCAGTAAGCGATTGATTGAATTTAAATGGTGTACCATGATAAAACACGAGTGTTTTATCATCGGAGGCAGTAGCAGCTCTGTATGGGCGTTGCTGACGTATCGAGACCGAGTTAATGACGGATGAATGACCAAGGATCTCTCCCACAGAGTTACCGGTGTCGTAGGTTATACAATGTCCAAAGCTGTGCAACAGTTAGAAACTGAGACTTACGGAAGCTTCGATATTAAATACCGTTCTTTGCCGTCACCCACCGCAATAATCCGCTTGCTTTCCCCATCCCAGGCAAGATCTTTGATGGGGCCCGAGATAATACCGAAATCTCCTTTGGTATTCATATCCTCGCCAACACAGTCCCATACTCGAACCTTTCCAGAAGCATCTCCAGAGGCAACATAATATCCACTGGGAGAGAAGCGAGCTACATTGACGACTGCGGCATGAGCTGTATACTGTGTGCTGATTGAAGGATCATCGATTGAACGGAGAAAGACGGATTTTCCAGACTAGAACCTACGTTAACGGAGTAGCGGTGTTTTGAGATTTAGGGAAGGTACGGCATATGCTAAGCGTTCGCCCTTTGGGTCGACGGAGAGATGTGTCGGCGTAGCACGAGTAGTAGACGGCTGCGCAGCATAAATAGATTCTATAAGACCAAAGCTATGAGAACTGCCATTATCCCATCTTTGGAAGCTCCAAGTACTTACTTCTAGTGAGAGACATTCTCAAATATGGTGGGGGGCCGCTGTAGTATCAGAAAGGTATACTATGAGAAGGAAAAGTAGGAATAACCGGCTGCAGACAGTTGTGAGTTCGAGATGTACTTGACCGTACCTGTGAGCTGACGGAACCCCGCCATACCTACTGGTCGCGGGGTGACAGGGATTACTGGTCTGGTTTGAAATTAGACCAAACCGAATATTTCTGGAACAATAGCTGAAAGTTCTTCAACCAAACTACATGTACCGGGTGTGCACCATAAATACCGAGAACCCCCCCCTGCTCATGTAAAATTTGTATGTGCGCCATCTGTGGCAACCAAAGCAACCAATGATAAAGGGCCATTTTTGCTGGAGGAAAAAAATACCGAGAACCCCCTGTATATTTTTACTTTAAAAAATCAAAATAATATCTAATTATTTTTTTAAAAATATAAAAAAAAAACTATAGTATTGTCCTCCTCTTTAAGTTCCTCTGAGTAGTATTTTGATTGCTTAGTTCCTATCAGAAGTTGTTGTTCTGATGAATTTGTAGATAAACGAGAGTCAAATTGAGGTGATGGAGGTTGTGTTGCAAAAGCTGCGGGGCAGACTACCCAAATACTAGCTTGGCTGCCAAGCATCATATTATTTAAAGAATTATGTATATCTGACCAATGACAGCCCTTAGCAGGCCCCCTTTTAAGAAAATTTCCCAAAACGGGGTTCTCAGTACATACCCTCAACACCCGGTACATATTGTTTAAAAAGACTTTGAATTCTTTAATTATGGAATAGATGTGTATAGACATCTAATACGGCTACTTTGACAGTTATAACTGAAGACCAGCGCAGTGTATGAAACTCTAATGAAGCCAGCCCAAAATCCCAGTTTCCTCAGAAGAGAGAACAGGACGTACAGGATAGCACAAACACGTCTTCGCAGACGACTGGAGAATCTAGATTGCTCTCCGCTCGGTTTGACGCTCGTTTGATCGATGGATAGAAGCGACTAACAAGTAACACGCGTGCGGTGAGGAACTGGAAGGATTGGCAAGTGTTGGAGGAATTTATATCCTCCGTGACAGGGTTTGAGCCCTAACCCTAACAGAATGCCAAGATTTTTAACATTGCGTAGAGTACCTACTCTTTGAAGAAAGGAAACGACCTCAGTACCATTATTCCTGGGGTGCTTTGGGTTGATTCTTGTTGGATCCTCTGTATAATCTACATGGGTAATTACATGTAATGATACAAACCTCTCCTCGTAGCATAACCTAGGGCCATTTCTAATCCTAATCAATTTATTTGGTTTAAATAGCCCTACCTATACCTGCCTCGTGTATTATTCAGCCTAGGTTCACTACATAGAGTGGTGAATGGAATTTGCCGGCATGATAGCCTGAGGCTCGTGTGCACAGACCATATAAAGAACGTTTATCAGGGCTCCTAGTCCTCGATCCAGTTTCTCTTACACGAACATTACCATGCCTCCTCGCATCGATTCGTCTTCTACAGCCGCATCATCCTCAAACGTATTCTCGCAATCTAGGGGCCCAACGTCGGCCTACGCGCGGCACCTTCAAGCAACAAGTAGTTACCTCCGCTATTATGGAGGACAGATCGTCGCGCCGGAAAAGGCGCGTAGTGAAAGGGATATAATAGAAGAGCACCACCAATTCATCCAGGAAAACAATGATGAGAGTGAAGAAAAGGATGAGGAAAAAAGATTAGTCAGGAGCTATTACCAAAAATTGTATAGAGAGTTTGCAGTTGTGGAGCTGGTGAGGTGGAAAGAGAAACAGGTTAGTTCTTTAGGTACCCCTATTCAACGATTACCCAAGCTGATAATCTGAACTGGGAAGATCGCTATGAGGTGGCGAACCAAGGAAGAGGTGCTCTCAGGAAAAGGCCAGTTCTTGTGCGCAAATCTATCTTGCCAAAACAAGGAGAGTACGCTAGATGAAGACCCAGACGAAGGCCCAGACGAAGGCCCAGACGACTCCGAAGACGTGGTACATAGCAAGCAAGGGTTGAAGGGATTCGAATTGTTATTTGAATATGTTGAGAAGCTTGAAAAGAAGAGTGCATTGGTGAAGGTCCGAGTTTGCGACCAGTGCGCCACAAAACTGCGGTATATCCAGGGTGGCGGCGAGAGAAAAAGTAGGAAAGATAGAGACAAAAACAGAGGCGAATCAAAAAGGTTGGCGCATCGATCCAGATCAAAGGATCGCGACCGAGGCAGAAGACGAAGATACAATTGTGAGGGGGGTAGGAGCGATAGACGAACCAGGAGTCGAAGCCGAAACCGAAGGGAATATAAGGATCGATACCGCTCAGCGTCGCCAGGGAAGGGAGAAAATCGTGCATAGACCCAAAAGGTTCAAGACGAAAGGCAAATTGTAACGGCTATTACTAAAATTCCTCTACTTGCACCACATATAACTACTATACATTACCCGGTCGGGGGTCGGGGATATCTACATATATACGGGTTACGGATTGAAGCCTAGGCTGAAATATGATGTTATTCCTTCCCCTATCTCTTCTAAAAATGATGCGCATCAATTAAGTCGCGGGCTTTGTATTCGTTTTCTTTTCTAGCTCTCTTTTTGCCGCTCTTTCGTTGGCGTTTTGAACTACCTCGGCTTTCTCTTCTTGTGATGCCATCGAGGATACTACTTCGGGGGCGCCTCTGTTCATAATAAAATACATTTGTTAGGCTCCTCAGATACTCGAAAACCTAGAAAAATGCTTATATACCTCTCCTGAAGGGTCTTCAAGCGCTCCTCGACAACGAGGGGTTGGAATATTGAATACCCTTACATAGCTGTGAGCGAAAACTTTCAGACGAGGGTATGTTAAGGATAATTACCATTAATGATGCCAAAGGCAATCGCAAATCCTACCGGGAGTAAAGCCGAATTTCTTCTCATTTGTGGGCAAGATGTGCGGTTTTGTTTCTGGAGCAGTTATGGGGGAGTTGAACCGATGTTGCTCTCTGATACTGTGCAGGCTACACTGGATAAAGCTTAGTGCCCGTTACGGAAACCTTATCCTAACGTTGGTCACTCAACATCATCCCAGTGTCTCAACAATCATCTAATTTAGTCCTCGGTTTTCAAAATGAATAAAATTACCTTATATAATAAAATACAAATAAAAATCTTTATAATTATTACTAAAACCTATTTAACTGCTATATGCAATATTTCTTTAGTATGGCACTTTATTGGATGACACGCGTTAATTGAAACGCGTCTTCTTCCACCAAACGACACGCGCCTAGTATAGTTCCACCACGCATACGCAAGGAAACTCTACATTTCACACCAACCATTACCACCTAATTTTATTGCGGTTAACCCGGCCTTCAAGAAATGATATGACGAACTGGCGTGAATTGGGGTTCGTGCCAAACTCAGACGACGATGATTCCGATACAGCTTTATCAACACAGGATGATGGGGAAGAGTTTGGCAGCGAATTACGGGCAGTGACTGAAATTGAAGAGAGAGGAAATGGGATAGCTTTAACTAGCTCAGCAACAGGTCTAACTACATCTAGTCTTCGGCGCTCAGCAGAGGTAGCATTTCCTTACGAATTCTCGGGAATGGTAAAGGGATTAATTTTTTCTTTCTTGTTAGGATGCGGTTTTAAACGATAACGCCTACGAAGAGTATATGGATATAGATCAAATCCTCAGGGAGCCGCCCAGCACCGCGCCAGTGGGGAGTACGCGTATACCTCATCCAATTAGTCAGCATGGAAACTCACAAATACAATTGGATGGAGTTAATACAAGAGGAGAGACCAAAAACAATAAGGCGGTTACAGTAGTAGATATAAGTAACCGGCCTGAAACTCCTGAGGAACCGGAAGATAGGGTACAACTGGTTGGAAGAAGGGAAGATAGGAACAGCCCTTTAGACATTTCGAGGATTGCACCGGAGGAGGGGAATATAATTTCTCAGGTCAGTGACCTAAGTTTTGATCTCGGAATAGGCGCTTATAATTTTTGGTTAGGACATTGGGACACCACGGGAGCACCCTTCCCCCCCAGAGAATCAAGATGAAGATCACCCAATGCCATCTGAGCAGGCTTGGGGTCCTTCTACCCCTATAAGACAAGAGTTTAGGCAACCGGATCCGATGATTGATAGTTCTTCGGTGATAGATTCTTCGCCACTCTCCTCTGTGTCTTCCACCGACACTGTTCTACAAGGGCCATCGTCTACGCCGCCTGCATTTCAAGTTGTAGTCCTAAGTGCCAAAAACGACCACGAAAAGTGGGGTGCCCCTGTCCGAAATTTTCGGAAGCGGAAGCCAATACAAAGAAATCCCTATTTGATAGAACAGGAGCGTTACCGCCAGACGTTTCAATCTCGTGGCCTAAAACCTTTGAGGATACAAGACATTGGCGAAGAGCCGAGGAGTACGCAAGGGGCGAGAAAAGACTCCCAAGAGGATGATTATGTGGTACCTCCGGAGCCCAGCCCCCGGTCTGAACGTATGATGGAGGATAGAGTGCGCCTTTTTGATGAAGAAAGTGAGGGACATAGTCCAATTTCAAGCACAGAACCCTCTATAGGACAATCAGGATCGAGTAGCTCTCTACTAGGCGGGGCAAAACGAAGAAAAGTAGTTCACACATACTCCAAGCAAAGCTCTGTCTCTAAACCAGGTAGAAAGGCCGTCAATTCAGCTCAGGGGAAAGAAAATGCTCTATCTTTGACTGGAGCTCGAGTGGGTGAGATTTCTAGAGATGCCGATATCTATGATATTCCCATAGGCCCATCTCCCCAAAGAACTCCTAGAAATCATTTGGGGCAGGAATTATCTAACCATTCTGCTCGAGGTTTAGATGGTCGGACCGCTGGTTTAGGGTCCAAAAAGAAATTACAGGGGCTATTTGCTGGAATGGATTCTGATTCTGAACCTGAATCTGACCTTAGTCAAAGTAGTGGTCAATTAAATGGGCTAACTCGGGTCACTTCACCTATCAACCTCCTTTCCCCTCCCCTGCAATCACCTCCTGGCAAAGAATCGGTGGCGGCGGGGGAGGGGGAGGAGGAGGAGGAGGAAGAGGAGGAGGAGGAAGAGGAGGGGGAGGGGGAGGAGGAGGGGGAGGAGGAGGATCAATTTGAGGAGGACGACTCCCAGTCGATTCGGAAATTTCAACGGAAAACCACTGGTGTGCTTCCAGCTTCATGGTGGAAGCTTAACAAAGACCAGCAAATGGGTGGATCCGGTGTCAAGCGTAACGCAAGAAGTGCTTTATCTTCGGGTTTAGGCGACATACCAAGGCCTGGAATCGCAAGAGCCAAAATATCTTCCAGAACACGGCCCCCAGAAGCCAAAGCCTTTGTGGACCATGGTGATTCAGACATCTCCAGTGACGAGCCAGTGATATTAGCCTCAATCCCCACAAATAGACTCAGAGCGGAAAGAAATGCACCGAGAAACGACTGGGTTGGCTTTGATGATGTCATTGAGGATGACAGGATCGATCGAATGCTTCCTGGAATTCCCAGAGGGGGTACTACGCAGATAAAACAAGGGAAGCCCCGAAGAAGTAGCAGTGCCCTGCACAAAGCCACTAGAACGAGCCATAGCAGGGACAGAATTTTGACCTCAAAACGGGGAAGCGATTCCGCCCGCCTTCGGCAACCAAAGATAACGGACCATGTTTCGTCGAAGAATAGGAAATCTGCAAGAACCAAAAGTCCAAAGGCTCCAAGGATAGGTATCTTGGATGCAGCCCAACACTATCGGGCTACAAGTTCTGTTCCAGTCCCTCTATTCATCAAGATTGCAGAAAGGAGGGCTAGAAAGAGAAGGGACCAGGGTCGACAGAGCCCATCGAGGAAGATATTCTTCTTGGAGACAGAAACCCATACGAGAGATGTCCAGTCTATTCTACGTGACTGGAGAGAAGGAACTTTAGACTGTGTCGCGCAGGCTGGCCGTTATGAGCATCGGGGAAGGATTCATGAAAACCAAGCATCTAGTCGCCAGCTAAGATTAGCATCTCCTCAAGACCTTGGTGGACCACAAGTACACTCACCAAAAGGGCTAACAAAATTTCCAACACAGACCTTTAATCGTTTACAGCCGAGAAAACAGGGAGGCCGGCAAAGTACACTATCGGATGTTGTGCGGGGAGGACTAGTATCTAACATTCCCGCCTCTACTACACGGCCCCGGCAAAAACCCCAGGTCAATCCTATCACGACTATCCCGAGCCGGAGCGGGTTTAATAACCCGAAATTTACACCTCAGGCAGCCCAGTTTGAGATTGTGAGGCCTATGAATCATACACTCAGGAGGCTTCATCAGGCCCCTCAAAGAGCTGCTACTCCTGATCTAGCCCTGCTACTACGAAATTCAATGCAAAGAAATCTCGATATTGCTAATCCCATGGCGGGAAATTATCCCAATGGGAGGACGCTACATAAAATACCATTAATGCGCGAAGACTCGGCAGCAGAACTCCCCTCGGGGACTATACCATCTAGATCAGCTCCTAGAGCTCGTCGAAAACGGATGCCAAAAAGAATTGATGTTGACACAATTGAGCATCGGCAACCCCCACCCCAAGACATCATCATCGAGGATATAGACGATCATATTCCGCAAGAATTACCCACTAAGCCTGCGCTTTTAGGCTTGTTACCTTATGGGAATAAATACTCACTCAATTTCGATACAGCCCCTTTGAAGCCAGGAACATTTTTCAATAATCACACTTTTATCGGGGATGGAGGATTGTTAAGAGCCTTGAACACCGCCCCCGTTGCAGAAGGCCAGAATAACCAAACTATTAGCTTTACATTCGGGGATAAGACACTACATTGGGGAGTTTATCAAGACTCTATTTCAGTAGAATTTGAGACAATAATGAGTCAGATCGCGGATTCCGCCGAGAAAGCTCAAGGCGCCAATGATCTAGACGGGGATGAAGCTAGCCTCCCCGGCTCACAGGTGTATCAGTTCTTGCGCTTTTTCTCGAATTACCTTGCTAATATTATCAATTTCTCGGATTCGATCGACTTAATATCGTTTGGGCAAAGGATCCTACAATCCCTCGATATTTGCTGTGATCGTCTCTTGACATTTGGGGGGGGTCCTTACTCCAATATAAAAAATACTCCAACTTGTCTAGGGATCCAGTTATTAGTATTCGGGTTGGTATTTAAATTCCAGATATATCAGCTTGCATCAGCAGATGAAGAGGTTAGGGCTGAACTTGAAATCGATAAGTCAATACGAAGAACGGGCCAATATCTTCTTGGACAACTTTTAAAATGCGGGGTAGATGGTGTCAGACCGTGCTATGAGGATCAGAGACAGCGAAATAAGTATGAGGGAGGCATTGGGCCAGAATGTTATGTCGTAGAGGCGTGGGTTATTTCCATTCAAATTTTGGCACGGGCAGAAGCGGTGGATATTAGATTTTGGCAGTTATTCAACCACGCATCACGACAAGCCGAAATTGAAAAGGCATCGGACATCCGATTGTTCGAAAAGATCTGGCGCCTTGTTTTCACTATCCTCCCGCTACACCAGTTCGACCACTTGGGATTCATCCAACAGCCGCAAAATAATAGTCACCCTCCAGAGAATTGGTCTTTAATCAGGACATTAGTCACGCAGCCCCTCAAAATCTACCACGAAAACCCCGAAGGCCACTCTGGAACCATTATTGATTATTGTCGTGTTTTATATTCGAGATGTTATCATTTAATCAGTTTATGGGGCTGGGCGAATCCAGACATCATAATTCCTACCCTTTATCAATTCTTCGCGGGTAGCAAGTTATCCAACCTCAAAAACGAAACAGGGTATGGATCTGTGGAGTTCCTCCAAGACCTTGAAAAAATCCCATCATTAGCCATTCAAAATTCCGATCGGTGTTTCCATATTCTATTAAAAACGATTGCGCTGGGCATTAATACAATGAAGTCTACATCACAATCGGCACCCACCACAAGAAGGATTCATAATATGGTCAATAGACTCATGCCAAATCATAGGCGCAAATATCCGAAAGAAGAGGAGCTTCGCATAGAGCACCTCAATGCTTTGAGAAATCACCACGATCTTCTTGCAACGCTTTATTGGGCAGCTCCACCGGATTGTAGGCCTCCTTTGGACGCAATTATCAACCTTGTTGATCCGGAAACGTATCATTTACAAGCCTGTAATGTTAGCATCCGGACTTGGTCAAATTTGCTCCGTTTCAAATTACATAGTGGGGAGAGCATTGAGGGGTTGGTGCCTTTCGTTGAGTGGTTTGATAAAATTGTCGGTCAAATACTTAATCAACATAACGCAGCGCGGTGCGAAGCTGAAAAGATTTTTAAAGCTGCTAATGAGAAAGGAAACGACATATCTGAAGATTTACTTGAAGTAAATATTCGACGCAACCAAAAACAGTTAGAAGACATTTTAGTCAATGCATTTAAGTGCCTGAACACTGCACTGGCTGGAATTGCTGGTAATGTCGAGAGTGCTATCAGGATTCTAAGCAAAGGTATGTGTAAGCAAGCATCTCCCCCGGACCGGGCAAAGCTAATTTCTAAAGCACCGATATCGAATATACTAAATTCACACAATCGTTTATCACATAAATTAATCATAGAAGTTCTCCATGTTGTGAAACAGTATGTGTATTCCTGCAAGAAAAAGGATTATCTGCCGCCCCCTATGTCTCAGGCAGATGATGATAGCCAAGACTATGGAGATTGGTCAGGTTTTGATGATCTGGTTGTTCAGGATGCAGGAAATGATGCCGGAAAGGTAAATTTATAGAGGATGGTTGGCTATAGTTCCCTGCGCTAACTTGTGTAGCATCTTTTGGACACCATCTATGACTCTCTTTGGCAGATGCTTTCAAATTGTTTTGGCGCAGATAAACAGCCAGAAGAAACCTTACTTATAGAGGTCATTGATACCTGGGTACTTGTAATTGAGTTTCTTGTACGAACTAGGTTTAAGGTCACTTTCTAGAATACCCTTTTTATTCATGAGCCACACTAATAATACTTTAGGAGTGGGATGTTTATCTCAATACTTATGGTCATGAATCATGGGCGGACCTCCGCGATACTGAACAAACTCGAAAATTTACAGCTTATTTTATGACAAAGGTTATCCAAGCTGGACCCGGTATATACGAACTAAATAAGGAAGCATTCATTTCTTTCTGGTTTAAAACACTGGTTGAACGAGAATCCATGCTCAAATTTCAGAACGTATATACTGCAACACTTCTCAATTGCGACCCCCAAAACCCGATGTTTGAAAACCTCCCCTTCGTGCGTG
Source organism: Morchella sp. 2015-shanyang (assembly GCA_024713795.1). Classification (NCBI taxonomy): domain Eukaryota; kingdom Fungi; phylum Ascomycota; class Pezizomycetes; order Pezizales; family Morchellaceae; genus Morchella; species Morchella sp. 2015-shanyang. The sequence goes on from JAMGZB010000010.1 coordinate 1,483,556, forward strand.
ATGAATCTAGCGGGCAGTTCGGCATTTCTCAAAGTGATTTCCGCCTCCGCAGACTATCTCTCATATCATGTAAGAGTATTCTACAAAGATCCTGCGAGTTTAAACTAATTTTTTTTAGCTGTATTGGCGAATATGAGAAAGTCTCATGAGGTAACTCGTGATATGTCGCCAAGAAATGGGGAGTCGCTCAAGCAGGAATACTCACGAATGCTCCAATGTCTGATGAAATCGATGAAAAATAACTATCTGGTAATCTTTTGTTTTGTCTCGTTCTGTATCGTTGTGACAGTTCCTAACTTTTCCTAGGAGTTACAAACAAAGACAACATCTAGTGGTTATGTCAAATTTGTGCAAATAGTTGTAGAGTATTTGCAACAACATACAGTTGATCTCGTCAGCGTTGATGTGTTTTTCACGAACCCTGAATCCTTCCCCCTTCCCACAACAGACCCCACTTATGTCGTTGGTAAACTTAAAAACTACGGGCTAAAACTTCATAACCAAAGAGGGCAAAGGCAGCTTACTTCTTTCGTTCAGTCGGTCTTTGAACGAGCAGCTATTGATGGTGATCAGAAATATCTGGTGGGTCAACTTACGACTGCACTTTCAGGAACCTTTGAGGACGGAGACCAGAACAAGCCCACACTAAAGGCATTTTTTCTTGAAGTCATTTTCCCCGCTTACGTGGAATGTACTTTTTGCAAACCATGTGGGTGGATTCTAGGAATTCCGGTCTTGAAGGCCTTGGAAAAAGTGGTTACCATGATGCGAGGAGACCTCGACTCAACATTTCACCCTTGCGTAACATCGGTGCTCTCAATGTTGACATCTATTCTTGAATCGATGAGATTAGGGATCGAATTTATTAAGGTAAAACACTCATCTGGCCCCCGAAAAAATAGCCAGATGAATTTCTAAGCTAACATGGCACAGCCTTCAGAAGTTTCATCGCCTTCAGTTTTAGGCTCACTCACAATTATGTTTGACGCTCTTACCAGAGTCATCCCAATTATCGACTGGCTTTCGACTCCTGAAGAATCCTTACATGATCTTTCCGAAGTTGCATGCGACTGTGCGTCCTTCCTGATTAAATACTCTGGATATGTAAGAGACCTGGTTGAGAACCGTGAGACCCAGACTCCCATCGATGTACGGGTGAACCAAAGATTCGGGGGACGGTACGAGACCGCTCGTAACAAGTACATTGCCCTAGTGAAAAACTCGTTTTCAAATGAGTGGCACAGTTATGGGGAATCCTGGTTTGTGGTGCGCGGTGCCAAAAGATCAGAAGTTATTCCTCCAACTATTGGAGAGATACAGAAGACAGAGTATACAAGGACAGTTGAGAATCTACTGAAGGTGGCCTGTCGAACGGAGATGTTTGAAAAGGTTGGCTTTACTGTCGACCCAAGCATCTGGGAATATGAAGGAAGGGGATTGCCATATAGTGGTGGCGTTCGTGGGAGGAATCGTTCAAGGGCATTGCGGACATTACAGAATCTCTTCTTTTAGGAGTTTTTGGGATCAAAATGTTTCGGGTTAGATGTGATTATTGGCCACCGGTATTGCTACAGCAGTGATCAGTACATGTACATAATTTTACGTAGAAGTAAATATCAATTATTAATTTACAAACCTTTAACCAGGCCGGTGATGTCTTGGCACTACCTTGAACGCGCTGGAGTCTCCAGGCTACCTACGTATGAAGCTGACATCCATCAATATCAATAGACCAGCCTACTTCTCACTCGACGCAACATTCACAAACACCTGACGCCTTAACCTATCATCTAAAATGCCCTCGATACCTCTCCACTCCACCCCCTCCACCCCTCACAAAACCCCCTCCCAAAACCCCCTCCCCCAACTCCTCCACACCCCGTCTGGACTGGCCCTCCTCGAGATCCAAGGCACAATTAACATGCCCCCGCCGCCCGCCCCCGCAGAAGAAGGAGCAGAAGCAGACGCAGACGCCATGGACCTCGACCAACAGCACCACCACGAGACATCGACACCCATCGGCCGCCTCGTCTTCCCAGACATCCAGACCGATGATGACAAGAAGGATAGCACAAAGGCCCGGCGCGTGTATCTGTATGTCGGGAAGCATCAGCGGCTCACGGGGACGCTGAAGAAGCTGCCGAAGCCGTTGGGCATCATTAGGAGAAGGGACCCGCAGGCGAAGGGGAAGGAGACGGGCGGGGACTGGGCGGGGGAGGAACTGGAGGTCGTGGATATAGTGGAGTGGAAATTGCTGTTTTCGAGCAGGCCGGAGCCGGTGTCGGAGTGAGGGGCTGGCTTGGGGGAGGGAATTGATATGGCTGCCGCCTCTATGGGCGGTCAGGTATTGATTTTTTTTTTCTAGGCTAGAAATTAAAGGTACGAATCTCGAATGAATTTGTGTTTAGCGATGGCTTTTTTTACTTAGGTGATTGGAAAGAATTCCCCACGTGTACTAGCTGAATTCATATTCATATTCTTACGGGTGGAGGTTTTGGTACAGATCCAAACCCAACTTACTCAGAAAAATAACCTATGTCCTCCAAATACAGTAACTACTGCTACACCCCATAGGATTAGTAAAGGTTACTTCTACATAGCTACGGCTATGTATCTTGGTAGATAGCTTAAATGCATGTGCTATCACGCCATAATACTCAGAAGCCGGGATCGAGCCTATGATGCTGCAGCTAGATATCAAACAGCACTGGAACTCTTCGAGATCACTCCCGATGCCCACCAATGTCGCAGGGTTTGGAATCACAATTCACAAAACAAGCTCCTTGTGTAGTAGTTTTCTGTTGCAAAATCAAGTAGATACTGCCACATATCTAGGCTATGCTACTCCTTAAACTTCAGGGGGTTTCTACTTGTACCTACGAGCTCGATCGATGCCCCGTTAGAAGAATTCCCTCACACGACATCACTCGACAACCATCAACATCACCACAACCAACTACCGCTCTCCCTTGCCGCCGCTAGCCGAATGATGTAACATGGGAATCTCTATCTTCCGCTTCTAGAGCCCCCATGGCTCGCTCCGGTCTGGCATGTGCAAGGATAAAAGTTTCACCTTGGGGAACTATCGATAGCTTATGCGTACCTACATAACATAGATAAGATAAGGGGTCCTTCTATATCATAGCTGCACAGGATTTATATTAGCGCACAGATCTGTTGGTGTTTTTTTTTGTTTTTTTGTGTTTTGTTTTTGTTTTTTTGTTTTTTATTTATTTTTATTTTTCTTTGTCTTGTGTGACACAACCACCGGGAAGAGTCATCTGAAGTGTTGGGTTTAAATGATTTGTTAGGGAATTGTATGGAGTTAGCTATCAGTAGCGGTGCATGATTTGCTTTGCGTATCATAGCCGGTACCGTCTATCGTTATTTAAACCCGCAACCGCCCTCCCCCCCTCCTCTTCGCTCAAATGATAACCAATTGGTAGAGAGAGGGGGGAAGGGAGAGCTCAAATTTTTGATGATATGATGTAGATAGGTAGGGGAAAGGGGAAACTGTCTAGAGTAGGTACTGTCTACTCGAAATTAAAGAGTCACATGCACCCTCTCTTCTGCAATATACCCCGCGCTGCTATTGAATTTTTCTAATTTTCGTACCATCATCGTCATCGTCGCCGTCATAGCACACCCTCCAGGATGATACAATGCCTATTTCGAAACAACACCACCAGCTCATTCCTTTCGTACCTCTCTATCTACACTTTCCTTCCCCCCCCCCCCTTCCCATCTCCGCCGCTCGCTGAATGAATGAGCATTGCACACACGGATAAAACCGGGGGTGGGGGAGGGGGCCACGTCAATACAGACCCTCTATATTAATGAACCCATTTTCCATTTTTTGCCTATATATACCGAGTGACTATCACCGGCGTAGTGCACCCAGTAATAAAGTTTGACTTTTTATGTTTTATGCGCGGTGGTGGTGGTCGATGGGTTAGGGTTTTTACCAAACCCTAACTACAACACCTCCCCTCCGAGGCATCCGGGGGGGTAATGATCTTTTTTTTTATTTTTTTTTTCTGGCCCCAACCAACCAGCCAAACAAAAACGTACAGAGATGATGTTTCCTCAATGTACGGGTCTGGCGGTTGTTTTCCTGTCTGTTTTCCCACTCTCTCTCTCTTTTAGGCGGCGGCGGCGGTAGGTAATGTAGGTAGGTCAGGTATAAACAATTGAGTTTTTTTTTTTTTTCCTTTTGTTTTCTTTTGTGGACAACCCTTGAAGCTGGTCGGTCGAGTGTGCGGTTGCGTTGCTCAGAAGGTTCTAGACCTCAAACTGCCCTTACTACTACTGCTGCTGCTGCTGCTTCTACTACAGTCTGCTCTGATCTGCTCTGTTCTGTTCCGCTAACAACCTAACCTAACCTGCCCTAACAAGCTTTCCTCAACCTCACCTCACCTCACCTCACCACCACCACCTCTCGAGCACAACCACAAGACATCCCATCCGTCCAATTACTTTCCCACCCCCTCCCCCCCCCCCTTCCCATCACCATCATCATCACCATTATCATCATCGTCACCATTATCATCATCAGTATAATATCAATCAATCCATCCATTCATCTCTATCTAAGCTTCTTCGGTAATTATTATAATCACCCCCAGTAATGCAGTATCGCATCATCGCTTTGGGTGGGGGGTGAAAAAAAAAAACACATGATGGGATGATGAATGGCTCACACTGTTACAAAAAAATTGCTATAGACCTACAATACGTACCATACCATCCTACCTGCCTATCTATCTACCCCCCCTCAGCCTAACTAGCCCTCCCCCCCCCTTCCTTCTCCATCACGAGCTATCCTTGGCCCATCAACGGAGACTGTTTCTTGAGCTTGAGAACCAGTCAGTTTGTGGTGATAGCTTCCCACTGCCAGCGTTGTCCCGGAAAAGGCGGTACAAAGATCAAAATCTTTCCATCTATTCCAATTATATTACTATCAATCAGCTAAATCTTCCCCATCCATCGTATATCCCATTAATCGGCCTCCCAGCTAGCCTTACTCGGTACCCACCCCCAGTATCAAAACCAACTGTAGTCTCTCCCCCCCCCTTCCCGCCCGCCCACCCCGGCCAGTTTCCAACCCCCCACGCTCTCCGTGGTGCCCCCCGTAACCCCATGAATCCCACGGTAATTTCCGCCGACATGTGGAACATGCACGTCCAGCAACTGCATCCCCCACCCCGACCTGGAAATGGCCGCCTCCACCCCTCCCACCCACACCACCACCGCCGCCGCCCCCCGCCGCCGCCGCCGCCGCCGACAACCACGACGACCGCGAGAAGTTCCGGCGCAAGTTCGCCCTTGCTGCACTGAAGGCCGGCGTACCGGTGCCGGGCCACCTCTCCCCCGAGGGTGGCCGGTGCTACGAGGATATCATGATGGTCCCGGGCGTGGGCATGGGGCACTACGATACCGCGGCATTGATGGGTGCCGGGGGTGGTGGGTACTTCTCGGGGGCGTATTTCGGGCAGGAGGTACCGACGGTGCAGGCGGTGGCGGTGCAGGCACAGGCGGTAAGGCAGAGGTGGAGATGCCCGGTAGAGGGGTGCACGAAAAGGTTCAAGTCGAAGCAGGCGCTAAAATATCATAATGAGGTATGTTGTTACTACTATTGTTTTTTTTTCTCTTCATTCCCTGGGGCGGGATGGTTTGGTTAATTGCTTGTTTCTTTTTTCTTTTTTTTTGGTACTGCAGACGGGGCATGGCAAGAATGATCGGGAGTGCTCGGGATGCGGGAAGGTGTGTAAGGGGGATAAGAACCATAGGAAGCATGTGGCGAAATGTCTACCTAGAAACTAAATGGGGCTGACCACTACTAATGTACATCTCCCCCCCTGTGCACCTGAAATGACCGCTGTGACGAATTGATAGAGGACTTGTTGGTGGGGATGTCAGGATTGGGACAAGGTATGTATTATATTCCAGTACCCCTAATCATTACCAAAGTTGCGGAAAGATAGCTAACAACCTTTTTTTCCCCGCCCTCTAGTTCTACTTGTTGTGGCCCCTTCCTAGACTCCCTCGATGGCTGGCGTTTTTTTTAAAAAAAAAAATAAAAAAATTCTTCTTTCCTTCCTTCTTTCTTTACTTTCTCTCCTTTGTCACGACAAACAGCTCTTCCCCGTGGGGGGGTAGGATCGATGGAGGGTACATTAGCACCCCTCCACGTACCTCCCAGGGCCCTTATATTCTTTTGTAAATCTTTTTTTTCTCTCATTCTACTCTACATATATACAATGCTCCCACCACACCTGTAAACTAAAGCTATCCACCGCCGCCGTCAACAACGATTTCTTTATCTCACAATCCCCTTTTCCATATCAGGCCCGAGGGGGAGAGGGGGAGAGGGGGGGGAGGGTAAAACGGTGCTGGTCAATGCCTCCGGCGGAAGAGGTCCAGCCACACCAGCCAGGTACATTACACAGAAAAGTGGGCTGTTTCTTTTACCCGCATAGGCAGCGACGTTGAAACACGCCGCCCTAAGCAAACCGCGGGCCTGCGCGCGGGCGAGTGATACCTGGTGACACGCATATATCTCCCCTCCTCTGCCTCCTCCCACCCACCCACTCAGTGTCGAAACAGAGACATCACATCCCAGGCACCCCACCCAGGTGCCCAGACCACTCGCTTACGCCCCCCGACCATGCAGGTAGTTTTCCGATGCCCTACCCACATACCTACATACCTACCTACCTACTCTACTCTAGGGGCACTCCCCATGTATATGTAGTTTCCATGCATGTCTGGCCGACAACCAGCCTCTCGGGGGCGCGAGATTGCGCCATCGGAGCTCTGAAACACCATGCATCCATCCCCCCCAATGGGTGGGCCCGAACGCTGCGGTGCTCGGCCAGGCAGTGGACAGTTAGGATTACTGCATGGTGACTGGACTCGTACTCTACTCTGAAGAGGGGGGGTGGGTGAGATGATGGGATGGGCAAGACATGATCAAAGCTTTGGAATAGCCTCGGCTGTCTGGTTCGATTCTGTTTGGACGTGGGGAGGGGAGAAACTAATTTTTTTTGTTTTTTTGAAAGGTCGTCGATAAAGTACTAAATCGTCACACTCCGAATTCCCATCAATCGAAGGCAGAAGAGAAAGAAAAAAAAAAGAAAGAAAAGAAAGAATCACACACATACGCATAACAAAAACTATCACAGGGCTTTTTTTTCTTGCTTGAAACGAAGTGAAATGAGAAGTTCGTTACAATAAAAACAAGTAAAGTAAGGGTGAAAGGTGAAGTAGCAATCAAAAAAAAAACCTGCCCAATTTTTTCCGCCCGCTCGCTAGATAAAAAGATATATCGTCAAAGGCAAAGTGGATATGCTAATAGAAAGAAGAGGAATGAATAATAAATAAATAGTGCTTGTGTTTCCTGTTCTTTCTTTAGAGAAAAAATAATAATAATAAAAGATAGACAAACAGCCGACCAACCCCGAGCGCATGCCTCCCAGACAGTGAGAAATAAAACAAAATAAAAAGCCAACAGTTGAAACGCAAAGAAAGTGAAAGAGAAAAAAGGATAATCTTTCTGTGAGTTTCATCCCACTCCATTACATTTCTCGCTATTCCTTCGTGAGGATATGGTGTCCCTAGAATAATAAACATCGTTAAGCTCCGACTTCTGCAACCTTGCCTTTACTGCCTGCTCTACCGTCACCACCTACAGTCCATCGATTCTTACTCCACCCGTTGTTCCCCATACCACCGCGACTTAGTGGCAGTTCACCCCATTTTCGAACGAAATCTCGTTCGTCAAGTCGCCTCTTCTTACTCCCACCTCCTCGAGATTCAGCCTCGCCTGCCTCAACCCATTCTATATCCCATACGGAGTAACTCATGCCGTCATGAATGGTACCCCAGCTACGGGACTTAAGTCCGTTACAAGTAGAACCTGTGTATTTTTCTAGTGTAGGAAGGATTAAGAGATTGACAATGAGATCCTTTCCCGCCGGAATCACTGGGATTTCTTGCACTTGTTGCTTTTCAGCTTTACTACCAGCTCCATTGACCTTCTTCTTCGTTGGGGAGGGTACGAGAGGAGACCGGGGAGATGCGCTAGTTTGACCGTTTGTAGTAATCTTTCTAGCGCCATATTCCGCCACTAGCGCTGGGTCGACATCCGGTGGCATAACACCCGGAATTTTTCCAAGATGGACCAACACAGCCATCACATCCGAGTCATCGGTATAAACCTCTGTCCCCCAAACACATCTACGTCGATGCACCTCCTTTCTCTGCTGTTCGCTCAGATACCGCCTTGGAATCCGGACTTGGAAGATACTATTCTCTTTCCCTTCGAACCTTGGCAACAACGTGTGTGTGACAGAGTAGCCCTGCTTGGGGGTTGCAGTTGGGTGGTATATCACCGAGCCGAGGAAATTGCGAGGCTTTGACAATGAGGCCATAACCTTGGTTGAATCTATGAGAAGGCTGGTCTTTACTTTTGGCGGGGGCGCAACAGCCGTAGAGGCAGATTGGTTATGGTGGTGGTGGACTATTGGTGCGTGAGGGTGATGCATATGAGGGTGGTGCATGTGCGCGAGGCTATTAGGTGATTTCGAGCGAGCACCAGCCCTTGAAACCGGTACTTCAAGACTAGGAGTACCTACTTCTTCCTCTGCTTTATGGTGATGATGAACCATGCTAGTACTAGTATTACTTCGTTAGCCTTATTGAAACGAAGATTAGACTGTTAAATATAAAGAAGGAAGAAGCATACTGCACGTGAGAATGGTGATTATGATTATGGTGATGATGGTGCTTTTTCTTCTTCTCTTTGGCAGCCTCCTCTTCATCTCTCTCCCTCTCTCGCTTGCCAAGTCCTAGGCTGATCTTCCCAGCTTCCTCCCTCTCCCTTTCTCTGTTCTCCATTAATCCCTTGTGAAAATCCTCACTCCATTTTTGTGTCATGCTGACCATTTCCATATTCTGGATTCCCATTCCCACCCTCTTTTGTTGGGTCTGGTCACCAATACTAGGTCCATTCATCCTTTGAGGTCCATCTCGCCCCCCCATTAAACCATCCCCACCTTTCTCTCTCCGCCTTCTGTCTTCATCTGCTAGACCACTCGACTGCCTGCTCAGACCTCCTCTCAAAGCGTCTTCTGCTCTTGCTGGCTCATCCCTCCCAAAAGGTGGGCCTCCCACAGGAAACCCTTGTCGTCTGCTATCTCGGCCTGCTTCTACCACAGGAGGCAAGACTGGAAGGTTTGTGATAGCAAATGGACTTGGGGGCATTGGGGTTGTGTATGCCGTAAATGGCTGAAATCCTTCTCGCCCTGTTGTTGTAGCCGTAGGTAATGGGGCGGGGGTTGCCCCTAGTCCACCTGTTCCAGACGTTGAAGTCTGTGGCATTGCCATAGTTGAGGAGGTAGAAATTGCTGAAACCGGTGGGGGGCCAGGCATAGTATCTTGACCCATCATTCTTGATGTAGTTGTCATGGGGTACGATAAATGTGAGCTGGAAGTTTGAGGTGGTTGGTGCTGGTGTTGGTGTTCATGCCTATGCTCTCGGCCAAACTGTTGCTGTTGCTGCTGTTGGCCAATTGGAACTCGTTCTGCTCTTTCCCTTATTCTTGTCCTTTCTCTATTTTCTTTGGCTTCTCTTTCTCTGTGCTCCCTCTCCCTTTCTCTATGCTCGCGTTCCCTTTCCCTTTCCCTTTCTCTCTCTCTTTCCCTTTCCCTCTCCCTCTCCCTCTGCTCGCGCTCTCTGTGCTCCCGTATCCTCATATCCTCTTCCCTCTGGTGCTCCCCCATTTTTTGCCAGTCATATTTTCTAGCCCTATCTTGATAAGAGTCGGAGCTCGTTAATTGTGGTCTTTGTGGTGGTGGTTCATCTTGAAGCACACTTGATATGCTCTGACTATTTATAACTGGTTGAGACATTTGCCGCTGTGGTGGTGGTCCCTGGGAGCCCATTATTTCAACCTGCTGGTGTTCCCGACCGATGTATTGCAATTGTTGGTGTGCTCGGTAAACATGGTCATGTGGTGTAGTGCGATTCGATTTGGGACCTGCGAAACTGGGCAAGGAGGCGGTCCCCGTGCTCGGGCTTGCAGAACTGCTATTGACCTGTTTGTCTCTGTCACTACCCGAGACTCCATTTAAATCTGGAGTATATGATCTCTTTAACGGTGAGAAATCTGAGGGCCTTGAAGAGGATGATGGCGGGAGTGAATGGGTGGTGATCGGTGAAGGGTGAGGGTGAGGGGCATGTGAAGGGGGCGCTGGAGGGTCACTCGAACCGAGCATTGAAGAGATAGACATGCTCGGCCGGCTGCTTGATAGACTGGATAGTGACGGCAGGTCTCGCCCAGGGCCGCCAGACGGTCCCTGACCGAACGGCGGCGGACCTGAAGGGTGGTGGTGACTAGGGGGAGGCGGTCGCTGTTGAGGCTGTTGCGGTGGAGGCGCCAGGACGTGATGAGGTGAACTCGGGGGCGGCATACCGCGGTGGTGCTGCTGAACGTGTTGCTGTTGTAACGATTGTTGCATCATCGGGTCTTGTGGAGGAGGTGGAGGAGGAGGAGGGGGTGCTAAAAGTTTAAAATGCGGGATCGGTTAGTTCTTAGCGCGATCGTCATTTATGGTTTAGCGCGCCCTGGCATGCTAAGGAACTAGTCCGGGTTCAAGCGGGGGGAAGGATCACAATTACGAACCTCGGAAAAGATGCGGCGAGCTGTGAGAAGATACTCGCTGATGCGTTTCTGGTGTTGATGTTCTAGGAGGTGGCATGAACGGTGAGCTGCGGCTTGCAACATGAATTGCGTTGGTTTGAGGTACCGATTCTGTTCAGATAGTGACGGGTCAGCCACCAGCCACTCAGGTCCCGAAGCGACAGGCACACAGCACACGGCTTATCTTTCCTAGAGAAGACACCGCCAATGTGTAAAGTTACTGGAAGCGCGAAATCCCGAGCATGATAATGGCGAACAAGTCTTCGTCGTGTAACCCCACACACCCAAATGAAAATAGAAAAAGTAAATAATAAAAAAGGGTGGGGATGGAAAAGGATTGAGGAGAAGGTATTAGAGAAAATAATCGTATAAAGGAATCATACTAACCGTGGCGTTGCTGCTGCTGAGACGAATGAGATGGGTGACCTGGTGGGGGAGGAGGAGGAGGAGGAGGAGCACTTCTGTATCCCCCGGGCCCGCTCATTCTCTCAATCTCTGGCGACCTTGAAACCTCCTTGTACTGCCTCGGAATACCAGCGTGCATGTGTTGTTGCTGTTGAAGGTGGGAATGGTAAATGTCGCCATTTGGAGGTGTCCGTGTATCCATTCTAGATCGTTTTGGAGGGCCTGGTGGAATAGAGCGATCACGGTCGTCATGGTGGCCCTGGGGGGCGCGAGGGGGAAGGCTTGTCGGGGGCCCAGGAGGGCCACCGAGCGAGTGGTGATGGCGGTGGTCCATTGGGGGTGACGAAAACGCGATCCGCGGTAGCAAAAACGGATGGGCGGATATACGGGGCGATCAGGAGGCCGTGGAAACCGTGAAGGAAGGGGGTTCGTAAAAAAGGAATAAAAGAAAATCCAAAAGAAAAAAACTCAAACGAAACCCCAGGGAGAAGGAAAATAGAAAGATGGAAGGGGGAGAAGGTGGAGAAGGGAGGGAAAAAAAACTCCCCGATGGTGACCGAGATGCAGAGAACTTGCAGTGGAAGAAAGTAGGCAGACGGCAGCAAGAGAGATGGTCGAAGATCTCGATTCTCTGCTGAGCAGGAGGAGGAGGAGCGTGTGAGGGTGGGTGAGGGAGAATGATGAATTGGGGGGGTGGGAGACCAACAGCTGCCGACTACACACGCACGAGACAGATGCACTCACCAAGGAGGAGGGAGAAGGCAGAATGCGGTGGTGAGCTGGCTCTCGGAGAGATCAAGCGATTGATTGATGGAGGGATTACGAGCAAGGGCGACGGACTCTGCCGTGGACGGCCCTTCCCTACTACTAGATAGAGAGTATTACATAGATACTGCTGTTTCTCACTCTTCCTCCCTCCCTTCTCCCCCTCTCCCCCTCTCCCTCCCTCCTCCACTCCTCCTTCCTTTCTTCCTTTCTTCCTTCCTTTCTTCCTTCCCTCTCTCCTCTCTCCCTCACGATAACTTCTACTGCCGCCGCTCTTCTTCTTCCTCTTCTGTACCACTGGCGTGTGATGAATAACACTAAACCACATTCACATATATATACATTTACATTTACGGGCCCTAGGAAACTCTTCCGTAGAGATTATTTGTCGCGCTGTTTTCATGCGATTTGTCTGCGCCGTCCCTTAGCAGATTCTGTAGTATGTGTATGCGCTAAATTCAGTACATATAATAAAATAATCATGGCACACTTTGCCCATGAACCCATGTCATATCGCCCATGGACTTTTTTCCACGCCCGGCGCCCGCAACACGAACCCTGGCAGGCCCCAATACCCCCGAAGAGGGAGCTGTCGCTTGCTGGGGGGGGGGCCCTGTTTTTGCCAAGGATATAGTGCATTCGCAGCAAACGGCTTTTAGGGCGACCCCACACCTTCTCAGGCCCTTCCCGAACGAGCATCTCTAACACGGTTGTGGCCCTGGCGCTGGTTTCTCTTCGCTGTCCCTCCCTCTCCATCATCCAGTCGAGTGCCGATCTCCGCCTGCAGCCTCTGCAGCCATCACTTTCTTATTGCTTTACTTATCGTATCGTGCAGATTACGTAGAGTGTGCCAAGCGGTGACTGCTGCTTGGTGCTGCACGGGATATCACGAAGAGCAAGAAGAGCTTGGAGAGCCGGGGACTGCGTGTGGCCGACGTGGGATGGATGTCTGGCTACTGACCGACAGTCTTCGACAGGCTGGTTGGCTAGCTGATTGAGCGGATTGGTACATGTATTTATGGCACTGTATTGGTGGTGGTGGCTAGATAGAGTATTTATGTAAATAATAAGAATTAATTGGCTGTGACATTTCGCACCTATCGTGAAACCTTTTCGGCAGACCGACATCCATCGCGCGGTTTTTTTTTTACTTATTATTATTTTTTTACAAGGGCGCGACTGCTGACCTCTGGGGTGAGACAGGGGAGGGGAAGGGAGGAAGGGATCATGGATGACAGCACCGTGCAGAGTGTGTGTGCGGTTATCGGTGGGTCTTGTGCAAGGGCAGGAGCATTGTCTTCGCGTCCCCTCACACACCCCCACCCCTTTCAAAGCTTTCTGCACGTTTGAGAGACGAGTCTACATTTCTTCCCTTTCATTAACTCCTCATCCTTAAGCTTAAGCTGCTCTTGTGAGTGAGCTTTATCTTCCTACCCGTTCTTTTACCCAGAGACTTACCTCCTCGATGGAAGATACACCTCCGACCCGAGGAGTAACAACAGCTAGAGCCTCGCAGATGTCATCCTTCTCGTTACCTGTGCCTGGCGCCCCTTCATCAAGTCTTGCAGCATACAAATCTCGAATCAAAGCCGCCTTTATTGGTGCCAACCCTCGAGTCTGTGTAGCCTTTTGGTTATTTGGTCAGTCCCCCCTCCCCCCCCCCTCTTTCTCCTTCTTTTCATAATAGTACCGCGTCCTCGCTGCTTGTAACTTCCTGTAAACAATGACGTCATCTCTCACGAGGCTCTTCCTGATTTCAGCAGCTCTAGAATCCGTCCCAACTAAACTCCCTGTTGCGCTCAGGTTGCATCAACAATGTCCTATACGTCATTATTCTCTCGGCAGCTCTTGATCTCGTTGGTCCTAGTCTACCAAAGGCTATCGTTCTCCTCGCGGATGTCGGACCCTCTTTTATCACCAAGTTAACAGCTCCCTACTACATCCACTTAATCCCTTACCGTATTCGGATCCCGATACTCGTCATGTTGGCCTTCGTGGGTATGCAAATAGTTGCATGGGGTGAATCACTCCCTGCCAGGCTTTTTGGCGTTGTGTTAGCATCGATCTCGTCTGGTGGAGGGGAACTATCATTTCTAGGCCTTACGCACTTCTACGGTCGGTTTGCTGTGCCTTTCTGGTCTTCTGGAACAGGCGCTGCTGGATTGTTGGGCGCAGGGTTGTATGTTTTTGCGACAAGCTGGGTTGGATGGGGCATAAGGGAGAGCTTGATGGCATTTGGGTTCTTGCCAATTGTCATGCTTCTGGCGTTCTTCATGATCCTGCCACTAGACATGATCAAAGGCCAGAAATGGGACGGATATGAACCAATTGTCGAGGGCGCTGTAAACAGCGAAGAGATCCAAGAGGCAGATGATGCTGATGCTGCGCTATTGGCAACATCGGTTCATTCTGCTAGTGGGCTTGTTTTTCCTGCCGTTAATAGCCCCCACGAAGAGAAAGGCCTATTAAGCCATGCAACGGCAGCATGGCAAGGCTTTAGAGCCAATTTCAGGAAAACGAAACATTTATTCTTTCCCTAGTAGGTCTTACCCATCCTCTGAGTTGATCCATCGTGTGGCGTATGAGGCTTAAAATCAAATCTAACTTCTAAAACAGCATGCTACCCCTTCTTCTTGTTTACATTGCGGAGTACACCATCAACCTAGGTGTCGCGCCTACGCTACTTTTCCCACTTGCTGAAATGCCTTTCAATGCGTACCGTGATGCCTACCCAATGTACAACACAATTTATCAAACAGGCGTTTTTATTTCCCGATCATCGACTCCATTTATCCGCTTCCGCCAGCTCTACCCGCCCGCACTTCTGCAATGTGTGAACCTAATATTCCTGGTGTTCCATGCAATGTACAACTTCATCCCTAACATATGGCTGATTTTTCTTGTTATATTTTGGGAAGGGTTGTTGGGCGGAATGGTGTATGTGAATACTTTTGCAGAGATAACTGATGAGGTACCAGCTGATGAGAGGGAGTTTTCTCTCGGCGCTGTTACTGTTAGTGATTCAGGTGGGATTTGTGTGGCTGGATTCATTAGCATAGTATTAGAGCATTACCTCTGTTCATACCAATATGCAAGAGGGAGAGATTATTGCACGTTAACTTAAATATATTAGGCGGTTTAGTGTGCTTTGGGAGAGGACTCTTTATTGATAGAGGGAGAAAGACTTCTGTATCGAAGTGTACCTTCTTAGATTCAGAATTATCATACATATACTTTAGTTACTGCATGTAGCTGTCCACACTTACATTACTACACCTCACTAATTCTAATAATCACAACAGAAGGTCTTTATCCTCACCTGAAGACGTCTTGGCGCGAGGGGTCAGGAGGGTATAAAAAGTAATTTGACTCCTAATGCGGCGGCCACTAACCCTAACAGGTTCTTGATTTCTAGAATCTTTACTAGGGTTCATCCATTCACGTGGATCTTCACGGCAGATCTGCAAATTTATGCGTTACTATCAATAGACACAAATTCAGAGATACTTTTGTGTAACATCTGGATTTTATGGTGATTCCTTCACGAGCTATCACTCGGATATTCCTAGCCGAAACCTTCATTCCCGCACATATCCGCAATCTGTGACTTTTAGATTAGTAGGGTAGTCTAATGGATGGATACATGCCCACTTTAGTCACATGCAAAATGGTCCAGTTTCGGATGTGAATCATCAATGACTCTGTGAAACAACCACGATTTGAGATTGCGTACGTAATGTAGGACTCTAGAATGTCTTAATTTTGGATCTCTCGAGCGCTTCTGGTTGGTGATATTTCATCCAGTTTATATTGTGACACGGTAAGTTAATACTGCATGTAGACATAACACTCTTAATTCCCGTAAAACCGCTTGACTGCATGTACTACTGTCATCACCCGTCCACCTTCGAGTCCCCGAGAGTCGTCCTGTTTAATATCCGAGGCTACATGTAGTAACATACATGTACACATACATAACAAGTAATATGAAGGAATCTGAGACCGATACTGCTATCAGTCACTGAATGCATGTGTGATCATAAGCAAGAATTGCATTTATTAACACAGAGACATTAATAATTACAATAGCCGATTCTTAGGAACGTACCCTCATTTTTTTCGAATTTGAGATTTCTCCTGAGTGCCTTTGGGGAGTACCTACAAGAACGAGGTATTGGTCTCGAGCAGCCAAGAGTGCAGCGTCGTATACACGCTTTTTGTAGTGTAAACTGTCTCCCGAGTGTACGTATGCTTTCTTTTTAAGTTTTCTAGTGATAGATTATATGATAGTGGAGAAGCTATTAGAACTAAGGAGTTGCCTAGTATCTATGTTTAACTGTCATCTGCTCGAGAGCACCTCTGTACTTAACATTAAACTATTACTGATATTCTCTCACCATACGGTAATATAACACAGCAAGTTTCATTCAATCAGCGATATGGAATCTCCACCTCAATGGGGGAATCGTCCTCGTTTAGCTTTTAGCTGGTATATACACTGAACCTAAGAAAGTGAGAAGTTGAGTAACCTAAATTATCGTTTAGGCCTGCTTGTGATGCAAAGACAGTACATGTAACCTTTGATTCATCAGGTTGGAGCCAGCCTGGGTTTGAACTTGAGCGTCAACCGGATGGGGAGTTCTTGCTTTTCCTGGGCGAAAACAAGCATCTTGGCGAGATTTTCTTTAAAGTAAGTCTAGATTCCCCCTCCTCTCCTAGCTATGTCATGATGTTAATTTAGATGGAAAAGTTCATCATCGATGGCACAGTATGGAAGGTGAACCCCGAATTCCCTGTGGTCACCGATGAATTTGGTACCGATAACAACTACTGGACACTCGAGGAGGCCACCGATTACCATGACTCCTGCGAGCGGCGTCTCCGTAGAATGCTTACTCTTACTAACGTCAACCGGGAGGCTCTTTGCAAATTTGCTCTTTCTATCCATGGAAGCATTGATGGCTACGGACGTCAGATTGAATGCGTTTTTGATGAGAGCGGCCCTAATGTTACTCGCTCAGCCCTCTCCATGTCGAGCTCATGGAGCGAAATCGTGTTCTTACGCTTTCAACTAGTGGAGGGTCAGTCCGGTTTTTCATCACCGGAAGATAAACCCTTGGAGGAGATTCAAGAGAGCAATATGAACTGTCCTGCCTGTGACATAACTGGTGGGATCCTGGATAGGGTCTACGATGACGAGAAGGAAGAGAAAGCCAAAGAAGTCTGGGTAGCCAAGTTTCCGACAGACTTTGATCACAAGATGCTCCCTTATAAACCCCCCAAAGCCTATAGTAATTCTGAAAGAGAATTGCTGATGGAAAGTGAATGCGCTACATTGCGTTTTCTCAATCAATATACAAGAGTCCCGGCACCTCAAATATATGCCTATGATGTACGCTTTGTAAAGCCAACAACAGGGGATGAAACCGAAGTAAAAATTGAATCGCCAGGCCTAGGTAGAAATAGTTGGGAATCTATTGCTGAGAATAGAGTTGGATGGCCATTCATCCTATTGGGAGACCTTGGAAATACCTCCTCTTGGTTGCAATTAGACAATTCCTGGAAGGAGCCCCTGTTTCCAAATGACTTGGACGATTCAAGATCCATGGTATTTCATCCACTCGTAGATTTTTATTACTAGCTAGTTAAATAACCTGCGAGATTACCTTACTGATCTGTGAAGACCTTGAAACAGATCATGATGTACCGGATGGAGCTAGCTGAACATCCATTATCTGCATGCGGGTATCTGACCCTTAATACACTCTTTTGGCAGGTTAAGAAGGGACCCAATTCTCGCAAAATCAGAACAAGCAAAGCAGAATTTGGCATCCGCCCTTGCATCTACGATAGGTGCAAACCATTCACAGACTATATCGTGGCAGCCTTTCATGTCCCACCAAGAGATAGGCATTTCCCACCAGCCAACCATTTTAGATCTCTTGACTCTATCACTGCGTACTATCGTCACCTTCTCAACCACGGTTTGGTGTTTGAAATGGATGAGTTTGTGGCTCTTTGGCAAATGAGAGCTATGCTATATGAACTATTTAGTTCACGCTATGAATACGGCCCATTTATTCTCCAATATCCCGACCTATCTCGACATAATATTATAATCGCGGGACACCTTTTCGATTGGCAAAATACAAAATCTGTACCAATCCAGGCTGCTGTTTGTCCACCCAGGATGTGCTTGCTTCCTGACTGGTATGAGTCTGGGCCCGCTAAAGCTCTCTCGAGATACAAGGCTGAATGTCCTAGTATCATGGGGCTTCTATGTGTGACCCATGCAAACGATGATCGGACCGATCTTACAGGACGTGTGCCTTCTTGTACAAAAGAAACATTTCTATCGCTGGTTTTAGAAGAAAACCTGCTATTACCAATGGTTCTCCTTGAGGAGATTTGTAAGCACCATCCGGCCTTCATTGGAAGGGCCGCTCTTAAAAGCCTTCCGATGGTCTTTAAACTCGTGAGAGGGTATGAATGGGCGTCGGTCAAGGAGGCCTCAATGAATAAAGGGGTCTTGAAGTTCGTTTTACAAGAATGGGTAGAGGGTAAGCCGGCATCTAAATCGTCTTAGAATTCCGGTTTTGGTGCGGACAGGATGTCAATACTTTTAGTATTGGTGGCTGGCGGTGGAAAATGACTTGGTTGTACAAGTGCTTTTAAAATTTCGTTGCAAGAATGCTAGTAGGAGGATCCAGAGTGTTGGTTGCATCTAGTACGAGATTGTTGCAAGTTGCGAATGCACCTGCGAATACCATGTCAGGTATCTGATACCAAATGATAAATAAAACTAATACATTGCATATACGCTTGTAACCGCCTGCATGTCACTGCTTGTCATCCATCACTCGTAGGTTTACAGGGTCGAGCCAGAGATGATTCTCTTGCAATAGAGTGTCATCTCAGCCCACCGCCCCAGGTTGGCTACGAGGGTGCAATTTCTATGTATGAAGGCAGGTTCTCCGAGTGGACTTGTTTGTGCATGTAATATACACCGTGAACCCACTTAGGAGACCTCATTAGTAAATTACACAACCACTTAGGCAAGGTGAATGCTGCGATCCCCACCACACTGGGACCGGGGGGATTTTTGTGCCTAATGTAGTAAGATGTCTAGAGTACTTGATCCACCCGCATTCTCATCAGCATCGGTGGAACAGCAGAGCCTCGCGAGTTCAACTCGGATGCTTGTCACGTTGAATCGGAGGCTTGTAATTAGATCATGAGCTCAGGTGGCCTGCATTGCACTTGGTCCCACTCCGCAGCCCATCCCTGCTTCTGATGCAATAGTTCTTTTCATTGCACACTTAACAGGAGTCGGGATCTACTTGTAGTTAGAGAAACCTCCGCCCCTAATTGCCTGGATAAGTATACATATATGACGAAAGTGAAGATAAACTCTGCAAAATCTCCATTTTTATATTGGCGGGCAAGCTAAAAGCACTTAAGCTTTTCCTCCCCCTCGCTGGTCACGGCCCACGGGGTCTCAGCCTTATCCGCTGTCACGTGCACAGACCAGTTTATTTTGCCGAGAAGGGCCCTGGATTGCGACAGCTTTAACGTCAGGCGAGGATCTTATATATCGAGGGGGGTATCGGGGAAGGAAAAAAACGTAGCTTTTGCCACGGTCGAGAGTAGCAGGCCGAGGCTTGGGGTCTTCTTTCTCTTTCTCTCGGGAGCGGGTATCAATCGCGATGCATAACCGGGGCGCAGGATTGGGGTGGGTGGGGAAGGGGGTGGGGGGGGGGGTGGCTGGGCTGGAGAAGCAATGCGGGAAAAAAAAAAAAAACAAGATCCGCCATCTCTCAAAGAACGCATTGCTGGGTCGCAGCAGTTAATTTGGCTTGGGAGGGGGGTGGTGAGAGGGTGAGGTGAGGTGAGCAAGTAAATGCACCCTTCACTCAGGGGTCAGAAAAAAGTTAGAGAAGACACAGCAGAGTAAAAGAAAAAGCCAGACGGCTGAAATGTGGGGTAAATAAATCCGCTCTTGCATTCGCAGCGACATGGGAATACCACGTTTCAGATTAATATAGAGCTCTCTATCGATCGTAATACACTTTCTCTCTCTTTTCCTCTCTCGCTCTCTCTCTCCTCTTTCTCTTCCTCTCTTCCTCTCTCTCTCTTGTGCTCATCACCTGCCACTTCCTACTCCCGGATTTCCCCTCCTCTTCGTTGTCGTCGTTTTCCTTTCTCCTCCCATCACCACCCGTCACTAGTTCATTAGCTCCATTTTTTTTCCCTTCATTTCGACTAAATAAAACCCAAACCAATCCCAACGGCCAGTCATCTGAAACATCTCCCACAACGGCCCCCCCAAAACCCTCCACCACGTTTCTCCCACGCTCCTGTTTCTCGAGCGACGAGATGCCCGCCATGCCCACAACTCGGCGCCGTCTCGGAGCCGGCTCCGTTGGTGAAACGCTCACAAAGGAACAACGCAGCCAAGCAATCAACTCTGCAAAGACCATCCTTGACGGCGTCGCCGTCGGCTGGGAATACACCCTACCCCCCAAGAAGACAAAGCTCCTCGATGGCCGACGAGAGGGGAGCTTGGGCTCCTGGCGACCTAGCGGACTCTCTGCGCAGGAGGTTACAGACGAGGAAGATGACCTAGACGTGGACATGGACCTGGACGAGGACGACGATGATGAGGACGATGAGGACGACGACCCACACCATTACTCTCGCCCTACTGGTGCCAACGGCGGAGGAGTCTCCCTTGGAGGTGTCGGCCGCAGTAGTAGCTACCGCCGTGCGACTACCCCACCACCAGCGGTGAAGAGGCGTAAACCCAAGAAGAGTCAGCCGCGGGAGGGGATCTGGGTTCCCCGCGAGGATGATAGCGACTTCGAGGTCGATATGACGTCGGGGGAGAAAGAGAATGGGTACATGTGGGAGAGCCCCGATGATGTCCCAACGCCCGACAAGATCAGGGAGCGACATCGCCAGGCAGTAGAGGCAGATATGCAATGGAACGAGGGGCTGAAGCTCTGGACTCACCGCCGCGATGCCTGGACTCAGGCCACTGAGGACGGTGAGGTTCAGGTCTGTGAGAGTCGCTTCAAAAATGTACCACCCCAATTCGTACCCCGCTAGCTGGTCCCCTTCTAACCAGCATCTAGAACCCACTCTACGCCCTCATTGGCCCCTCAGAATACGACCAGATCTACACCAAGGTCTGTCTAGGCGGCGCCCAGCCCCCAATCCCCATCAATTTGAGGCACCTCTGCAATGCACTTGTTGAGGGCTGGAAGCGTGACGACCAGTGGCCGCCCAAGCCAAGCAGGCCGGAACCAAGCTTCACCCGCAAAAAGAAGAGCACGGAGGCGGCAGTGACGGCGAATGCAGGCACCGTGGGCACACAGCCGGGGAAGAAAGGCAGGGAGGCCGTCAAAAAAATTCTAAATTTTTAGGACGGTACTTGTATTTTTTCTCCACTCTCCTGTCTACGCCGACTCATGTGATATATTATGGCGGGAGATATTCCCTGCTCTTTTGTCATGGGCTTCTCAGGTTTTTACGTTTAGGTATTGATTTTCAATCCCACCCTCTCTCTATACTCCTTTTTCTTTGTTATCGTCCTTCTCCGGTTTTTTTTCTTTTTTTCGGTTCTGCTCGTGCTGCGTTCTCGGTTTTCTTTTTCCCCTTTTCTTTTGTCCGGGGCTGTGAATTTGGGGATTCTTAGTTGGCTGGCTGTATGCACAACATGATGATCTAGTGTCCATCGTAAGTTGTAGATCCGGATCTCTATCCACTCGGGTAGGTTAGTTATTGCTTCGAGCTCCGGTTATTCTTACTATGGTTTATAAGGAGCGGAGGTTATAACAAATTCCCTCCTTTGCTGAAGTTACTAAAGCTGAAATAAAAAAATTAAAACTAGAGTGGCTAAGTTTAAGCTACATATGTGCCGGAGAGTTGGGGCGTAAATCTGTCTGTGGCATTAAAACCGGGGTCTTATGCCTGTCGGTAGTTACCCTCACCTAAAATCCCGGCGATGTGTGAGATGGGGGGGCGCGGGGCAGGCAGATTTTAAATCATATCATGCCTAGACCCAGTCAGTCGCCCAGGTGCAAAAAAACTGAAACAAACATCGAAAGATCGGAAGAGCGAAACACGGCGTCCTGGTCGTGTGATATAAAACTCCCCAGGGTTCTAGACCCGCGCGCAGGTCAGCAGTCGATCAGTACGCGTCCCCCCCCCCAGAAACGTTCCCCGGTAACAACTACTCCACACCCTAACCCTAACCCTGGGGGCGATCCTGTGATAATAACAACCGAGTGATAATGCGTGATCGGATCATGTGCTGTCACTCGGCGTGCGGGACACTGGGGGCTGCTTTCTAAGGCTCCCTGGAAAGTGTAGCTTACGGATTGGGACTGGGAAAGCTTTTATGGTAGCGTTTGGGACTGTAGTTGAAAATATATTGGTTATGGTAGCGCACCCGCGCGCGCGGATGGAGTGTCGGGCAGGCGAGGCTAGCTTCTTGGTGGTTGGCGCGCGCTGCGGCTTGTACATACCACGGACATCTAGTCCCGCGCAACCCTGAGCGGGGAGGGGGCGGGAGGGAGGGGCTGGGGGAGAACGCATACCGACCGGCCCTCAGATCTAAGGCAGCGGTATGGTGTTGTGTTGTGGGTGCCGGTGGCTTGGGGTTGAGGCGCTGTATACTATTTTACCCGGCCCCATGGCAGGATCCGATGTTGCTTCCGCGGACACAGATGTACCATTGCATTGAGCTGTTGTAGGAGGAGAAGAGAAGACAGACAGCCCCAGGTAAGAGAAGGGGGAGGGGGGCAACTTCTACCTGGACCTGCTCTTGGGCGGGTGTATACACTCGCAGCGTTTATTTCGTTTCTAGCTTAAGCGGGGGCTCGGCTTATGGCGCTGAGACAGGCGTTGGTTAACGTCCTGGATGCCGCCGTAGTTACCATGTCTGGCAGTACTCTACGCAGGGGGTGTATTTGCTAATACTTCTGTACCGTTCGAGTCGTCCTTCTCTTCTCTCGCTCACGCCTTCGAGGGATGTCCCCCGGCCCCCCCTCTAGTAATTCATATATACGCTCCGGCCACTCTGTAAGCGACACCTCCAGATAGTAAATCAGGTACTTACCTAGCGGTGCTACATACAACCGCAAACCAGGAGGCGTGTGCGCAATTACTCTTATTAACCAGTACAGCCCGACCGGCCGCGGGGACATATAATATAGCTAACGTATTCACTCACCCACTTACTCCCATCAAGAGTGCTGAATGATCTGGCGCCGTGGTATTTTATACCCAAATGCACGGTGCGGAAAAAGTTTTTTTTTGGTGGGGGAGGGGGAGGGAGGAACGCGTTGGCCTTTATGCTAGCTGTTCTCTGTATATACATATACATAGAAATTGGGAGTAGGGGATCGAGGGCTTTAAGTAAGTACATGTAAGTATATGGGGGCAGGGCTACCTACCCCGGACCTCAGAGTACCACCCACACCACGTGCACCCGAGTGACCACCCATGACCACCATCACGCCCCATCACTCGGTACACCACACCGCATACATACATACATCTCGATCTGGCCTGGTCCGGCGGGTAGGTGCCTGTGCGCGCGGCTATCCGGCTGTGTGTCGGGTCGGCCACCGGTAGGTACATGTATCCTACCCTATCCTATCCGTGCGATGGGGGGGTGGGGAGTATACATGCATACATGTAATGTGTGCGTTTAATAATAGGTACATTATATATATACATGTATATAAGTAGGGACGTATGAGGGTTGTTTCCCCGTTTCGTGGCATACACACGGATGATGGTGAGGGTTTGTTTGGGGTGTGGTTTGCGCTCGGGGTTTGTTGGGGGGTGCTGGGTGGGTGGGTACATGAGTGCGTGTAGTAATAGTCTTAAACCTTGCCCAGCATCAGCTGAAACTTCACGTCTTTCAGGTGGGGGATTAAGCCCCCACAGATATCAGCTTAACCCCCCCGCAAACCCTATTCCAAGCCCTAACCCGCTCACACCGCTTCAACGACAAGACAACCCCCCCAGGGACAGCAGAGCAGCCTGCACAAGGTTTCCCAAGCCACTACACTACTCGTATACGCATCTCTAGCTACATACTTACTTACATGCAATTAATCTACATGTACCTAACCTACAAGCACACCCCACCCCACCCCACCCCCACCCCCACGCCGCCTGCCCTCTTCTTCACTTTCCCTCCATATCCAATCACGCCTGCAGCTCTCCATCCCCATCTCCATCTCCATCTCCATCCCCTCCCCCCCAAAAAAAACCCACCCGGGAGTCCGCAGCCCGCAGGCATCCATCCATCCATCCATCCCCCACTTACTTACGGGCACTAAACAAAAACAATAAAAAAAAAGGAACCAGTGAAACACCGCACAGACCAGCCAGACCAGCCAGTCAGCTAGCCAGCATGCACAAACAACGCACATCTCACGCAGGGACCAGGTTATATGTGGTCAAGCAAGACAAGCAGGACAAGCGAGCCAATGGCGGCCCTGGCCAGATGGGGAAGTTTTCAACGTCGGGTGGTGGCGGGGTTGGGCAAACAAACGTATATTTTTCCTTCTGAATACTGACACTGGATAGATGGGCAGGTACTCAAACAGGAGGGGGGGCCGATTGTGGCATGTACATACAAAGGTTTCATCTACGTCATTGCGGATTAAAGAGGAGGTACATGGAAACAAACAGCATATCAAAGCAGGGGGGAAAAAAGGTTACAGCAATAAAAAGACCACCCAACTAGACAAACAACCGCATAGCAGAAAGAGAAAAAAAAAAAAAAAGAGGAAGAGAGACAAAAAAACAGAAGCAAACCGCTCCTAGCATACTACTACTGCATCTGATTGTCGTCTGAATCATCCTCATGCACGATCCTCAGCGTCTCCTCAATCAGCAGCAGATCATGCTCAATCATCTCCGCCCAGTTCTGTATATCTCCAATCTCCTAGAAACACACACCAAACCAACATCAGCACCACTCTCACTACACCCCAAACTAAGAGCAGATAGGGTGTATACAAACCTTCAACTTCGTCCTCGCACCATCCGCCAGAGCCCCCCACTGCCTCGTCGTCTTCCCCAACGCATTCGTCCGGTTCCTCAGCGTCTTGCTCTGGCCCTCGAGCGCCGCCGCATTCGAGTGGATGTTGGTGATGCGTTCTCTTAGCTCAATATCCACCGACGCACCGAGGCTGTGGAACTCAGCCGTGAGCGTCTGGCGGGCGTCCTCTGTTCACACAGTTAGTCAGTTTCTGAATATGACTTGGGGGGGGGGGGAGGTACCAGCGCGCTTGAGACGGTCTTTGCGGAGGAGATGGTCTTCCTTGATGAGTCTGGCGGCCATTGGTGGGTATTTGCTTCTGCTTGATGCTATGCAGTAGTGGTAGTAGTGGATATGTAGGTTCGATCGTGGATCTAGAGATGCTCTAGAGAGGTGTACGTATGGTATGCAGCAGTGCTTAATTGGGGGGAAGCACGCTAGACAAGAAGTTATGATGTATGTATGTATACCAAGAAGGCTAGCTGGCAAGGTAAAAGTACGCAGTAGGAGCAGAGTGTTCTAGTGTAGCAAGCTAGAGAACAGAACACAGAATCTCAGCGGGAACACCGGTCCTCTATAAATACTTCAAAAATCCAAACCCCTTCTTGTTTTTTTTGTTTTTTTTTCACCCTCCCTCCTTCTCACCCTCACAGCCCAGAATTCTCTTTTCTCTACAAGACAGGCAAAGAAAGAAAAAAATATTACTATTTCCTCCCACCCACACGCACGCACGCACACACAAACCGCAAACCCAGCTCTCTCGTGAGGGAGCCCAGAGCTCAGCAATGATTATTCTCTGCTGCCGGACCAAACAGAGGACGCCAGCACAGCATAAACACTGAAGGGGGGGGGGGGGGGGGGCGAGATGTAGGTGTGTGCCCCTCCTTCCTTCCTTTCCTTGAGCAGTGCACAAACCCGAAGAGGGGGGGGGGGGGAGGCCAGGTCGGGTCAGAGAGCTTTGGATATGCGCGGGGTCGAAAGGCAATGAGTGCGCTGGCAGAGAAGAGGCAATTGATGGAGGAGCCGAAGATTGTGAGGGTATGGAGAGTATGTAGGTAGGTGGTGATGATGCTGATAATGCTGGGGGGTGCTACGGACCAAGTGATGGGCGTCAGCGTTTCCTGGGGGTGGTGTCGGGGGGCTGGGCAGTGGTGCTAACTATTAAACTACTGCCTACTACTACTACTAGTAACTACGACTACTATGGCTAACTAACTAACTAGTTAGCTAGTTGGCAAACCGCGCTCTTGATCAGCTTGATTTCTATTAAGATACAGCTTTGAAAGACGGATGGAAGCAGGGCGCGAGAAAAGTCGTGGCCGTACCTTCTGCTATCGGTTTTCAAACAACTCCGGATGATGGGATATGCGCCTCCTCTACCTTCCTCGTTCCAGAAAAAAAAAACCCCTAAACAAACCAGCGTTCCCGCAGGTTCCCACGTCACGTATGCAGCAGGGGAAGGGGATAAGAAAGATTAAACCTAATCCTCTGGAAAGTGCAAAAAGTGGGGAGAAACAAACTAGATGCAGACGCAGAGCAGAGAAGGAAAAAAAAGGAAAAAAAACAACGGTCTTCCGGAGGAGAGTCAAAGGAACGAATAAACAAGCAAGTAGCCAGCCGAGTGCACGCTATGCAAGCGTGCGGTAGTGAACGTTTTCGTGGTCGTCTCTGATTCGAGAGAGTGAGATAGAGAAGGAAAAGGGAAAGGGAAAGGGAAAAAAACCAGAAAGAAAGGAAACGATGCAAGATGCGGTGTACATACAGCTAGCAGGAAGCAAGCACAGCACGCGGTATGTAGTCGTCACTGGGTCACCAAGCCATCCAAGAGCAAGCCAGCCCCCCCTCCCTCCCAGCGGCAGTTTGAACTGTCCAGTGTCTCGGGACCAAATATGTGGCTTGTGTGTGTAATATGTGGCGGTGTCTCATACCCATGAACCATGGAAATCATCGTCGGCTTCGATCAAATCCCAGGTTGCAGGTATATCTGAGACCTAACTAGGTGATGAGCTGCCTGCCCGCCTCCCGTGCCCTCATTACCAGGTTTCTGGGAAGCGTCGAGATTCCCGTTCCCGTGGTTAATGTATGGCGGGCGGATTATTGTTTTTCCGCTCCGGATGTGTGTTTCGATAGGCGCCCAATAGGAAAGCTGGGCGTTCAAGGATTGGTGTGGGGGGGAGCAAAGATCCGGGGAGCTCTGTGGCTGCAGAAGTTCGAGAGCGAGCCTTGGGCAAATATAAGAAACCCAGTCATGTTGACAGCAAGAGAGACAACTGGGTAGGTTCTCGCGAGAGTTTTGGGAGAGAGAGGTCATCATCAGCGGTTTGTATTCTGAACTACTATAGGACCCTATATTAGAGTAGAGGCTGGGGCGAGTTTATACTTTATGTATATAGCTCCTCGGGATATATACATGTATGTATATTGAGAGAGCTGGACAAGGGACGACGGAGCTCCGCCCTTATTATATATGTAATATACCTACGTACTGTGGGCACATGTATCTCTACTCTAATCCTACAGTCAACGTCATAGACGCCGTCAAGCAGCAGGGAGCCACATGCTCTATCAACATCGAAATCCGTCTCTTCCACCCACGTAACGTAACACCTCTTGAATTATCCTCTGAATATTTGTTTGTACATACATACATAGACATATGTAAATTATATTATGCAGTTATCTGCTCTGCTGGGAACCAAACACGACCAGCCCAGAAATCAGTACTCCCCACCACCACCACCACCACCACCACCATCACCACCGCCGTAATATACGACTCACTCCAGCAAGCCCCGAGTAAAAAAAAAAAAAAAATACACACACACACATCTGCGGGTCTCACGAGTACGATAATCATAATCTACTGTGCAAAGTACACGAAACACTGGGCCCTCATTTCGTAGCAGGACGACAAGCATAAGCTTACATGTAAGTATGTAGGCCTGTGGTGATGGAATGGAGGGAATCAATTGCAATCATCAATGATGTAGATAACGCGAAGCTCTAGCTAGCCTTTTTTTTAAGGGACTGCTATCAATGCAGCTATGTAAATGTATCGTATGCCAGTATGGTATGTAGAGTAAACAAATCCAACCGCAAAGAAGAGTATATTTGCAAAAAAAAAAAAAAAAAGGGGAGAAAAAAGGCCCAATCTACACCCCTCGTGCAAAAATAAATATAAAAAAGTCCCTAAACGTCCCAAATAAGCACTATATAAAAAAATCCTAACTAACCTACCTACCTACCTTTAAAGAGAAAACATACAGACAGACAGACCCATTAACGCTAAACTACACTATGCTCTCTCGGCCATGACGGCCTCCAGCTCCTCGATCCGCCTCTCAATCTCCGGCACGGCCCTCAGCTGCAGCTCGATTTCCTCCTTCTCACTGTTTTGCTGTCAGCACTATTCTAGTCCCCCCCACCTACAAACGGGAGAAAAAACAGGAGAGGGTCACACTTACTCCTCCAACTTCAACCTCGCCTCCGCGTCCAGCTCCGTGAACACATACCCCCCCTGCCCATCAAACTGCAAGATATTGGAATGATACCTCCACAGGCTCCTGCGATGACTGACCGTGATGAGGGTGATGCCCAGCATCTTTGCCGTCTCATACATGATCCTCTCCGTCTCGGCGTCCTGGCTGCTCGTGCACTCGTCCAGGATTGCGTACCTGGGTGCGTGGTAGAAGAGCCTGGCCATGGCCACGCGCTGCTGGATGCCACCGCTCCACACCTCGCGCCACTCGCGCTCCGCCTCCCACCCGCCCTCCTTCTCAACGAGTCCCTCGATCTCGACAATCTCTAGGATCGCAAAGAGCTCGCTGTCGGAGACGCCGCGCCGGATCTGGTCGCTGTGGCTGTCCGGGTAGATGATCTGCTGCCGCAGTGTCCCGCGGGACAGGTACGGCCGCTGCGGGATGTAGAAGATGTCCTCCGTGGGCGGCTTCGTGACGACGCCACCGTAGACGGGCCACAGCCCGCCCATGATCCTGAACAGGGATGACTTGCCGCATCCGTTCGGGCCGACGATCAGGAGGTGCTCGTTCGGTCTTACGTGGAACGTGAGCGATTTCACCAGTACGTCGCCGTTGGGTGACACGATTGGGACGCCGGTGAACTCGATTGAGTCGCCCTGCGTTACAGTTCCGCGGCCGCGGAGGACGGCGGCATTCTCGGTGGTGGAGGCGGAGGAGACGAGGTTCTTTTGGAAGTTGCCGTTGTGGATGTCGCCGATGACGGAGAGGAGGGAGGAGACGCGGGATGTGTAGCCTGCGAGCTCGGTAATTTCCTTGTAGGAGAACATGACGCGGCCGAAGGCATCGGAGGAGCTGAGGAGGAGGCGGCGGTTGGTGACAAAGCCTGTGTAGGTGGTTGAGTGTGTTAGTTGGGTGCTTCATATGGGGTGTGCGGGCGGAGAAGGGGCCAGCTCCAATGCCCGGTAACCTGAATGGCGGCGCCAGTCAAGGTACTGAGTACTGGAGATGGCCCACCCACGCAGAGACCCCGCCAGAAATTGTGAGAGTATAGGGGACCTACTCTCCGTGCGATCGCCCAGCGACGTCCCGGCACCAGGTATCTTAAAGAACACCGGTACCGAGCACAAGCACAGCCCCAGAGCTCCCCAAAAGTACTTTATCACAAAGTCCTCCATCATGCCATGGTAGAGACGCCTCCTTAGTATGTGGTTGACATGCTTGATAAGAGTAAAATATCCCTTATCCAGCGTCGTCTTCTCGCTCTCGTGTCCCGCATACAGTGCGACCTCCTCCGCATTCTCAATGAGCCTGCTATGACTGAACCTAAACTCTCCCTCCAGGCGCGCCTCGTCCGCCACAAACCTCCCAAACGGCGGTGTCAACACGCGCATGACGTTCGCCGAGACCTGGACCAGCAGCGCCATAGCAAAGAGCCCTTCACCACCGACATTGCGCGAGAGCTGGTAGTTGTAGATGATCATGTCGAGCACGGGCTTGGCAAGGTTCGAGTAGAGTTCTGCGAGCGAGTTTGAGAACTTTGCGACGTCGACGGTGATCAGCTGGTCGGCGTTCTTGATACGGTCGTCAAGATTTCCCAGCGTGTAGAAGGTCATATCCGACAGGTACTTTTCGTGGATATACGTCGTGAGGCGCTTCCGGTACTGCAGCGCGAGCTTGCTCTGGTGATATGACAGCTACTCCCCCACCACACCTATTAACATTCACCACCACCATCCCCGCATCCCCGGGGGCCACCAAACAAACAAACAAACAAAAACCTACCATCGAATTCGTAAACGTCGCTGGCACAGCAACCACCATCCACCACAGTATCCCCATCAAAAAGTCCCTCCCCTTCCCCCTCACCAGGGCACTCACCAAGCGTCCATCCAGCTCGGCGACATACAAACTAATGAGCGTCCTCACGACCAAAAACACGGTATGGCTGACCAACAGCCTCATCTCCTTACTCCTGACCCCGGGCACCACGATCCTCAGCAGTCTCAACAGGTTCCGAAAGAACTCCTTGTTCAGCTCCACCTTCTTCCTCTTCCCGGGAGCGTTGGCATCGGGGAGGGGTGTGGCGGCGGCCTTTTGCTCGCTAATAGCTGCACGGATACGATTGACAAGCGCGATGAAGAGCGTGAGGTAGACTGCGCGCGAGATGGAGGTGCGGTGCTTGGAGTAGACGGTGGTGGCATGGGAGAGAAGTTTTGTGAGGGAGCGGTCGGAGGGAAGGAGCTTGGATTGGGCGGCCATGGTGGGTGAGCGCCCCGGGGTATAGGTGTAGAGCTAGCTGTTGTGTGTTATTTACTGTCCTGTTCTGTTAGGAAAGGCTGTGAACTGTGGGAGCTGTGAGCTGTGTATGGTAGGTAGTAGTAGTACTAGTAGTAGTGAGCGAGTCGTGATTCGTGAGAGAGAGCCAACGGTGAGAAGGTAAGTGAGTGATTGAATGAGAATGATGATGTCTGTGAGATGTTAATGGCTGGAATGATGATAGGTGATAGCACAAGGGATGGAGGGGAGGGGGGGGGGGTGGAAAGGCCTCGAGGGGGAGAGAAGTTTAATGAATCTCAGGGTACTCTACGTGAGTGGAAATCCGGGGTAAGAGAAGTTTAGCGGTTGGTTGGATATTACAGACATGTGACTCGCCAAGCCATCGTTGCTACCGAGGGCAAAGACGTCACGACTCACGAAAGGAGAGGGACATGTGCAACGTCATGAGTTCTCACTCGCTCTTGTCTTGCTCAACAAACAAACAGTTGTTGTTAATTTTGTTTAGTCTTGCGCTCGGGGAGGTGCAGTTACTTATACACGACCACATGTACAGCGACAGGTAATAAGTGATGGAATGCCGTGAGGTACAAACACCAAATATTGGTGGCGTTTTACCAAAACAGGCATCACTGTGTTCCATCACTTATTACTTACGCTGTACTTAACTAAAGGATACAACAACGTAGCTTCTCCCCTCCTATTCTGACTGACTATCGTCTATTTCTCCGTCTCTTGCTTATCCTCGCTAGATATAAGGTGATTAGCAGCAAGATGTTGCCACTATTCTTTAGATCTCTAACTATCTGTTTAAATACAGCGTAGATCCAGACTGCATCGCCCAGGCTGTATGTAGAACCCCGACGACATTGAAGACATGTTTTGAAGAAAAAACCAACCCATGGCGCTAGTTACGTATGAACCCATAATGACCGAGAAACCCCCTCAGTCACGGAAACCAGGAAATACTAGAAAACACAAAGAAAAGGAAAGGCAAATTGCCGAAAGATATCTCAAGCAAGGGTCAAAGTAGTAAGAGAAAAACGCAAAAGTAAAAAAGAAAGGGGGGAAAAAAGAATTGAAAAGTGATATAAAGCCGTTACATGCCGAAACAAAGTAGTAGTTTGAGTTTTGCGATTGACGCCCCAACCCATCCGAGTAAACGCCCAAGTGATTTCGTTACCAGCCCGATTCAATCCGACAAAGACACCCGCACACGTTTCTCTTCCAACTCGTAACCACTCGAAACAAGACGCATGGTCTTACATCTGCTCTGGAGAAAGAAACTAGAGCGCTAAAACAACCCCTCTTTGCCGAAAAATTGGGAAGAAAGGGAGTGGAAAGAAAGGGAGTGGAAAGAAAGGAAGTGGAAAGAAAGGAAGTGGAAAAAAAGTGAAAAAGAAAAAGGAGATAAGAGATAAGTAGAGTACATGCCGTATCTTTTTTAGTCTTTTTTAGTCCATCTGCCCTTTCAGGTTAAGCAGAAATGCTAGCTGTGTGGTGAGGCGGGACAACCGATTCGACCTCATCAGGGTGAACTACTCCATTAACCTGAGCGCCGATTGGGGGTGGGGACATGACTTTCGCCTCGTCGACCAAGCCTTCCTCACCACCCATGTTGGCTGAGGTGTACTTGGCACGGAATGTCGAAACAGCTGGGATATTCGCCTTGAATCTACATTTATAACCTTATAAGTATATGCTTTTTTAGTAAATCTAAAGGTGATCTTGGTGCTATTACCTCTCTTCCTGTGTGCCATAGGCTCTTGGAGTAAGCTTAATAACTGTATGCAGCGGAATTTCCATCCAAGGGGACTGGTCCTGTGGGATATTCATAAAATATGCATAAATGCAGCGCAAAATAGCCTGATGAGTAACCACCATGATATTCTCCCCACGCTCCATTTCCATGATAATAGGCTCGAGGCGGATAACGACATCACGGTAAGATTCACCGCCTTGGTAACGGTAGTTGTACCTAGAAACTCTGCATTAGCGACGATTTCATCGAAAATACAACTCCGGGAGCTTTACTTGTCATCATCACGAGCACGGAAGTCCTCTGGGTATTTGCTCTCAATCTCTTCGTAAGTGAGGCCATCACAAACTCCAGCATCAAGCTCATCCAGAGCTTTCCATTGCTTCTTAGGATAATTGAGATGCCTAGCGGTCTGGATAGTCCGCTTCATTGTAGAGGTCCACAGAGTCACATTCTTATCTCCGATGGAATGCTTAACCAATTCTGGGAGCGCATCGGCATATGCCAACCCACGTGGGGAAAGGCTAGCATCACCTCCGATCTTTCCCTGCACATTATATTCCGATTCTCCGTGCTAGAAAAAGAGTTAGTACGGAAGGTTGGATGCTTTAAATAAAAAGAAATAAAAAGGTATTTACCCTGGATAGCCAGATGCTTCTCGGGGTAATGTGGAGATTCATGGTGAAATAAATAATTCTTGTTTGAAGGTAGTTAGAAACTTGGTTGATGATCACCTGAGATCCAACATTGATAAGTTTTACGTAAGTGGAGTCAGGCTCGTCGACTGTCTCGTAAACCTTCTCGTAGTTCCTGATGCGATCTCTAAAGTCCCTAGCAGCCAATTCAGGATCCTGGCCAACGTAGTCTGGAGATGTTGTCTTGACTTCAAGAATGTTGCTCATGATCAAGTCCTCATCATCGCACTTGCTCTCAACGAAAAGAACGTCGTATCCCTTAGCTTCACAGCGTTCCTTAATCCAGTTCCTCCTAGTTTTAGTGGAATTAGTAGCGTCAAGAATGCCAACATGGCCACCCTCATGCTCAAACCAGCGGAGCATGTCAGTAACTGCAGCCTCAGCAGCTGCACGGCGGAGCCGCTCGCCCTCAGGGTTACTGGTATCGAAAAATTCGGCTGTGGGCCTTGGAGTATCCGCGCGACGGTAAGACCCAACATTGAAGGATTTAGCATTGACTGAAAGCCACTTGAGATAGCGAACAACTGTAGATTTAGGATTAGCAAACATTTATCAATCTAAAAATACCCCTTCATCTCGAATCCAGCAGAATATTGTAGACCAAGCATTGAGTACCGGCAGAAGCTCAAAGGAAAGATGATAGTAAATAGAGATCATAAATCGATGGTTCAACTTACTTTTTTGTGCAATCAAGCTCTTTCCCCTCGCAGGGAGCCCCACCATAACGACACATATGTGCGAATCCTCCACCTGCAAATCGTTTTCGGGAATGTTAGTGGCCATCATGCACTCCACTTGTTGAAAATCCCCTCCATTTTCTCCCTGGCCATCTCCCAAGTAATTCATGTGAACACAAACAACAGGTATCGACATCTTGAGGCTCAAAAGGAATTGTTGGATAGAGAATGTGAAAAAAAAAAAAGATCGTGAGATCGTGAAGCTCCAGAAGAAATTGAAGTCTGGAAGGGTCAAAGTTGGGGAGGTAGGTTAATGAAAAGTAGCTCGAAGGGCTGTTGGTTTTGCGCAGGCAGATCTTCCCGTTGTCTTAGTTGGGTTACCAGAAGAGCTATGGAACGGCCGGATAAAGGGGAGTGGGGTGGTGGGAGAGGCAGGTAGGGATAGTTTGGCGCGACTGACGGGGGGTATCGCTCGAGTTGTGGGGTGACCAGTAGTAACAGCCCAAACTGACTTTTCAGAAAAAGAGTGGGTACCAAAGGCTCGCCTCTAATAAACTAACCCGGTTTGGGTTTCTTGCGGAGAGGAGTGGATTTGGTTGGTATGATATGTGCAGGAACTGGTCAGACGGTCATTTGTAGGCCGCGTTGGAGGAGGTATCGTGAGAGCTCCCATTCTATCAAAAAGACGCGCCGCGTGGGCTGTTGACGCAGGGACGATTGATCACCACACACTGCTAATTGGCTTCCCGTGTGACTGTCAAGCTCTTTCGAATCGAGGAGAGTGTTCAGGAACGGGAATGGCGGCATAAAGGTACACAGTTGGTAAATTTGGTGACTCTGCCAATATAGCCAGATTTCCCTTTTTTTTTTTTACTGAACTTTTTTTTTCTTCTTCTCTCCATTTGAGACAATGAAGAGATTTCCCTATGCTCGCGTGGTCCAAAGTCCGGGGGGTAGATGCATTCGGAGGGGCACGGGGGTGTGTGTGCAAGGCAAGAGCTGTTTGCCGAAATCGCCGAATCTCGGGAAGCTTGGGCCGCAAATCTCGAAGCATCCTGGCTGGCTAGAGCTGCGGGGATACAAAAGAAAGACACATACAGCGGAGAAATGAGGAACCAGCAATATGCGTCACATGAGCAGGATTGGAAGTTCATAACCTTGTAGGAACATGAAAAAGAAACAAATAAAAACAAGCGTCTTCAGAGAAAGGAAAAGTAAGAGCTTACATTGGACATACTATACACCGAGCGAGGGAAGGTATGCATTGTGGCAAATCTCCGTTATTGCTTGCGGTTGTGTCTGATTTTGGGGGCTCTTCAATGGTTGAGGGGTTCGAGCGGGGGGTGGGGACGTGTTCTTGAGTTGAATTAACAAAACCTCACGGTCAGCGGTTTTAGATAATAGCGGCGAGTGGGACAGAGTTATTGGTCGGTACCGAAAGGCCGAAGGGAAATATTCAGAAAGATATGAAATGAAAACTGGGCAGGAAATGTTCGGCGAAGGTCTGACGGATGGCCGAAGAGCGGAGAACGATGGGGATGAAAGGGAGAAAGAGATTGATTGATGGGTGATAAACAAGTCGTGGGGGTAAAGAGGGAGAGGTGAAGACGGAAGGGCCGACGTCAACAGACAGCTAGAGGATTATCTCCCATGCCGTCCCGCTCTACGTCTCTAGGTCCCGTATCTTTCTTTTTCACTTTGGGGTTTAGGGACCTAACTTTTGAGCCTCTTACGCAAACGGGCCAAATCTATCGGACGCGTGCCTCCATTCTGGAAGCCAACAGGTTGTTGCCCCTCTATTCACGTGATTCCATAGATAACGATAGAGCTCCAAACTTCAGGAAATGTGCCTAAGTGCAGTATGCGCGCAAGATAAGCCGCCTTAAGGCCAGCACAGCGTTGATCGATTTCTCATACACAAGTACGACGGGGATAACTACTTATGAGTAAACGACTGATAGTCGGGACAACAAACGAAACGACGTAACGAATCAAGGGAGGCCCTAATCATATATCTCAGGAGTTGAAATGTCGAAGAAGACCGAGTCTTAATATTAACGATACGATGGTGGTTATTTTCCCAACTGTTATCGTTCAACAAGAAAGCGAACCTTGGAGAGAAGGAGCTCCGAAACATGGGCCAGCATCTGTTAAACAAAGTTCCAAAGGCATCAATAGATATATATCAATATCTGTGTCAAAAGAGAAAAAAAAGGACCCTTGGTGTCACGGGGTTTCCCATCCCATGATGCCCTAAAAGCAAATACGGCTCTCAAGAATTAACTTAGTGGTTTACCGGGGGTGCGAAACGCAGTACATTCCAAAACCGGGCCTTAGGTTTGAGTTTAGCATAAGCTGCTGTAAAGGCCTGAGTTTTTTCAGGCTGTACACTGTACGTCAA
Organism: Morchella sp. 2015-shanyang; assembly: GCA_024713795.1. NCBI lineage: Eukaryota > Fungi > Ascomycota > Pezizomycetes > Pezizales > Morchellaceae > Morchella > Morchella sp. 2015-shanyang. The sequence continues at coordinate 1,519,777 of JAMGZB010000010.1, forward strand.
ACCAAAAGGATATCAGTCATAGGTCAAACAAGGGCTTTCAGCATGGAGCGAAACACGTACGAGTGATTTTCCATGAGGCACAAATGTCTGTTGTGTCGATTGAGTAATCGCGTCACATTACCTTAACCTAAAAAAACATCACAGTGTGGGGGTACAGATCCAAGGGTTCTGAATTGGGCCGGAAAATTGGTTGCAATCCAAATCGGGCAGAAAAAATCTCAACCCACAAGAGATTTGTTTCTTTTGATACGTATCGGAGATCATTTACAAACCCCAGAGAAATGAATGACATGTGCCGATAGACATCGTTGCAGAATCCTAAAACAAGGTTAGCAATCACGCCACTGCATGAAGGGGGAAGTGAGCACGAGACATCTTCTCAAAGTCTTCCATAAATTATTATTGCGTTCTATTCTAAATATTTACCAAAGAAATCTCATGATCCGTAAGGTCGTCATACATAGCCTATCCTTCACTTTATACAAGTAGCCATCCTCCGATGGCTGCCATAACAACCATGAATTCTATACCACATCTCCCTGTTACTCCATTTCCTGGGATATAGGTTGCCATTGATATAGTACTTGTAGACGCCGATATCTTCATATCCTTCACTCCAACCGTACTCCATGTAGCGTTCGCGGAAGGCATCGATACCGTCACGGGCAATGGAAGTATTGGGTAGGATGTCGAGTAAGTAGTCGTCGGTACTGGGTAACCAGCCTCGGGCGGTACTGATATTGAACTCGATACCCCCGCTGTGGCAGTAGCAGCGGGCGTAGGTGCCGCTGCCCGCTCCTTTAAAACCTGATGGGAATCACTAGCTGAAGGAACCTCTGGATCCCTGATGTCGGCGGGGCATGCAGTACCCTCGTTATCGGTTGAAGCAGGGCCGAACCAACCACGGGAGACAGTATCAAACATATTACTGGCAGCCCTGCGGTGTTGAAGCTTAAACCAGTTTATTGGCTCTTCCCCTTCCTCTTGTCGCCCTGATGGTGGGGAGATACAGGCATGGGTACTCCATGTTACAGTCGTATAGGAATCACTGAAACACACTGGAAGGATGGAAATGGATTGGTTGTATGAGAGCACCTTTACATTTCCACCATTCGAAGGAAGCACGAATGGACCTGAAGACAACTCCCATTGAAGTAGCAATGGATTTGAGGACACGAGAGTTTCGGTGATATCGAGTGAGTTGGGGGCGAGGTGGAGGGTTCTGGAGAGAAGGGTGGGAGTGAAGGTTATGGGCGTTTGGAGGAGAAGCCGCCCTACTAATAAGGGTATTAGAGGACATGGAGCTATCCATGGAAGGTGGGAAAATATCATTGTGCACGAGAACTTACAGCTATCCGAATAGAAGTCACCCAACGTTGACTCCAGTGATTTCGGGGGAGCAGAGATTGTGAATACTGTTGCATCTGTCTGAAGAGATGAACCCTGAGGACAGACAATACATGTATCTTGCGCCAATACGCCTAAAGCAACCGCAAGTAATAAGAATGCGATTAGTCTTGAAGTCATGGCGAAACGTTGAATTATAGATATTTTTTGATGATCAAAGAGCATAAGAGCATATTAAGTACATGTATGTTTACCCATGGAAAACGGCCCTTCTACACTCTTCCGGAGCTGACACGAGGAGATGTATCAAGCGAAACATGCAGGTACCATCTGCCAGCAAATATCACACTGAGTTCACTAACGTGGTACTATAGATGTGTAGGCAAGGCTGAGATTGGTGCACGAGCTACCTCAGTGGTCCTACCAAAACATATCCCCTGGTTTTAGGTTGTTACAGACGAAACAGGCGTCGAATTTTATCAGATCCATCTAATCAGTTCTTTCCATGTAGTCTCAATTAATTTAATTGATGACAAAGCACCACCAGATCTAGGGTGGGCAGCATTTTTCCAGCCGAAGGGATATTCATGCAGTCATTATTGGCCTATGGAGCTCTAATAAAGCGCTCACGACCCCTTACTCGAGGTTAGAGCTAGAGGATACAAGTAAGATGTAAGTACAACCTGTAGATACAACAGAAAGGCAACGTGGCTAAGGACCGACAGTCGAAGTACCTACATAGGATGGTTAAATTCGTCGTATATACATACATTTACTTTACAAAGATTCAACTACCTAGTCGTATAATAGGGTCCTCGGACTACTTCGTGGGGTTTGGTTTGATATAGGGTGATATTATATTATTGCCTAATTATTATAAATGGGTTTGTTATAACACTTATATTTCCAAAAAGGTTGAAAAGGCTTATAATTGGGGCGTGCTCAAGTATTCAGGGTTCACTCGCTTAGTCAATACCAAAATAACAAGTTCTTTCAGGGTCCAGGGCACAAACTTATTCCCCTCCCTTGTTCCCCTTCTGTCCCGCTTTTCGCTCTTCACTTTTCACCACCTTTTTCTTTCTTTCTTTCTTTTCTTCTTTTTTTTTCTCCCTCTCTTTCAGTTTGGTTCCTTCCTTCAGGTTGTGACTAGAAGTCATGAAACTCCTCCTTATTCGTCATGGCGAAACCGTCGATAATGTAGCTCATAAGTAGTAAGTCTCGACTCTAATGACTCTTTCCGTCCTTATTAGAAAAACTCTGGAAAACGTTAATGACAAGCCCCTTGGAACAGCGCAGGCGTAACCGATTCTCATCTAACAAACCACGGTGTCCTTCAGACTCTCCGTCTAGGGGAACATCTGACAACTCCCAAGTCTTCTGGGGGAATTGGGCTCACCTTCACGCACATATTCTCGTCGGATCTGCAGCGAGCGCGCAAAACTGGACAGGCTATACTAGATGCCCAGCTTGTGCGGAACAACGGAGCTGATGTCCCTTCCCCTTCAGCGACTACTGTAACGCAACTGTTTGAATTGCGAGAAGTGGATTTTGGGAGTAGGGAAGGAACTTCTTACAGGTCTTCCCACTCCCATGGTCCTACCCCCCAGGTAGTTCGAGGCCCGGATTATCAGAGCCGAGAAAGCAATGAATCTATGGCTGCCCGTGCAGACCGCTTTATCGACGACTATCTGTTACCTGCGTTGATGGAAGTGCACCTCAATGACGGCGCCGTGAACACAAAGGACCATGCAATCGCGGTGGCATCGCACGGGATATTCCTTGGAATGCTCTGGATGCGTATAGTGACCCGCTTCCGCAGATCTAATGTTGCAGCCGTAGCCGAATGTTCTGGGAGAAAGCCGCACTGGAGCAACACCGGATACATACTCCTTGACATCCTTCCCGGTGAAATGGAAGAAGGGCTGAAAGGCTGCATGTGCCTCATCGAAGGCATGAATATAAAGACACACCTGCAGGGCCTTGAGAGGACCGGCGGCGGTGTGGGGAGTGCAAAGGCCGATGATAAGCAAAGACAGATCAACGAATTTTTCGTTGCAAAGTAGCCGCAGTTCTCAAAAATAGTATGTACAGTTTTTTTTTTAGTTTTTCAACACTCCCTCCTTTTTCTAGGGAAGAGATTTTTCATGATGAAGAACAATATTCACACAGACCTGATCTGAATTTTCGTGTTGAGAAACACTATTGTACCAACTGCTGTCTGACCTAAATCTCTTACCTCCATTTTAATCATAATCCTTAATCAGGGCCGAAGTTTGAACGCAAATTGCTAACTAACTTCAAGTTGTTTTTCTAGCGGACCCTTTTTCCAGTTTTATACTCTACCGACTATTTTTTATTTCTTTACGGATCAAATCAACTCTGTTTTCCTTGATTTGGGACAAATAACTGTCGCAGGCGGCACCTCAATAGATTTCATCTTCTACTCGAACTAGAATAAAATGTTTTTAATAATCACTATCACTTCAGGCTAACCATCAGAGATAACCATAAACTATATAGAATAATTAGGATTTTAAACTCAGGTAAGCTTTCTCTCTTTTTATTATTTGCGCCTTCCTCCACCCTCTCTCTTCTCCCCAAGGGGACTCCCATAATGATGAAAACAATATTCACACACAGACCTGTTCTGAATCCTTTGTGTTGAGAAACCTTACTGTTATCTGATATCTTTGAGAATCCCCTCTTCATTACACCATTCCCGTCATCAACCCTATGGAGAAAGTTACTTATTATTTGCTACAGAATTACAGGATAGTAATAGAATAAATTACCACACTATGCCTTGGGGTACGAGCATCATGTTTATCTCTCCGGGAATGACTCTCCCGGTAGCAAGTAACACAGATTAGCTCTAGAGCTTATAGGTGCTCGTAGTTGCCTAGCTATGAATAATAATCCGAAAAATGATTCCGAACCGTAAAAAAAAAGGAAAAGGAAAAGGAAAGAACCACTGCTCACCACAAAACGTGACCTCCCCAATTACCCTTCCCCGCATAATGCCCTCCCCACCACACCCCACCACCCCACCACCCCACCCCCGCATAAACTCGCCCCAATAAATACTTTCCCTGGTAACAGAAATGAAGTGGTGCAAGCACCTACAAAACAAACACCATGTCAGATCACCTGTAGAGAAATCTGGGTATGCAGAGTGAGTGGTTGCGCTTATCCCCGGATATGCCCAAGTGTGCGAGTGCTGTCGTATGATCTCAACGGGGCCTTGGCGGGCAGTCGTATTTTAGTTGCTGTATTATATCCCTCACGTGGGGTGATTGGTCAACGAAAAAAAGCCCGATTTTGCCTAAACATGCAGGTTTCCAGAATACGGTGCATATTCAGGGTGTTTGTAATGGCTAACTTCTGAGAGGATGTCTGATCGTCTTGCCACTCCACTGAGCTTCTACGGCTTCTACGGCTGCATATGATGCATGATATATAGCTACATATGTAGTGTAGTACTCGCGGCAGGCATCAAGAACCTGAACATCGTTTTTCTGGTAGCCACCACTTTGGCCCCTGTTAGCGCGTTTTTATGTTCAGGTTCTTCATGCCTGTCGCGAGTATGTAGAAGTACATGCATGTTGTAGATGCGCTTTTTTTCTTTTTTTCCCTCTTTCTTTTCTTTGTGGGAATACGGGATTTCGGCCCTTGCGGAATGAAGGTACTTCATGGAGGTACCCATTTCGTCCCCAACATGTAATTTGCTGATACTCCCTACGTCTTGTCCCGTGTGAGTATTGATACCCCCATGAAAAAGTCTATATTTTTTTGTTTGTTTTTATACCTACTTTGGTGCAAAGAGAAAGTAGAAGTACATGATTTACCCATGACAATGCACTAGGGCTTAGAAACTTATACATGCAATATTTAACAAATCAGCGTACCCACCCAGGACAGTCCCAGCTCCAACCATTAACTGGTAGGACTGGGATACTGTATATATATATATATATATAATTTTTTTTTCCCCAAAAAGGAAAACCGGTAATAACCCAAAAAGGAAAATTAACAAAAGAAAGAACACATTTTTACGTAACTGGAGGTAGCTCAGCTAGGAGCATGGCTGAAGAGGAAGGAGACACTCTCGCCATTGTGTGTTCTCCTGCAAGCCTCCGCAAGCTATGTATATCGAAGTATTCCATCAGTTTCCGCGCATCAGAAGGGCAAAGGCGGACCCGGTGCTACTATGTACTTACCGTCGGCGCAATGTCTATAGTCTCAAGCCTCGGACACCTCCTCTTCTTCTCCGCGTGTGGGACAGTATTTGTGACCACCACCTTGGTCAGTTCGCTCTTGTTGATAGACTCGATGGCATTTCCTGAGAGGATGCCATGGGTGACGATTGCGACCACCTCTTTGGCGCCGTTGGCCTTGAGCGTTTGTGCGGCCTTGACAAGGGTCCCACAGGTGTCGGCCATGTCGTCGACGAGGATCGCAATCCGGTCTGCGACATCGCCGACGAGAACCATCCTGCTGACTTCATTCGGGCGCGATCGTTCCTTGTGGATAAGCGCGAAGGGGAGGTCCAGGCGATCGGCGATAGCAGTGGCACTGTGAAATGAGTGTTAGCTTTGAGAGTGGGAGCGGGAGTGGGAGGAGGAAGGGAGGGAGTCGAACCGTTTGGCACCGCCGGCGTCGGGGGAGACGATAACTGCATTCTTGTAGTCGAAGTTCTCGTAGATGTGCCTGAGCATTGAAGGCTCAGCGTACAGGCTGTTTCCGACTGTCAGCAACTGTACGCCCACAAAAACACAGCCATTCACAGCGCATGCCGGTGACCCGACAGGCACCCATTTTGCGTTTGCGCAATCTTTAGTAGCAGCCGCACTATGTGTTCCCCCACTTATCACCAAAATACCAAGCTTTCTCACACCGCCGTCTTATCTTATCTGACAGCCCGCAGCCCCACCACCGCCAAACAGCGGGTTCCCCTGCATCCAAAAAAATTCTAGAACATGGCATTCGGAGCAGGAAGAGGAGGGCGAGGGGAGGGGATGAGGAGGCTCACTTATCAACCGGCACATTAAAAAAGCCCTGGATCTGGCTAGCATGCAAGTCCATCGTGATGACATGATTACACCCGGCCGTCTGCAACATATTCGCAATCAACTTCGCTGAAATTGGCGCCCGCGACTTATCCTTCTTGTCCTGCCGTGCATACGGGAAGTTCGGTATGACAGCCGTGATGCGCCGGGCGCTGGCCGTCTTGCACGCGTTGATCATGATGAGCAGTTCCATGAGTCCGTCATTGATGTCGCCCGGTGCCGTCGACTGCAGGATGAACACATCCTCGTCGCGCACCGACTCGCCGATTGTCACGGACGTCTCCTGGTTTGAATACTGGAGTACGAGGATCTTTGTGAGTTCTATCCCGAGCCTTAGGGGTTTACACGGAAGCCAAAAAGTCAGCGAGTGGTCACACTCGAGAAAATTGTTTGGTTACCAGCCCAGCTGGGTTAGGCAATTTCGTCCAATCTTGTCGTCGTCGTCGTTGTTCTTTTTTTTTTTTGTTCCACCACCAAGGGGTGGAGGAGCTTTTCTCCACCGCTTATGACACAGCAATGAGATTATTTAACGTACCTGTCTGCAACCTTTTTTGCGAGCTCAGGGTGGCTGTTCCCCGACAGCAGTTTTATTGAATTGACTGACATTTCGTTTCCTCACACCCAAGGGCCTTTGTGTTTCAGTGGTTGAGAACCTGGTTGGCCACCTCAGACGTCAACGAAGGTGGTGAGAAACGTATAGATGGGTGAGAGAAACTATCGACGGGAGATGGGAGAGAAATGCGAAAGTCGTTTTATCGAATAATGATAGTCCAGCCTCTGTTGTTAGCCATTAACTTCTTGTAGTCTGGCACACTTAGGAGTTGAAGGCAAAAAATAGAGAGAGAAGAGGGAAAAAAAAATAATAAAAAAAAGATAATAATCAAGGGTCAAGACAAGAGAGGTAAATACCAGAGTAGGTAGGGGTACCTAAGTATGTACATAAGCATACTGGTAAGACCCACACCGGATGGCCCTACTGATAGATGACAAGTGATCTACAACCGGGAGTCTCACTTGCTTGCCAGAGAGTAGAGTAACGTTGTCCTTGCTTTTGTCACAGAGACAATGGCAAGTAGAGAAGTGCTGGTATGTAGTTGCTCTACCTAGAATAAAGTGCTATCTACTCCACCATACTGGTGATAGTATATGGTTCCTCTGTATTCTCCGGAATCCCCTCCCTTGAGCGACTTTGCTCCACAGAATGACCTCGGGATGAGGTCCAATTACTCCACAACCTATTTTTTGTCCAGCGGCGAAAAAGTATCGGAGTGGGACGTGTATGCAGCCGCATATTCCACCACAACCTCCTTTGACATTTTGTGCCTGTACCCCAGGAACGACCATGGATCACCCTGTGAGTATCCTCCCCCCTTCCCCCCTCCCCCTCCCCCTCTTCTCAACTTGCTTGACCTTGTATGTCAGTCAATCAATGTCTAGGGAAAACCAGATTGCTTGTACCCAACATTGGGTGAAAATAGAACCCCTGGCGCTTTCCGTGCGTTGCGTGTTGCGTCATGCAATCGACGCAATATCTCGCGTGAATCCCGTAAAGACCGTATCGATGCACCTAAACGGTCTCCTTACACATCGTTGCCTGCATGTGTGCCTAGGAGGCGGCCTCTTCCCACATACATATGGTGAGGCGCACCTTAAAGGTGACATAAATTGCAAGGCGAATAACATTTTAACAAGACAAGATATTAGAAATCTGTCTGACAGAAGTGTAGGTCTAGTGATAATAAATACTTCTGTCAGACAGATTTTGGATATCTTGTCTTATTGAAAAGTTATTAGCGATGCCATTTACCTATTTTTGTATGTAAAAAGCGCCAAGACCTGGTGAAGTGGAACAGTATTATACCCATTTATACCCCTTCATTACAGAGTTGCGGCTAAGATGTGGTTTCCAGCCATAAAGTGGCTGGATTACAATGCTCTAATTGGTTCAAGGACATTTTGAGAAGCCAAGATTGTTCCAGCTGAAATACCGACATGTCACCTTTAAGACGCACCGCACCATACGTGTTTTGAGAGAGTCATGTGGCTTCGTGGGTTGGGAAGCCACTGTATGTACGCATGTACTGTATTCTACTCTGCTCTAGGTAAGCAAGCACACTATGCGCCTGCCCACTCCTAGAGTATGTAGCTGCGTTTTGTGCAGAGTACTTGCGATCGGAGGTTATACCAATAGATAGGCATGAGTTTCTACTTCTGTAATATCATATCAATTCAGAAATCAACAACTAAGTAACAAAGAGGACCGATCTGCACTTCGACCCCCAGGTACCTGTCGCTATCTGCTTAGGCCATCTCACCACTAGAAGAGAATAAAACAGGACTAAAACAAAGCCACCCAAACCTTTGCATACAGCATAGAAAGAAAGAAGAGAAACAAGGAAAGCCTCAGAATCTGTAAAACACCATTTCCCGGACAAAAAGAACACAGAAGGAATTACGTAAAACAAAAGAAAAAAATACACTTTTCCGGAAACTTCTGTACAAACATTCCTCTCCGACGAAAAAAAAAAAGTTATTTGTAGAAAAAGCCAATCTTTACGCGAAACCGAAGTACCTGGGATAATGTTAGCAAAAAACCTTAGCTCCTTTTTTTTTGGTGAAAAACGGTGATACATACTCTGCGCCCTGCGTGATTGCAGTCAACATATTCTGCCGCAAATTCTCATAACTCTCGTACTCTGGAAGATCAATTTGGTTGAAGCAAGTGTGCGAGCTAGGTAGACGGTCTTTGCTTCCATAATCCCTATGAATGTTGAACTTTGAAAACCCGTTCATACCCTCAAGTTCTTTGAACCCATTGAGAGGTACTTTACTGGTACCCGTAACGAACTGGAGTAGTTTGGCACGTTCTTCCTTGTCGAAGGATCGTACTGCGCGCCAGAACCATTGAATCTGAGGGGAGGAGGCCGAGTAGTTGTGATACTCAGTGTTATTCCGCCAATCGTCGACATCGATCTCAGGTAAACCGGAAATCAAAAGCTCAAGTTCCTGTTCATTGAAGATAGAGACCAACTCAGCAGGGACGATATCATGGAAACCTAAGCTCGCATTAGATTAGTTGATTCATCAGTTTTACGAGTAGATACTTACCAATCAAGAAATGCTCCATCTGTTCCTTGACGCTTGTCAGAAGTTTGTACTCGACAATCAACTTCACATATTCATGCTTATTTTCCTCTGTCACAGGGACATTTCTCCCATCCGGAACCAAATCAACAATTTTCTTGTCACCAAAATCATCAGTCTCAACTGAGAAGGTCTCAACGATGATGTCGGTAATATCATGATCAAGCATCCAGACCAAAGATTTATAGTAATCGAGGTCAAGAGTTTCCATGTCCTTCAAAGATACAGTTTTTCCAAGGATGCGCTAATTCTTAGTTAGTAATGAGATATTAAGGGTAATCAGTTGTCGGACATACCTTATAGACAGCCCTGCTAAAATGACAATCGAGAACACGTCCTTCATACAAGGCCTTCCCAATAATTCTTCCGATGAATTTGAAGAAACTAAGATGCTCCGGATTGACCCCACTCATACGGCTTGGGTGGAATGTTGTCCTGTCAGAGGCAACGGGAATAAAAAGAGCGTAGTCTGGGTTAAACATTTGCCTTGCCATGACCTGAAACCACTCTCTTGTGACACCACCGGCGTCGACCCCCTCTTCTCCATGGAATCGGATGCTCAATTTGGCGTATTTGATCTCATCGCCAGTCTTGTAATACATGGACTTGTACGAGTCCAAGAAAACTTGATCACGCCTGACACTTAGTTGCAATGTAGGATGAGGATCACGAGCACCGCTGCGGGAGTGAAGGCGGCGGTTGAAGTAGTTCCGCTTGTTGTCAAACTCAAGGACCTTGGGATTATGAACCAGAAGTGAGAATGATCCGCTCATCAGCTTGGGGTTGTTGCGAACCATCTGGTTGAGAATTTTGCGATGGTCCTCGGTGAATTTGAAGAACAAGTTCTCCATTCCGGTTTCGGCTTGAGGGCTCACTGGGGTCTGGCCGCGGTGGTGCCTTGGGACAGTTTCTTTCAGTCCACTGTTTTTGCAAACAACCATCAAAGCCTCGATCAACGGCAATAGGATAGTGGCGACGTGTAGCATATCTTCCCGTGCATGAATGGCCAAGAGACAATCGCTGAGCTTGGTCCACAGAGGTCCAAAAGAAAGACTTTCATAAAGGTTGGCAAGAATATCTTTTTCAACTTTGTTTTCATCATCCTTGGATTCACCCTCTTTCTTTTCCTCTTTGTCTTTGGTAGATCTTTTGGGGTCAAAGAGATAATCAAGAGCAGTGAGGACTCGCAGGAGCTTAGCTTGTTCAGAGCTGGCCGGTGAAAAGTTGGATAGAGCTAACCCTTGAATCTCCGTGCCGTTTTCTGCGTTTTTGATTTGGTTTACTAGGACGTCAAGATGAGATAGGATTGTGACACCGAGTCCTTGCGCTTGTCGAATTAGCTCTTTTCCAAAAACATCCTTCGCATCTGGAATTGCTGAAAGATTTTGCATGGTTGCAAGTGTCTCTCTGAAGGTCTTGCTTGAGCATTCACGGGCCGTTAAGATATTGACAACAAATCGGAGATAAATTTCTGGTACAACAGGAGGGACCAAGGTACGTTGCTTCTTGGGCTTGTCATCTTCCTTTGACTCCTCTTTTTTATCCCGTTCCTCTTTTGATTGCTCCACTGGCCCTTCGCCTTCCGTAGCTAGTGCTGTAGCAGAGTCTGTTGTGGGAGCAGCTGCAGCAGATTCACCTTCAACAGCCTTTGGTTCTTCGGGCTTCTTCTTGTCTTTCTTGAGAAGAATGGTGAGAGGCCTGGTAATTTCTGATAACAGCACTGACAACTGATCCATCACGCTTGAACTCTCTGTAATGAGGGGTCGATCCAATAGATTCAGAAGGATATTGAGAGCGTATTTGCTAGCCTTTGATGGCAGGACTTCCTTGCCTTTTCCTTTCCGACTAGTTGACCTCTTTAATCCACTGGAATTTTCGTGCTCGTTGAGGAAGTATGAGGGGATGTGTTCGTTATAGCTGACCAAAAATAACAACGCGGCCAAGCACTGTTGGGCAACCATGAGCGGCGAAACCTCACTACTAGTCTGAGCAAGTGGCCCTGTGCCATTTCGCTTGGGGGCGGGTGTAAGAGGAGCCTTCGTGACTGCAGCTTGTTTTGCCTTGAGAGACAGTTGAGCAAAGCTTCGTTCCACAGCGGCCATGTCAGCACTTCCATCCGCAAGAATTGAAAGTAGTACGCTGAGAACTTCCGCCCTATTCTGTCGGTTTTCACAGATATTTAATAGAATCTCATGAAGAGTCATACGGGTACTCCCAACTTGAGGGATAAACATGAGGCGTAGTAATGTGGCAACACCAGCTCTGTCAAGTAATTGAACAACACTCTTGCGAACAGGTTTCTTAGCAGGCTTCGGCTCTTCGTGGCGGATACCACCAACTCCTCTACCACCTGCAGGCCTAGGCATTTCGACGAATTGGTTGAACCTGCGGTCACCACGAAGAGCATTGGCTTCGGCAGCAATTGCTTGTGGAAGCTGAGCCAAAGATTCATCGTCTTGTTCCAACAAAACTGTTTGGCGGAGTCCAGGCTCGAGAGTGGCGAGAAAACTAGCGAGATCAAGATCTACAGGCCCCCCGCCGCCGGCGGCACCACCGGAGGCACCACCAGGCCGGTTAGCTCGGGCTTGTTCTCGCTCGCGGCGTCGACGGTCAGCCAATTCTTGCTGGAGAAGTTCTTCTCGAATTTCGTCAGGCAATGCCTCGAGGAACTCTCGGCTGATTTCGCTGGGCTGATCGCTGGTGGCTGCTGCGGCACGTCTCTCACGAATGTGTTGAGTGAGAACCTCTTCCCTGAGCTCGTCCGGCAAGGCTTCTAAGAAACCGGGATCAATATCCATGCCAGTGATATCCATTTCTCTCCCGCGAATCATCACCGTGGCACGGGGCGCTGGAGGGTTCGAAGGGCCCGCTTCGCCTTCAACAACAGGAGCAGATGTACTCTCTGCAGTCTCGACCCCTTCCATAGCATCTCCTACTTTTGGCACTTCTTCAGCTCGAGCAGTTTCTACTTGGTTAGCAGCAGCGGCGGCAGCCTCGGCAGCCGCTCTCTCAGCCGCTTCACGCTCTTCGGCTTCTTTCTTGATCCTTTCCTCTGCTTCTGCCTTCTCCTTAGCGATTCTCTCCTCCTCCTCTTTCTTTTTCTGCTCCTCGGCCAGTCTCAAAGCCTCTTGACGCTCTTTCTCCTCCTTCTCCTTCCGAACTCGTTCTTCCTCAATGGCAGGTGGGACAAGAAGGACGAGGATAGCATTAACAACTTTCTGAGCCCTCTCTGGGGCACTCGTGCCGAATAAAAGCTTTGACTCTTCGGTCCAGCGTCCAGTAGTCAATGTAGGAATGAAGCTATTGACTGCAGTTTGAGGATCTTCACGATGGTGACGCGAAATCTCAGGCTGAGGTCTGCCACCAGTAAACATGGATCGAATTTCACGTGGTACGAAATGATGGTGGTGGCCATGTCCGGGCAAATGGGCAAGAGGTGCCTGGAACTGGATTGCGCCATTGGCCATAATTGGGACAGGTTGTCCGGCACGTGTCATAAGACTCATCAGTGTGCTAATCATTGAAACTGCACCGCCAGGCCCTCCGGCGTTCGCATGCATTCCATCGATAGCTTGAACCCAATCTGTCATGAACTCTTGATTACGGTGAGGAGCGGGGCGAGTACCACCTTGCTCATTGGAGTTTTGCTGCAAAAGAGGGTTCTGGTCTGTGGTATCGGCAGCACGGGCGTGGGCGGCGCCGATGTAGCGATGTGTACGAGCGTTGGACACTAAACCTATAATTAGTGTGAATTTCCCACGACGTAGAATAGAAGATGAGCTTACTGAATACCGGGGGGTCGCGAGGAGGCCCACCAAGAGTATACCATCCACCGTGGCCACGCGGGTGTGCGCGAGCCATCATGGGAGCTTCACCCGCTTCCTCCGCCCAACCCCACGGAACAGCAGAGAACGCACCTTCATCGTCTTCGTAGTCTTCTCGAATCATGGCTTCCTCCTCATCTAAATCATCGTCATCCTCGTCTTCATCTTCTTCCTCGACCTCGTCATCGATAAATCCATCGTCCCGGTCCTCATCACCTGGCTCGGGGGCCTCTTCTGCTCCACCGAGGGCACGAACAATTGTCTCCAAGGGATTGTCAGTGATAATCTCCTCATCATCCCCATCGTCATCTTCACTGACTTCCGACTGCCAGTCTTCCTCACCACCACTTCCAAAGGTTCCCTGGTGCTCTTCAGCCAGTTCATCAATAATTTCTACGCCTTCTCCTTCATCCATATCTTCGGAGAGGTCGTCGTCATCCTCATCCTCGCTATCGTCATGATGTTCTTCCTGCACAACAATTTCAACCTATACACTGTTAACTAATTGAAAAACACTTGAGTGATTAATACCACTCACATCCATGTCTTCCTGATGATCTTCATCTTCGTCGCTAACTTCGCTTTCGCCCTCATCCTCCATATCCTCCTCCATTTCCATCTCTTCATCGTACATGTCATCATCCTCTTCCTCATCTTCGTCATATGAATCGGGGTCATCATCTGCCATTTCACCTCCCTCAAACATGCCAAGAGTAGAATTTCTGTAGAGGTCAGGAGTCTCCTCCCTCATATCATCAATATCAGAAACCGAGGTTGCCGTTGAGATCTCGTCCTCATCAGTTGCACCCAAGGAAGAGATACTAGAAGTTTCGTTAAGGTCTGTGGCAGTCTTGGAAAGAAGCTTGAGTGGTCTCAGGATATATTTGATAACTCGCCTCGCAGACGGGAAATTAAGGTCGATATCGGCAAGGGAGCTTGTCAATGCAGCAATGAAATTTTTGTCAAACATGATTTTGGCAATCTGCTGGGAAGATTTTTCGGAAGAAATTGCACCTGGAGCGTGGTTATGGTTCGGCCTTGCGGATAACATTCTAAAAAAGAGATCTGTGAGACTCATCATTCTGGAATATTTTGTGTCCAGTAGCTCTGTTGATGAAGATGCATCCTTGAACGCTTTGAGGGCACTCTCGAGAATAAACTTCCTAACAAAAAGTAGGTTAGGTTCGTCTTCGGCATTTGTGATTTCGCCAGTTTGTGCAGACAAGGATACAATTGCTAGAATAGCCCATTGAGAGGTTGTGGCTCTCTTCTTGTAAGCAATATCCTCGGTGTGAAGGAGAGTTCCCAGAGGGATTACGTCGTTCAGCAGGTAGTTAAGGATGGCCGATCTCGGCTTCGAAGGAGTTATAGGATCTCTTGGTGCTGCCTTGCGGGAGAAATTGATAAACTCAATTTTGCTGCGATTGTAACAAGATAGTAACTCTGTCAAGGCCTGCAATATGAAACAGCGATAGATGAAAGTTGGATGTTGCTCTGCCTTGAACTCGGGCTTCTCTGGTTTCTTTGGTTCCGCTGGTGAACTCGGTTGTCCCGTAGCAATTCCAGATGTGGATTCTGTATTGTCCATTTGAACATCCACTTGTGCTGATGAGGCCTCTTCCTTAGCAGGAGGGGGGGTATCCTCAATGTCTTTGCATGCCAAAAGCTCTGAGAGTAAAAAGTGGATAACCCCATCGGGCTTCTTTAGTCCAGGAGGCTTGGTCTCAGGTGCAGGCTTCGGCTTATCGGCCGTCTCCTTGTCTCCGGAATCTTTGCTCGACTCACCCTCCTTGGATTCGCCTTCGGTAGCTTTGGGGATTTCTGTTGGAGGCTGGGGGGGGTTCAAGCGCCAAGAATCCTTGATTGCAATAGTCTGACTCCTCAAGAGTGGATCGTACCTGGTCAATTTGCAGAGCTCGTTGACGACCTCTACGAAAGCGTCTGGGTCCCTCAGAACAAGGTAATGGTTGTGTCGAATAAAAGACTGTGTATCTATTTGACGAGTCCCTCTGCTGTTGAACCAGGAACGAATCTCGGCCTTCATGATCGATTTAAGGGTTTCCTCATCTTCGATGATATGGCGAAGAACTAACATGATTGATGATTGAATACGCTCTGTACTTAGCCCAGACTGCCGGCGGAACATATGGAATAATCGCTGCAAATAACCGTTCTCTGTCATGCGGATAGCCAAATCCCTACGCCTAGTGAGAAGAACAAGAACACGAACAATGGCCAAAGGCAAAACCTCGTCCTTGGAAACCTCAGGAATGATTGACATGATCGCCTCAAAGAGTGAAGATTGGTGTTTGTCCGAGATATTACAAGGGTCCAGTTCAGCGATGTTTTCGGTCTCTGGCTCACCAGGCGGGGTAAAGTTCACCCTACGTGGCTGTGCGGACTCAGATAGTACCTTCTCAACTACAAGCAGAATATTGGCGACCCAAGGTGCAGGCTCTCCAGGGTAGATTTTAATAAATCCCACAAGAGTTAGGATATTGTCCTTGAGATCCTCCAAGCATGCCTCAAAAAAGTCCTGGCTTTGAAGTACAAGGCCAAGAAGATGTGCAGTTGAAGCAATAGTCTTTCCCTGAGGACGGAAATCATCGTTCGTTTCGAGTGACATAAGGGATTGAAGAATGGTTGTTGCGACCTCTTTGCGAGTCTCAGCAGACTCTGCCGTCTTTCCAAACCCGTTTGTGATCAAAGCCGAAAGTTCGAATGTGACGTTGGGGTGAACCTGAAGAATGTCAAGCGAGCGATTGATAAGGTTCTCTCGGATCGTAGATCTGAGGACGTCTAAATCCTCAACTGTGATAGTTGCCGGCTCCAAAATTTGACCCTCCTTTCCTTTGCCCTTTTCGGCGGCGGTAGTTGAAGCCTCTGCAGTTGGAGGTGAGATTGGTTGCGACCCAGACATTGCAGGAGGAGGTGGTGGCACTACGTTAGGGGTAATCAAGTCTTCAATACTCATCGCCATTACAGCATCATGAGCAGTGGCATCGTCAACTGGTGCAGTGGGTGGAGGTGGAGGTGGAGGCATATGGACTTCAGAAGACTGTTCACCCTCCACAGCTGTAGCAGGCGCCTCAGAGACCGACTCATCCCTTGCATCAATATCCGTCTCCTCCTCGTCGTCACTAGAGTTTGATTCAGCTGTGTGAGGCCTAGAACTTGATGCTGAGATCTGACTTCCTCGCTGAGGCGGTTGAATCCCCAAGGATGTGAGCCATTCAGAGGCATGGGTCACATTCCAATTGCATCTCATTAATGCCGACGTAACAAGATCGCGTGCGAACCCCATTTCAACTAGCTGTCTAATGCGCTCTTCATTGGGCTCCATGGTTCTCCAAGAGATCGTGTTTGACATTTTCTTGACCTCGACATCACTCTTTGTAAATGCATTGCTCTCGCCCTCTGCTTTAAGCACGATCCCGAGAATCTCGATAGCGGACTTAACAATTGAACCGGACGCTTTTTCAATAGAACCCGAGTCCCACATAGTTCTGACAACGGGAAGAATACTGGCCCTAAGCTCCACAAGAAATTGGTAAGCGTTCCAAGAATCTGGTCGGTTGGACTCAGGCGGGCGGTCGCGAGTTTGAAGCGCTTGGGTTTGCGCCGATTCGAGGACTGATTTGTTAGAAACGAGGTGGGTAAATAATGACAGGATGATCTTAATGCCGCCGTATGCATGTGCCATCCGCTGTTGACCATCTTTACCCATGTGTTCAGCATCACTCAGTGAGGGTAAAAGTTGGACCTCATTCCAGAAGGTCTCCAGTATTTCGGTAACCGCCCTAATCCCGTCGTTCTGTTTAAAGGCAATTAATGTTGTTGTGATTACTTGTCCGGTCCCTTTCTCTACCAGATTGTTAGATAAAATGTTGATAAGTTAGGAACTATAAACCTATAGATAAGCAGGATTATGTACCTTCAAGCAACAGCGATGTAATGGAAGACAACATAACGATCCAGTAGCCATATTTATCAGTAACCGAGTCACATGTATCTACCAATATAATTAGTACTCTTGTGTGTACGTATAATGGCCAGAAGGAGATGTTATACCTAGTCTCTTCCATGTCAAATGATCATACATGGCTTCTGAAATGCTCTCTGAAATCTTAAAAGCATGCTGCTTGTGCATTAAATCTGGGTTACGCCTTGCAACTAAACCTCTCGCAAGACCTGTAATATATCTTGTTAGTGATAATTAGCTAAAGAGGGCTAATTGATGAATTTTACCTTGAAGGAATGGAGTAATGCTTGATGGGATCTGGCTGATCAAGAATCGAATTGTTTTTACGTTCCGGAACCAGGGGGTTTTGCCATCTTTCTCGACAACAGCCTTTTCAGCTTCTTTTTGCTCATCCTGTGATTTTGGGCCCTGTCCTGCGATTTCTGTGGAGGCAGATGCAACAGCAGCTGGAAGAGCGGCTTCCTCTTCGGCAGCCGCAGCAATACCGGCAGCAGTCTTGACTCTCGTGGCTTCATTCCAGGTGTCAGGAATAGTCTTTTGAAGAAGGATTTCTTCCCAAACACACATTCTGTGCAAAGCGCCTAATTGAGGAACCAAGGTTTCATTCTCGGTTGATTGAAATAGTGATAGTGTAAGGCGTGTATTGAATACTGGTGTGCCGAATAATTCATGTAAGAGGTAGCAAAGTGAATGGATAGTTACAAGGTCTTTCACCAGCTTTGTGCCGCTAGATCTGATGTTTTGAACGGTTACGTGGTCAAGCTCATCAACAGATGCGGTTACTGTCTCTGCTATTCCATGATCATCATTGGCTGGGGTGCCAGCTTGTAAGCGTGGGGGGAGCAGCAAGACTTTTTGATTTGTGAGCGGCGCAAAGAAGCCTTCCTTTTTATTATGTTTTAGCAACGGTTCCAATTCCTTTATGGCTTTCTGGGCATGCTTAAGTGTAGCAGCGATCGTAGTGGTAGGGGTGTTCTCGCTGCAAATTTGCATGACACGGGCAATCATAAGATTTGCTTGGCTGGTTGCAAAGTCGCTGGGCAAACTAGGGACAGTATAGAAATCAAGCATGAGGTCCAAACCACCACGCTTGATAAAATCCTTTGTCTGGCTTGTATTCGCCAAAAAGCCTTCCAAAAACCTAGCTGCAACATCGATGAAGTTTGCAATAGAGAGTTGGTTCTTGTCCACGTCCTCGGCTTCCTCGTCGAAGATATCAGCCAAGGAGACCACTTCGCCTTTTGGCGCACCGTCAGGCTCTGTCTTGCCGAGAATAACTGTAGGCGCAATGGCATCAGCATCGCTCATCTCGACGTCGTCTCCATCATTACCCTGTGATTTGTTTGAACCTTCGGCAATATTGACCGCCGGGCTTCCTGCAGGCTTGACCGCCTCTCCTCCTCCAATTAATGCTCTTCTGCCCCCTGCAACGACCATACCACCGTATCCATCCTCCATCCAGACCTTTGCACCCATTCCCTTCTCTTCAGCAAATCGCCTGCCCAGTGCCTCAATCCTCTGTAACATTTCAATTGTAACCTTCATAACACTTTCCCGAAGGACAGGATGATGTCGAATAAGTTCATCAAATTGACTTCCCAGCAAGCTCCCAAGTTCGTTGTCCGTCATGTTCTTGACATGCTCCGCACTCTCAAACACCTCGAAAAAGGTTTCCAAAGCACCTGAAGCCTGGAACAGTGCTAAGCCAGAAGCATTGAGACATATAGCACCGAATGCTGTGGGGATAGACCCAATAGCATCTGGGGAGGTCATGATTCCAGCTGCTGGGGGTGTGATCCTTGGGAGAAGGTCTTTCTTTTTCACCTCAGCCTCCTTAGTTTTTCCTTTATTAGATTCCCCCTCGGTCGACTCTTCCTCCATTCTCTCATCTTCCTCACCCCCGGCAGTCGCACCAGCCGATGAACTCTCAGCTGCGGATGCCGCATTGGCTACTCGTTCCTCCTCCTCCTTCTTTAGTCTTGCTTCCTTCTCAGCCAACCCTGATTTACCAGTTACTGACTCTAGAAGAGCATGACTTAGTCCGGCCTCGTGGATAACCGCGTAGCTGGTTGGCTCATTGTGTATAAACGCACTAACCATACCTACCACTGTGCTCCAAACATGGCTTCCCCAAATGTCGCCCTTCTCAATAACAATCTTCAATGCGGTAAGGAGTTTAGGGCTATCAATTAGATTTCTGAGTAACCTATCGGCATTGCCTCCAGATTGGGCCATCATATGTTGCATAAACTTGAATACCATCTTTAGTGTCTGTTGGCGATAGTATCCAATCTTGAAATCGGTCTGAGTGGTCCTGTACTCATCCGGAATCCCTTTGTTGGCATTTGCTTCTTCAATTCCAGCTTTGACTTCATCAGAAACAAGATCCACAACAACATCCAATCCCTTAGCATTAGCTAGGGTCTGAAATGCGTGTTGGACGCTATAGATTAGTTGGTCCAGGAAACTGATAGCCTTAGGAATGCTCCTAAGAGCTTTCTTGGTTCGGAGTTGGAGGAGCTCTACCAAAATAGGAATAAGTCCAGCTGAGACAAGCAATGAACCTGCATGAGCAGTGGTTGGCAAGTAGCCCACTAATGAAAATAGAGCCTCTCGCCACTCCTCTGCCTCTTTGTCATATTCCCCGTCACCTTTTTCGACTGACAAGTCTGCCACGGCTTTCCTAACGACATACAAAAGGACGCCGTGATTGACATTAATACTTAAAGCAGCGCAAACATCAGCAGTCTTACTCTTGTGCCTCGCTAGAGCTTCAAGACCACCAAGTGCGAGTGTTTGCAACCACCTGGGAATTTCTTTTCCTTTGCCAGTCCCGCTCTTCCCATCTCCAGTGTGTACTAGCTCCGCAAGCTGATATACCAGTTGAAATCTTCGCGGTTCATCCTGGTCAGGTGCCAAAATCTTTGAAGAAAATTGGGTTTCAGAATACACATAAGCCAAATTTGTCAAAGCAAGGATTCGGATCCCTAGAATTTGTCTTCGAGTTTTTGTTGATCCAGCAAAAGCTGCAGCGACACGAAGCCGGTGGAGAAAATCGTAATGGGTATCTGCGGGAAGATCAGGGAGTGTTGTTTTGAGTATCTCTTCAAGATTTGGCGCTGACTGTATTTTACTATAGGGAATTTCAAGAGTCTGCATGCCGCCTACAGAAGCTTGATCAGATGGATCAACCAGAGGGTCATCGTTTGAGCGTCTTCTAGGGTGAGACGAAGGGGCTTGTTGCTGGTGAGGGGTATGGGAATGGTGCAAGGAGGACCGACGGATTGGGGTTGGTGTAGCGGGTTCTCTCGGGATAAAAACCCCGCCTGTTGCAGGGGCTGTTGGTGTCTTTTGTGCAGTAGGGTTGACATAATAGCTAACCCATGCCCCTCCCCATTCTTCCCAGTTTGCTTCCCGTGTATCCGCAGCCTTTCCTTTCCCTTTCCCACTACTTCCAAGGGCCTCCACACTATCCAGAGGTTTCTCATCCCGAGCCAGCCTAGTGAGATCATTTGCATACACTGGTACCACAGCTTTTGTGGTGATATTTTTCCCTGACGGAGTGCTGGGAATAGAAACGCTTTTCAAAAAAGGCGTTGCCAGTTTTGATACTCTCTCGAGGTTGATATTGTAGTGGGAAGCCAACAAAGCAGCATTCGTCGACTGGCTAGCACCACGAGTCCTTGATGTATGATACCGCTGTGCAAGACGGCAGCCCAGCCGCAACGAAGCCTCAACTACATCTAACGACGTTGTGTGCAGTATGTCGTTAATGTGCTATTGGGAGTTACAGGTCAGTGATGAGGACAGAAAATCTAGAGTAATTTGGCCAAGAAATCATACCCCGCTACTACCGTAGAGACTCCTATTTCCACAGTTTTCTACCAATATTCTACTAAATGTCAACACCCCCACCACAAGTTCCTCGTCGCTTTTTTCCCATGGTATTGTCTGTGGACCCTCTTTAAGTTTGTACTTCTGAACTTGCTCCTCAAGAATGGTATCGAAACGGTTCAAGAGCGTGATCCAATGGTAAAGATCACCACGAGGAAACGGCCAATGTACAGGGAATAATGAGAGGTAAGGAAGAAGCTCGTTTACTGGAATAGAGGTTGCTGTGGCGATGAAGTTTCGCAGGAAGGGGGACTGGAGGTCATGGTGTAAGCAAGTCACATTCGACTAGCTCGAGAGCTGGGAATGCTTTCAAAGGAAGGAATACTGGGGTATGTTTGGTTCAAAGCTTCAAATTGCGTAGATGACTTACGAGAGTTGCCTCATGTTTGGCTGTAGCGGTCTTTTTTATCCGCATAGCGAAGTTTGTGGTATCGAGAACACAAGGGACAAGCTATTGATTCTTTACAATATCGAGAGTGAGGGGAGGGAGAAGTAAAATAGTTGTTTAAAGGATTGTATGATGGTAGAAAACTTGTGGTGATGGATAACGGACTGTGGTGGGGATAGAGATGACGAGACTGGGAGGGAAGTTTGTTGCGCTCGCTTGCGTCACGACGTCACGTCGGCCCTGTGCCAGCAGCAACACACTAAATGTTCCGCGAGCTTCTGTGGGTAACGAAAATTTAGGACAGTACAACAGAGAATATATAAACTGCTCGTCTGGCTGTGGCAGATTAGTAGTGAGTACAAATTCGTCACGAGATAAGAAAATGGATTTGGAGACAGTGAGAACAATGAGAGGATGGGTTGAGGAGAAGAGGATGGCTGTTATCTGATGAGAGAATAGAACAGAGAGAGAGTGCAGTCTCTACGTTGCTGGGCTATCCTTTCAAAACGAAGTCGGATGAGGGCGGGGTGAGCGGGGGGGATGTGTTGATTGGAGATAGATGGAGGGGAAACAGCAGTGGATTGAGCATAGTTACTATGCGTAGGGTAACTAGGGTGATGATTCAGGCAACCGCGAACCCTTGAGCTAACAGTTAGGTAGCAGTAGCCTTATGTCAATTGTGAACTTCTGTCATCCACTCACTTTTGCTGGCCAACAACATCCCCAACCTCTTCAATAATACTCACATGCACACGATGCCTGGGTACATAAACTGTCCGTGCAGAATTAGCACATAAATACAATGCTGTATGTATAGTCCATACAACTATAGCATGTACTTCCGTCTGCATCTCAATACGGAAAGTCCCTTGTATCTAGCCGCTTAAGCTTTGATCACCGAACTGTTGAGGTTCTAGAAATACCAGAAGAAATATGGTGAACGTGGGAGGTCCATTTCCAGAATTTCACACGCCATTCAATTCATACTTTCAAAGCTCCACTGTACCAAATAATTGTGCTGCTGTATCATATTGATTGACCTTGGGTACACGCTGCTTACATATATCCATGTAAAGGACGTACCAGCTCGATCACGCCAGCTCTTATCAAGGTGCCTTCTTTTCCTACTTCTGTCTACTCTTCTCCTGCAGCCGTTTCATTGGCCAATCCGACCATGGCTACGGTAAAGCCGCCAGCGGCATGGTTTTGGCTCGCATCCCTTTCCCGGACCCGACCTGCAGCGGTTATCATGACTAAACCCCATCCTGCCCCTGCTCTACCCTTCCTGGCCCTTCCACCGCGCGTTTCTTGTCTCACCGAGTCCCCAGCCAAATGTAGTCAGAATATATAGCTGAGCATGCCCCGAAATAAATTGACGAGAGTACTTTACTTTGCTCCACTTTTCTTCACACCTCAAATAGTTTCCAGCTCAGTGTGACTTAATTTAATCTCACTTCTACCGGCTGGCCGTCATATATCGCCCTCGCTTACTTTCTACTCAATTATCTCGGACTGAAGATTTTGGAATTCAGTTGCTTGGAGGGGCTCGAGTGGACACCTTTTAAGGTACCACCAGCACAGCACAGCACAGCACAGCAACGGCTTGAGTAACATCCCAAAGATCTCTATTGCTCAACACGGAGCGATAAAGTTTCAAAGCAAGTCTTCCTGGTGTAAAGAAGCTGTCAGCCTGTCTGCTATATTTAAACTGGCTCCGCTGCCTTGACACCTCCTGCAGTTCGCTTGTGATTGCAAGGAAAAAAGCAATAACAAACATCACCGCTAATAACAACGGACTCTCGAAATGCCTGACAATGGCGAAAAACCCACAGAGGGGGAAGCCGCTGGCTCTACTAACGCTACTGCGGGTGGGCTAGGCGACAAGAAAGGCATCAGGGACTCTATCATCTCTACTAGGACCACGAATTCCGTTGATGCCGGAAAGGTAAATAACGAAACTACCACCAAAGAGGACAAAAGTGGTGATGATGATGAGGTACGCTACTTCAATATTATTACACCCCCCATTCCCCGAGTATTCCAACCCGGATCCCTTCTTGCCCATTCTCTTTCGTTCTGTTTAATGGGCCCGCCATTCTACCTCTACAGTGCCCACCCCTATTCTATTCAAATCACTTTACCTTCTTGAAGAATAAACCCTTAGTCCATTTCACCCTATAATCCCCTTTCCCCTTCAAATAAAGTTCTCCCTGGGCTCTTTACTGCAATCTTCATGTCTCAAACTATCACATCTTCTCTCGTTGCCACTAACACATTTATTTTTCCACTTCAGGAAACAAGCTCTGAAGATGGATTCGCAGATGCTCCAGAGTCTACAGTCCCGGGTCTCCTGACACGCAGGCTCACACAATCGTCTACTACTTCCTCCAAAGAGGGCTCCCCACCATCGCCGACAGTATCGAATCCCCCAACCAATAACCGGAACAGCCAGCAGTCTGTAACCCCTGCCACAACTATCAATGACTCAGTTAATGATGCCGGTATGCCAAAGTCACCTACCAGCCAGCGGCGTATATCAACTTCCTCTCTCGATGAAGTATCTCTCATTGATGAGCTTCCCCCGCCAAAGGATTCTGCCCCTACTGCCATCGAACCACCGCCGGTCGTATCTACATCTCCCACCTCTATAGTCGAATCAATCGCTGGATCAATCACAAACAGATTCTCAAGGTCATCTACAGCCAGCTCCCAGAACTCAACTACCACTTCCAAGGCAGCTGCTCCAGTGCTTCCTCCCAGAAAGCTTTCTGCCCCAACTCAGCCGCCACTCCCTCCCACACCCCCAGCAGCAGCTCCCCAACCACCACCTCCTCCACCCCCTGTCAGGAGATCCCCCTTTAGTTGGCTTCGCTCTAGCCCTAGCACTCCTACCGCGGCTACCGCATCAAGCTCGGCACAATCTAATTCCAGGAGAGCCACTGCTTCATCCATTGCCACTCTGGCTTCCGTTGCCTCTAATGCGCCTACAATGCAAGGGAACAGCGATTCGTGGTTGCATGCACTAGAATCTGAGAGAGAGGAGAAGGAGAAAGAGGCAGCCAGAGGGACCCAGAACCTGAGAGAAAACTTCAAGAAAATAAGAGAAGCTCGGGAGGGCATGCCCGCACCCGCCGATGAGGATAAAGATACCGCGGGCAAGGGCTCAATGTTTTCAGCAATTGGATTTGGAGGTACACCTACAACACCACTTCCAGAGGACGCATCCTCTCCTGGAACAGCCCCTGCTGCTTCTTCAATAAAGGAGGACGAAATTGATTGGGATCTCTGGCAAGCTGTTGTCGACGATGCCGATAAAGTTGCTTCGGAGAAACCCGTCGAGCTCAGCCAAGCGGTGCAAGCTGGAATCCCGCCAACCCTTAGAGGTACGATATGGCAAAGCATGGCATCTAGTAAATCCTTAGAAATGGAAGCTATGTATCGTGATGTCGTTGCTCTGCCAGGAATTGCAACATCAGAAGATGCACGGCCTATTTTTGGCAACCATTGGCTTTGGGATCCTTCGCCATCATCAAGTCAGTCATCCCCTAAACTGGGCTCTATCACTAGCCCTAAGCTAGACCCCAGAGTCAAGAGTACATGGGGGAAGACAGTTGCCCAGTTGGAAAAGGTTATCAAGAGAGATTTGGGCGATCGGACTAGCTTCGGGAAGTATAAGGTAGACCAGAAGGCACTTATGGGCGTCTGTAAGGCCTACGCGCTTTTCGATCCCGAAGTTGGGTATACACAAGGCATGACTTTCATTGCCACTGTTCTCCTGTTAAATGTAAGTTCTGAACACCGTCTCTAAATTTACAGCTACTAAAATAATAATCCTAGATGACCGAGGAGGAAGCTTTTTGCGTTTTTGTCAAGCTTATGAACAAGTACAAGATGCGCGCGATGTTCCAGGATAAAATGAAAGGCCTTGAGCTCCGCCTTTTCCAATACGACAGAATTTTGGAGGATTATGAACCTAAGCTCGCCATTCACCTCAAACGCCAAGGGATTGAATCATCCCTTTATGCCGCGCAATGGTTCCTCACACTTTTCACCTATAAATTCCCATTGCAGTTGGTCTTGAGGGTTTTCGACCTACTTTTTAGTGAAGGTCTAGAGGGACCAATCCTGAAGTTTGGAATTGTAATGATGGGAAAGAACGCTAGCACTCTACTTGGTATGGAGTTTGATAATTTGGGGCCATTTCTGAAGGAGCGGCTTTTTGATGTGTACTTGGATGTCACGCCGAGCGCATCGAGTGTCAAAGAAGCTGGATTTTTTGGAAATGGAGGCGAAAAGGAGGTGTACAGAGCGAATCACATGGTACAGGATGCATGTGCTATTAAAATCTCCCAGGAAACTCTTGATCGCTATGAACGGGAGTGGGACGAAATAGTGAGGGTAAAGAGAGAGGCCGAACAAGAATTAGAAACCTTGAAACGAGCCAACCTGAATTCGACTCTAAAGGTTAAGAAACTCGAAGAGCAGAATGAAGAGCTTAACCGCGAATATGTCAGAATCGCTAGTAGCGAGGTGGAGCTCAAAGTATTGAATGATCAACTCGCGGACGAAAACGAAGAGCTCAAAGAGAAGGTTGAAATGTTGAAGGATTCACTTGATAGGCAGCCTCAAGAAATCGAAGACCGATTCCGGGAGGAAATGCGTATCCTCATGGAAAAGAACTTAGCTGTGCATACAGAAAACCAAATTTTAGAGGAGAACATGATGGAAATGGAGAAGGAACTGGTTAGCACTAAGATGCAACTAGCGACGGTAATAACTTCCTAGCCAAGATTAAGAGCAAACCTTTACTAATTGAATTAGATCAACGAGGATTACGACTTATTGAAAAATCGATGGAACGATCTCAAGAAGGCTCTTGGAGACTAAACATCCCCTAGTTTTATCGCATTCTCGGCTCCAACATTATCAGGCTCGTGTTTTCTATCAATTACTGCCCGGAAGCTGTAGAAAAATTTCTTTTTTAACTCCTTATATTGATTGCCCTGCTCTCACACGACTCTCCTTATCCAAAATCTTCAAGAAAAAAGTAACGTTGGAGCGTCTGTTTTTTATTCTTTTGTTCCATAGTTTTTATTTCCCCTTATCACTAGTTACTATTTGCATGTTGGCGCTGTATTCTACTGCCCAATAATGATGATTACGGCGACGATGAAGCTCAAGGCATTCTTATGTGTTATGTTGAATGATTTCTTATAGAATGATTTTAGAGCTACTTCTATAAAAGAAGACTCTATCATAGGTACTCTTATTTATATCAGTCGCCCTCAATAATTAATATGTGCATCACAATTTTCAGAGATGGACGGGTCTATCGCCTCTTTCCAGCCCTAAATACTGCAATTATGATTGGGTTTTCATTACTAAGAATCTCTATTTCCTCCGCTATTGGCGTAGGTAAGATATCTTATGAGGCTTTCCGCACCCCCACCCTTCCTCCAACACACATCGTCACTGCAGATTTCTGATCGCCCAGGGTATCTCTGGAACCAATGCTACCTAGCACTAGTAGTACCACCACCACCACCACTACTACTCCGCACCTGTAGGCAACTCCCTAGGTAGGTAGGGCGCAAACAATCTAAGTAAGCAAACAGAATGTACCCCCGGCATCCCTACATTGAAGGCCAACTTGGATAAACGGGGGTCTCGGGATTTGTTACAAGGGTTTGCGTGTATAGATAGAGTTGAGTAAAGTTTCAACAGCCGACCCCCCTTGCAGGACCATCCTGTGCAATCTTCAACCTGCGGCCGGAACCCTCCAACTGATGTTTGTGTGTGTTTCAAGTAAAGTGCGTGCAGAACAGCCTGAAAGAGGGCGTTCAGGGACTCGGGGGGAGAGGGGGAGTAATGATCCTGGGGGGTGATGGTGTTTGGTTGCGGCTAACCGGATTTGAAACAGTAACTGTTAGATGACTACTGACAAACAACTAAGGAGGGATTTGGCAGACAGCGGCGGGGTTAAGGTTATTAGAATCCCAGATTTCGATAGCCGATTACTTATCAATTCATACAATGGTGGAAAGGATAGTAAAAATCGAAGCGATATCTACATGCTCCTCAACTAGTACTGCAGTAGTGCTAAAGCTATTTTTCTTGCAGTGCCGCATCACTAAAGGTACAAATTACATCACAGTTTTCCGTATAGCAGTATCGTATCACGGTCTCGGTTCTACTTTGTAACAATACCTGCTTTGTAACAACTTTTGTAGAGCGCTACAAAACGAAGAGTATAAGCGCTCCTCGGCGTTGACAGATGTCTTGTCTGCAAGCCTCTTGGTGGAGGAGTAGCAGGATGAGGAGGTTGGAATAAGATCTACTTACTGGCGTTCGAAGCGCCCGTTGGGTGTTTCTTGTTGACGCAGTCTGAGAAAAACCTTATCTTGGCTCAGGGGATAGAGTTAAAGGAGAAGAAGAAAAGAAAAGAAATCCGACTAGAAAGCGTATATAAATGTGTTCATTCCTGAGGGTTCTCTTTTCGTTATTACAGACAGCAGTGCTGGATAGCAGGTTCTTTCTTTCTTACTCTGTTGTCGCCGGCGACGTTCTTTTCGAATTTCAAATTATTTGATATATCCATATCCTAATATTCGACTACCAATCCTCATAAAGAAATAATCATGAAGACGCAGTCGATATTCAAGAGTATTCTCTTGGCTGTGGCACTCCTCGCATCTCAAGGGAATTCCCAACGAGGCGGCGGGAGAAACCGAGGCGGTGGAGGCGGCGGAGGCGGAGGTGATAATAACGATGGTAATAACGATGGTAATAACGATGGTAATAACGATGGTAACGGCGGTGGTAACGGCGGTAACGATGGAGGCGATCAGGCCAACGCCGAACTTGTCCTACTAGAAGCAAACGTCCAAACCGCCAGCCAGTCAGACGGGGGAGGTGATTTCACGCCATCAGAAACGTGGGTCCCTCTAAATAGTGAATTAATTAAGCATTGCCACTAATATAAGTTGTAGGGACGACGCAAACTTCATCAACTTCTGCACAGGGAAGACTATAAGCAATGGTCTTCAAGTACAGGGTGGAAGCTGCAACCCTATCCCGTGGGGGGATATCCCCGCAGCGGACAAGATGGTATGTGGCGAAAGCATCCCCCGAGCTGCGTTGCTTCAAGCTAATAGGTGTTGCACTAAGGTGTCTGTGATAATCATCAGCCCCGAAGAAGGGTCTTCCATTCCTGCCGACCAGGAATTCGATATCGTCGTCAAGGTCCAGAACCTCGAAGCTGGTTCATTTGTCAGTAAGTAAAAAATAGATACCCCCAAGCCTTCATGGAATTAACAACTCCCCAGACCCAACAACAAACTACTATACCTCACCCCAACAGCTCAACGGAGCAGGTATCACAATTGGTCACACCCACGTGACAATCCAGTCACTCGGCGACTCGTTAACACCCACTACACCGCCGGCAGCGGATGTCTTTGAGTTCTTCAAGGGTATCAATGACGCCGGTGACGGGAATGGGCTGTTGACGGCGTCTAGCGGTGTGGAGGGGCTGCCGGCGGGGTTTTATAGGTTGTGCACGATCACATCGTCGAGTAACCATCAGGCGGTTATTAGCCCAGTATTTGAGAGGGGTCCGCAAGATGACTGCACAAAGGTATGGTGCTCCCCTAGGTATCTAGATTGTTTTTGACTGTGGGGACTGTCGCTAATGTGGATTGATATGGTTTAGTTCACAGTCGTTGAAGGTGGCGGGGGTGGTGGTAATGGTGGTGGTAATAATGGCGGCAATGGCGGCAATGACGGCAATGACGGCAATGATAACAATAATGGAGGTGGTGGTAACGATGGTGGTAACGATGGTGGTAGAAACGGGGGTGGCCGAGGTGGAGGTGGAGGCAACAACAACAACCGCCGTGACGAGGGCGGAGATAGTGATGCGGTTTCTGGCACTCCAGTGAAGAAAGCAAAGCTTAGGTTCGTCCGTGAATAAAGGTTTGAGTGTTATTTACTACTACTACTGTTATTGGCATATCCATGTACGGACTAGAATAGAGTTCTTTTGTTAGTATGCATATGAGATGGGCCTTAAGTGTTTTTTTATGTATGGGAATAGGACCAATCAGACTTCCTTAAGTATGTGCCCGAAGCTTTAGTAAAACTCGAGTCCACAGAATCACATCTGGGCATGAAGTTTAATCTCCCTGCTTATATCGAGTGATGATCTATGAATATATCCATCATATGCGGTCACTCGAAGACAATAAACTGTCGAGTACGTCCAAATTCAGGGGTATACTGAGCCCTAGGTTCATTCAATTCCCTAGTATAGTATGTACATATAGATTCCGGTATAATCTATGTAGATAATTCACGCGGTATGGGATCATTCTATTACCCCCAACTATGTACCTACGTGTACTTACATACATACATGCATATTAGTGCGTCTATACTGAAAGTTACTCCCTTCTAATATCAGATCAGTGATAGGGAGGTTTCGGCACCGAATACCTGCTGCTGCTGCTGCTGCTGCACAGGGGTACCTGATAGTGGTTGGTGCTGGAGTAGCTCAGAGCTCTCTTCTGCTGCAACTAGACTGAGTGTGGCTTAGTGCGACAGCACACACCAGCAAGCCAACCTTCTTCACACAATATCACTCGCGGCTAAACTACATGTAAGCCAGTCTTAAACCCTGATCTGCAATTCTATTACATGTATTCATGTAGTTTCCAACACGGCAATCGTAGCCAGAAATATGCACACCCAGCGCCCGTGCAAGTTATACTGGGTGAGATATATCTTCTCTTCTCGGCTGGGGGCCGCCCCTCCTATCATCTACTAGATACACTACACTAATCGAGTCTTTTGTCCGGGTTTTGGTAGCACAGATACGGTTCTAAAGCCAGCTACAGATCTTTTCAAATACGGGATGGCCGTATTTGTATTTGTAGTAGACAATATCATCCCTGGGGTTTTAAAACGCGCTTTGCTCGTGTAGCACCATATCCTGCCCCTGGCCTAAGTGATTAACAATCACATGGCGGGCGACAGTACCACAGCTTTGCTGTACTATCTGCAACTCCAAAACCAGTACATAGGTGAGCACGCGAGATAGGTTAACTCTACGCTTTAACAAGCTAAGGATTAACAATCTTGTTTCGGCAATTATACAAGACTTTCCGCAAAAAAGCCCCTCGGGAATCTACAGAAGATGATAAGATACTTTCCCCCCAAAGGGAACACTGTAACAGTAACGGACAATGCTTCTAAAGAAAAAAAAATTAACCATCCCACAAGTATGATACATAAAGCCAAATCTTCCTAGTGCACTAGGTCTAGGAACTCACACTGCGCTCGACCGAGCCAGCCATACCACCACTTACTCCGCAGTTGCTTAAGGCCTCAAAGGCTTCTCGACAAAGAAGCCCTTCGGTGGCCGCCTCTTCTCGTGGATCTCCTTCTGCGTCAATGGCGTGTCGACCTCGGACACAGCGAGCAGTTCCTTGACCTTCATGATCATACCAGCGGCCTGGGGTGATACCGGCTGGTAAACGGTCTTCATTCTTTTCCGTAGACCGAGAGCTTTCAGGACGCCGTTTTGGCGCTCGGTCATACCGATGCCGGAGCGGATGAGGGTGATTTTGAAGAACGACATTCTACCGGGCGAAGTTCCGTTGTAGGTGTTTGGTTTGGTTTGAATGTCTGAGGGGGTGGGTACACATCAGCTAAACCTGCGGCTAAAAATAGGTAAAAGGAATGAATTGTAAATATCAAATATTACACCTACCGAGGGGTCAAGCTTTCTAGATTCAATACCACCCCGTACTAGAGGGATCGTTTCAACATCAAACTTTTGAGAAGAGCCGCCAAAGCAGGGTAACCTGAGGAGGCCGGACATCCTTGTCAGGGTGCAGCCCTAATCCATACGACTGCTTTTTGCGGCCCCAGGTGTTGCTACGCACACAACCCAGACAAACGCAGCTTCAATCATCACGAAAATTGCGCCCTACCAAATTTCTACCGACAACGAAGACGACAAGCCCCCCCTTCCCCCGCCCCAATCGATAACCGACGAAGAAATCCATAGACGAAAAAATGGCATCTCCCGTTCCCCAGTCCGTCCAGTGCTTCGGCAAAAAGAAGACCGGTACGTCGAAATTTTGATGGGATAATCTTTGGTGGTGGAGGGACCCGCAATTGGCTTGTAGATTGAAGTGCTGACCCTTCGTTTTTTCGATATTCACAGCTACCGCCGTCGCCCACTGCAAGGTACATTGACTGCCACCGCCGAACAAGAAGAACAAGAAGCTACAAACCAGCAAATATTCTATTCGGAAATATATAGCTAACAGATTACTCTTCGGAAACAAATTAGGCCGGTCGTGGTCTCGTGAAGGTTAACGGATCCCCCATCAGCCTTGTCAAGCCAGAGGTCCTCCGCTTCAAGGTCTACGAGCCCCTTCTCATCATTGGTCTTGACAAGTTCGCCAACGTCGACATCCGTGTCCGCGTTACCGGAGGTGGTCACACTTCCCAGATCTATGCCATCCGTCAGGCTATCGCCAAGTCCATCGTCGCCTACTACCAGAAGTTTGTCGATGAGCACTCAAAGAACCAGATCAAGCAGCAATTGATCGCCTACGACCGTTCGCTCCTTGTTGCCGACAACAGACGGTGCGAGCCCAAGAAGTTTGGAGGTCCAGGTGCCAGAGCAAGATACCAAAGTACGTATCCCCGGCAGCAACGGTGTTGGCGTTTCAGGAGAGTGGGAAGAGCAAGTAAGGCTGACGTGATTACTGCGCAGAATCCTACCGTTAAACTCTCTTCCTTTTTCTGTTTCTTTCGAGGGTATTGGGAACCAAAGCTTCTTTCTTGGTGGCCGGATTTGGGACGGGAATCTTTTTTTCAA
Source organism: Morchella sp. 2015-shanyang (assembly GCA_024713795.1). Taxonomy (NCBI): domain Eukaryota; kingdom Fungi; phylum Ascomycota; class Pezizomycetes; order Pezizales; family Morchellaceae; genus Morchella; species Morchella sp. 2015-shanyang. The sequence goes on from JAMGZB010000010.1 coordinate 1,552,313, forward strand.
TACATGTAAAAAAAAGTTGCAATAAAATTCGGTACCAGTGGTTTTGGCTTTTTTCTTTTTTTTTGGAAGGGGGATGGGGGGAAATAAGCAAGTATTAGTGGTATTTTTGTTCCCTCAGCTGGCTGGCGAATGGGTTTCTTGCGGATTTGTTTCCTCAACTTTATTAATGGCACATATAGGAACAAAAAAGTTATATGGTTCTTTTTATGACTGGGTGTTTTCAGTGACTGTTGGGAGGTTGGGTTGGGTTGGATGAGCTGAATCTCAGGGAGGGAGGTGGAGGTGAAGACTCTGGGGAGGAATAGCTGGCCAGCGCTAGCTGAGGAATTGCGATTGATGCATCATTCGGCATGCTTACCACCTCTACCGACTCCTTTATTTTGCCGGACCCCTTCATCATACCGGATTCTATGACACAATTGCCAGAAAGTGTCCCAAAACCATTTACCTTGCTGGAACTATCGCCGCAAACGAAGCTCTTTGAATTCGTAAAACTCCCTAGCTAGAGCTTGTTATACACCATAAGTACATGGAGGTTACATAACAACCTTCACAAAATATCACTCGGTGTCGTCTGTAGATGGAGGGTCATTGTGGGGGTGTGGTTGGCCCCTAGCTAGCCCGACTTCTGAATGTGGAGCTGTGATGCGTGAGTTGCACTTCTCTGGTGTAGTTGTCTACTCTACATCCCACGTATCTAGTAATGATGCCCAGTATATTTCCCCCTAGATGTTCTGCAGGACCGTATCCCAAAATGCACGCCGTCATTCGTCTGGAATGGTAGCCTCCCAATAGTCCACGGACGTTAATTGTGCGTGCTTAGCATCGCGATGGGGGGGGGGGGGAGCTGAAAGATTAAATAGGGCTTTCGTTTCTAAAGTTTTGTTCAGGCACAGAAATAGCGCCCTATGAATGAATACATGTAACTGTGGGGGGGTTCATTTTACCTAAGACACCAACTAGGTAATCTTCATAACATAGGCAACATGTTCACGAGTAGGTACCGGCGATCACTACTCACCCACACCACACTTCATCACACATGTACTGCATTGCACAAAAAACTGTCAATAAAAATTCCAAATTTATTATCTATAACATTGCTTCCCTCCTCCTGCATCCTGCCTCCATAGGATACAGGATAACAGGAGGTAGGAAAGAACATTAAATATAGGGCTGCCTAAAACTGGACCACCCGCCCGGAGGGGCATATTAGCCAACCCACTCTCACCACAAAAGCATCAAGAGTGTTATTTAAATGGAGCAGTAGTGCTAAAGATCAGACTTCCAAGAAAGGTCTTGCAGCGGTCACTGGCATACAGAATTGGGTTCTTGCGTATGCTACCGAGGAAACTGCGAATGTAGGAATGGTTTCATCATATTATTGAGAAGAGGGGAGGGTATATATGTGCTGGGTTGTAAAAGGAGATTGGGCTCTACTAACCATGGTCATAAGTCCTGTGTGCGGGGCGTGAGTAATATGAAGGCCGGCCCTCATATACGGTCCCTATTCTATTCCAAGTTAGAAGCAATTTCCAACCATAATTATACTAGGAGAGGGGAGAAGGATATAACAAAGGCAGTTTTGTGTGAATGTCAGAAGGGTTACTATCTTGATTCGTGTTGTTTCATCACATGCCCGAAGACATAGGATGTCCCTATCATGGATAAAATTCATCATAAAAAAAAAACGCACTAGCCTACCAGAGCCCCCCTCCAAGGAAAAAAAAAAAAAAAAAAAAGAGTATCTCACCTTCTTTACCAACAACCGCCGCAGCCCAACCTGGGAGACGTACACCCCAGTTCCATCAACGCCATCTGGCGAGGATATTGCGAAGGGGACATCCTCCAGGCTCGGCGCGGCGGCACCCACCCACCCACCCTCATCATCACCATGGATTCCTGGCCTATCTAGAATATTAGCAACCACCCTCTACACAAAAAAAGCGCAAAAGAGCGGAACGGTGCAAATAGAAATGGAGGAGGGTATCTCAGAAGTTGTAACATCAACAGGTACGGCTATATAGGTCGTTTTCAGACAGGGATAACTGTAAATATTGAAATTGTTTCTCATCATCGTGGTGGTTTCTCACCACGTACATGTGGGAGCGGATTGGAGGGAGGGAGAGGTCCTTACCGATGCAACGCTGTTGGGTGATGTCATTAGACGGGTGTCTTTCGCCTCGTCATGTCGCTGTCGGTGATGGTGGTGATGTGAAGTGGGAGGCAGAAGATGTGGTTGGGCGAGAATTTTATTTGCAATGTGCCAAGAACAAATGGGACTGTTACAACCCTATGCCCTAACCGAAGGACAGCCGTTCGAGATGGTTTTAGAAATGATCGTTTAGCTGGAATTTTAGATAGCGGTAAAATTATTAAAAGAAATGCTCGAGGAGAGAAAATTTTACGCGTGACAGGGGGATCATGTTAACGGTAGGAGTGATACGTGATAGAATTAATGCGCTGCAGCTGTCGAGAGCAACAGCTCGGGAATGCTGGTGCGGTTGAGTGAGTTATATATGTAGTTTTAATTCCGTCAAGAGCATATATGTCCTGCTCACCGAATCGGATTGATGTGCGTAGCTCTATTATATCCATAGCTTCACTGAATATCGCGCAAGTAATCTCTACATATGTTATTCTATCTATTTATATATACATTTGCTTCTCCTCTTCCCCCTCCTCCACCCATACCCAGCTCGTCGCACACCCCGCCCCCACCGCTGCAATCCGCCCGCCCGCCCCAGGCACCGACACCCTCTGTACCCTTCCCACCGGCACATCTCCGCCCCCCTCCTCATCCCTGCTCCTCCCGCAATTCCCATGCTCCCCCCACCCCCACGCCACCAATCCCCCCTCTACCACTGCAACCCCGTGCTCACTCCCCACCGCCAGCTTCTCCACCTCCAGCCCGGCCGGCGGTAACTGGCCCCTATCGTTCCTGCCAAAGCCACGCACCCGCCCGTCCTCATAGAGGACACAGACCCCACCCCAAGACGCCTGTATCCCCGCCACCCCCGTAAGCTCTAGATCTCCCCCGAGCCCGTCCCGGATGCCAAACTTGTCGTTTCCCAGGAACAGGACCTTCCGCACAGCAGTGACCTGCTCAGGTCGTGACAGGAGCACGCTAAACTCCCGCCCGCAGACAGCCTGCTCGACCTCCCACGGCACCTCGATCTTCCGAGGGCTGTCCACAACCGCAGCGACCCCCGAGACCGTCTTCGAGGCGACCGGCCCGCCAAGCTGTCCCTTCCGCCCCGCGCCCCAGCCGTACACCTCGCCGTTCGATAGCACGGCGAGCGTATGCGCCATCCCCGACGCAAGCCTTACCACCGTCGTCCCGGCCGGTGGAAAGTCGGGGATGGCCTGCGTCAGCGCTGTGTTTACGCCACTGCCTAGTCCGAGCTCACCCTTGCCGCCATGGCCGGAGACATAGACCTTCTCGTCAGCGCCCACGAGGACCGTGAAGCTCCAGCCTGCTGATGCGAGTTTCCACCGTGTTTGCGGCGAGAGAATTGGCTGGAAAATGGTGAGGCGCTGGGCTGTGGGAGGATGGCAGCACTGTAAGGAGGTGTTGTCACCGGTGGTGAATAGGGCGCCAGTGGGGAAGAGAAGGAGGGTGTGGTTGCCGCCGGCGGTGATGGTATGTGGAGGGGTGGTGGTGGGGAAGGAGACGTGGTGGGTGCAGGGGGTGGGGATGTGCACGTCGTCGAGATGGGAGAGGGAGAGTTGGCCATTACCATTGGAGCCGAATGAGTAGAGCATCAGGTATGTGGTAGCTAACTAGCTCGGGGATGAGTAGGGTGAATTTAAGGTGGAGATGGATATGTTTTTGAAGCTGGTAATGGTGAGTTTAGTGCCTGAGTGATTGCACCTGGATCTCGCTGACTCTGGGAAGGTTTTGATAACAGATACACTAGAAATATTTGGCTGTGAAGTTGGCTGTTGTTAAAAGACTTTGCACCGTGAGTATTGAAGCCAAAAAAAGGAAAGTTTTCTATAAGGGTACATATGTCTAGGGCCCGGCTTGGTGTCCTTATATAGCAAGATCTGACTGCCCTCTTATAAAGGGTAATAGCACATAAGAGAAAATGGAACGAAAGGTAGTATGTAGTACCCTTAAGGAGAATTGCAAGCTCTGCAGCCTGGCAGTAGTAATCTGCGTGTATCGTAGAGAAGCCCCAAAGAAACCGTTCCGGTGAATTCAAATAAAACGGCACGCCAAAGATATCATGTCGCAGTATCATTGACACACCCACACAAGTCGACGGGCTAAGTGACGTTGCATAAAGCTACAGTATCTGGGCAGGGCAGCATCATCCCCCCGCGTCAGTTACACACTTAGAATAGGTTACCCTGCCTGTCTTTCTAATAATTTTTTCCCGCAGAGCCTCCTCCGCCTATCCAAAAATTCCACAAATCTCACGATCCCAACACACACGCCAAAACTAAACCAAAATGCCCTCCACACACGACAAAGAGAAGCCCTGGGACACAGACGACATCGATAAGTGGAAGGTTAGTCTATTAAATCATTACACCCTCCTCACCTCCGGGGCAGCGAATTGCGCTTCCTTCCTCCCACAAATTTCAAAGCTAATGGTAGTAATATAATTTCCCAGATCGATGAATTCACCTCCGAAGACAACAAAGCTGGCTCCTTCGCGGAGGAGTCTTCCTTTGCAACCCTCTTCCCCAAATACCGAGAAGTCTACTTGCGCGAAGCCTGGCCTCTCGTGACCCGCGCCCTCGAGAAGCACCAGGTTTCCTGCACCCTCGATCTCGTCGAGGGCTCCATGACCGTCCGCACAACCAGAAAGACCTACGACCCAGCCGCGATTCTCAAAGCTCGGGATTTGATCAAGCTTCTCGCCCGGTCCGTGCCGTTCCCACAAGCGGTCAAAATCCTGGAGGACGGCATGGCCTCTGACATTATCAAGATCGGGAACCTCGTCAATAACAAGCAGCGCTTTGTAAAGCGGCGACAGAGAATCCTGGGGCCGAATGGGAGCACGCTGAAAGCCTTGGAGCTGTTGACGGGGTGCTATATCCTGGTGCAGGGAAATACGGTGTCAGCCATGGGTGGGTATAAGGGCTTGAAGGAAGTTAGAAGGGTAGTGGAGGATTGTATGAAGAACATTCACCCAATCTACCATATTAAGGTTTGGCATAATGGGATTTCTGTTTTGTTGCTGTAAGATGGTGGACTAATGCGGAGGGTTGTCCTACTAGGAACTTATGATCAAGCGAGAACTCCAGAAGGATCCAGAGCTCGTAAACGAGTCGTGGGACCGTTTCCTGCCGCACTTCAAAAAGCGGAATCTTAGCAAGCGTCGCAAGCCTCATAAGATCACAGATAAGACTAAGAAGGTCTACACTGTAAGTCCATCGCCTTTATGCTGGTATCCAATATATCCCACTAACGCAGTCAAAACATAGGCCTTCCCACCCGCTCCCGAAAAATCAAAGATCGACCTCCAGATCGAGTCTGGAGAATACTTCCTCAGCAAGCAAAGCAAAGAACGTGCCGCGCGGGAGGAGCGAGAAGCAAAGCGTCGCGAAAAGAAAGAAGAGAAGCAGAAAGAGCGAGAAAAGGATTTTGTGCCGCCCGTGGAATCAGGTGATGAGAAAAAGAAGAAGAAGAAGAGTAAGAAGCATGAGGGGGAGACAAAGGAGGAGCGGAAAGCTAGGAAAGAGGAGAAAAAGAAGCGGAAGGAAGAGAAAGCGGCGAAGAAGGCTGCAAAGGCTGCAAAGGACGATGACGATGAGTAGGGGACGGGCGGGGGGTGTAGGATATCAATTTCAACCACGAAACGAAGCATTGGGCGGCTTCTGGACCGCCACAAGAGTTGCTGTAAACACCAGTATGTACTAATACACCTATTCCAACTGTTGGCGTGTTTTTTCGAGATTATCAGGATGTCTCGTAGGTGCGGTGTAAGATCTCTTTTATATTCTTGTGTAATATATCTAAACTAAAAGTTATTTTGCTATCAATGAGGTTTTCCTTTGAGTCTTCGTACGTAGATCTTTTTCGAATTATAGTCGAGAACAGCCTTTGCAGAAATTAAACTGGCTACCGCCTAGGTATTTATGGCGAGTGATATCCTGTGATGTGATACTGGATACTCTAGAATAGGCTCTTAGCTTTAGAAAAAAAGAAAGAAAAAAGCGATAGCAGTACACCACCTATGATGCCTGGTGTATACCGATTCGAGGCCCTCAACAAGCCCAGATACCCTTTCCCCTGGACCGTGCTGCATTTAGTGTCTTATTTCTCCCAAGTGGTAAGCCAAGGAGCAACCAGTGATCAACCTATGCTGGCTCATAACCCAGGGTTGAGATGGTGAGCTTTTCATATACTGTATGTAGACATAATCAATCCACTAGAGAGGCATCTACCCATGCGTATCGTCACCATGTAGGATGTATCCAATGTCTCAGATGCCACATGCTCTCTTTTGTGCTTGCGTTAGTAGGAAACCTGAACGCTACCCCTCAAAACGGAAGGATGCCAGTCTTGGGGGGAGGGGTTTAGTGTTGATAATAGTAGTAGAGGCGGTGGTGTTGCGGGAACGAATAGCTATCCCTTGGACGTATGAGACATTTAGAGAATCTCTCATGTTTCATGGCACATTTGGGTATTCTAGAGACTACCCTGCTTACCCGGACTGCTTTACACCCAGAATTTCGGCGCTAATGCATGAGAGAGATTCGCCAATGTCTCATACGTCCAAGGGATACATAAGACCACCTTGGGGCGGATTCTATGCGTTGATATGGTAATGCCAGTATATCATACAGTACTGAGTATCAACCACTAACCGAATAGCGCAGGTTTGATTGTATATGCTGCAGAATAGATATAGAGTATGAGTCGGGGAGTGTTGAGAGGCTTAAACGATCATATGCGCATAACGAGATGTTAGATATGTTCTTGATATTGCTAAATGTCAGCGGCAATATGTATAAATACACGGCTATGAACTGATGGCCGCAGATATCCACAGAAAAGCTACCCCCAACGCGTCGAGGCGGGGAAAGTGCGCCTACCCAGCTCTCTATATTGTCACTAGCAGAACGGTAGAAGGACCGGTATGTATGACAAAGTTTTGGCGCCCTCCGGCGTCGTTTGATAAACCATGTATACAGCATAAATTATCTTAGGCTGTTTTCACGCTGTTTTACAGCGGATTTAAGACTGAAATAGAGATAATTTCTTTCAGCATTAGATATGGGGCCAGATATGTTCATAGACTATCACTCGATATATTGCACACCACTTCATACTGTTATTCCTAGGCCTCCTCACTGGAGAACCAGACTATATTGAGGGTATAGGCTGACTTATTATTTGTACCCTGTAATTATCGCGCCTGGCACTCGCTCGGGAAAACGAATAATGCTAACCTCCGGAGGTTTTTTCGAAACATCGTGGGCTGTTGAAAAAATCAAAAGGATACAAGGTACAAGTTATCGCCGACCTCTAGCCGGTATATAAGCTCAAAAATAACTGTTAGTCCAATACTATCAGTGGAAGACGCTGAGCGAGTTACCATCTAGCTTTACCCGCCAATCGGTCCCTGGCAAAGTACCCAAACAAATTATACAGTATAGTTAGCTAGCAGTCGGTCTCTTTCAAACCACAGTACCAATTGCCAAAAAAGCGGGTGTATCTAGTACCTTATCTGTCAGAATACCATGACACTCCGGTGTTGCTACAGCACCGCCACGGCACAATGGCCGGGATTCTGATTTAATTCGGGGTTTTTTCACGATACCGTATTGCTATGGTATCTATTACATCCCCTTTTTTGGTACTGTAATTTAGCTCACTCACGTGTTAATGAATAGCAAAGAGTAAAGCTCACATTTGTTTTTACATGTCTATATTTCGGCCTGAGTTTTACTTTGCTTATTTTTCTATTGAAATAAGTTCTTTTTAGGTAAAGCACAAACCTCGACTCCGACCAATCAGAAGTGTTTAAATGCACACGCACACGCGGGCCATACCCGGCACGCCACCCTAAACCTCCGATCCATCCTGTCCTGGGCGAAGAAGGGATGCCCAGAGAGTTCCCCAGTGCCTCCTAGCACAAAGTCAAAAACTCGTACCACCAACACAATACGCGATCCTTACCCGCGGGGAGGGCCGTTACGCGGTCATATATATATACCCTAATTGACTAATTCCATGGTTGTTTTTGTTTTCCTTTTGAGAGAGAGAGGGATATGTATCCTGGGTCAGAGTTGAACCTATAAGGTAGCAGTCGGAGGGCGATATATGTTCTTACCCCGATATCCCCTCACTTCGTTCAGGGAACTTATAAACTTCTATGTATATATCTCATACTAGAGACACTCCAATGCATGCCTCTCTTACAATCTAGGTGTTTCAAAACCTTACACATTCCTGTCTCTAGATAAATACTAAAATTTTATGTGGATAGTTTGGTATTAAGGCTACGTGGTAAATGGTCGAGTGATACACTATGATCCATTTTGCATGGCTCGGCGATCACTCTGGCATACACATACAATGTTCACCTGTAGTTGATAGCGACTACTCAGCAAATACTAATATACTGAGACGTTCCTCACGAAGGAACTTGACCTTAGATAAAAACTGAGAAAAACCGCCGTTCCTAGGCAATTCCGGATTTTTGAGATACCCAAGAACGATCGGGAGTAAGGATTGTAGATAAATATTAGAGGCTAGTGATAATTCTTCATTTTCCTAAGATCTTTCCTCAATATATGTGTCAGGACGGGGTCTCAACCATTAGGCGTGATAATATACTCCTCGATTCTGTTTACTAATACACATAATCATCATGTATGTAGTCAGCCTGAAACACAAGCAAAAAAAAAAGCAAAAAAAAAGACCCGTCGACACTCGTGCTAACCTAACGTTTTTACTGTTGAGTTGTGAAACTAGCATACTCATCAAACGCCGGTAGTGGCTATCTTCATGCAGTGATTCAAGCAATACGCTCCATACAACCGCGGACTCTATCAAAGAAACGTGAGCAAAGAAACGTGAGCAACGCGACACTGCATGCTACGGAGGAAATACCCTCGGAGATTTGATGATGTTCGACGTTGCGGAAGTAAACGAAAAGAATATATATTCATTTCGATTTGAAACCTGGCGGGCGGGTTTCAAACCAGACCGGAGATTTTGGTAGCAATCGGGAGTTGAGAGAAAGGTTCATAAGATATTGATATTGAAGGATGATGTTGAGCCGAAATGACGGTTTATAAAATTTAGGATGCACTACCTAGGTCTTTTTGTGAAGAGGTGAGGTGTTGGGGTCTCGTTGTGTAAGATGATGAGGGTAGTAGTGCTCGGGCTGGAGGGGTTTAGTGCTATACGGTGACCCAGAGAATATTCTCGGCTGGTCCTGGGAAGCCAGACTACCGGGCCTTCTTCGTGTGGCACCCCTTCAATCTCAAACGTCTTTCCAGTGCAACTGCAATCCTGCGGTAGTGACGTGTTGCGTAATCTCTCTGCCGTTTTTAAACTCAATTGAGATTTGGAATATATATAGCTCTCCCCTCCTCATTCCCCATTTATTGATATCGACACAGACACAGACGGACACACACAATCACAACAACTACAACCTCTGTATGATAATAACGGTGTTATAATTGATCGTCATCACCACCTTCCAGAATCTCTTGAACCGAGTGACGCACCATGATCTGAGAGTCTCAGCTCGGCTCTTGATCCGATGATTACTATGATGCCAATGAGGAATATAATTCCCGCTAAGATAAGCGCCCCGAACTGAGGTTGTTAAGAATAACAGCTACGTACATGTATGTCAGCTTGTGGTTAGTATCCTCCACCAACCTTATCCTTAGAGTATATTGGTAGTGTAGGTGAATCTATTCTAATAACTCGTGATGGGTTGATGCAGGAACAACATGCAGACACCTTCTCGAAGCCCTCCCGCTCATCTCGGTACCATCTCAATGAACCCTTCCCTTCCACGCTTGGACCGATTTTCCCGGAACTAGGAACGAGATTGCTTAATTTGCCATGTCAAGAGTGATTAGATCGATTAGATAAGATCACTCCACCTCAACTTCACCTCCCTGTCTATGAGTGTAATTCTGCTAATCAACCTGAAGCAGAGCTAGACAGGCTATCTAAAGTAGATTATGTACTCCAGAGAAAATCAAAGATAAGCACCTGGGATTTCCGAGATTGATTTGAGAAGGAGGGGGGGGGGTTGTTTGCGGCGGAGATGGGAAACGAAATAACCTGGTGAATTCTCGGGTTGCACGGAGAAGAGGAAGGTGTGTTCGGGTAGATATTTCTCGAGTGTATGGACGTACATACCCGTAAATTTTGTGGGTCTCTCTCTGCCCAAGCCAGTTTACCTGTGCTTTTCTGTCTGTCTGCCCTTATGTAGGTATGGAGCTCAAGCATCAATCTCCACGGGGCCCTTTTTCCCTCCCGTCGCTGATGTTACAGCTGCGCATAAATAGGAGCCACCGTCCTACATAGCTCTTCTTGTCCTTTCTCCATTTTCGTTTCGTTTCCCACCCGCGTATGTCTCAGCCAACGCCCTGGCACTGACAGAAAAGCAACTTTTTTTTTTTTGACCCTTCTGCTTCTCATCATGTTGGAGAGAGGCGTGGCCCGTTCGCCCTTGTAAATAGGGTGTGTGGTTGGCTCGGTTGCTATCTGCAGGGATGTAGACACCAACGCTTTGACCTCTGGGACGCGAAGAGAACATGGACGGAAACGGGGGGAGAAAAGAAAGTGTGGACACAGCATGATATAACGGTGGGGAGTTATGGTGTCTGCCTACTTGAAACCCTTTACAGAGAGAGAGGTGCAGAATAAAGTAATATGTGAAAGGCTATTAGTTAATTATTAAGCCTTGATTTTAATTATTGTGCTGCTGTTGCAACGGGCGCTTTTGGTTACTATTGGGTCTGGAGATCCCCGTGCTTTTCTGGTACTCCAGAGTAGAAGCAGCGACCCGTGGATACACGGCTTTCTTGCTTTCTTGCTTTCTTGCACGGGCCCTTGACTGGAAGGTACCGGTGTCTTTGTGCTTGGGAGTGGGTGGCCGCTCAAGAATGTTGAGGGAGGGTGGGATCGGGGGAGAGAGAGTAGGTATTGGTATTACTGCAACTGCGGTAGAAAAGTGTAGGAAGTGGTGCAGTTATTAAGAAGTGGTAGTGATTGGTTTGCGATTTAATTGAAACGGGAGATCAGGGAGTTGAGTACGTACAGGCAGTATGAAAACAACAGATCTTCATGATGATTCTGATCATACATGTAGTTTACCCAATGTTGTGTTATTGTGGGAGGGAGTTGACGAATAGTAAAGAAGGATCAGAAGTCTTAGAAGTTGATGGTGTGGAATTTGTTTTATTGAACAGGTAGTGATCGTCCGTGTCTCTGCCCCCCCTCTGGCAACTCCTTTCACAATTCACACTATTCCAGCCTAGAATTGGGTTGGAGGCCTCTCTCTGTTTTTCTCTCTAACTCTACTACTACCTACTACTCTTTCATTTTCCTTTTTTTTTTTTTTTTTTATCTTCCAAGCAAGCAGCTCTTCCCCCCCCAATCACTCTTCTTTTCACTCACTCATTTCCCCCACCGGGCCCCCTAGTAGCTTATACTACTACTAACAGGGAACTTTCTCACCTTCCAAAGTAAATTACAGGAGCTGCTTGCTTGCTTGCTTGCTAGAAACTTATCTCACATACTCGACTTCTTCTCATCTTCTCATCTACTATTCTCACTTAAGAAACTAAAACTGCCCCCCCCCCCTGGGCGCCTCTCTTTTCCCCACAGTTTTCCTTTCTTTCCTTCTTCCTCTCGTTTCTGCTTCTTTTTTTTTCTTTTTCTTTCTTTCTTCCCTCCTGAGGTCCCGCTATATTCTACTACTGCTACGAGATCAATACTACTACCGTACTGCATGTCTAAATTCCAATTTACCGCCTACCTGCGATAGCAAATATCTTACGGGAAGAGAGAGAAACTCACTCACCTCGACCAACGTCACTCGCACTCATCCTCTCTAATCGAAAAAAAAAAAAAAAAAAACTCTCACCATTCTAGATCAAACCGTGGCCCTCCCCCTAATTCACAATGCCGTGGTCTCCCCTCCCACGAATCGCTTTCGCCATCGCCACACATCCCTTCAACCCCAGCACACGCGACGACCTTCCCCTCGAGCTCGGCGACGAGCTTTACATCATCGAATCTTGTGCCAACTCCCAATGGTACCGGGGCTACCTTGTCGCGCCGCCATCGCTTCTGGCTGGGCTAACCAGCAGCAAAGGTGCGACACTTGAGGCCCGCGTCTTCAGCGGAATCTTCCCAGCAGCCTGCGTTGATATAAAGGAGTACCTGACTACGGAGGTGCCGATCCTGCCTGAGGATGCAATGGGGGAGGATCACCAGCACCAGCAGGCTGCGAGGAGGAGTCGGGAGCTTGAAGACGACAACGACGAAGACGAAGACGAAGACGAATATGAGTACGACCAGGAAGGTACGCTGGATGGAAGCTTGGGATATAGGTACTACACTGATGGGGTGGAAGTCAACGGACACTCACTCCCCGCCCCACCAGGAGGCCGCCGTCCGAGAGAGGACGGGAAGAGTGTGGCTAGGACGATGTCGGGCAAGTCGCGACGGCGGAAGGTGTCTGTGTCGACGCCCACTAATCGGCAGTCGGATATGACACTACCGCCACGCCGAGATAGGGATAGGCCCCGTCCTGCGGCTCCAGTGCCGATGTTGAAGGTTGGAGATGAGACATCAAGCTTTGAGAGTGAGCCATTGGTGGATGAAATTGCGTCCTGCCTGAGAGAATGGCATGCGGCGAATCTGCACGAACTCCTCCTGAATAGGCAGTACCCGCTACTCGATGAGATCTCCGGATTGATCCACACCCTAGACCTAAGTAGGCGCCAGCTGCTCCACGGCGTGCTGACAAAGAGTGAGCTTGTGGCAACGCGGGAGCGCACCGTATGGGCACTCGTGAAGGGGAATAAGATCCTCTCAAGGGAGATCATTGTGCGTGACCCGACGTCGGGGAGGATACTAACTGGCGATGATAGTAGCGTTGAGATTACGAGTCTGCAGTCGCAGATGTCTTTGCTAGACGCACCTCCGGCGCATGCGAACGATGGAGTCGCGCTGCACCACCTACTGCTTGAGTTTAGGTCGTTTGTAGGAATTACTACGGATCCTGTCACGCTGGTGTTTTACCTGGCGACGAAGGCAAATGTGCCGGTGTCGGAAAGCTTCATGATAGAACTAGGACCCGGGGGACTCCCGGCGGATAATCAGATTGGGAAGATGCAAACACTGTTTACGGATCTGAGCTCTAGGGATGCGGCGGAGGATGTGCTTTTGGTGGTTAGGGTATATACGACTGTCACGGTGGTGTCTCCGCAGGGACCACAGCTTCAGAATAAGGGCAATGGCTTTGAGAATACGCAGGGGATCAAGACAGCACACACTATTAGCACATCAACGGTTTCGCCATCGAAAGACGATAAGAAGCTAAAAGGCAGAGTCAGTGTACTATTTAACCCGCGGCCAAACCCGCGACCCAAGACTGGCGAGAAGGGGCAGAGGGATCTTGGAGGAGTTCTAGAGACCACATCGGTGGTGATGCAGAGGAGGCATACTAATGATGAGAATATATCACCAATCACCTCCCCGGTCCTGACAGATGCGCCTCCCATTCCGCCAATGCCTCGGAGATTTTCGTTCAAGAAAGCTTTAGGGGTCGGTGTACTCGATATAGGCAGATTTGTGAGGCAGGATCAGGGCACGGAGCAGGTAATGCCTATTTATGTTCCCGCTGGCTCCGCCGGGTCAACACCTACATCTAGCTCCGATAAACATTCAGCAGGCAGCGGTGGCTCGACCGGGGAAAAGAATGACGCTAGTAGTGACCACCGAATAGGTAGTGGAGGCAGAAAGAGGGATAATAGTAACTCCTCCAGCCATGACAACGAGGACTGGGATCGCCTTATCAAGGACGTAATTGAGTCGAAGGCCGGGAAATTGTTAGTAACAGCGGCAGCAGCGTCAATCATTGAAGAAAAATAAACTGACGTGCATACCTTTAGTGAGAAATCCGCTCGTGCGGACCGTTTGCACTTATATCTCCGCCAGTTTGCAGCCGCAGATGCTGAAGTTCTTGTCAAAAACACACCGACCCTACTCCATCACATCAACTGCGCGCAGAAGATCGGATTTTCGGGGGCACCCACGAGGCCGAGGAGTGACATCTATTTAACGTTGGACAGCGCAATGTTGCCCCGGCATGGCATGCTTCTCCACCCAAAACTAGGCAGCTGTGCTCTCCCACCTGCGAGCATCTTCAATTCTCTCCAAGTATCACTCGAAGTGCGCCGTCCCAACGGCGAGCAGATCAAGGACTGTATCTTCCCCGCCAGTAACAACCCCGGCCTCACCGTCTGGAAGAGTGTGGTCGTTAACCGTGACGAGAGCTGGCACGAGACTATCAAGCTTGTTCTCGAGGAGGAAGACGTGCCAAATGCGCATGTGTTTATGACAATCAGCGGGGTACCAAATGCGCCGACCGCACTAGCGTGGTTGCCGCTGTGGGAGAACGAGGCTTTCCTGAGAGATGGAGACTACTCACTACTACTACATAAGTATGATGACTGGACAAGTTCACCGATTAGCACTAGCTCGGGGGGCGGCAATGGATATCTCTCGCAGCCGTGGACTCCCGGGGACGAGGGCTGGGCAGCAGCACTGACAATGGGCGGGGTAGCAAGCACATTAAAGGTCAAGACGTATCTATGTAGTACTAAATTTTCGCAAGATGATGTTGTGCTGAGCTTGCTGCAGTGGAAGAATATGAAGCGGGAAGAGCTTGTAGCTGTGCTCAAGAAGATGGTCTTTGTGCCCGAGATGGAAGTGGTGAAGTTGCTAAAGGAAGTGTTTGATGCACTGTTTGGTATTCTGGTAGAGTATGCAAAAGAGAATGAGGTTGAGGATCTCGTTTTTAATGCCCTAATAACAGTGCTGGGTATTGTCTATGACCGACGCTTTAACCTTGAGCCCATGGTGGATGAGTACGCAGACCAGCACTTTGACTACCCCCTCTCCGGGCCCTGCCTCCTCCGATCCTTTTCCCGCCTCCTCCAAGACCCCACAAATAGCGAGATCTCTCGTCGTCTTCGCAGCACCTTCAAGGTCGGCCGCCACGTCTTCTGCTTCATCGTCAAAGCGCGGGAAAAGCAGCTCGCAAAGGAGGCTGGACTAGGCCTTAACGGAAACAGCGGCTTCATCAAGGAGCTCCATGGGATCTTCAAGCTTCTGGAAAACCTTATGCGCAATAACGCACCCATGCTTGTTGGGTCCCAGACGCTCGCGGTGCAGCACTTCCATCTGTGGCTTCCTGAGCTGGCGACGACAATGATGACTCGTGAGGAGATCCTGCTACTTGCAATTGACTTTATGGACGCGTGTGCGGACGTTAAGGGGAAACTGATCCTATTCAAACTCGTGTTGATCATTAACTACTCGCGCTCCCAACTCTTTTCGATGCCCGAGGACCGGCGGGCACTGACCCTGAATACTGTTAGGTGGCTTGCGCCGCACTGGGGAAAGACAGATGATGTGAGCGGGCAGTGGCGGGACCAAGTGCGGCTGTGCTGTAGTGTACTTGCATGCCAGGTCGAGGAGCTCGGCGAGGAGGTTTCAGAGTATATCCCAAAGATCATCGACTCCTACTGCGCCATTCAAGCCACGGGCCGCCATGAGAGAGAAACGTTCTCGCTGCTATTTCCCAGGACGTATCCATTCCCGACGAAGAGCATCCCGGACAGGCCTGTATTTGACGAGGCGCTGATTGAGCTCTCTGCGATACTTGCTGCTGTATCAAGCATTCCAACGGGGCTGCATCTGGACCTGTCAGAGGATGATTTAGCAAAGTTCTTGATGGATGATCTGCAGGTGCATCTAAGCATCCTATCATGCGAGGCATTCCCGGAGAGCTGGTTGAGCGTGCATATCTACCAGCACCGTTCCACACTACGGACTCTTGAGACACTAGCGGGGGTTCTGGTGGATATGTTTTTGCCTGATCCGGATGATGCGGAGCGATTTAACACGGAGCTGTGGCAGGGGTTCTTCAATACGCTTTTGACACTGGTGGGGTCTGATGCATTGGCACTCGAGACTTTCCCAGAACAGAAGCGGCGCGCGGTCTGGAAAGTTGCAGGTGATGTGCGGGAACAGGGCGCGGATCTGTTGAGAAGGACGTGGGAGAGTATTGGATGGGAGACGAGCGATGAGGATCGTAGGCGCTTCGGTATTGAGAAGATGGGCGGGTATCAGGTGCAGTATGTACCGGGATTGGTCGCGCCAATTGTGGAATTGTGCTTGAGCGTGCACGAAGGGTTGAGAAGCGTTGCGGTAGAGGTATTGCAGACGATGGTGGTGTCGGAGTGGACACTGAGCCAGGATTTGAGCGTGATCCAGGCGGAAATGATTGATGTGAGTGATGCGAGTGATAATAGAAGATGGAACAGAAACTAATGCGTGTGCCCCGGACAGAGTCTGGATAGATTGTTTAAGTCGAAACGCCTTACGGAGAGTATTACACAGAAACTTTTTATTGCGGATTTGATTGATCTGTTCCAGCCATTGTCCCGAATCCCAGATGATCCACTAACAGTCAAGGTTCATTCACTTTTGCACACGATTGACGAGTTTCTCGACCTCCTAGTGGCGGTTCATAACACCCCATTGGGTGAGGCATACCACATTATGGATACGCTACGCTTGATGGAGTTCCTGAAGGATATGCGGAAGGAGGATATGTTCATCCGCTACGTGCACCAGCTCGTCATGATCCAGCTCGACTCCCAGAACTACGTAGAAGCCGGACTCTCACTCAAGCTACATGCTGACTTGTATGAATGGGACACGACCGAGAAGGTCCCCGCACTTATTGACCCCCCGTTCCCAGAGCAGACTGCCTTTGAGAGAAGGGAAGCGCTGTTCCTGGAGATGATCAAGCATTTTGAGGATGGTCACTCGTGGGAGAATGCACTTGATACTTATAAGGAGCTTGCAGACCAGTATGAGAATGTTCTTTATGATTATGGGAAGCTAGGAAAGTGCCATCGCGCCATGGCAAAGATCCACGAGGACATCTTACAGGGGTCCGGTGAAGGATACAACCCCAGGTTCTTCAGGGTTGCGTATCTAGGTCTTGGATTCCCACTCGGGCTCAGGGATAGGCAGTTCATTATTCAAGGCAACCATTGGGAGAGTCTCGATGCGTTTACGGACCGTATTCAGATGCAGCACCCAGCCGCAAAGATTGTAAGCAGTGTAGCGATCGACTCTGTCGAGGGCCAGTTCATCCACATCACCTCCGTAGAGCCTGAGCATGACATTGGACACCCAGTCTTCCAGCGCAGCAAGGTCCCGCCAAACACTCGCGAGTTCTTGCTACAGCGGCGACCTAGGAGCTTTAGCTTTGCGGTGCCGCTATCGAGCAGCTCTGCGGGCCGCATGGGAATGTGGACGGAGAAGACAATCTATAACACTGCTGAGCGCTTCCCTACAATCCTACGGCGCAGCGAGATTGTGGGTGTGGCGACGTGCACCGTGGGGCCGGTCGAAAATGCGATCCAGGCTGTAATGATGAAGACAAAGGAGCTGAGTGCGGTGGAGAAGCGGTTTGCGGAGATCAAGAGCGGGACTGGGAGCGCGGGCGGTGATGGGGCGGGCGGGGTTGCCCAGCTCAGCATGATTTTGACAGGGGAGGTAGATGGCGGGGTGAGTTCATATAGGGAGCTGTTGGGTGATGAGACTGTGGACCCAGCTTTGAGGAATGCACTAAAGATAGCTATGTTGGATTATGTGGCGACGTTGAAGAAATGTTTGGCGGTGCATGGGCGGTTGGTTGGTGCGTCCGGAGGAGGCGCACAGGGCGGTGGGAAGGGCCTACATGAAGGGCTGCTACGATGTAAGTTGCTGGCTCCATCATTTCCAGAACAAGGGCAGATACTGATATCGTTATGTAGTCTTTGAGAAAAACTACAAGCGTGAACTAGCAGCACTTGCACCACCACCAATACAAATCAAGCCCCCAATCAGTCCCGGCCAGTGGAAAGCAACACTACACTCGCCCTTAACGCCAACACCGATACCAATCAAGCAGAACCATAAGCGTCCAACCCCGCTCTCTAACCCCTCCCATGGAATGCCACTCCCGGTCCTGCCGCAGCTCCAAGCAAGCCTCTTGGATGCTGACACAATGAGTGTAGACTCTATCAGCGTCGACGCCGTCAGCGTTGTTGGAAGCGCACACCGCGGCAGACTCGCTAGTATGATATTTGGCGGCGGGAACGGCAAGGGCGACGGCATTGTCGCGAGCGTCACCACAACTGCCACAACAGGCGGGAACATGAACGGTAATGGAACATACCACTACACCAAGGCACCGCCAATTCCGGAAGAGCCATCGAACAGGACTAGAAGTGAATCGGTGTCAACCCGAAACACAAGCACAAGCAGAGGAAGAAACAGGAGTAAGTCACTGCGTAGACGTAGACCAACTATTTCTGAAGACTCTGTAGATGAACTGAACGATCTCGAGTCGAGCCCCGGCGGGAAGGGGCGTCCAAGCACCTCCAGCACACGACCACCAAGGAGTAGTGGGAGTGGTGTGGTGAACTCTATGGAGCGCGGTGTGGGCAGTGTTAAGAAACGATTCAGTATGTTGAAGCTGCGGGGGAAGAGCAGCAAGAATGACGTGAAGGGGAATCCAAAGTTTGGAGAGAGCGTCAGTGAAGTGGGCAGTGTGGCTGAGGAGGATTAGTCCTAGGTAGTTGATTTATTCATTTCAATCATGCTCTCTCTCGTTTCTTGATAGACAGGCTTATGGATAGAAGGAATGAAAGGAAGGGTAGGCGGGGATCAAATGGGGTTTTACTTTTGTTTATGGTTCGGGTGTTCTTGATTGGGGTGTCTTTTTTCCGTTTTTATATATATATCATTGTCTTTTTTGTTTGGGGGCTGTTTCTTTGCGTCTTTTGCGTTTGTTTTTGTTTTCTTATGTTATGGGACCAACTATATACTATGCTGACTAGGCTAACTGCAACAAAACTTATTTCCTTGTTTTATCCTCTCTTTTTCCCTTCCTATCGATTCCCAATCACTCCATCTTCATCTCATTTGTCTCTCTCCTTTGTTGAGGGAGATTAGCCTTCGCTTTTATTCAGCGCTGGCCGGATGTATCTTATATCTTCTTTTGTTCATTTCACTTCGACTGCTCAGCGGAAATTCTGGTTCGGGTTTTTCTTTTATACCTAGGGGGGTCTTTCTATATGCTTTTTCTAGTTTCTTCTCTTCATTATTCATTCTTGTTGTACCCTCTCTCACCATTATTGCCCCCACCGCTGCTGGCTGCAATTCTTTTCTTCTGTTACTCTCCTTGTTTTATATGTCCTGGTGTATCTATTTTATTCTCCTACTCTCTCCTGTGAAAAAATCACACCTTTTATAAAAAATCAAGCTTGCAATTGGCTAATCATTCTTGGCACTCTGAGAGGGTCAATGATGGTTTTGAGGGAATAATAGCAGTCCGATTTTGAATCGCGCGGTCGAATTTTGAATCAGGCTGGAACATGTAGTTTTCATTGTATGGGATTCCACTCTGGTGAATTATTAGTATCTGTCACAATGATACGAGTGACGAAAGCTGTTTTATAGTCAACTCTTGTTGGCGGGTCCACTACACGGTCTAATTTGAGGTTGGGGCCGGGCTGTAGAATACGCAGGGATATGTAGCCACTGAAATACCCACTAGTCGATTCGACCCCTGGAATGGTAATATGTTTGATCACCGCTAATAAACAACCCGATACCACCTGCACTGAAGGGCTCGGAGTATGGGGTTAAGGTATAGGGGAGAGTATTGAAACTAATCTGTGGTACTAACTAATCAACCAACCTGTTGGTGTACGCTTTTGACATTTGACCTTTGAGGTGGATGAAGTAGATAACTTTACTTACAGGATCGACTGTACGTAGATAGGTCTTACCAAACATTACTGCCCAAAACCAACAGCTGTCGTGGCACTTTCCGAGTGAGATCATATGATCTCACTCGGAGCTTTCTAACAAATAAACTAGTAATGCAAAATTGATATAAGTCGCTTATTAATTTAAGATAGTAAATCTTGTAGTGATTTCGTCCCGTTTTTGAGAAGAAGTCTTGACATTTTGGATACCCACGTCACAAAGAACTATAGGGGTGGGGATCTGGTACATGATCGGTGATGAAAGATCTAGTAAAGTGGAGTAATTTAGTACATGCTATATTGCTTGTGATTGTCGAGCTTTTAATTGATTCACAAAGTTTTGGGCCGGACATAAAGTAAAATATTAAGGACTCCCCTATTCTTGAGCGTTTATGAGTTTTCATATTCCGTTACTTACAAGTCAATACTAATTTACTCCGCTAATTTAGACTAAAGTGGGTCATTATCTTTGGTTTGTGCACGATGTGTATAATAAACATCCTAAAAAACATAAACGACTAAATATTAAAAAGAAATCTGTCATAACATTAGCCAGTTAGAGATCAACAGCTTTGTCCTGGGGAGGGGGGGGGTTCTAGTCTTTCCGCTTACATTCTACTCTGTATTTGACTACGTGGAGGTATTTGATGGGGCTAGTTAGCTGTTTGGGTTCACGGGATCATCGTTCTAGTTATTGAGTTAT
The DNA here is from genome assembly GCA_024713795.1 of Morchella sp. 2015-shanyang. Lineage (NCBI taxonomy): Eukaryota > Fungi > Ascomycota > Pezizomycetes > Pezizales > Morchellaceae > Morchella > Morchella sp. 2015-shanyang. The sequence goes on from JAMGZB010000010.1 coordinate 1,573,080, forward strand.
AAGCAGTAATGTCAGAGATAAGATAAGATAGAGGGAGTCCTACAATGGAGTTCGTTTGGGGAAGGGTGCGGACGCTATTTGACCGGGAGCTCAAGGGGTTGAGATGAGTGCCCAAATTCACTAGGTTATGGTTCTAGAATTCGTATTAGCATAAATCTTGGGCTGGGATAAGGAAACATACTGTGGTGGGGGTCTGAGGAGAAATCCTTGTTATCTCTAGTGGATTCGCAAGAATAAACTGATCAGAAGGGCTACTGGTGTCTGCAAAAGTTGGTAGCTCAAATTGTTGTCTTGGATAAGCATCCACAGCATCAGCGAGTTGGAACGATAGTTGTGCCTGCTGATCATTGACTCGTTGCGGCCCGGTATCCAGCTCAAAAATATTATTCCACGGGTCATAGTCATCATCCTCATCAGCTCCGGGGCTTCCAGGACTCTCGTAGCTTAGATCTGTTGGTTGCAAAGATGAAAGGTAAATTGCGATATCGTTGAACTGTCGAGCTCGTGCTAGAGAAAGAGCAGACCACTGGTATTGGTTTTTGAGGTGTATCCATGCTCCAAAAGTGATTAATAATTTAACGGTACTAAGATGGCCGGCATTAGCGGCAACTTGGAGAGCTGTCCATCTATGAGATCGAGAATTGACATCCACTCCAATTGATAGCAGAGCAGAGATAACATTGTCTCTCCCCCTTTCAGCTGCCAGATGCAATATGGATTCTTTCCTTGCTATTTCTGATAATGTAGGTACCATACTATCTAGTAGCTGGAAAGTCTCAATGGGCCCTTCAACTGCACAAAAGTGTAATAATTCCACGATACTTTGACTATCAAGACGTAGTCCGATAGCAAAAAGTTTGTGGGTGATGGGGACATTTCCTAATCGTGTACTGAGGGCAATAAGATCATTATCCTCCACTGGGCCAGAATGAAGCAATATCTCCAATGTCTGCTCATCTCCTTGCTCTATCGTAATGCGTACGGGCACTTTCATATCCTCCGCATCGATAATAGGGGGCTTATTAGCGAGTAGAAGAAAAATCAAATCACGGTTCCTCTTTTCAACTGCTAAGCTAAGCGCTGAATTGTTTTCTCCGTCTCTGTGAAATGGATTTGCGCCTAGGTCGAGGAAGAATTTGACCCGATCTATCCTTGATTCTCTTCTGATAGCAGTACGTAGGAGCGAGTTGCGTGTTGGTTGTTGAAGAAATTCTGAACATTCCTTCACCTTGAATAGCTTAGAAAATCTCTGCTGGGAAAGTTCCATGATCATGAGAGGCCTAGATAAAAGTAGATAACTCAACACTAGTTCGACGATTCCATCATTCCCTGAATTGGCTGCTAACTGAACACATCCCCATTGAGGTAGGGCCCCTTGGTCGAGTAGCACTGCTACAGTGTACGTACGCCCATGGGATGTCGCAATCTGAATTATGCTTTCACCCATTTTATCAATAGTATCGAGCTTTGCACCCTGGACTTTCAGGGCATGTATCACATTTACATGCCCAGAAGCAGCAGCATACGCCAGTGGTGTCTGGCCGAGGCTATTTTCTTTGTCCGCAGACGCTCCCATGTCCAGAAGGCAGTTAACCATCATTAAGTATCCCTCCCTTGCTGCAAGATGGAGTGGTGTTTCGCGGAGGTCGTTGGTGGAATCAATTTCGATTCGTCGTGTATCCTGTCCTGGATAAAGAACGATATCCAGTAGATCCAAAAAATCGTTACTAGCAATGGCATGTAGGCAGGTATTGCCATTCTCATAATGCTCATTTATATTGGCTCCTCGGTCATAGAGTAGGCGAAATATGTTATGATGGCCTAAAACTGCCGCCGTGAATATTGGTGATCTTCCACCCGCATCTTTTTTGTTGATGTCCGCGCCGTGGGTTTCTAAAAGGGACTCGACAGTATGATAATGATTGAAAGATGTAGCGCGGCATAGCGCTGTCTGCCCCCTTTCGTCTATGGAGTCGATATTAAATGTATGTGAGGCAGAACGCATTGCGAACTCACTCAGAAGACATCTATCTCCGTACAAGGTGGTGCTAGGACCTGAATAGGAGAGTAATTCCGTGCTGTTATAATCCATTGAAACGTCCAAAGTGATTGCATCAGGCGTGCTCTCCAATAAAAGTTCCGCAACGGCGTGTAGGTCTTTCCTTAAAGCATTGGACAACACCTCGGACCATTGTTTACGATCATAATTTGCCAGAACATTTGCCTCTAGGTTTTCCCAGGTGAGTTTGAGACTTTCTTGTTCCATATACCACTGCCTTAATACCAAAGATTCGGGTTGCCTGAACTCGGGTTCAGCTGGCCATCCGAGCTGCAAGTATTGTTTGTGCAAATCATTGTCACTATTTACAGCCCAATATCCAAGTACATCTCGATGTACCTCGACAATCTTCGCAAGTGCGATATCGAACGGACCTGTAATGTCCGGCATCCAGAGAAATGATTTCTTCACCCATTGATGGATGTTAAAATACCAGGCCCTTAGCTCCGGGAGGTCATTTTCGGGAAGCGAGAATTGACGGGCTTCTGCTTTGAAAACAACAATCTTTATTGATTGTAATAATTCCTCCAGAGCAGCACGGGTTCGGGGGTCATTCTCTCCAAGAATATCTAGACAGGCTTCGGCAGCTTTGAAGTAGGCATTGGCAGCTTGCATGTAACTGGTAAGGTCTTTTCGAGTTCTGGTATGGGATCTAGCTGTGATGTGACATGTATAAGAAAGCCAGAAAAACATGTCTTTTTTTAGTTTCCCACTGGACGAGCTTTCGCCTCGCAGAGCAATATTTAAGATATCGCTTTGAGCTTCTATGATGGATGGGAGTTTTTCGGCAAGAGGCGGGATAATGGACATATAGGCCTCCTCTAAACTTGCAAGACCCACTTCCTGGAGAATCTGAGCAATCTTATCCACTGAGCTATGTGTAATCCCAAAGGTCCCGATGGTTCGCTTGTTGTACCGCCTTACTGCCATCTTTCCAGGCATTGATGAAATAAGTTCTGAGGCTGAGGAAAGGAAAACGGAAAACATGTGCTGAGCACATAGTTTTTCGAGAGGGGTGTTTGAAATGACAGCAAGCATGTTGTCACTGCTATCTAGAGGAGCTAGAAGGCTTCCCACGACTCGGAAGTGAGGAATATCGTTCTCTTTGGCCCCGTCGGTAGAGTTTTTAATTTCGATACATTTTGTTTCCCTTGCGATCCACCAGTCATATAAACATCGGGCATAGGGGAGACTTATATCGGAGCCTCCAAATCCTAATATCCTCAATGCTCTGTTTTGCGACTCGAAGTCTTCATGTTCTCTAAGGCCACTTCTATCTTTACTTCGATAGAGTGACCGCATCTCTTGCTCATGGAAGTCAAGCATGCACAAGGAGTATGCGGCTTCTATCTCAGAACGATCGACCTTCCACTTCCCCCATAACTCCCCCGCCTCTCTGGGCTTTCGCCGTTTCAGGTGAAACTCGATTTTTTCAAATGTTTCTAAATCTTGCCCAGATCTCTTCACACCCACTATCAAAGGCCATTTGAATTCTGCTAAATCCAGTTCACGTTGAATTAACGAGGGACCCCCGTTTGACAATTCTGGAACAGATTTAAATTTCTCAACCTGTGTCATCTGGTTGTTAGGATCTGATATGTATTCCATAGTACGTTCGATAGCATCACAAAGAGTCGACATTTCTTTGTGGAAGTTTGAAGTCCAACCAGATATATCCTTTAATCTTTCGCGTGTTTCAATCAACTTTTTTCCGGGGCCATCCGGTATTGGAAGCAGAGGGTCAAATGGTGCAAAGTTCAAGCCTTCAAGAAGCCCAGTTGGAATTGAGAATCGTTCACAGTTAACAATCTCCCGAGCCATGCAGTCAAGCTCAAAGCTATAAGCTGTGAGTATATATACCATTTGATTACTCGAGAGAGAAAATAATTACTTTTTGGTGATTTTCTTGGCTGCCGGGTTCCGGGTGAGGTGTCGGCGGATGATTGCTCTTAGCATAGACATCAATGCAGTCGCACATAGCTGTGAAATGGTGGCCGACCAATGCATACCTAACCCACTCTCCGTCAGATTTTCGACACCAAAAGTTAGATCCTGCTTTCGAAAAATTACCCCTAAGGCCTATAAACTGAGCAACAAAGCCCGTGATGCTAACTATTGTACCAAGCACGACCAACGACTGAAATTTCTTCAGATCCTTCTTCACTCGTGATGTCATAATAGTTTGTTTGTTGTTCAAACAAAAAATCGCATATGAGTCAAAATGCTCATCATTCACTATCTGTCCCTTCTGCAGCCAGGCGAACCTAACCTTTCCTTCTTCGTTTTCCTTTGCCTTCCACTTCTCCTCCACCGTAGAAGCATCGACAACATGAGAACATATCAGCATCCCAATAATAACTCCAATTGTACCAACAGTAGTCATAGGGAAAGCATATTTCGCGGCATTTCTCCCTCCCTTTTGGAATTTTCCTGTCGCGAGCCAAGGTTCATATTGCGTGATTAAACCCCAATATCCGATGACAATTAACTGAATAACAGTGCCTAATATTGCCACTGACCATAATTCGCTCTGGCTAGCAGTCTCTCCCCTAGCATTAAGTGAAATATTTGGAGCACATGGGTTCGGGATTCGGTCTTCGATATCCGTAGACTCGTCCATACCCGGTTGCGACATGGTCAAGAGTTCGTACTCATAGTTATATTCAGGATCAGTGGCGATGTGACGGTGTTTCCGCTTTTGACGGTATAAAGGGCTGGACTCTGATGGGTATGATTTGCTCTCTTCGAACGAATAGACATCTACCGAGGGTGTGTTGGATGTGATTTGATCCTGGGATATAGGATCCTTCTCAAGAAACACTAGCTCGATTATCTCTGGAGATCCAAGAACTCTGACAACTGTTTGACCATTCCATAATTCACAGACACTGGCGGAGGTTGATGACATGAGTTCTAGCTCAGCCACTCCCTGACTTTCCTTCGCCCGACCAATAATCGCCCGTAACCAAGCTGTCAAACTTTAGTACTTGTTTATGGCAATAATGAGAAACACTAGTGGTGTTACGAACTTGGTCCACCGACTCGAATAGCTGCTACAACTGCTGTAATAATTCCTGAACTGTTGTTAGTGCCTCGTTAATGTAGACCCCATGTTGTCAAATAAATACGCATACCTAGTGGTGCCATAGAAAATATCAAGTTATCCGCCCATCCCATCGACTGCCCAAGAAATTGCTTCGCAACTTGCTCTCCAAAGAGCGTGAGCAGCGGCGCCAAGTCACTAAAGAGATTATTCGAGAAATCATCGCCGGAATCACTGGCTGTGACCGGAGAAACGTAAATGAGAACAAGAGAAAGTATCGACCACGTATGTGGAAAATAGGCAAGAGACATTTGGGATATCTAGGTGTTGGGGCGCTACTTAGCCACCCCACATACATGTAGTTCCCTACGTCTTTATAAGTCACCAGGGTCTTGTGTAATTACTTGAGCTTAGAGGGTCTAGGGTACGGAGGGTTTCGAGGCTTAGTTTCAGCCTTGCCCATAGAGTACTACGGTGTGAAGCCCTTGACACTGTAGTACATACACATGTGTTTCTAGATACATGCATAGAGTACATGTACTTGTAGGCACGTACCCGTCGGGTAAGTGAGAGCAACCACCTAGTACTTTACACTAAGTTGAAAATTTGAAAGTAGCGCTGTTGATGTGACACTTGAGCTAGAATCAATACCAGATCTATCTATAAAGTTTTCATTCAAAAATTTGTTCTAGACTCTTACTAATGTTATCTAAGCTTTAAGGGAATTTGGAGTTTATCGGTTACATGTATGTGGTTCTTTGGAATAAAGATTTGGCTGTGTGGGCGGTTTTACACTCATTTATAGATTATGTCGATCCAGGCTTGTTATTAGAGCTTTTTCGTGGCGGCAGTTTTTGGTTGTGCAGGTGTTATGGTAACACCAGCGGGGCTTAGCTTGACCTCAAGGTTGCGTAGCAAGGCTTACTCCTACAAGTTCCTGCATATTCGCCCCGATCAGACGAGACGGAGGGGATTTCCACTTGATCAAAGAGGATTTGTAAATATTATATTAATGACCCAGCCCAGTTGGCCGGCCCAGTTTTTTCAACCTAGTGTAGAACTCTGTCCTTCACCTTAGACAACTTACATACATACACACACCGACCCCGCAGACCCCCGTAGACCTCTCACCGCGAGTAGGGCACAATTTATCAGATCATGATAGGCTCCAGATAAATCACCAAGCTTTCAACACAATTAAATGTTCATGTGCCCATCACTCCTATTAGGCAACATCATTATGCGATTTAGCTCTACATGCTTTTGATAAATTCAACCGAAAAGCTGAAAGGGCCAGATTGCCACAAGTTGAGACAGCTTGGTTGGAACTAACAATCAGTTTATTAAGGGAACACATGCATTTTTGGTCAATGTTTTCTTTAAAAAAACTACAACGTCTATGAACGCAGAATCGCAGCTGCTGTCAACTTATGTAGTCTCGCGTTGACATCTAGCACTTGTATTGATGTGTCTACAAGCCACAGACAACGCCCAGACATGTGACTTCTCGTGTCACGGAGCTATTTGCAGGCGATTAAGACTTGTCTATCAATCTACGTAGAGTAGATCTTTGATTTGTGAAACAGAAAATACATTCGTACTATTCCTTTAACTCTCTCTTGGCTAAACTCTTCATCATAGTCGACATCAGGAGCTGCAGCTCTTAGGGTGGGAACTATCACGATAAAGATAAGGGATTACAACAATCTTCTAAGATGCCTTCCGCTCCATCAACGCCAGTAACTACTAATGTACCGCTTACACTCACCCCTCCGCCATCAAGGTCTGCTCGAACAATCCCTCCAGGTGCAGCTTTAAATCACCCTACAGAAAGGAGAAGGACCAGTTCTTCTATCCACACACATATCCCTCTCCCTGCATCAGATGAATTTGAAGCAAATATAACTTCTCCCTCTCCCTCTGATGTTCTTTCGCAGATGAGGTTTTCGTATACCTCACCCTATTTAGCTTCCCCTTTCATGACTCCTGGAGCTGGACGTACTAGGTCAAGGTCTAGCTCAACCTCTAAACATTCTGGGAGGTCTCCAGATAGGTTTATTCCTAGTCGAGCAAACATTCAAAGCTTCCGTATGAATTGCCCAACGCATTTACTATCAAGCGAGGAAAGATTACTTCGAAGGAGTATTAGTACTACAGTGAGAGGCCGCAGTTCTTCCCCCGATACAAGGAATTCATCTGCGACAGTGAGAATTAGTCCCGGAACTTCAAATAATTTCCGAGCTGGTATTAATAGGCGTATCAGTGCTGGTGCTGTGGGTATATTCGGAATAGGTATTGGTGCTGCACCAAGAAGAGAGGAGCCTATTCCTAGGGGAAGAGAAGTACACATCAATGTTTTCGGTGATAAGGCCACCCCTGAAGCTGAAATGGAGAAGCATGAGAGGAGGTTGTCTGCTGCGCTTGGTGTGGATAGAAGTGCCCGGGTTCTTAGCTTTACTCGAGAAAATGAACCAAGAAAGGATGGAGTGGTTAGGAAAGGCGGGGTTATGGGAAGCCCACGGAGTGAAAATTTAAGCGATTCCCTCTGGGATGACGTTCTGGAGATTGGAAGCCGTAAGCACTACCCCTATTGTTTAATTGAAAACCCCTCTAAAATTGTGCCATAGTCGATTCTACCCCGCAAAGCTCTCCATGCCGCAAGACTCAAAAAAGAACCGTACCAACCACTCCATTCCGAGTTTTAGATGCCCCAGGCCTGCGTGACGATTACTATTGTTCTCTTATTGCTTACTCGCCGCATACACATTCATTGGCTGTAGGTCTTCATAGTGATGTTTATAGTTGGACTGAAGCAGGAGGTGCTCGTCCCTTTGAACCGTGGTCTACATCCCATGTAACCTCTCTTGCGTTCTCTTGTTTGCAAGGTGGAAACAATATTCTAGCCATTGGCAGAATTGATGGCTCGCTTAGTTTATGGAATCCAATTGAACTTACACCCAGGATTGAGCGTCCTCACAGCGCTGGCGTTGCCTGTTTGGCGTGGAAGCCAGTGGTTTCCCATCGTCCGTTAGCACTTTTTCAACCATATGCTTCTGGAGATCGCTCTCGTACCTCGTCTACAATCATAGAGACGGAGGAACTTCTTGTCGGCGACGAGTTTGGGAACGTGTATTACTACTCAATCCAGTGGAATGGCAAGCGGGAGCCTCTAGGCCAAAGGGTTTCTGATGCATCAATCACTCTAATGAAGAGAATTATAGTGCACTCCCAGCAAATCTGTGGATTAGCTTGGAGTGGAGATGGTGAACAATTCGCTACAGGCGGAAACGATAATGCGGCCTGTCTGTTCGATACATCAGAGGTGATTAGTAGGCGTCGAGATTCACCCGGAGGTGGGGAGAACATAATCGAGGGTGGAGAAAAGCATAAGTGGTTGCATGGGGCTGCTGTAAAAGCGATTGCATTTTGCCCTTGGCAAAAGAGCTTGATTGCAACTGGTATATTAACCTTTGTTCGCTACCCTTTTGCGCAATTATGATAACTCTAATACTTAAATATCTATATAGGCGGGGGCTCCAACGACCGCTGTATTCACTTCTTCCACACCTTTTCAGGCGCGGCACTTGCAACAGTTAACGTTTCTGCCCAGGTCACCTCCTTGTTATGGTCTGTAAACCATCGTGAAATTGCTGCAACGTTTGGCTATGCCAACCCTGACCACCCTGTAAGGATTGCAGTGTTTAGCTGGCCAGAGTGTAAGCAAGTTGTGCAAATACCTTGGCAAGAAGACATGAGAGCCCTGTATGCAGTCGCATATCCAGGAGGCCCTAATGACTCCCCCCCAGGCTTTACCAGCACTGCTGCTACGGCCAACGCATCAAACATGAGGCGGACTGATAGCGGAAATGATGATGGTGACATTTTAAGGGAGGATTTCGGGGTTTTTGGCAGAAGCATTGATGTCCCTAGATGGCCTGGAAGAAGTAAGCCTAAAAGTGAGGGTTGTATCGTCGTTGCTGCTAGTGATGAGACGGTGCGTTTTCACGAAGTATGGAGCGAAACAAGAAGAGGAGTACTCGGGTGGAGGGGCGTACTGGGTGGGAGTGATATTCTTGAGGGCTTGGAGGGTATCGAGAAGGACGGCGGAGAGATGATTAGATAGACCTTTGCGTCTGTCCACTCTATAAGCTTCAGCTAATAGGGCGGGTACTTGACGACATTGCTTTTTGTGTGGAGTTCCATAATAGACCTAAGTTGGTACTTGTGGTCTTAGGCCATTACTTGTGGAGGTGGCTTGAAATCAAAGTACGGGTTGCTAATTTCTAATATTACTTTTTTGCCTGATCTCTGAGGGTCTCTAGCCTCCCTTTTTGTGGTCATTTTCTCCACCTAGGTTAGTAGTGGAAAACAGTCTAACATTGGCGTATATAATCCCCCATATGAGCAGATTAACGAATTGGTCTGGGAGGTCTAGGGCCGCGGACGTAGTAATATATTTATCAGCTCTTTTTACCCATCTTTTAGCTTGCTGTTTCCTAGGGTTAGGTATGTATGTACACAATTTTTTTCTCTTCTTTTCGCTCAAAAGAACTCTAGCCTCTTTAATTACGTAGTCAACGAGCGCCAAGCTCAGGCATACTCTGCATCATATATTATGATTCGATTCCTTAGCGTGACTAACTTTCAACCTACTCGGCCCAGCTATTATGGCATCGATCAATGATGGAATTTCGCAACTACCTGCAACTACAGGTACATATAACTACACCTAGCCGCGCAAAAGTTCGGTTATGGAGAAATAGCTATCTAGACGGAGAGTATCCTCCTCATCCATCACCACTCATCATGATTACAGTCCATAAATATTATTGGTTCTTTTTAACTAGGTTCACACCTAAAGATGTTCTTTCTCATACCCATCGCCATACATTGCATCCGTGTCGGACCCTGCCTCCTCTTCTTCCTTCTCGATGTCAATGTATCCTGCTTCCTCCTCCTTCCCCTCCAGATACATCGCTATGGCTGGCGGCGACTTCACTGATCTCACAGGTTCGGTAATAAAGTCTGGTTCCTTTATTTGGCGGCGACGTACCCAAATGTAGAGCGCGAGACCCGAAAGACAGAGGACAACTGAGCCGCAGCCACCAGAGAGAGCTACGATCACTACAGGTGGGTATTTGCGAGAAGGCCTATCGAGGGAAGGTGTCTGGGCAGCAGTGGAAGCAGTCGGTGAAAGAGTGGTGGTTGTGAGATGGCTGCTGGTCTCGGTGATTATTTGTGTAGGTGGGGGCACTGTGGTTGTCGTTTCAATTGTGATTGTTGTATCATACAGGGAATTGAGTGCTGGCCCGGGTGTACTGGTACTCAATCCTTCGGTTTGTATAGTTGAGCTAGTATTTGAAATAGTGGTATCTGAGATAGTAAGGCTAGAGGCTAGTATGCCCCAATCGGTATTAGCATCGGTATTCTTATCGTTATCAACACAACACTCGGGCCTTAAAATGGAGTCATTTCACGTACACTCCCGCGCAGCGGCAGTAATTGAGGTGATAGTGGAAGTAATACTCGTAGGCGTGGATGCAACCGGTGTCCACAAAGCCGTCTGATTAGACTTCCCAATGGTGTATTCTACGTAGGTGGGTACGGTAGGATTGATACCGTTGGTGTAGATAGACTGTTCACCAGCCTGTGCATACAGCTGGAGTGAAAAGCACAAAAGCAGGATGAAAGTGCAAAACGACCGAAACATCGCTACTGATGACATAGAGTAATGGGAGTGGCCAACCTGTCGATATCGTGTTTCATGAAGAATCTGACTTTGTAGACCCTGAAGATGTAGTTATAAGCCGGGGATAGAAGTGTATTATAAACAAGAATCCCCACAGCTGAAGAGAGAAAAAGACGTTCCTTATATTGCTGCTGCTTGCGGGGGAAAAAGAAAAGAAAAATCAGAAACATAGATCGAAAAGGTGGGACCTGCTTTACCAAATTTCCGCGGACCCAGATCCAGCGCAAACTTAATAGAAATCAAGACGAATGTCAGGTTGGATACCTAGTTCTTCGACTAACTCCCATGCACAACCCGCAGTCATACAATCTCCAGATCATATCCCCACGGAAATCTCATGGCATGGCAAGTGAACGGCTTTTAAATATCAGGCTGAATTAATCCCACTGTAGAGAAGGAAATATGGTTTATGCGATATGCGGAACTTTCCTGACCGAAAGCCTTCTTTCTTGGCAGGCACTGAATTGGGAGGGTGGTTACACTGGTATAAATAGATTGGGTGATTCTAATTGTCACGTCAAGAGAGACACTGGGGATAAAAAAAAAGGAAGAAAAGGAAAAAAAAAAAAAATAAGGCTAGACCGGGATGCTATCCGTGTGTGAATAATGGGGATGTAATGGTAAATCGATATGGTGTTATTCAAACACCATGTATAACAAATATGTATTGATTCAGGAATCGAATCATTGGTCATGATGCAACTCCTGTTAGCTTCTGAAATCGGAAGTAGGTCTCAAATTGGACCAGCATAATGAAATAACAAGAAGTCTGATAGGTGAGTGAGAACCTATGAAGGACACTAGCCATGTACCTATCCGACTAGTAGAAATACTTATCGAGTCTAAAAAAAGGCTATCAGTCCTATCACTTTAGGCTCTAAAGAAGTCTTATGATATTCAGGGGCAACCACCCCACCTGGAACCTTCCTAAGTTACGTTATTACTTATCTTTTCTGACCGTTTTTCTTTTTTTTTTTGGCCTGTTTTTACTTGCTCTATTTAAAATAACCGGGACGCTGCATGTATTTAGTGAATTAGTCAATCAATCAATCAATCAACCCCATCTAAAACCTCATTCCACCACCCAAATATATATTTAGTTATGCCTTCTAATTCTTCGATCCTTTAAATCACTTAGAGCCCCCAGTTGATATGTCAATCCTCTATACATGTACACTATTTTCCAGTTACCCCTTTCTATCCCTATATTTTGGTAATTACATGCATATGCATGTACGGTACCCTGTGGATTCGCTACTGCATTCCCGTCAATACATGTGCACTAGTATGACGGTACCGCGGTAAGAATACGGTATTGGTACACTATTATTCCTATAACGCCGGTTTAATTCGGTATTCGTTATAATTTCACCTCGTTTTTTCATACTCTATCTATGAATAAATCCTTACCTATCCCTTAGGTTGGCGAAAAATGCTGCCCACCCTAAAGCTGGTGGGGTTTTGCTGATTTCACACCAAACGTTCAACTCTCTATTATAGCATTGCCAGGCTAAAGGATAAGAGAATCTAGATCAAAAGGGGCGGTAAGTAAGCGCAGATCATGGAGTATATATCTCTACTAGATTTCTACCTTCGGGGACCCACTGTGCTTAATAACATGCTAGTGCCATATATAATTCACATCGAGTTTAATACAATCACCGCTTTCCTGCACAGCCCCCCCCCCCCCCAAACTTGTTCAGCCAATATATATGCACCTCATCCGTCAGAAAATCAATTACTCAAGGCCAATAGTCCCCTATGACTAAGACCTGGGTGCAACACCACGTACAGTATTCTAGAACACCAGATTGACGTGCCAGTGAAGTACAAAGCATCAAGAAAAAGAAGCGAAACAGAACAAAAAATGCGGTATCAGTACTAGTACAATGATCCCCTTTACCCATCCGTTTATCAAGAAAAAAAATACAAAAACATAACACCCAAAGATAAAATAAACTGAGAGAACAAACCTGGCCCATGGTAGGAGGAAGAATTCTAGCACCGACTACCCATAGCAATAAAAGAAAATATAAGAAGGTATCTTTGTACCTAAAACTCAGATTATAACACTGGTAGGGATTATTATAGACTGATGAGATGAAGGGGGGCGTATCAGGACACTTAAAAAGAGGGAACATGAAATATACCAACCCGAATAGTAGACAAAAAGAATTCGTAATTCTAAATTAAGGGGAGGGGAACGCAAAGAGTTTAAACGACTAACGCTTCAGCCTTTTGCGCTTCGCTACCGCCTTCCCTTTGCCTTTCTCCGAAGCTCCATCGGTATCGCCCATCACGCTATCCTCCACATCCCCATCCCCATCATCTCCTTTATCACCGCTAACACTCTGCTCCTCATCTCCCGCAGTCCCAGCAGTGGTTTCCCGCTCTCTATCCCTCACACCGCCTTTCCTCGCGGATCCAAATCCGCCACCTGTCGCCGCCGCCCCAAGAGCCTTCTTCATCCCTGCCTCTTCAGCAGTTCTGAAATTATCAACCATCCCCTCAACATCTCTCGCCATCACGACAGTCTCCTTCCCAATCTCAGTGGTTGACTTGTTGTACATGATCGCATTTGCAAACATCCTAAAGAGCTCCTTTTCGAGTTGTACAGAGTTGACAATCCCCTTTGGAGGGGTGTTCAAGGTAGTTGCAGGCAACGTAGCAAAAGTTGACGAACTCGCGGCGGGGGGTGTGGCGGCAGCAAAATCAGTGGTTGGTGTCATGGCTGGAGTACCTGTCGATGTATTGGTGATGGCCGCGGTACCGGATTTCACTGCTGCTTTAATACCTGTTCAAAAATTATTAACATTTATGTATTGATAAATTGGTTTTTGGGAGCTGTACTTTTTAGATCCTGAGGTCTAAACACTAGATTCCTATAGCCAGGCGCCATTCGCTCGTTGACTGCATGGGAAAATAAATTTGCAAACTTATGACTGCTGATATCGCTAAGTAGCGGCGCACTGAGTTGCAAAAACTTCTTCGTTGCAACAACTAGGGGCTGCTGGCCAATCATTGCTGTGAGTGGTGATGGAGAAGGTACAGGATTTGTCAAATTTGAGCCTTGATTTTCAAGTTTAGGGAAAGAACGTCGTTGCGGCGTTGGGGAGACAGAGGCCACCTCGGCCCCACTATCCTCCTCGTCTTCGTCAATGGTTTGTGATGTAGGTACGTTTAACTCTGTTCGTTTTCTCTTTGTGCGCTTCTCCTTCACCGGAGCCTCCACTTGCTCTTCAGGTGGAGGCGGTGGGGGCTTCGCTTTCCCTCGCGGTCTTCCCCTCCCTCTCGGTTTTTGGGGCTTTTCTTCTTCGTCGATGATGCTCACTGGTGCGTCACTCTCAACTTCTGTAGCATCTGCCTCCTCATCTTTAACCCTATTTTCCGGAACCGGTAAAACGGCTCCTACCTCCTTTTCAATCACCGAACCCCTCCTGGCAATCGGACTTTTTGCAGGGGTTTTTTCGTGCTTCTTTTGCCTTTTGGGCACTGGCTTGTCCTCCTTCGCCCGTTCTGCCCGTGCTTGTTTAGTATTTTCCTTGACCCCGCCAGACTTTCGTCTATCTTGGGGACTTTTCCCATCATCCGGGAAAAGACGTTTTCTCCCACGGGGTTTCTCAATGCTCACAACCAGTTTAGGAGATTCGGGGGGTGGGGGAGGAGAGCGCGAGGGCGTGCTAATAGGGGATATTTCATCAGGTCGTGGGGGTATTGGTGATCCAGGCTCGCCTTTGTGCCCAGGGGACTGGGGAAAGGGTTCGGTGGAACCTGTAGATGTTACAATTGGTGGGGGGCGTGTCTTTGAAGGAGAATTTGCATTAGGCTGTTGTATTGGCACCGCCGCAACCTGAGGTGGGGGGGCAGAGGGGGCTGGAGCCGGGGGGCGGGGGGCAATCCTTTGGACGGGTGAAGGTACTGGAGGAACTTGTTCAAAATTCTGCTGCTGCTGCTGTGCTGCTACATGCGGGTTATAGTGTTGGAAGCCAGGTGGCTGGACGCCAGCTTGTCTTGCCTGGTTCTGGGGGGAAAACTGTGGGGAGTATTGTTGAGCTGGGGGGCCTGGCGTAGTAGGTAGCGGAGTGGGGAAAAGAACACCAAAACCCCCGGTGGCTCCAGGAGTTGAAGGTGTCGATGTTCTATGACCTTGATGAATATTGGGGGATATTGGTGCTGGACCATATGAAGCGGGTTGCCCAGGGGAAGAATACGCAATATGTTGGCCCGGGGGCGCTCCATGCTGTACATAGGGAGGTGTGTGTTGCTGTTGTTGCCATCTAGTATCTGCAACATCTGCTAGCTGTTGCAATCCAGTTAACCCCTGGGGGCCTTGCCCTGATCCTGGAACGCTGGGTGGTCTCGAAAGCGTATTCTGTGGCTGTGTATAAGAGCCTTGCATCGGTCTTGGTGTGATTGGAGGAAATGGGGTTCTTGTTGGCGGTGGAACCGGCGCTTCAATTTTAACACCCGGACGTGATGGCGGGGCGACAGGTGAAGATGTACTTGAAGGAGGAGGCGGTGGGATAACCTCCATCTTTTGAGGTACCTGCGGAGAAGGAATAGGTGCGGCCAAAGCTCTATGTGTCTGTGTTTGTCGTGGGGATGATGATGCAGTCTGAATAGCCTGATTTGACCAAGCTGCTGGTTGGGTCTTTGTTGGTGTTGAAGCTGCTTTCATGACATCACGCTTGGTTTGAGCAAGAGGCATATAACTCTCTTTCTGCCCTTCCTGAACTTGATCTCGAGCATGGGGAGGCGGGGATTGCTGTGGTAGGGGCGCAGGAACCGGCACATTTCGAGGTTGGCGGTCTGTGGCATTTTTGGGGGCGCTCTGCTGCTCCGATTTTGCAGAATGATTGTTTGGGCGAAGTGGTAATGAAGATTTAAGTTGTGGACTTTTCTGAGTTGCAGGTTGAGGGACAGCTTGCTGGACTGTGGGTGTTCGCGCAGCTGGCAATGCTCTCGGGGAGACCTCTACCGATACGTTCGTCGCTGAAGGCTCATTTCTCACCTCGGCGATAGGACTAACACTAGGTGTAGCGTTCCGCCTATCCAAGCTTGGAGAAGAGCTGACTCTCTTTTGTTTCGAGCTCTTCGGTGTCGCCGAGCTGCTCCTGCTGCTTACCTTGGCGGTGTTCTCACGCAGTAACCGTTCGTCCCACAGTCCCGCCGAGATATCACTAATGTCTCGCTCCAGTTCTGCATACCTCCTCTCATCGTCGCGTATCTGTTGAAAGACGGTGTTCCGGTATTTCTCGTACAGTCGTGACGTCAGGATTTTGACCACGCCAGTCTTGTCGGGGTTTGATAAAGCTGCCGGAGGTGTTTTAGCTTTCTTTTTCCGTGACGTAGCTGGAGAGCCTTGTCTACCCCCATCACCATTGGATTGTCCATCTCCACCATTCCCAAGCTCCAGCTCGGCCTCCCTCAATTGTAACAGGTAGAACTCCTTCAACGCGTCCGGCGCTAGTCTGCTCCTGTCAAATGTCTCCCCATTCTTGACCAGTGGGTTTCTGACCAGGATATTCGAGATCAACGAAAAGGATGTTGGATGTATACCATGTGTCGATAGATTGTAGAATAGCAGCAACGTCTCCAACGGCGTATATGCTGTAATCTCGAGTGCTGGGGTGCTCATGGACGGGGGTTTCTGGGGAGTGGCCCACGGGGACCTTCCGGGTCACAGACGCGTAAAGTGGGTATCGAAACGGTAGCGGAGGACGCGACGATGACGGATTTTCAATAGGTAACGGGCGAAAACGACGCGTAGGGGGCGGATATTTGGGGCGTTAGTTGAATGACGAGACAAGCTTTTGGGAGGTGAGGTTGAAGTTTGGCGATGACTAAGGCGCCAAGATGTCGCGATCCTCCCAGAACCCTCGCCAAAACAGCTAGCTTGTAGGTAATTACAATTAATAGTCCTAGAATGTCAAATCGATTCCTCAGATTTGGGCCTCTCTTTAGACGATGGGAAATAAATTTCTAAGTCTTTATAGTCACGGTTGCTGCTCCTAGGGAGCCAAGCTTATAATTATGATCATAGCTACATGTACTACCTTCTAACTAGTAGGAAAGCTTTGAAAAGTTGTTGCAATAGGCCAATAGGCGCTTTAATCCACAGGTATTCGCAAGCGACTGTACTAAGTTTTGAGAAAACCAATCAAGAGCGGGTTGGGGACTCAAATTTGGGTGAGTTTAAGTAACTAGAGCCGGATTAAAAAATATGCTGGCGGCCCAGCGAACCAATAGAAGTTCCGATGCGCGGGGACTCTACCAAATCAAGCATTGCAACAATTAATATCTACTCTACCTCCATACCAGTTGTCTGATATAACGTCGCGCTTTGTACGACAAGCTTTCAACGGACCATGATATTTACATGTACGTACATGTAGTTACTATGCCAGCTAGTCAGGATAGGTATTAAAATGCATTGGTTAAAGTAGGAACAATATGAATACATGTACTAATTAAATACATGTACTTGCCATTTTGGTGATACTCCGTGAGCGCAACTACCTTGAAATAAAAATAGAGACCATGGACAAAGCATCTCAAGACTCGCTCAATGTACTATGATGAGATCAGATGTGACAACAAGCTCACCAGCGTACTAAACATCTCACTGCGCTATGCCCTCATGTGAAGAAGCTAAAGAACGTTGGACTGTAGCGAGGGAACCCCGGACCAAAGCTATTACCAACTCTTAATATATAGTCAGACAGCTTATTTGCGCTAGTCGTAACTGCTAATTCTATGGGTCAACTAGGAATGGGAGTGTCTATATACATTGAATTCTTCGTTGAAAGTGGTTGATGCATGTACACGAATGTACAGAATTTGGGTAACACACCGTATTTGCAAAACTCACATGATCTTGCATAAGGACCGTAAATACAACCCTAATACACGCAAGTTATCTGCCTTTGGATTAGTGGGGCCACATCTAGCTGGTTAATAGAAAGGGTCATGCTGGTAAGAGTAAAGTACCCTATTGAACCTATTGAAATTGAAGCTTCGGGCTTCACTTGTCGCGCTATCCACTTCTGCATAACCCTACACAGATAATTGCCCCGTATGACCTTTCCTTATTCATAGTACCAGTAGTCCTGCTCCCAAGCCCTTGTACTGCCGTGAAAATAGACCAATCATCGCTTCTCACTCGTGTAATCTTTGTTTCTCCATTCTATATGCTCTAACTTTCGAGGCTTGCAAATTGAATGGTTTGCCTAGTGCACTGGTCCAATTCAATGGAACCCGCTCCCAGAATTGTTTACAATAGAGCCCCCTTAGCACCAGTCTATGCTCCATTAAGCTCAATAGGCTTGCCACTCCCATTGAATTCCTACAACCCCCCTCCCCCCGGGACTGTGTTTGATTAAATTTCTCCCTGATTCTCACCCACTCTCTCTTTCCCTCTTTCTATTCCTCCTTCATCATCACCACCACCATCATCAACAACACCATCGAAAGAGACTTTGCCATCATTGAGGTCCCCAGAAGACCCCAGACACCTTACAACTTACAGCCCGGAATCTAACCTAAACCCCTTCACCTGTATCCTCTAAGTCTAGCTCCACATCTTTCTTCCAAAAACCCCGCCATTCTATTTCCAAACCATCCTTCCCACCACCACATAACACCTCCCAACCTAACTTTCCGTAAACTCAACATTCTAGCAACTCCCTGCCTATCCATTCACTCACTATGCCGTCACTGACACAGTCTTCCGCAATGGAAGACGCTTCTCCCCCCGCCACATCCGTTCTCACTGAGATGCCTCCTGTCAACTTTTTGAAATCGCCCAAAATCTCTCTCTTCAACCCAATTCTCATCTACCTCTTTCGAAATCACTTCAGTGCCTGGATAGACGCCAATAAGTACGGGTCTCGGGCTGATTTTGTCGAAATTTTCAAGGCATTTCGAGACGTCTACAAAAATCATTGCAAATCTGAGGCCAGGACCGAGGCGAATAAGAAGGGTAGATCAGTAAATGCTTTGGAGTTGAAGGCTCTGGATGATGATAATGATTTGCTACTTAATGTAAGTTCCTTCCTCACCCTTCGACCCTTGCCACTTTCTTCCAATCTCCTCGAGTATACTGCTCCTAACCTGTTCAGCAATTTTGGGAGTTCATCATGGGTATGGGCCAGCTTGCCGCCAGCTTTGACATGAGCTCTCTGGGGCCTCTAGAGCAGAACCCCGAAACATCCACCAAGGGGAAGAGAGAGGTTCGCCGCTACAACCATGTGCTTGCAAAGATCGTCGCTACCAATATGGACTCCGGCAGTCCAGGCCCTTGGGATATCCCAAAGCAGGCTAGAGGGAAGCTTCCAGACGCTGAGGGGATGATGCTTGAAATGTTTGTCGCCATGAAGAACAATACCGATGTCTTGGACTATTTCGATACGAAGCCGTATAAAGACCACTGGTATTCGATGACCGATAAAGACTTTTGGCATCTGGCTACTAGTTTGTTTGTATGAATTCCCTAAAATTAACCCTCTCTCTTTAATGGCGGTATTGGCTAATATCGATGTAGAAACATTTGAACGATCTGCATCAAGGTCGTGACTTTGTGGAGGGGTTCCGTTACGTGGATAGATATCACAGTCTTGTCAGCCTGCTAAAAGTGAGTTTGATTATTGTTGATACTAAACTATATTTAAGTTTAACGGCTTGCTAATAATGCACAAATAAAATAGAACTGCAAGGGAACTATTTACTTCATGTCTCGCCCATCAACCTATGAGGACGTCCTCTTAAATCCTCACATGATGGAACTTGTATGCTTCTTTCCCCTAATGGTATTCAAACCAAAAATCAATTACTAATCTCATATTCACTTCAATAGAGGTTCGCTGATAACCAAAAAAATAATGCTAAAAAGAAACTTGACAACCGTGAACTTGCTGCCCGCCGTGCCCAGGAGTTCTTCATTAAACATGGCACTGACCCTCCACCGAAGACTCGCACGCTCCGTGGTGCTGCTAAGGGTAGTAGAAATAAGCGCAGTGCCTCCGAAGCTGAAGAAGATGAGACAATGGGAGAGGAAGAGGAGGCATCTCCGGCAGCAGCAGCACCAAGCACAAATACACGCTCTGCTGCCAAGAGAAGAAGAGTCGCTACTGCTGCTACTCCTTCTGCTGCTTCGAAGAGAGCAGCAGCAAAGGGCAAAGGGAAAGCTGTGGCCACTCCCGTTACTGCTTCTGCTAAAGGTATTTTTGTTCCTCCTGTCTCTACTCAGGCGCTTGTTCGGGCCACTACTCAAGTGCTGCCCCTGCCGATAGTTGGGATAGACCCGAAGCGTGCCAAACAGCTTGAGAGTGGGAAGCGCCAGAAGCAGCAGTACCAGCACTTCCAGAGGCTGCAGGATTTTAGTGTCCAGGTAGAAGTCGCACCTGGGGAGTTTGGAGGAGGGTTTACCGCTCCTGGGGAGTTAGGAATGAACACACTGGACCCACGTCTTCGTGAAGCTGGGCCATCCACAGAATCTACTCACTACGAGCCCCATAATCCGCACCAAGCCATCTCTTCGAACAACAGCCACCTCTACAACAGCAATCCAGACTTTACCAATACCTTCTTGTTTAGATCTGAAGGGGAAGGGACTCAGCAGTGGGCCAACAACGGCCAAGCCGGGCCTGGTGGGACTGTAAATTTTTCTGGGTCGGGTGGCTCTTCCTACAACCAGATCCCTGACCAAGAGTTTGTTCAAAACATCTTTAATGCAAATTATGAAACTGTCGCGGATGCCACATATGCTGGTGGACAACAAAACGATCTAAACAAATCGACCCATCATACATCTGCAGAGCTCGGCTGGCATAAACCTCAATCAAGTTATCAACCCCGACCTCTCGATGAAGACGGTAACTCATTCTTTGATTTTGAGGATGCGTCGTCAGTTGGACAGCACAGGTTTGCGGAGTTGGAGAGGGTGATGGAATCGGATCCTGATCCTGACAGATGAGGATGGGTTATGGGAAGACGAGATAGATCATAGATCGTTCTGTCAGGATACACGGGTTAGCCATTGCCGAGCCGCTGAGTTAGCCCTCGCCTTCGTCCGCAGGTGGACATGTCATTTTATATTTCTTTCAGTTCTTTTTTCTATCTCTCGTTTTTCTTGGGTAGCCCTCGAATAAAAGAGTAGGAGGTTCATTTTATTTGTTTCTACATGTCCCAGTTCAATCTCTGGCCTTTCTTTTTAACACCCCACTTTTGCTGCTATAAGTCATGTTTCATATGTACACTGAACACACTCTTTTGATTTCTTTTGGGAAACTTTTATCGTAGTTATATGTGTCCTTATAACTACAATAACTATAATGAATTGACGAATGAATGTGGATCTTTCTATCTTTGCGTAACTTCATATGCACTGAATGTGATGGGATTAAAGCCAAACAACGTTACATACATGTATTTACTTAATGTCTTCAGCTACTACATGTATGTTACCAAATGATATGAACGGTGGGGTGTAACAAGATGGACGTGTGCTTGCGTCATACCGAGCTAAGCATCGGAAGTATAGTACCGTATGACCCTTTGAGTCCATTTATATAAAGAGGCAGCTAGAGTCGCCATCTATTCCTGTTAATATATTTCTATTCGTCATAAGCGTTCCAAAGACTATATTTCCATCAATATACATTCAAATCTTCCATGAGCAATCATCACCCTACCTATTCCCTCCAGTTGCCGTACGTCCATCTTGATAAATATATACTCTAAAGCTAAAATACCACGACAGCCAATACTCAGCAATGATCATCTAGCAATCATTCTTTACAATACTGCAGTTGACTCTTATACCCAATCAGACCTTAAGCACCGTGGAGACTAGGTCTAGCTGAGCTCCAGGTCCCGCATTATCATTGCGCTTATATTTAATCAGTCATGATAGGCAATTGCCTCATTAAACTAGAAAACAAACCCACGTTTTGCATCGACCTCTGAATTGTTCTTTGGGCAATATTTTTGGTCGTCTGACCTTGTTGAAGCTTGATGTCTCAAGGTAAGTAACCCTAGCCCTAATCCTGTGCGCTCATGAGGTGCAAGAATGAAGGTACAAACTATTTGTAGACCGGGTTATAAAAAGAGATACTGATACTTCAAGACTCTGATATCCCCTAGTTCGTAGGGCTGTTATGTAGTTCTCAGGTCGACACATGTGGTGAGTTGCCTAAACTTAAACTCAAATGAGCCTTTAGTTCGGGTGAAATGGCCCGTGAGTTTGAGAGAGGATATAGTACATAACGTCCCTGGTTTATGTGTGCGAAGTTTACACTATCACAGTACTAAGAAGTTTTTTGTTTGGGTACTTATTTATTCCCGCAAACACGAAGAACTCTTGCCTCCCAAACGGAGATGCCAATTGAGCAAATACCCTCCCTCATGGAACTATGGAAACCCAAACTTTATATGTGCATTTATGCAGCTCTCCGGTACCGTAGAGTTACTCACTCCCAGGAATGTGCTCTTATACTCATATAGTCGCCTTCATACTTGATTGATCGTCTGAAATTATCGGCAATCACCTCTTTTGAGCAGAAAATAGGCATCATCATATCAACCTGCCTTATTACCCAGGATAATAACCATATATGCGTGCCATATAGGATTGATTGACTGTAGTATGTTAAACACAAACTTTAAATTAATATGGTAATAGACTTTATCCCAAAGTATTGTATATGCACTTGGGAGGTATTCAGCTCTTTTAAAAATCCCGTACCATATAAACAGCGTTGTTATGTGGCGTTCTAAAGGCACGGGTTTCTGAAAGTGAGTACCCCTAGTGTATGTTGGCGCTCCCTTCTGAGAATCTGAGCGCGGGTTGACCTTACGAGGTAGCCTTCCAGCTAGCACCAATATATAGCCAGTGCATATATAAAGGTTTTGATATCATGATGGCCCTTCGGCATCTCCGAGATCGAGACCCTAAAGTTGAGTTGAAGTGGATTCTTTCCATGCCATTTTGTTTCTACATTGTCATTATTCTCTCAACTTCTGGGCTTCTTCACTAGAATTAGTTATGGCTTCGGTTCAGCGGAACACGGATAAAGGTGGCAGACTTTAGGATAAACCTATATGTCTAATAGATATACTTTCTCTGTGAGTAATGCCAGTTATTCTTGCCCTCTACATTTATATCCACTCCCATTGCCGACTCCGCCCGTATGACAACGGTCTACCTAAATTAATTCCTAAAAGCACACAAGTCCCCATATCTGAGCTGAGCTGACATGAAGATATTGTTGCTGAGTTGGTTTTCATGGGTAATCACTCGGCAGAGGTACAAGGCGGGGTGCAACCACACTAAATCCCCATCGTGCAAGAAAACCAGACACGATGTTGTAGTCTTTCACATGTGTTTTCGGCTTTCTACACATTATGCGTGAAGCTCACGCACAGGACAGATTAAGCATAAAGAGTCCACGGTCCAAAATTGCTCCGTGTCCACCTTTTGTTTTTCGCTGGCAACCCTGGGAGCGATTGCCGATAGATTTACTCAACTAAGCGAGAGCCTTGCTGCATGCATGCAGGTAACAACCAACCGTGATAACCTTGAAGTATTCTGCACTTTATATTATTTGGAGGTGACGTCAATGATTGAAAATAGAGCTTTATCCTTATCCCAAGAGGCTGAGCTCCTTTGACTTCGATTTCCATTGTCCTTTTCTCCTTCTCTTTTTTTTTTTTTTTGCTTTTCGCTACTGCTGGACTCGCCACATCTTATTTCAACGTCTTGGTGTCTCAGGTTCTTGTTCCTGGGCGTACCTGTCGATCGACAGCTGTCAATGTCAACGGATGCAATATTATCCACCCCTTGCCTGTTTTCATGCAGTAAGCAACGGTCATCGAATGTGGTGTACCTACACCGGCAAGTTCCTTCGGCCGCCCCGAATGGTGCAAGTACAGGTATATGCTTTTTAGACCCCTGTTTCTATAATGGTCCTACCGTAGAAACACCTCCAGATAACTACAGATTTCAACGTTGTACAAAACTTTACCCCGGATATCGGAATAGTTTCCGGTTCATCCATTAATCTACCCTTTCCCCCACACGGTTCCTCTTTACCCCTGTTAGGGCACGAAGCTCTATTGCACACCCTTAACACATTTGGGAAAAGAGAGGGTGTTGAACAAAGAAAAGAAAAGAAAAGATAACCCCCCTCCTTATTATTTATAAAGACATCCTTTCGGCATCACAAGCCAGCTAAGGGCCTTTCAGATGTCGAATGTTTTGACAGGCCATGATCTCAACTCCGAAAACAACACCTTCGTCTCCGGCCCCTACAAGGTACCCCACAAATTCAATCTTCCCCGACCCGCCGAAAATAGCTACCTTCACCTTTCTGACTTTTATCCAGGATGCATCTGCAATTTAGAGGAATTACAAGCGCCCACCTGACCAGACAGGGTGCAATATGGAAGGAAGGATGAAATACTTAGTATCAATTCCTTTCGCTGCATCTTCCTCCGGGTAGTACCACCAGAGAGGTTTTCACACCGCCACGATGCGCGCCCAGATCTAGAACATATTGATAGAAATCTGCAGTGATTAAGCTACTGTCAAGGCTGCCTCCCCCTTTCCTAATTTTTTCGGCACTATCAAGCCGAAAGCGAAATCCGCTTCAGAAAAAAGACGCTCCTCGTACTACCCCGGATGTAGAGCGACAAGTGTAATTAGATACCCATGAAATATCCGTGCGTTACTAGAGGGAAAAATACTACACCAGAGCTCTAGGGGGGATTACCTAGAACTAAAGAGTATGAATTGATTCCTCTATCAAAATGGAGACTATATATATTGAGCTGCCTTCCCCTTCCATAGCTAGGTTCTCTAAGGGCAGAGCAGTCTCGATATCCTCTCTACATTCTCCCCAGCTCCTTCATTATGCGTGGTGCACTTTTGTTCCTGGCTGGGTTGTTACCCAGCGCTGTTCTTGCTGCTCCTCTATCCCTAGGAATTGCATTTTCGTCAACGGATGGATTGCCAGAATTGACATTGCCGTATGCAACATATAAAGCCTATTCATACGATGTCACAGACGATGTAAGTTCTCAAGGAACTGAATTTTTCTTTTCTGAATTCTCATGTTTTATCTAGTACTACACCTTCAAGAACATCCGGTTCGCCGCTCCTCCCGTTGGGAACCTACGCTGGGCTAAGCCCGCTGCACCATTGACCGAGACCGGAGTTCAGGACGGAACAGTAGGGTACCAGTGTATGCAAGCAGCTCCGCAGCAGCTATTTGGTATGTAACCTATTCATTGTAGGACCGGACTGTATCTATGGTCAGTCTTGGTTTTGTATATTCTAATATAACCGTGTAGTTGGATACCCGATCTTGCAATCTCTTGAGCCAGTATCGGAAGATTGTTTGTTCCTTGACATCCAGGTTCCTGGCGCGGCTGTGAGGGGGGAAGTAAAGGACCTACCTATCCTATTTTGGATCTTTGGTGGTGGATATGGTTAGTTTACCCGACAATAATAATAACCTGGCCCAGCATTGAAGGAACGGATCACTAATGGTTTATTAATAGTATTGGGCTCGAAATCTTTCTTGCTTTATGATGGAAACCCATTCTTGAAGGCGAGCGGAAACAACCTAATCTATGTAGCGCCGAATTACAGAGTAAGTGTAACCCTATTAGGTTGTGCAGAGAGGTTTTGACTAACACTGCATTCTTCACATAGCTCGGTGCATTCGGATTTCTTAACGGGCCAACCCTGGAGTCTCAGGGTACTCCAAACGCCGCCTTCTGGGATCAGAGGGCAGCGTTTCAATGGGTTCAAGACTATATTTCACTTCTTGGAGGCGACCTGAGTACTGTTACTGCAATGGGTGAGTCCGCAGGTGCGGGCTCAATCATGCACCACCTCACCGCCCAAGGCGGGACCCTAACCCCACTATTCAAGCGTGCAATCATGATGTCCCCGGCGTTTGAGCCGCTCTATGATCCTGGTCGTCTAGAAAAACAGTATCAGACATTTGAAGTCAAGGCCGGATGTAAAGGTCTTGGTCTTGCATGTCTGCGCACCCTCTCATCGGATGTATTGCAAGCCGCAAACGTAGCGACAGTTTATGATTCTCCTTATGGAACATTCGGATACGGCCCTGCAGTGGATAACGACTTTGTGAAAGACCTACCTGGAATCGAACTGGCGGCTGGAAACTATCATAAGGGTGTTTCGATCATGCTTGGTCACACAAGCAATGAAGGATTCCTGTTTGCGGATCCTACAAAGATCCTTAATAGTCAGATCAGTGAACTCCTGGGTGACAACTTCCCTAATGCGACTGCCCAGGTACTCACAGAACTCGAGACACTCTATCCCGAACCCAGCCTCTTTGGCACGTTCCTTACAAACTATGAGCGCCTTAGCGCCATTATCGGCGAATGGGTTGTAACCTGCAACTTCCGCTTCCTGGCACAGGCATTCCCGACATCATGGGGATACCAGTTCTCGGTCCCCCCCGGAATACATGGGTTCGATCTGATACTCGCATTCTGGCGGAGCGACCTCAACATCGGGCAGGTCCTGCAGGTGGATTTTGACCTGGACTTTGTCACGCAAAAGAACCTGGCCACGGGGTTCCAGAGCTACATCACAAGCTTCGTGAGGAGCGGAGACCCAAACACCTACAAGGAGTCTGGATCGATCCCGGCAACAGCCACATTCCCACTCACGAATGCCGGCGATACCGTGAAGGTTCTGGACGTGAACCTGACGGGGTACAAGACAATCGACGACCCAGATATGGACAAGACGAGGTGCGCGTGGTGGCAGAGCGGAGTGTGGACTGGGAGGTAGTTGCTTGGTTTATGCAAAGAAGGATCTGTTTTCTTGGTTTGTATATAGTTTGATCTAAACGTATGTGAATGATACAAAGATCATCTGAGGTTGTTTTTGTGTCTTGCCCGTGATAGTTGTACTTGTTCCCGTAGTTTGGTAGTTACTGTACTCTGTCGTCAAAGATACGATACCTGGGTTGCGCAGCACTCATGCGGTACGATGATTTCTCCCGCCCCTGTGCAGCTCCCGTCGAATCATTTCACCCCCCACAAATCTGATCCGAAAACGCAATTCCCGGCCGGGTACCTGCATCGCCCCATCTCATGCACAGTGCCGGGCGTCCCGTCCGCCCGCCCACATGCCATTACTTCCCAGCCAACCGCCGAAGCCCTAAGCTTCTCCGTCCCAACGCAAAACCAAGACTCTGCACAACCTTGCAAAAGAGAAAGAAGTTGTGTGAACCCACTTGATTGATGATCGCACCAGGGGTCGAACCTGGAATCTCTTGATTTCGGAAGGAAGTAATCGTAGTCAAGCGCCTTGCCATTGGGCCATGCGACCGTGCAGGCGGCGTGCCGGGGGGGTGTTTCGGCTCGGTGGATTGGTGCCGTTAGTGTGGTTTGGCGGGGGTGGGGTGGGATGGATATGCGGCATGTATGATCTGATCTGGTCGTAGCCCCGATTCACCAAGAGGGTTTTCTTCAGGCCTTGCCAAGACGGAAACGCGCCGAGAATTAGTAGGGTGCCGAGTCGGGAATAGCGCTGGTCTTGGCTGCGGTGATGGATCAATTGAAACGGTCCACTTTTAGATGGACCAGGAGGAATCTACAAGACTGCAGCGAATTGCAGACTAGGGCAGACCAGAACTCCGGCCATATGGAGTGAACTAATGACACTAGGCGGACACTGCAATCTCTACCCCAATATGACGATCTTTATTGCGTTCCGTTCTGGCAAAAAGTAAACTACTTTTAGCTCTTTTATGCAGTCCCGGGCAGTCTCCAGCACCGTCCAGTCTCAGACTGAATTGTGACCAGATGGATGGTCTGCTTGCTTTACACTGCCTGCGGTCTGACTATGGGCCCCCTAAGTTTCTTTCTCCCTAGGTCGAGGCGGCTCCAACCTGGATCGAGTTCATAGACAATAGTCAGAGAAGTAAATCAATATCCAAATCATACTCTTCAACCTCTATTCATTTAGTTACTATAAACACCATAATAAACAAGACCATTATACTCTTTAGGCCACTTCGCAGCCCAGTCCGTCCAGCCCGTCCAAAATTTGACGGGCTGCCTTTCCCGGACGGCCACAGTCGGCCGCAGCTACAGTCTACTCTAAACAGTCCGCCCTTTGGCGCGGTCGACCACAGATAGCCGCAGTCGGACGTCGGGACTGCTCGCCGTCTGGCAAGAAGTGCTGCCCACCCCCCCAAAAAAACAAATCTGATATGTGGCTTTATCAACAGACCCTCTTATCAGGTGGTAGGTCTCCAGTTCCTGTGTTATCGGGTGGGCGACACCACAGACGAAGGGTTATAGAACAAGCCTGCGTACTCAGGGTGACGTTTTAGACCCGGTACTGTGTCGGACCTAGTGTGTCGTATGGCGGCAGACAAAGCCAAGAGGACAACCAATCTAGAGGCTAACCAAACGCTTGCCCTGAAGCGGAACTCATTTATTACAGATCTGGCACTAAAACATCTTAAGAGTTGGCGGAGATAGCTTCGACAGCAATACAAATCTACACCCTTCTAGGCCTGACACGGCACCTTGTCTAAAACGCTATTCTAAAACGCCGCTCGATACAGCAAGCAGCACAGCAGGTAAAACCTCACCCTCTACGCGTTGCAACCGGACCACCAATAGCCCGTTCAGCCCATCCAGTCCCCCCCCCCCCCCAAAGCCCAGAACATACCACCACCACCCGTCATAGCCTCCCCACCATCCCCACCATCCCCATCCCCACCACCCACCCCCCACCCCCGGGGCCGCAGACAAAACCGCACTCCAAACAACCCCCCGCGGTGCACTGAACTGCCCAAACCCAGCCGCGGTGTTCATGCTTCTACAACCCATCAAAGCACTGCATGTAGACGCAGGTTACCTCATCCTATAACGTACGGACGGGGTGGCGGTAGAGTACCCCACCCACCACCACCACCACCACCACCACCACCACCACCACCCGGAGACAGAGAAGTAGAAGAAGTAGAGGTAGAAGGAGCGAGCGGGCAAAGAAACAGAATGTGTAGATCCTCCTTTGTTATGTTTCCCTCTGCTTGTCATAGCCTAAGGGCTGGATGCAATTAATTAAAAAAAAACCACCACCGCACATACACCGAGTGACACCCCATGATGCCACACCCACCCACCCATCCACCCATGACATAATCACCCCCACACCTCACCACACCCACACCCCACACCCCAGACTACAACCCATGAGCCCACAAACACGGGCGCACCCCAGTCCGATGTGGTGTAACGGTTAGCATCGCTCGCTTTCACCGAGCAGATCGGGGTTCGATTCCCCGCATCGGAGTTGTTAATTTTTTTTTACGACCTTTGTTTGTATGTGTAAGTGGTCAGTGTTGCAAGATTATCACTGGTGTTGGGAACTATTTGGATTCCATCACTGGTGTGGTATGGTGTGGCATTTCTATAATACATGATACACCGCCACCGCCATCCACCACCGTCATTAAACATAACCATAACCATATATAAAAAAACATAAAAAAAAAGGCAGTGCCAAACTGCGTCCATAAATAACACCCTTTTCCCCATCCCGCACCCCCCGCACCCTCCCCCATCCACCCCCCGCACCCAACTACCTCAGCCACCCGCCAGTACTCGCGGTACTAACCTTCTGCACGCTCCCCCTCCACCCCAACCCCACGCCCCCGCCCCCGCCCGCGCCGAGCCCCAACCCCTTGACCGCCGCAGCCCTCAGCGCCTCCGCGCCCCTAGGCACCTGCGCAGGGGCACTAACGCTCCTCGCATGCGACACGGGCACGGGCTTCCTGGGGACCTTGTACATGTGCGGGTGCGGGTGGGGCCTCGTGCTCGTGCTCGCCGCGCGCCCAAGGACAGGCGGGGGGACGATCGACGCCGGGTCCGGGGAGGAGGCGGTGACGGTGGTGTGGAAGAGGTGCAGCTTCTCGATGATCTCCACGAGTGTCTCGACGAGCGTTGTGGCGTCCGTCTCCTGCGTCTCAAACATGTAGGTGATTTCGCCGGCGCCCGCGTGCTCGTGTGTGTGTTTGACGAGGGTGCTGAGGTGGGGGCCTGTGAATGAGGTTGCGGTTATGGCGCCGATGAAGCGGACGGGGTTTTTGACTGCGTTTGTGTTAGTGGGGGTGGAGAGGGGGGATAGAGGGGCTTACTGTATTGGCGGAGGACGTACTCGCCGTTCCTGCTCTGCAGGACTATGTTGACGCCGTTGGACTCGTAGCACGGCACCAAGAACAGCGTCGAGTTACGAAACTGCGC
Organism: Morchella sp. 2015-shanyang; assembly: GCA_024713795.1. Classification (NCBI taxonomy): domain Eukaryota; kingdom Fungi; phylum Ascomycota; class Pezizomycetes; order Pezizales; family Morchellaceae; genus Morchella; species Morchella sp. 2015-shanyang. The sequence goes on from JAMGZB010000010.1 coordinate 1,603,236, forward strand.
TCCAAGGCCCTGGACCCTCTCCGCGGGTCCCTCGGCGCCCTTCCTCCTCGCCGAAAACCCACTCTCCGTGACGACGCGCTGGATGTTCATCTGGAAGATTGCATCGTCCTCGAGCCCGTCCTCGAGCCCGAGTGTATTGACGGCAGCCAGCGCGACCGTCTTCCGCAGCAGTCCCATGACCTTCTCGGCCTCGTTGGCCGCGTGGCGGCCAACGCCCGAGTTGCGGCGGAAGGCGCCGCTGGTGCGGCCCCGACTCTCCTTCATGTCCGTAAAGACGAGGCGCACAGCCGTGCGCACGGGCGTGGAGACGCGGCTGCCCTCGCAGGTGCGCACGCGCGCGCGCTGCATCGTGATCGTGGTGGCCGTCTTTCCGTACTGCAGCGTGGGCTCGAAGCCGCGGCCCAGGTCGAGCACCGTGCGCTCCGGGTGGGCGCCGAAGCGCAGGGTCACGCGCGCAAAGCGCAGGTAGGCGTCGTCCTTGAAGGTTATCGCGTCGAGGGTGCTGGCGGCGAGGACGGCGGACTTTGGCGCGCTCTTGTAGGTTGCGAAGCCGATGCGGTCGACCACGGTGGTTGTGTCGGTGCTGCGGCGCCACTCGCCCGTGGAGGCGTCCAGGTGCTCGAATGCGACGGCGACGCGGCGGAGGTAGGGTGTCTGCTTTGCGCAGTTTGAGATGATGTAGAGGCGCTCCTTTGACTTTTGGACGCCGCAGTCGAAGCCGATGCCGAACGGGTGGATCTTTTCGCGGGGGGAGGAGTACTGGAGGAAGCGCTTCGCGGCGAGGGCGTTGAGCAGGTCGGCGCAGTGGGTGAAGGCGTCGTTTGCGGCGGGGGTTGCAAAGACCAGGCGCACAAAGTGGGGTTCCGCGGCGGTGGAGGGATTGCAGGAGGTGCCGTAGAGCTTCCACGAGTTTGGGCGCTTGATGTCGCGGACGGCGCGGGTCGAGGGCGTGCTGGCAAAGCCTGAGCAGCGCTTCTTGATCCATGAGAGGGAGGAACTGGTGGTGGCAGTAGTTGGGGTGGAGGAGAGGAAGGAGGTTCCTGGGGTGAAGAGGGCGATGGGGGTCAGGAAGAGGCCCTTGGTACGGCCACGTTTCTCGCCGGGCTCAGTCTTGGGCAGGTTCCAGGCCACGTACTCGAGGTCTCTGGGCTAGTGTTAGTTGTTTATAGAAAAAATAGAAAAAGAGGAGAAGGGGGGGGGGGATCACAGATTGCCGAGGGCCATGACTCTGTCCATCTCCATGTCTGCGATGGTTATGGTCGAGGGTGGTGTTGTAGATGATGATGATGGTGGTGGTGGTGATGGCGATGGCGATGGTGTAGCCTGCAGGACAGTGTGAGCGGCCATTGCGGAACGGGACATTATGTATCCTGTCCTATCTGTGTCCAGCAGAGAGAGAGAGTATTAATTAGAGAAAGTCTTCAAGATTCCCAATGCAATGCAGTGCAATTAATCAATCTTACCCGGTTCCACACGCAAGCTGCCGGGAGGGGAAGCACATACTTTCATACTTATATCTCTCCATCCCCTAAGCGCAGCTCGACACGGGGCCGGGCTGTTTCGCTGTTTCGCTGTGATGCCCTTCCAGAAATAACGGGCGAATCAGCGGCGGGCGCTTAAAGTGATTAGCCGTTGGACTGGGTTGAGTATCTGCATCTGCATACATCAATCTCCATCTCTGCTACAATAGATACCCATCACATCACATCACATCACATCTCGTCGTTCATTCACTCACTCCTGTTTCATGAGCTGTTCTTTCTTCCACGTTTCGGGCGGGACGGGCCCGGCACGCTTTGGTTGCTCGTGTGTATGCACGGCTGTTTCAGAGGCGATGAAACCCGGATTGCATTTACTACCACAGGGCATCTTTATTCAGTCGCACAGCAACGGTCACCCACCCACACTATCACACACCACCACCACCAACACCAACACAGCAGCACAGCTCCTCACAGGGCATCACTCGACTGGGCGACAGCAAAGCGTCTAACTGCATACATACACACATACACACACCCACCCACCCCGCAATTGCCTCCCCCCCCCGGTTACCCCAGACTCTGCTTGCGGGGCCGGCTGTTGCATAAGCTTCTTCCTCGCTGCTGGGATAGGCAGATAAGCTTCTTGCGCTGTTTCGGCTGACAAACCGCAGCGCAGCAATTAGCGCTGGCCGGCCTCACTCTGCGTGCATATTGTAGTGAGTTACATGTAGCTAGGTTAGTTGTGTAGTTGTGTAGTTAGTTCGTTAGTTAGGCGAAGAAGACAAGGCAAGACAAGACAGTCGCAGCAGAGTGGTAGACAGACAGACAGTCAAGAAACGTAGGGGGCTATTATTAAACCCATCTCTACAAACAAACAAACAAACACAAGCCCAAACACCCCCAATCCCCCAAACAAACAAACAAACAAGTAACAAAAAAACAAAAAACACTACGCAACAACGCCCACGCCCATCCCCGCCTCCAAGGCCCTCTGCGGCGGCGGCGGCAAGTCCTCCTACACCCAGCGCACGCATTAGCCCCACCACCAACCAGAGAGAGGGGGGGGGACATACAGGCTCAAAGATGACCTCAATCATGAGCGAGCAGCTCGGACACACAGCGACGCACTCGCCGTCGCGCAGGTCGTCGAGCGCAATCTCGAAGCGGTCGCCGCACGGGCACGGGTAGTGGTACAGCTGCAGCGCGGCGTCAAAGGTCATGTCCTCGATCTCGATCTGGTCGTAGATGGCTTCTGCTGTCATTTCTGCGGTGTTGTGGTGGGGTTCGAGGGGAGGAAAAGGTTGTGTGTGATTGTGTCGAGAGGATGGTGGGTGGGTGACTAAGAGGGGCTAACGCGATGGGGACATAGTAAGCACTCTCTAGGCCCGCGACAGGGCCCCCGGCGCTGGTAGGTACCGGGCCCGGGTGCATGCTACGTTACCTACCGTATCGAGTCTCTCTCTACATGTACCCAGAAGAACCTTAACAAGTACCTACATACACACGCCAGGATCTCAGCCTCGCTCAGGTACATATACAAACCTTATTGCATACGCTGCACATGTATCCATAATCCCATCCATAATCCCCTCTATATCCCATCTATGCACTTTTAGAAATACGAGACACCGCGCACAGCCAGTACATATACCCCCCCTCTCCCTCCCCCTCCCTCCCTCCTTCACCACAACAACCACGCCCCCAAAAATGTCCGGCTACACCCCCCCCCGCCCCATGTCCACCACCAGCGAAGAAGAAGAACACCCACCCGGGGGCGGCAGGACGCCACACGCAGCCGCCACGGCCGCAAACGCGGACTTCGCAAACCTGTTCAACACGTGCTGCGGCGCCGTGTCGCTGTGCGTCGGCGAGTGCATCGCGGCGCTGACGGGGTGCTGCGCGTGCTGTGGCGAGTGCTGCGCCGAGTGCCTCAAGTAGACGCTACGGAAAAAGAGTTTGTGTGGGAATAGGGGGAGCGAGGGAGGGAGGGTCTGTGCCACGCGATGCCGGACGGTTGTGGGTCTTGGGTTTTTGCGTTCGTGTGTCGGCGTTGGGGAGTTTGGGCATACATGACCTCTTTTTTTTTTTTTTTTTTTTTGTTTATTGGTTATGTGTGTGTGTGTATAGAGCGAGCGAGCGAGTAGAGGGCTGGCCTGGAATTGGAATTGGAATTGGTTGTTATGGGCACTCAGATTTGGTTGCGGGGGCTAGGATCAGAGAGATATACCCATATGTGATTGGCACGCTGGGGTACGAGTGAGAGCTGGTGATTCGCGGTGGTGGGCACATACACGGGGGTTACAAAAGTACATACAGTCCATTTCTTCTATACACGGGGGAGGGGATCACCCGTCCACTGGTCCAAGTACATAAATAGTAACCGTCGCCCGCCCGCCAGCTTAACCCCCCGATCCTGCCCTCCAATACTGCAATACTGCCTGTATGTACCTACGTGCGTAGCCCCCAGGACCCACCCGGCCCACGCTTGTGCCTGCCTCTAGCTGCATTGTGGGCTCGTATTCCCGCACCGCTCGTGTGCATATCCCGCCGTGCGGAACAGCTACGGTTGATTATGTGGGGGTTAGGGTTTCTCTCTCACTGCCTGTCTGTCTTGCGCCCAGCAGCTGGCGGGACTGGATTGGATTTACGGGTTACGGAAGAGTGGATTAATCATGTAGCGACTAGCCCATCCGGCTCCAATCCGGTATATTCATCTCGGGACAGTTCATGGCAATTACATCTCCAGTATATCAATAAGGTTCAACGGTTTACAAGGCGCCGAGCCCGGGCTCAAAGGGCGATCCTCTGGCAAGCTACTCGCAGCTATCGAAACCCGCAACACAGCACCATCAGGATTATCACAAGCGCCACAGATCCCTGCGCTCTTCACAAAAGCAAGATTCACTGGGCGGAGAAAAGGAAAGGAACCAACAATTGTTATCGCGCAGAGAGTAATGGCGAAGAAAGGTCCCCATACTGGCAGGTTGTGTGTTTCAAACCCGAGGCGTCCAAGCGTAGGTGGTATTACTACTCTCTTGGTTGGCTGGTTCTTTTTTTCCCCCGGCATATGGTATGTTAATTCTTTCGAGTTTGGTCATATCGACACATCACAGAATAGTAAGATGGGGAAAAGAAGAAAAAAAAAAGAAAAAAAAAGAAGGAAAAAAGTGAGCGAGAAGGAGAAAAAAAAAATGAAAAAACCCGTTAAATTTTTTTTAGAAAAAAAAAGCCCCCGCAGTAACCCCCAAAAGAAGAAGGAAAAGAGATCTATGATGATTTCTCGGCAATCTTCTTCTGGACGTTCTGTCGTCTCTCCTCGCGGGAGATCTTCTTGAGGCGGTACTTCTCGGACTCGCCCTTCCAGTATTCCTTGCCCTTGGAGTCCTTGTTGTCGGGGTCCTGAAGGTTGGGGTCCTCGCGGATCTTGGAGTGGGCCTCCTGGTACATTTCCTCGAGACCGTCGGCTGTGAGTGTGTGGAACGTTAGTGCGGTGGTGGGGCATAAAGCTCACCCTGAAGAGCGGGTGAGTGGTCTAGCTTCATTCTGGGAGAACCATACCTTCGATATCGTCATCAAGATACTTCTGGAACTGGGACTTGTAGCGCTCCTCATCATCGTCGGCAAGAGTCTCCATGTACTCAGCGACGTGACCACCGAAGATGTACTTCCTCAGAACCTCGGCATCCAACTCCTTGGTCTCAATGTCGAATCCAGGGAATCTGGACTCGGAGTGGGGGATGTGGATTCCACCATCGCTAGCACCCTTCATGGCACCAAAGACACGGGCACCAGTTGAGGTCCTCTTAAGACCAACGTCAAGAACAGCCTTGAAGGGGCGGCGTCCCTCCTCAGACTCCTCGGTGAGCTTGTACTCGCCGTCAGCCTCAGTAACACCCTCGAATTCCTCGTTCAGGCCGAGCTTGGTGAGAGTACGGCGGGCAAGGAGGAGACCAGTGGAGTAGGCGGCGGCCCAGTTGGTGAGACCGTGCTTGATTCCGTAGCGGGGGAGCTCGTGGGAGTAGGCAGCGCAAAGGACCTTGTCGCCGACAATCTCGGCGGAGACAATCTGCATGATGATCTATAATTCCCCCTCAAATCCTCCAAAATCAGCCTTTCTCCCCGGAAATTCGTACAGCTCTCAAGCTGGAGCTCGGAAGTAAAGGGGGAACGTACGTCCTTGTTGGTGAAGCGGACAACGAGCCTGTACTTGGGCGCATTGTACTTGTTCTTGGCCTGGGTGATCAACCTCTTACGGGCATAGTAATCGGTCTTTCCCTCACGTCTACGACGGTACTTTGTCTGGTAGCGTGAGTAGTACGCACGGTTCTTGACGACCTTGGTGAACGGCTATTTCTTCCCCCCCGGACAAAAAATCCCCCATAATTAGCGAATTGCTCAATTATCCATCATGACGACGTGGATGACGTTGAGCTTACCATCTTGATATTGTCGATAGGCGGGGAGATAAGAGGGGCGTCGGGGTTGGTGCGAGGTTGATTATTTTGGAAGGGTAATTGACTTTTTTGTGAGTATCACCCGTTAATCGTTCGTTGACAGGCGGGATTTGTGTGGGTGGGCCGAACATGATGCCCTAAACATCCGCCCTAAGCCTGGTGACTGCTGCTGTGGCTCGTTACCGCGGCGTTGTGGCGCCGCGGCTTGAAATGCCGTAGGCTTAGTTTAGACTAGCCTGGATTGGCCGCTTTTGGTCATGTGTGGGGGGTGTAACCCGAGTTCCCCAACCCTCTTGTCTCTATTGCTCATCTGTATTATCCTCCTCTCTCTCCCCCTTCCCCTCTTTACCCACCCGTTCACCTTTTCTGTTCCCTTAAAGGTCGCGAGAGCCCCTTCCCTTCCCTTCCCTCTACATGTACTCACCATAGCACACAACAGCAGTTCTGGGCCCCCCATGTTCGCTCGGACCCAGGTCACGTCCAGCACCCCGTTCATAGTCGTCCGTCGTTGTCTTTCTTCTCCAAGAAACGAAAATGAAAAATAAAAAAAAAAGAAAACCAATCGTGTCCCTCTCTCTCTCTCTCTCTCTCTCTTCGTCCTTGCGCATCGCGCGCAATGGCCAACGTGGGCCTGTCAAGACGAGAAAGACCTCGACGGCGACTGCTAATTGGGGCTGATGCTACCTTGACCGGGGTCCGAGCCGAAAAACATGTCCGGCTTCGAACGTGCTTGTTTGTGTAAGTTGTGGGTGAGTTTTTTTTAAAAAAAAAATTTAAAGGTATTAAGGTTGTTATTTTTTTTAATTTTTACTCGTGTTTTTCTGTCTTTTTTTGTTATTTTTGTTATTTTATTTTTGATAGAGGGTTTAGAGGGAATAATGACCAGTATTCTTCTCCTCTTTTCTTCTCGGTTCAGTTCAATCCTCCCCACGTCCCCCATGTGGTCCCAATACACCCGAAGGGCCGTCATGGGGTTGCTCATTCACTTGAGCGCTCGGGGAGAGAATATCGTGACATTTTATGCATAGTTCCGGCGCTTCCTTTTCCGTGGGGTCAGTTCGGTGGGAAATATTCACTTGTCCTACATATATGTATCAATGATCACTCCATTGTGTTTTTTCTCTCTTTTCCGCACCTTGTTTCTTTTTTAGAATGTTCATGTTATTATCAAACTGCTGCTGCGCATTGTGCCATGGCCTACATATAATTGTGTGATAACATCCAAGGAACATAGAGGTGGTGGGTAAGGGTGGGGAGGGGGGGGGGCCAGAAGGAATAATAAGAAAAGGAGGGTGAGAACAGAAACTGAACCCACCCTCCAGAAAACAGAGTTAAAAATCGCTATCTTGATAAAAAAAAAAAGAGGCCTTCTACCCCCCCGTCCTTGAACACCCACCACATCGCAACCTACCAGAATCTCCTTAACTACGCCAGTCCAGTCCAGTCCAGTCCATCAGTCCGTCAATCTAAAAAAAAAAACCTTCTCTTTCTCCCTCCATAACATGCAGTTTCCACGGACTCCGCAATATTCAAGAAAGAAAGCAAGAAAAATACAACCCGAAGTAGAGGAACACCATAATAAGCAAACAAAGCGGGGGGATAAAAAAAATCTAGGCAGTTTTAGACGCACACCGCACCCACGTCGTCTTTAACTTTAGGAGGGGGGGGGGGAACTAATCAAAAAAGAAAGAAAGAAAAATATTAACCAAATTAGCTGCAGCTCGTTTGACTAGCTCTCAGTCGGCACAGGAGGGCGCGGCCGTCCCTTGTGCTGCTCCTCGAACCTCCTCTGCTCCTCCGCCGAACTCAGCATACTCGGTGTCTTCTTCACTACTACAAACCCGTCAGCACTTGGAGGCTTAGGGGCGGCCCTTGCCGGCGGTTCCTCGGTACCACTGGCACTGTTTTCATTCCCGTTGCTGTCGTAGGTCGGGATTGGGGGTCTTGCCTTCCTGGAGTTGGGACTGGTAGAGCTCGGGGGAACACTACCGGGGAACTGCTGTGAGAGCCTGTTCTTCTTCTCCTCGAGGAGGGCCTCAGCGCGACGGATTGACTCTTCGAGAAGCTTGAGTTCTGAGGACTGGAAAGTGACGGATTGCTTCCTACTCACGAACGTTAGAGATCGGCGTTCAGGGGTAGCAATGTGAAACGTTTGGGGGGCGGGTGGGAGGGGGGGATGGAGGCAAAGTACTTTTGCTCAACGGTGGAGGCAAGCTTGTCAAGGCTATCGTCGATCAAAAACGCGTCGTTCAGCTGCTCTGAGAAAGACCGCGCAATTGTCCTAACTCCCACAGTGTTAGAAAGAAAGGTGATTCTCGGGGAAGGGGTGTATGTAGTTCTCTGGACGAGGGGGAAACGTACGAGGTTGGCCTGTAGTTGAACCTGGTGGAGCTCTGTTCTTCTGTTCCGGACATGGTTGTAGATATTATTTGTTGATGGGGGGTTTGTAGTTGTCGTGATAATATCAATTGGAAGAATGAAGAGGGACAGATGAGGTTTTATCTCTCTCCGGCTCTCGATGCTGATCCGTGTTTTAGCTGTTATAGCCTTGCGACGGAAACGTAACCGAATCGGTTGCTTGCTTGTTTAACTACCACTGCACCCCGCCGTGTTCGTTTATTCTAAAACTTTCGGGTATGTGCGGAGAGGAGAGCTGCAAACGATTGATGAGAAGGGGATGAGTGAGCAAGTGGGGAATCAATAGGAGGAGAGGAGGGAGAAAGAAAGGGAAGAAGAAGAAGGTAAGTTGAAAGGGCTCGAAGGAAGACAGACAGACAGATAGATACCAAGATGGGGGAGGAGCGCGTCCGTGGGTCCACAGTATATAATATTCTACTTCAGCTAGTCCATCCGTGACACTGACTGATAACCACACACCCCAAAACCCCCCCAAAACTAGGGTAACTCACATAGGATATCTAGAAAGGAAGTCTACAATATTTTTTTTTCTACGGCACTTGACCCTGGGTGGAAATTGATCAGTGGATCAACCCACGCGTGAAGGAGGGTTGGTGGTGGTGATGGACCCTGAGGCGGATGGAACGGTGCTGGAGCCTGACAATGTCCCTTCTTTGGAGAACCTTGTAACCTAGGAAGGGGGACAACAACCCCTCCTTCCCCCTCTTGGAATGAATGAATGAGGGATAAAAAAAAAGTAAAAAAAGGGGGGGAAGGTACTAATTCATTCAAAACTCGGGGCCCAGTAGGAGGATACCTACATAATACCTCGGCGGCGGTCCCTCCCTGACCACTAACCAGTACCTTTCCTCGCATAGCACCGGTACATAGCAACGCATAGTAGTATGTAGGTAGAGTAAAAGTATTAGGGCAATAATAATGCTATTATTCATTCTTTGCCTATGAGGGGTTTCTCCGCTACCATACCTGTGGTTAGTATGGTTCCTGCGCTCGGACACTATGGCGAAATGATCAACACGATTAATTTGGCTTTTTCTTTGGGGTGCGCAATGTCCGGTCTCCCCCTGTGTGGTTTCCTGAGTGTGTCACGGAAGACTCGAATCAGCCTGCTGTACGAGATCTGTAGAGCAAGGCATCTCGTTTTTTTTTTGGGTTTTGTTATGATGATTATGGTGGTACTGATGGAGATGGTATTGGTGGGTGGTGGGTGGTGGGTGGTGTCGTTGTGGTCAGTTCTCGAAATATAATTGGATGATTAAGGGGATGTGGTGGTTATCAATTAGGGACTTATCTTAAGCTTGTCCCCCTACCCCTGCCAGGGGCTGTAACGGGTGTCACGAGTGAGCGTTCGTGATCCGCTGACTTTGCACAGTACGACTCGTGTACACACTCCTTTCAACAAAAGTATTGTCATATCTATTTGCATTTACGAGTCACATATCAGCGCGTGAACTTGACCCAGACGTTACGTGATGAAGGCAATCCGTAAATCATGGGATGGACATGGCAATTTTTCGAGATGATGAGGCTCTTAGGGTATAATTTATGTGTAATATACCCTACACAACTGAAGCTATCTATATTATTACAGTGTCATCTCCACCTCAAACACCATTCCCGCCAGTGCGGTTGGACAATAATACATACATGATAGTTGATAAATTCATACCAACCTGCTCGGACAGCCGCGTTCGGTTAGGGTTAGGGTTTCAATAATCCTGCTGCATCCGATTTCTTTGTTCAGCGCACGCTCGTGAAGCGTCGATACAGGTACTCTACATGTATGCTTGCGGGGGAGGGGCGACTTTAGGCGGGAATAAGGCCTCAGTGGACGAGAGATAATGACGAACGGAAACAACCCAACATCATCTACTTACTGACATACCCTGACAGTACCGAGTGACGTTGCTTCCTGACCAACAAGTACCACTGACGATAAGAAATGGTAAATGAGGTACCACTACAGCACATATCCAATGGGGCTTACTGGAGGTAGCACCATCACGCGTTTAAAACCAAACATTTGGGGAAATGATGGGACCCACACGTGGCAGGGAATGGCTCGCAACTCCAAACACTGACCCGCCGCGGGTAGAGTACACTGGCTTATCCCTATCGGAATTAAAGTACTACGGGGGTAGGGGTAAGTCTGTAGACAGTGGTCGTGGTTGCAACACCCGTAGGTGTCTACAGACTTACCCCTACACCCGTAGTAGATCCCAAGAGGAACTAAACCCAGGACTACAGCCTAAGGCAGGGGTTTGGCTACATGTAGTCGGTATGACGACTGAGAACCTAAGTACCTAATGTACAGTACCGGAAAGATGGGTTTTTTAAACACGACACGAATAATTTATTTCAATAAAAGAAGGCAGGAACACCATACTGTCAACTTGACTGTATTTTACAGAATACTTATTGTGGAAAATACGTGTCAAAACAAAACTGATAGTTAAACAGTAATGTGTAAACTTCGTATTGTTGGCTAAATACGGCTGTTCTAAAAATTCTATACTAGTGCTGTATTCTTTAGGCTACAGTTTCCAATAGTAGTGTTAGTACAGTATTGTCCAAACTATAGTTTTAATGTCGCATTTCATGCACTTCCTATTTTATAGAATAGAAACTTACTCAGAAAACGGTAAATTACTAAATGAAAATTTACCCATACTGCGTAGTATTTAAACCACAGAATTCTTATACCTACCGCAGTTGTACGGAAATAATAAACCCAATTATCTTCTCAAAAGGCTTCAAAACTAGCATGTTCGCGATATACAATTAAAAACTATCCATAAAATTAATATTTATAGAGATTTGGCTACCTGTATATGTGCAAACTTCTACCTTTAGGTTTTTCATTGATAATTGTTTTTGAATAGCTGATGACGATGACTGGAGTGATTACTAGTAATTAAATAGCATTTACAGTCTAGTATAGACTAGTTGACGATGTGCTTGCGTACCCCTTGTATCAGGACAGTTACCACTATGCAACACGTAAGTGGGCGGCTATATGGCCGCCTGGTGCGGGCACACAAAAAGGTATTGATATCGTATTGGTATAGTGTTGGTTAAAAACTAATATTTCCAAAAATACCTCATCAATGCCGTATCAATCCAATACCTTGCCCACTGCTTATTGTTAAAAATATTTTTTTCATTTAGTACTACAATGGTCTCTAGATAATTACCATAATCTGTAGAATTAGTATTGTTATCACAATCATTATTATGGTCAATTAACGATTGCCAACACTACTGGTTTAACTTCGGGTGCTCAGGGTACAAAAAATTGTGAACACAACAGGAGTAATGCTCAAATATTACCGTTTCTAATTTACCCCCCTTTCCGGTATTGTAGTTGGGCTGTTTGATTGTCGATCACACTGCTTAGGCATGTTTTGTATGCGGTTGATCAAGATATGATGAGTCTTGTGTAAATGTTTGTTTGGAGGTAAGAAGCACGTGATAGTCTAGGCTCAACAGTAACAAAATGCTGTTCATGCGCGCCCTATTGTCTTGAAAAAGGTCCTTGGTGACTTACAGGGAAAGTCATTTTGACGCCCTATTCAGAGCTAGGGCATTAGTTGAGCATGCGCTCTGATTAAAGTAGATCCCGATGTCATTAAAGTTGACATCTGCATGAGAGCACATATTTACCCTTCGTTTGTCGGTGTTGAATAATTTATACTCACCTGATGTAGCCAATTAGGGTTTGCAACTGAAGGGTTTGAGGGCCAAACGACCCTAATTTGCAGCCCTCAGATACTCGAGGGTGTTGAGGTTATCAGTACCTAGTTGTAGTTGGCAGGTGTACGCCAGTAAAAAGCTCCTGCCGCGAGCCACTAATCATGCGAGTCACGCACGGTCACTCGACCTGTAGTTGCATCTAGACACGAAAGTCTGCTTTTTGCAATGCTGTGCAGCTGAGCTCGTTCTCAACCTCAAACCTACCGTAGTCACATGACGCTGCCGAGTATTGCAGTTTCCCACCAAAGCTTGAGCCTAGTAAGTATTTTATTTATATAGGCCATGCATGCCAGGCTTTGGGAGGACCTTGGGCACTCTGAGCCTGGAAAGCCTAGAATCCGTCGGAGTGATAAACGCTTTTCGGGGTGGCGATATGCTTTCAGGAGTAGAAATATGATTTCTGGCAGAGTTGAAGTACTACTGCCAACCCCCGAAATCCTGTCCGGAACAGGAATATCGAGATATAGATTAATCGTATCTGATACCAGAGTTGTTTGAGCGGCGTGGGTGTGAACACGGGATAGTCCGTTAGTAAAGTTCTCCAACTGCATTAGCGCACTGCTTTGAGAAGACTACGATATACAGTGTTTCGGGGAATTCCTTATCTCAGTGAGTGAAATAAATCTAAGTAACGTGCTTCCTTCATTATCACCCCTTCTCGGGTTTTTCTATTACCCGGACATTACATCAAAGGGGGATTCGAACTAACTTAAAGGATAGAGGCAACCATGGAAAAATCAATAAACCATCTACGCCCTACACAGTCTTCCGTTTACCTCAGTCCAGAATTCACTTCCCACCGCCGTCCTCGCATAAAATACACTCTCCGGATCTACTTGCTTCTTAATACTTAATAACCTTTTATATGAAGCTCCGTACAATTCTTTTGACCAATCAGGGTCATATGCATTTGCCTATATATTTCGGCGGACGTCAACATCAACACTTCATATCTAAGAAAGAGAAGTTCACCACGCACCTCGTTCACATAAGTACCTGATCCAGGAGATACCTCTTTCAAAGCCGCATCATAGACGTCATCAAACAGCTCTAAAACCTCCCAAAAATCGCTATCTGTCTCGTTACCCAGCCAAAAGTGATTGTGCAATGGCAATAGCAAGCCATTCTTCCAAATGGGATTCACTGACGTCTCTTCCAGCACCCCTCCAAACTGCCCAGGTGCTACAACATGACCGATAATGGCCAGTCCAGCTTCTGCTATTAGACGGAAGGCTTGGGTTACTGCTGTGTGGTTGGCTACTACATGATCATGAAGGATGAGACGGGAACTCGTGAACATGTTTATGCCAGCAGCTTCGCCGTCAAAAAGGGCATTGTAGCCGGAGAGAAATGTGGGGTAGGTAGTGATATTGGCGGTGTATGGGATGCCGATGGCATCGAAAGCGGTAAATAGTGGGGAAAGGATGTCAGTAAGTTCAGCGGCCGACTTCCCAGGCGCTAGGAGCGGCTTTAGAAGGAATGAGCCCACACTGAGCTCGTAATAGCCAAACATGCCGGCTTCAGCGAACTGTGGAGTGAAGGAGTGGAAAATGTCAATACTCTCCCAAAAGATATCGGGAGTGGTTTGTTGGAACTGTACAACAGCTCCAGAAACAATTGGAGTAGGGAAGGTTTTCACGGTGACGGAAGTGACGACACCCCAAGATGAAGCCCCACCACCTCGCAATGCCCAGAAAAGATCAGAATTATTGTTGGCGTCAGCGGTTATGTATAGACCATCTGCAGTCACCAGCTTGAACTGAAGGACATTGTCTACAGCCATACCATGGAGAGTTGATAGGGGGCCGTGACCACCGCCTTGGATATAACCCCCGGAGAATCCAACGCCCTAAGAGAAATTAGAGGATGGGTACAAGTAATATGAATAGGGTAAACACACAGCACATTCGCCCCCAACAATAACCTTTCCAACCGCGTCAAGGGCGTTATATATGCCGGCAGTCTGCCAACCAGACCCGAGCGTTACTGCGCTGCCATTGTAGGCTGTAGAGGGGTCGGAATAGGAATCAATAATCTTGATTTCCTTGAAATGATGCGTCCAGATACTAAGTGAACCTGAACCGGTTGACTTTCCCATAAAGTCGTGGCTATAAAATACATCAACTAAGGCTCCCCCAAATAATACGATTAAAGGCCTACCCAGTATTCTTAATAACTCTACGATAGTGTCGAAGTGTCAGCTTTACTCTTTAGCCTTTACAAAAGCTCATTTGCACTCACAGCCTAACATTATTTACCCTCGCAAAGTTTACACCAGCCTGCACATCTTCCACCGTCGTCGCATTAATCACATACTCGGGATATGTCCCCAGCGTACATCCCTCCTCCGGATTAGTTGTCGGCAAACAAGTTCTATTCGTCCAAAAATCCCAAAGCACCCCCACCGGATGATTAAATCTGATCAACACCAAGCATTCAGGTTAGCTACGATAACAACCTAATAGGACACGGAGGAAGGAAAAGCATACGATGGGTTTTGATCCTGCCAATTTGCCGTTACAATCTCACACTTTGCGGGATCATAGGTGGAAATATCCTTAAACTCATCATGGCACGACGCGGCTGGCGGAATGGCGGCAATCAGCCGGCCGGAGACGGTGTTGTTTAGGGTGGCCCACTTTGCTTGAGACGGCCAAGAAGGTGTGTTGGGGTAAGATTTACAGGTGGAAGCGCCCGCAGAGGCGGTTGCGGCCCCGGCGGCGAGCGTAAGGATGGAGAGAAGGTTTAGCATTGTGGGGGGGGGGATGAGGGTAGGATAATGATTGAAGAAGGATCAATAACTCTCTGAATAGGAGAAAGAACGGGGTGGCTTTTATACGGATCGTAGTGTTAGGTAGGTATACACCGCCTTGATTATTGGGCTTGGTGCGGGCTCGAGGCACAAGGCCTTATTTCAATTGAGATACCCCACTGTGGAGACTATAATGGATGGCATAATACATTCGCGCAGAGGGATGCTGCAGAGCTCACTGCATACGGGCCATTAAGATGCTGGACTTCACGAAAGTTGTTGTCATTATCTCAATGATTAGTTATCGCGTTTCGAGGTTTTCGAGGCCTATGAATGACTGGCGGCAGTCACATCGGTAGTAGGGTATTTACAGTTCCTGCATCTAGGTTCTAAACTCTATCTTCTCTAACTATGCATTCTTGGTTATTAATTATTCGTAATCCAGTCCGTTAACAGTTCAGCCCGCATGGATCCTCTGCAGGAATCTCCTAGGACAAGGCATTCACAACCTTACTTCTCCTGAAAAGCCTGCAGGTGAGCGGCGCCAGGTAAGATTGGTGCCATGTGAGATGATTACCAAAGTGCTAGTGTGTGCATGGGTATGGGTATGGACGAGGATGTAGGGGTTGGCGGAGTTTGTTGTCAAAATGAATGAAGTGAATCAACCTCTGAGGTGCCAAGCCACGAATGCGAGTGATAACCGGTGACCTTAAAAGGCAGCTAAATGATTTGATAACTCATACACGTATACATGCTACCCGAAGGTTCAACCAAACGATTCAATTAATGGCCATTAATGTTTAGTGGAAAATAGTAATATTGAACCTTCAATATTCTCGATAACAAAGTACATAGAACTCTACTCAAATAGTAGTCGCTTATTCTATTTGTGCCGTTGAAGCCTGAACAGTTTCCCTAGATCGGAGTAAATCGGGACAAATTCCATGAATGGGCCTCATCCATTGGCTCCGTTAACACCTAAGTGTCATAGGAAATACTCCCGTGGATATACGTGCCCTTTGTATATGTAGCCGTGCTAGTGATAGACTGACTAGTATTAAAATCGGGCCACGTATAGATCTGGACTAGAGTGTGTATCGGAAAGATTCGTTTGCTTGATTCTCCAGACTTGCTCTTATATTATATATGACGGGCATAATAAACCCACCATGGGTAACTCCAGTGAGAATTTCAGCTTTATAACACCTTCTCCTCCCACGCCTTTGTGCTCCCCAAGGGGCAGAAAGCTTCTGATCTGAAGGGCCAGAATCTATCCGCACACCCCTCATATATGCGGAGGCAGCAAGCAAAGGCCCCTCTTGGTCCCCAAGTGGTCCAGGAGGGCCTTGCGTTGGGTATTTGGATGTGCGAGTACGAGCTCATAGGGATCGCTATTGGCTGTGCCCTGGGTATAGTTCGAGGCCTTGAGGGCGGTTTCTAGAGTAGCCCCCACCCTCTTCTCTCGTCGGCTTTAATATTCTGCGCGAATCACCCGAACTTGACAACGGGTAATTTCTTGTAAATTTTGTAATGTTCAGAGGTCTATGTATGTCGGATTACCAGGGTTAAGTGTTCATAAATGTAGCTAATTAGTGAAAAGAGATAATTGGGACCTAAATTGGTAGTGGTAGAATGGTTCGCTTGATATAGTCATAGATTTGCGTGCCTTAGTATTGAGCAGCGATCACTGCGCATAGTATGAGATGAACACGAGTCAGTTTTGTTAACTTATATATCTGTTATTCTCAAACCAGTCTCCCGTGCCCGTACGTACACACCCTTTCCCTCCTATTATTGCAAGCCAGCAATCAATATCCGTAGAAGAAATACGAACAATCGTGGGTATTCCGGGTTTGGTGGTTTTTACAGGCTAGCTAGCCTGGGCACTTCCGCGCATTTTTCTAACTAGAGTTCAAGTGCCTTAAACGCACCTAGGAAAAAACGTATCCTAAACGCACCTCCTCACTATTCAGGTTTCCAACGATGGTCTTGAGTCCTATTTCCAGGGTCACCTTACCCGACGACTGGGTTTGGAACGACAATGACCTATCAAGCCTCGTCGTACAATTTATCGCCGTGAGGGAAAACTTCGTGCACTTCATAAACACTCTGGATATTTCTCGGCCGGTCATGGACAGTGATGAGGATGTGATACTATTGGGTCTCTGGGTATATATCCGGACATGTCCACCTATACTTGAGAACATATGTCGGGCATGCATGGAGCATGACGACTTTTCTTTGCAAAAAATGCGTTTCGTGGGTCTGCTGTTGAGTACGTATAAATCAGTTATTGATAAGGCAGACGCACTGAAGGATAAGATCACCGACGATCTGAATAGATATGTCAGATCGAACCGTCTGACGAGCGGCCACTTGAAATTGCTTGTTGCGTGCTCGGGGGAAGATCTGGGGAGAATGGAATACATGTCACTGAACCTTCTCGCCAAGTGGTTTGAGGAGAGGCCACCCGCCGGTCACATGTAGTTTACTCAGGTGTTAGGGTGGCGTTGGGTATTAAAGTAAGGGACGGTTGAAATGGCCATGACACTCGAAGAATATGTGAAAATACATGTGCTCAGTAGGTGGTATTTTGATACTGACGAAGTGAGTTGAAGTTTCTGCGGTCATTTGAGCAGTGTTGCCATATCACACAACCCTACTTACTTATGTGGGTACATAAACAAGCTTGAGGCAAGCGAGAGAAAAACAGGATTCTTGTTCATAAGTTAAATGTGTGCAGCCCGTGGGTATACAATATCTGACAGTTTTCCCCCAATAAAAGAAAAGAAGATAAGAATCAAATAAGAAAGCATAAGAGAAAATAAAGTTACCGGATTGAATCCTAAATGCTTAGAACTGCCTCGCCACAAGAGCATACCATTATCATTGCCAGGTCCTCCGTCAGTTCTGATAACAAACCCATTAATTTCATTGGCTATGTACTTACATATATATGTAGTATCGTTACGTTAGTGAGGTTGAGCTGGTCTCAATTTTGAGTATGTACTTACATATATTGGATCTTTAGCTACATACTCAAGGTGCGGGCGTTAGAAATTTAATTGTGGGGAAAATAAAATGACAATTGTCCGGCGATTCAATTTTCTGTATAGTTGTTATGCCGACCCTATATACGTTGCCCTAATTTATCTAGAGCCCTCTAAAATGTTTATGCATACATGTATATAAAACGTACGTGAACAAATCTACACAGAGTGGGTACTGATCCATGATGAATAATACGCATAAACCTTCTGCCATCTTCGATGCCGAGAACCCTGTAACGGCACATCCCGCATCCACCACTGAGGCCAAAACCTCACCGCCAAATCCCGTCGAGTTCGAAGTACCACACACATACCAATGTTCCGAACTACTCTACGCAGGCTTATGCTGCGACAGCAGCCTCGAGCTGTCGCTTCAAACCCCTCTCAATGGCTTGTCGTTCCGGTGCGCGCCCAGGGAGTCCTCGCTGCAGCACGATCGTTCTCGCAAACTCGGGCTGTCGCATACAATAAGGAAGGTTTCTCCCTCGATAACTTCCACAAGATCTCCGAGGGTACACTCGAAGGTATTCTCGAGAGTGTCGAAGCAGTTGCAGAAAGACGAACGGATGTGGATGTTGAGTACAGCGTTCGTCCTATCCTCCGCCCCTCAAAACCTACGATACCTAACAAAATTGACGTTCTAGGCCGGGGTCCTTACTATAACGTATCCGCAGGGAACATATGTAATCAACAAACAGCCCCCAAACAGGCAGATATGGATCTCTTCGCCCATTACAGGCCCTAATAGGTTCGATTGGGACCCGATACACTATTTGTGGGTGTCGACAAGGGATGGGTCCACGCTGGGCGGGTTGCTGAAGAAGGAGCTTGGTATCGATTTCTCGATCTCAATGCCACTGGGATATCTGTAGGCATGTAGTTTGGGAGGTGGTTATTTGGGCAGGGGATTGCTTGTTTACTACCAAATAATGAACATAGTTTTAGCTCATAGGTTGTGTCTTTGTGCGACTACATGACAGTCAAGTACATGCGGTTGACTAAGAGTCCTGAAGCTTCGAGTAGGCTTTGAAACTCCAGGAATTACCTCATCATTATTTAAAAAGTCCCCACTGTTCGCAATGAGCAGCCATGCGGATAACATGAGGGGATGTTATCAATGATAATATTTATTTTTTGATCGGTTCCGGGGGTTTAACATCATCTCAACACTTCAGGACTTTCCTAAGCATAGTGTAGATCCTGTCTGGCAGTTGGATCGGCCTGTCAATCATGCTTATGAACTGTACCTGCTTGCTTAGAACCGAATTTCACATCCGGATATTGAAATATAGATGATAGACACATTGGTAAGAAACGCATATTGCTGTCGGGAAAACTCTTTCATGCATATGACCCCATACCTTATATGTATAACCGTTCGATGATCAGTGAAGCATTTGCCCATGCACACCGAGTGAGTTTTAAAGCATTGGGTAAAATTATGGCTTTTCCGGTATATTTTCCAAATGGATCCGGAGGTACGGAGATGGTGTTTCAAGCGACAAGAATCCAGAACTCCAGCCCCGGTCGTGCCACATAAGGTATTGATATATATTAACAGCTTTCTCCGCCCGCCCTCCCCACTCCTTCTCATAATTCCTTCTCACAATACTCACTTGATAGACATTTGATTTCCACGAACAGTTTCCACTATCCTTGATATTTGTTGGACTTCAATTGAGCTTATAACGGGACAAAAACCCCCGTCCGCACTTCACATTGGCGATTCTAAACACCATAAGGCAATTCAACTATAATCATATGAAATTAGTAACGACCCGAAGGATCTTAAGATTCTTGGAATTAACCGATCAAAGATTGGTGAATAGGAAGGAGCGACCTTCCTCCTCCCGCCGGTGCATCTAAAAGATCGATGCTCTATGTTTATCTTTTTAAATCTAACCTGAAATGAAGTGGATATCACGGATCGTGAGTTGCTTTCACCAACGGGAGTATCTCCAGCGTGGATATAGTCGCTCTTCACGTAACCGCGCCCTCGGTTCCCGAACTCAAACGAACTTCCGCTCTGTACCCACAGCGCCAGCCAATTTAAGCATTTATCTACCTTCATGAATTATGACTTTCAGGGAGGCAGAGGGTTTGATTTGCCCGAACCCACACCGAGCACTTGGTCTTCGTATGGAATCAAAAGGAGGTTGTACGGTCGAATGGATACCACGATTCTTACCAATTATAGGAGGTAAATCGATGGACCCAGACTTCCTAGCGGTGAAGCAGCAATTGGAGAATAAAAAAATTCCCCGAGGAGGCTGACCTTCTTTTGTCGGCATGACTATGGTGGATATCAGCTTCCCATCGGCGCTTGCAATCTGAACAGTCCTCGTAGTCTCTGATGAGCTCTTTTATATGTCTATTGATCTAGAGAGACTGGTCATCACTGCTATTGGCGGTACGGGAGATATAGTGATGAAGCGAATAGGCGAGAATACAGATCCGGCTGGTCTTTTTGGAAAAGATGAGAAAGTCCGCCGCTCCAGCAGCATACCTCTCCCTATACACCATAGCGTGAAAAAACCGTTAACACATGGTGCCAATATCAGTAGAACGGGAGCTGCAGAAAGGGGGGGGGGGGCGTTGGGCTATTTGTGAACCTATCACAGATACAGGATTTGAGGATAAAAGTGACCAAAGAGGTTCAACAATTTAGACAATAAGTGGTCTGGATATCCTCCGATGGTACGCGATAGTGTCCAGCGAGAGCAGAAGAGTTAGGACCGAACACCCCGAAGATAGGGGGTGGTTATAGATTCTTGGAATAGAACAGTGAAAAGAAAATAATTTCAGGGTACCGGGAGCGTCACTGCGTATGGGAACGGGACGGATCGTAATGGCTCGCTGGAAGACTGGGTAATGGTGAAAATGAATGACGACTAGGCCAGAATAAATGGCTCCTAGTGTGATATTAATGCATTCGGAATCGCAAAGGTTTTCAAGATGAAGAAAAACTCTAAGGCTGGGACCCTTTACATGTGCGAAGGGGGGGTGAGATAGTTGCTAAGGGTGGAGCATCGTCAGGAATAACTGGTGGAATAGTGAATAGTACAAGTTTTTATATATATCATCACGAAGAACAATCTCCGAACGGTGGCCCGACCTCTTTACTCCCGAGCAGCTTTTCTCCGCTAGCAAAACTCGAACTCATCCTCCCGATCGGCGACAAGCCATTCTGTCGCGGTGGAGACTCTGGTGTTGCTGTGTTCAACGTTCGGCAAGAAAGGTTGGGTGGTGCGGTATACTGATTGGGATTGGCAATTTGGAGGGTGCATTGAACATACCCGGTGGTGGAGATGGTTCTGCAATCAGTTGTGCTGGAGTAGATGAAGGGAAAAACGGGGATTGATTGGGTAGTGTCCCAAAGAGGGCCTAAAGTCTGATTTGAACGAGTTTCTACGGAGGACAAATGCTGTAAAAGCGATATATATGTAGATTAATATATCTCGACGAAGTGGCCGTGTGTTATATTCGTATTGTTTTGTTACTCTAGTATGTATTTACTCTATCACGGAGCTATCAGCGAGGTGTTCTATGGGAATTTTGATATTAATTACAATGAGGTTGGATAATAACTACTGGAAAGAATAGCATGGCAGCACGAGTGACATTCTATGAGCCTTGTCTGAGCTTATCTGAACAGCTACCGTATATGGCTGCCTGCTTAAAGAAAATGGTTCTACACTAGTGACTAAGGCCAGGATTGGAATATGTAATTAGTGGTGGGACTAGGAGTTATCCGATGTGGTGTAACGGTTAGCATCGCTCGCTTTCACCGAGCAGATCGGGGTTCGATTCCCCGCATCGGAGTTCAGATTTTTTAGCCAGAGAGTACATATCTAAACTCGCAAATATTACCATTCCAGCGAAACTCTAACCTGAGTTAGGTACTGAACACACCCAGAGTACCAGGTTACATGTAAGAACTTTAGAATGCACCCTGCGAAACAATTCGCTCATAATTTACTATTACATACATATAATCATACTTTTTCGGTTCTATCGCCGACAATCTTGCAATGGTATCTTCTCCTCTAAAGCCCAAACCACCCAGGAATTTGGTAAAGGCTATCGATTATCATTGATATCTGCAAAGGACCTTGGTTACGGCTATTGGGGCGGGGGCTAAGGGGGCAACAAACGACCCCAAAAAGCTTGTGGTTATTATGCTCTCACTTAATTTCTTGTCACCTTGCGAGACCATGCGAATGGTCTAATCGGAATGCTTAACAGCCAAAACGGACCGCTTCCAGGATGCGCCTCGGAACTGAAAAGGCTGCGGGGGGGAGTTGGGCTACTACGGAAGGGTGAGGATAAAATGTTTCAACATATCGGTAAACTCTATCGCGTGGAGAGGGGACCTAACCCTTAGACGGGGTAAAATACTTGATTGACTATATCCCGAGAACTTGGATCAAAGACATGTCGAGATTAACGGAAGGATACAGCAATTTGCTTGGTTTTCGAGGCAGTTCAAAGACCCAACCAGACCACTAGACACTATTGGGCAATGAAATCCGTATTTTTGAGCCCCATGAATTATTGGTAGCCTCGGTCCAAAGCAGAGCTGACCGTAAGCATATTAAACAGAGTCCCCTCGTGGGCTGGTATGAACTCCACAGCGCTACGGGAAATCTGGTATAGTGATCATTTCCAGCAAATACCTGTAACTCCTAACAACCTAAAATGCTTGCATACCGCATCCGATGTGGTGTAACGGTTAGCATCGCTCGCTTTCACCGAGCAGATCGGGGTTCGATTCCCCGCATCGGAGTATCTTTTGCTCTTCACTGGACCGTATGTTGGGGAATGGCACTAGGCTGGGGTTGTTTGTTGGTGCAGTTGTTAGTGGCCTCTCTTTTGCTTGGGGGCAGACGTGATGCAGTGAGTACTACTTAGTGGATCGGAGGTCCCGATACAATCAACCATACATACATGTAGTTGGGAGTGCCCATGCCGTGCTGAGAATATATGCTTACGATAGAGCACGTCAAGGGCAGAATATACCTGTACCGACCTGCAAACCGATATGCTGCCACTTATCGGCGTTTTTCTACTCCACATAGCTATCGCGTGAAAAGGAAATAGAGAACCTAGGGTAAAATACGTAGCAAGAACCGAGTCACAGTACTCGGTGATCATGCTTTGACTCATGGCAGCGAGCATGCCAAAGGGTAATTGTTAACAGCCTCTTCTATGCAGAGTACTCATAGCTGCTTATGACTGATATAAAAACATTCCAAAATACTAGTATGTATCTGGACGTCCATGCAGGGTTTGTGTATGTAGATCTAGCTGGAGATGAAGCTTACTAGAATAGCTGTAGCTCTAGGTGCTGATACATGTATATTCGGTCGTTCTTTTGTTGTTGCTAGGGTGTAAATAGTGTATACATTGTACTTACCTGTGGAATGCTTCTTCTTGTGGACTACTAGACTAGGGTTTTTTTTGCCAGCTACTTTGTGGGGTCATGATAAGTTTGGTAGCCCTGTCTGAAACTACTTGTTCTTGACTACTTTATGGCTGTAAAAGGAACCCATCATTCCCACCCCAACCTTACCCGTCTTTCTACTTCTGCTTCTAGCTCTGCTTCTGGGATCGCTGATACGCCTCACCTCTGTATACCCCCCCTCTGATACCCCCCTTCTTCCCAAGACTAATGCGTCTCCTTCGCCTTCTTAGCCCTCAGCTCCTCCACCGCCTGGTCAAACCTGATGAAGCATCCGTAGCCCTCAAAAAACGTCCCGGCGATCCACTGCCACCACACCAACCCATACCGCGGGGTCTGGTGCCTCCGCAGCCGGGTTCGCTCCATATGCACCGTCTCCCAGATGTGGATCCCCAAGATGAAGAACAACCACTGGAAGTGGAAGCGGGCACACAGGCTCGCGATAGTCGGCATCATGAAGAAGATGTAGCTGTGCATAGGTATAAGTAATCAAAGACCCATGTCCGCAGCAACTATGGGGTGGGGGGGGGGGGAAGCATACTCATGAATAAGCGCTCCGGGCTCGAAATTGCTCCTAAAGCTGAACCCGTAGTACCCCAAACAGACACCGAGAAAGGTGGCCCACTGCACAACCGTGCGGGGGTACACATAGAAGTCGACGATGAGCGGGCTCTTGCCGAGCCCCTCGAGCGCCTCGTGGTGCATGAAGACCATGCGGTCGCGCGCGTCCCGGTACGAGGTCATGGGCGTGGGCCGGATGGGGATGAAGGTCGTTGTCGTGCCCGTCGGCGAGCTGCGCGACGAGATCGTCAGCTGTGTCAGTGAGATGTCGACTAGCTCGGCGGTGGCGGCGAGGGACGCGGGAAGGTGAGAGTAGAAGAGGAGGAAGTCGGTCAGCGAGGAGGAGTGGTCCTTGTTCATGTGGTTGATTATGCGCTCTTTTGTGGCAGCGTCGGAGGAGGGGGTTGGAGTTGAAGTGGGGGTTGGGCGCTGGGTCGACATTTTGACGGCGGTGGTTGTGAGGTTTTGCAAAAGTTGAGAGATTGTGAGGTTGGAGAGGGAGGTTTGAGGTTGGGGGAGGATTGGAATGATAATTATGATAGGATGGATAAGGGCCATGTTACTTGGCGAAACATGTTTCAGGAACCAGTCCTATGATCCTCTACGTATACGTATAACTGATATCAACTCCCTAATATGAGACCAACTCCCACCTCTATTAATGAGAATTCAGGAGGCACCCCCTTGACTCTTAAGAGTATACATCCAGACCAAGATAATAGACGCAGATATATATACTCTGTCGACCTACTGAGTTGGATGAGATAGTGTAGGTATGTGCATAGATTTAACACACCAACCTGTGTAAGGATTAATGATCAGTACTTTACCGCCCGTCCGCATATCTGTATGAGACTAAATAAGGGCTCGATAGCATATAAAAGCCTGGCATAACTCTTTTATGATATTTGGCACATAATTATGGCCAAATAGGGCTCAATTAATAGTCTTTGGGAGAGAAGCGTGAATATGGAAATAGGGATTAGGAAAATCCGTAAGATTTTGAGGGTTAGGGTTAGGACTTCGCAGATATCAAACACGCACGCCTTCCGTCTCTACACCTCTACACCTTCACTTCTACACCTCCACCTCCACACATTCACCTCCACCTCTCTACACCTCCACCTCCACACCTTCACCCCCACCTCCACACCTCCATCTCCACGGCCTCATCTCCATCTCTATGCCTTCACCTACGCCCCCACCCCTGTCGCAATTAAACATCCTATCATCGTCCAGACATAAGCTAATCGGTGAGACAGGCAGTGAATCCAGCGAATCCATCACCCAATGTACCAAATCTAGTGAATCCAGCACCTAATCCAGCGAATCTAAAGACCTAATCTATCAATCTAATGAATCCAAAGAATTCAAGACTCAATCTAAAGATATCTAAGACCCAATCAAGAAGACTCCAATCAAGAAATAACCAAGAGATTATGCAGTGTAGTTATATAGTTATACGGATACAGATGCAGAAAAGAGCAGTAAGCAGTTATGAGGAAAGGCTAAGAGAGAAAGAATGCACATATTAAATCGGTAAATAATCAAGAGTTTTATTTGTGAAATTCACCTACGCTAGAATGTGAATACCTACCACCACAAGATCCCGATTTTTTACCTAATAAAATAACCCTTTATTATCATACATACTAAATATATAAAACCCTTAGCAAGAAACATGGCGTTCACGACTTTATAAAATTATACGGGTTAATAATATCAAATAATGGTTAATTCGGACGTATGTAAAGACGCTATAACCTCATACAGATATGCCGGACGTACGGCAGACCTACAATGAAGTAATTACATTAAGCCCCATAATAATATAAACCTATATTAGCCATTAATATCCCTATTATAAGCGCTTTTTTGATTTTTAATATTTTTCTTTCTATGCGCCTTATTGACCTATGTTTCGATTAATCCTTATATTAATAAATGATTTTAATACATGATAATACTTTTATAAAAGTTATTTTATTCAGTGAAAAATATGGATGCGCAGGTAGGCCAGTATTCACACTTATTTTGCATAGGTAAATTTCACAGATTAAATTTTTATTTACTTCCTGATTATATACTACAAGTCTTCGCTATTCACCTGCCTGCCGTACCTACCTGCCATATCTGCTTGATTCGCTGCTTGATTTGCTGCTTGATTTGCTGCTTGATTTGCTGCTTGATTCGCTGCTTGGATTCACTGCTTGGATTCACTGCTCGATGGATTAGCTCATGGATGAATCAGTATGATTAGTAGGGGCAGAGAACTGGGGGGGGGGTGTAGCCGTAGATATGGAGCTGTAGAGGTGGAGATGGAGGTATGGAGATGGAGACGTGGAGATGGAGGTATGGAGATGGAGGCGTGGAGATGGAGGTGTAGAAGGGACGTGATATCTCTAAGTCCCAGCCCTAACCCTGATTTGCTTACAGTTTTTGACAACTCTTTTCCTTCGTATATGATTCTCTTCCAAAAGACCCTTAATTATGCTAAATTGGGCACCAAACATCATCTTTTTCACCCTTTTGGGTTCAATTAATGGTATTTTCGAAATTAAGTCTTTTTAAAACCATGCCGCAGTATTAGTGCTCAAAATCATACTTATAGAAATATCCGAACTGGCGCTAAAGTAGTTGATAATACTGTATAATAATATAAATTACATAGGACCCTTCCCGTTAAGTAAACCAAGCAATCTATAGCTATCCATGTTGGGGCGTGACCTTTAAAACGTGACTCATAATTCACACCTTGAGAAGCCATGCAGGATATTCCGGAAAGAGAAAAATCCCTCAGCACATAATTCGCAACTCGGGATACCGTTAACTCAGTGTCTGACCTCCCGGGCCGAGTAGAGTAGGTACATACATCGGGATTACTCAAACGAAACCACGTTCCAAGTGTTTCAAGCAGATCCTTTTTCTTCCTATTACGTCAAAGCTGACGGCGGTCAAAACATTGCATAATATGTTGAATTGAATACTAATATACTTGATTGGAGAGAGTTTTAAAGTTCTCCAGTAAAAATCGGTTTGCATGTTGTACTTCGGCATGCCGACTGGGCCGAGTAATGACTCTGACGGACGATCATCACGATGCAGTGCTTATTGACCTTCCTGAACTAGTTATAGCAAGAAAACTGGATCATATCATCCCCCGCTTCTCTGGCGGTTACTCAGACCCAGCGTGGCCATTATCTTTTCTAGCTAGTACTGTCAATGAATATATAAAGGCCACTCGATATCAGCATGGAGCTACAGAGACAAATTCCTTCCCTAGGTTCCGCGGATACCAACAAGAAATAGTCCATCATGTCCTCGGCACTGTTCACTGCGGTAGAGGACCTCAAGTCCCGTTTCATCTCTTCTAACCCAAACTCAAATGCCAAACACTCAACCCGCCTCTCCTACTTCCCAGCAGGCAACACCCGCTCCGTCCTCTCATACCCTCCTTTCCCAATCTGTTTCCGTTCTGCCACCGGCGTGACCCTCACATCAGTTGACGGAGGTCAATATACCGATTTCCTCGGCGAATACAGCGTTGGACTTTTCGGCCACTCACACCCGGTGATTCTAGAGGCATTGCGAGGCGCACTCGACAATGGCCTCAACTTCGGTAGCGTGAACGAGCTCGAGGGCGAGCTAGCAGAGGCCCTGTGTAAGCGTTTTGGACTAGCAAAGATAAGGTTTACCAATTCGGCGACGGAGTCAAGTATTATGGCCTTGGCGGCGGCAAAGATATACACCGGGCGAGAAAAGGTGCGTTGGCGGTCATTTCCTTCTTCTATTGGTTAGTCCATCCGTTCGTGGAAGGTAATGGTTGGTAGATTCTGGTGTTTGCCGAAGGATACCATGGCGGCCCTTTGGGATTCCCGGGTGGTGTTTCTGCGCCTCATAATATCCCGCATGAGTATGTGATTGCTCCATACGATGATATTCCAGGAACTGCAGCAAAGCTCGAGCAGATACCTCAGGACTCCCTTGCGGCGATCCTTGTCGAGCCGATGTTGGGGTCGGCAGGGTGTATCCCGTCCTCTCTGGAGTTCCTGCAGTATCTTCGGGCCACGGCGACAAAGCTTGGTGCGGTGCTGATATTCGATGAGACGATGACGTCGCGGCTGCACTGGGGAGGCTTGCAGAAGAAGCTAGGTATTGAGACTGACATGACGGTGCTGGGCAAGTACCTAGCTGGCGGAATGAGTTTTGGTGCATTTGGAGGGAGAGGGGATATTATGGATATGTTTACCAGGGTAAAGCATGCAGGGACTTTCAACAACAATATTCTCAGCATGACAGGTGGTGTTGCTGCGGCAAGGCTGCTGACGCCAGAGGTGCTGTATGGTGTGAATGCACTTGGCAATGAACTTAGGCTTGGTATTGAGAAGGCTCTGGAGAAAGTGGGCGGAAAGGTGAGAATTACAGGCATCGGTAGCTTGATAGCTTTTAGGTTTTCAGGCAGCGATGAGACGGAGAAAACCATGGTGCGGGAGTTGCTGTTTTTCTATTTGCTCGTGGAGGAGGCCATCTATATCGCACACAGAGGGTTTATGTCAATAAGTATAGTGCATGAGAGGAAGCATGTAGACGCTCTTGTAGGGGCGGTGGAGAGGTTTGTAGAAAGTTATAGCGGGGTCTTATGCGGTTGATGATGTTTAGGAGCGTGGATTATTGATCTGGGCCCTTTCTAGAAGGACAGAGAATCGTATTGTATATGTAATCTGGGGTACAAATGATGAAGGGAGACTATTTTATACACAAGTAACAAAGTGCACAAAAGGTAAAATCAATAACATACATGTAACCTAAAGGCAGCGAGAAGTTCACCTGCTAAAGCCTACAGTACCAAAAAGAGGGGTGAGATCACTACGGTATTCTCGTTGGTACGCTAGCATTGCGGTAAGAATACGGTATTTGTACAGTACTCTTCCTTTAATGCCGATTTAATTCGGTATTTGTCACTAAATTCCGTAGTGATTTCACCCCATTTTTTCATACTGTATCTCTACAATGTTCACACTATCTGAGGGTATAGATACTGTGAAAGTGAACGGAGGTGTAGGAATGAGAGAACCATCAACGGCTCTTATAACATACCCCCACCTTTACGGAGCCAAACACTTTTTACAGAGGCGAGGGGGTTTCGTTAGAGTACATTAATTTGGGGTAATGGTGGAAATTTTCATTACTCATTTATTCTATACAACTTTATAAGTGGAAGAAAGAAAAGAAAAACATGGACTAAATCCCGTGGAAATCAGGCAACAGCAACGTTGCTGACAGATTTGGGGTACAGGCCGAGCCATTTGAGTAGGTTATGACGGTTCATAAAATCTCTCTGGGCCTTCCCAAATAAATATATGAAAATTGATATGAAGCAGATGGCGGTTTGGATCGCCCCCATGATGTCAAATACCCTCGCCGGACCCTAATTAAGTTACAGAATGTGTTAAAAACCGATATTTTAAAACATGAAAGCATATAATAGCAGGATGGGGGGGAAAGAAAATGATTACTTACGTCTGTGGCGACCCAACCCACAAGGAAGTAAGTGGCCCCAAATGCGAAAAAGTTCTTCAGCAATAGCACAGACACTAACATTTCCACCGAGACATCTCTGTGCGCATCCAAGATGTACGAGAATGTAGCCGTGCAACTCATGACAACGGCAAACGTCAAAAATCCGTACAGGATTGACGGGACAATCCAGTGCAAATGCATCTCCGCAACATGGCCGTATGCGTACAACCCGGGGAGACCGAACATGGCAACTGGGATCACGAGAATGACCCGGAATTCAGGTTCATAGACGTTGTTGTTTTTGCGGGCCATCCATTTGGCAGAGAAGTCGGAGAGAAGACTACCAGCAAAATAGGCAATGACAGCACCGATAAAGGGGGCGGCGTACATGTATCCAAGTTGCTCAGGGTTGAAGTTCGTTGGAGGTCCGGCAAACATCTGGGCGAGGACTACAGAGACGGCGATACCCTACAGATAGGAACGTTAGCCGGTGAACCTGTCTAGCTCATTGGCAGTATACATACCCAGGTGATAAAGGATCCCTGGAAAAGGAAGCCCCAGATCGTAGCTGGATAAACGAACAATGCTAAGGGAGCCAGTAGCAGCTTAAAAAAGCTCTCATCCGAAAATCGTCCGTTGTACAACTTCAACTCCTGTAAGAATGTCTTTTTTACCTCAACCCCCGCCGCATTATCCGAGGACCTTGGTTCCGCAGCTTCCTCTGAAGTGTTTGCTTCCTTTGTCGCTGCATTGGGAGTTGTACCACTAGATTGACCAAGTCGCTCGTCCAAATCACTCAAATTGTCTTCGGATGCGTAGTCAGTATTGTAGATGGCCGGTCTATTATATGCATGTTCCGGAACAAAGAAGAACACCAAGAGCATGATAGGGCCTAGGAAGGCGCTGATGATTTGAAATTGTGTCCTCCAACCGTGGTGAATGGAAATGTACCCTCCAAGCACTGGCATGAAATATGTACACCCCAGGAAGCTCAAGTTGTAAAAGGCGATCCTCTTTCCTCTTTGGTGCACCTAATTTTCCTGTTAATGTCTTATCCGTGGATAAAATATATTAGGCTTGTAAACTTACAAAATACATATCCCCAATCGAAGAAGGAACAATTGTTTCGAACGCACCAAGACCAAAGCCTTGAAGTACCCTTGCGCCCAAGAAGCTGTCAGCGCTCGTCGCAAGCGCGTTCCAGATTGCTCCAATGAAAAGGAGAATGATAGAAATCAGGTAAACTGGGCGCTTTCCCCAAACTCGGGCAAAGGCAGAGCCTACGAGTCCAGCAACGGCGGCTGGCCAAAATTGCCAACCAGCGAACCTGGCCACAAAATGGTAGGTCGTGTTGAATTCTTTAACCAAAACCGCATTTATGGGAGCTACAGCAGGGCCAAGAACTCCGGCTAGGATCACAAGTTAGCAATCGCCCTCAGTTGATTCTTAGTGCTGTCAGGCAGATAACATACCAACAGCTGCAGCGAGACATAGAATTAGTAGTGTAAGATCACGTTTCCAGATTGGCCAATTCTAAATTTGTTTTTAGCGTGATATCAAAATATGTTTAAACTCATGTTAGGAGCTCATACCAGCGGGTCATTTGGTGAATCAGAAGGTTGTGGAACGAGCAACATGTCGCTGTCCTTCCCAGTTCCATGCTTCAGATTGATTCTTTGATTCGGCGACTCCTCTGTTCTCTCGCCTTCATATAACTGAGTAGTACCCGGTACATGCCTTGAAGGCTTTGGTTCGAAGATCCACATCCCCATCTTGAGATTGCGTATATACGATTATTGTCGACGTTGATGGGAAACAGGTGGAGAGGGGGGATTAAGTAGTGGGTGTGCGCACGTGCTCTAGGTAACATTCTCATTTTTTTCCCCCCTTCTCTTTCTTTTTTTCTCTTCACTTAAGATGGAAAAAAATCTTCATGTATCCTATCAATCCTCCTAATATCGAGGGTTCCTCACTGTCTTATTGGTATTTTCTTCAGGGATGTTCTTCCGGGTATTTTTGAAAATTGTGCTGAAACGATCGTAAGGTTGGGTGAATATCATGATGCATGTGAAAACCTGCAGGAGTACTCTGTGGATCCAATGGTTACTCTTGCTCGATCAAGTGCACTACCTAGATGCCTGGTTACCTACATAGGGAAAAGCCTCAACCTCACAAAAGACTTTTCCTATCTATATTCTACTCAGTTGAGGGATTCTAGATCAGTTACTCCCATACACACATGTGTCACATGTGCTATACTTGAAACACTAGTTCCGGGTAGCTTGAGCTTGGTTCTTTAAGCGATTTCCTCTGTGAGAAGATTTCTCTCTCCTGACAAGGCCTATGGCGGTTCTATGTCTGTTACATACATAAGTATTCTGGTAAAACAGATCTCCACTCTTTGCCATCCTAGTAACGACATGAACGCTTACTCACAGGGGATTTTATCTATGATTTCCATGCTCTCATAACCGGGAACGCAGGCGAGGGTCTGTGCGTTCGACACACTCAACATACAACCATTTATGAATATGAGTGGAGATGCAATGATGTGGTACGTGTTCGTAGGTGACAGTACCATCGTAAAAGTTGTATACGCTATGCACATAATTATGTCGTCAATCTTGGAACCGATTCGTTGATTTTACGGATATTCAAGTGAAAATTCTGTGCCCTAGTTGTATTGATCTTCGAGGCTAATATATCTCTCCCAATCAATATTCTAGAAGGTGAAGGTGATTAGGTGCGAATATCATGGTGTTACATTGCAGTGAGGACTGATCCTCATCCTTAATATCAATCAATCAACATCCATGTATGTTAAACCTTCACGGACCGGGCTGGGTCCAAGTAGTTAATATTGTGGTAATCCGGTCGGGCTCACCGCTTCTGAAAAGCACTAGCCTAGGCTTGTAAGTAGTTTACCAAAGCTTATGATTTCAAGTATAGATCATATTTGTAACCGAAATATCACACTTCAAGGTATTCCTATGGGTAATAAACCTTGTTCTGCAAAGAGATCGGAAAGGTGGGTAACACGCGGTGGTGAAAAAAAAACAATAGCCGTGCGATTGCAGCTCTTGGTAGGCAGGCGGACAACTTTAAAATAGGCCTGTTAGCTATCGTATATGCAGATGAAGAAAGAAAAGAAAAAAAAAAAAAAAAAAAAAAAGCTTGCAGACCTCACTACCAACCACTTTAACCCTACACATGCGCACTATACGCGTAGTAGTAATCGAAACAGCGGGTCTTGATTTCGTGATGTTCTCAAAGAGTAGATCCGAACCAGCAGCCGAGCTTTAAAGAATATTCTTCTATCGGCAATAGACATTAATTAAAGAGAGATGTCGTTCTCTGGATGTCGATCGGTTCAAGGGGAGCTGTATGTGCTAGAGTATGAACCCTGTAACTACATACATGTATTACATGTATTCGTTTCCCTGCAGGGCCAGTGAAAGTGCGACCACGACTTGTGTCGTATCCCTACCTATCTGCACAAGGCTATTAGGATATCTAAGACCTTGAGTGATCGCGGTTATGTTACCATGAGAACAGCATACGGATTTTTAGCAAATGGGGTTTTTTGAACAAATGGGTGGGGCTCTTGAAGGGGTGGAGCTTAACTTTTACCACACATGAAAAGTTTCTCTCCCAATAATAGATATTGACATGACCGGAACTGATGTTCTCCGACTCCAAGGATAATCGGTGCAGCAGCCCCCGGAGCGCAGAGACTACCCGGGAATAACCTGATCGACCGGAACCTGAGGAGAGTCCTCGAATAGGTCTTGGCCCCTCTCAAAACCCACGCGAGGATAATGGTGTTGGTGAATACTATTATGGTAGGTTGTACTTTGGCGGATACCTAAATATAAAGGTACTGTAGTATTGAAATTTAGAGTTAGCTCCTTCGTAATAGGAATAAAGTATATATAAAGAGCACAGATACCACATAAGACGTTGGAATGAAATGCGACGCTCTGTATTTCCCCTCCCCGGTCTACCTAGCCGTGATCAGCAAAAAAAGGCTTGACATCCTCGCTCATGTAACAATTTATAAATTTTTTTACGAAAAGCCCGTTAGTATCACAATTAGGAGTATGGCCCTATTGTTTCCGGTACTTTTCGTTATTACGGTTCTGCGCAATCTTCGTACCGCGAAGGGACTCCATCGGGTAAAATTTAGAGCGTCCCATTCGGTAGTGTTTGTTTCGCGATACTTGGATCGCAGAGTAGGTAAAAAGGTAATTTGGAACCTTGGCATCATAGTGGGGAGAAGATAGGTGCGCAGAGTAACGCTTTATGTCTATTAGACCAGTCTGGGAATTACGCTTGGAAGCGTGACTTCAAAGAAGAAAGCTGTCACTCTCGCGTGGCAAGTAGGAATTCTTCAATCCTGCATCACATCTGCCTCCACAACAGGTCTAGGCCGATCGAAAAAGTTGAAAGTGTGGTTAAAAAGGTCTCAGTTCCCCGCACAGACGGTCAAGTTTTTGATATTCAGCGAGTGAGAATATATGACCAACAAGGACAGGATCAGGATCAGTGGGTTTCTTATGCCGCGATGAGTCCATGTCCCGCGGTCTGCATGTAGCAAATGTTTCTAATTCAGATACCTAAATGCAATGCTAGTCAACTCATACACCCCTCACCCTCTTCGAAGAACCAACCCCACATAAAACAGACAGAATAACTCGGGACAATTGCCTCGAGACATTATATATTTCACCGCGTGGCCCCGTGAGGCTCACAGTAGTCTACGAGGTTGGGCAAACCCTACTCCCTTGTCTTATCACCCACAAGGATCGAATAGTTGGAGGCATTGATAGTCGCATCTTTTTCGTATCATGCCACCAGGAAGTAGGAAAAGAAACGAGTCTTCTCATGGCTTCAACCTTATCTTTAAAGTGGCTAACACAACTACACAGATAGCACTCTACCTGGATCATGGATTGCTTGTCACCAGCGAACCGTACATACACAAATTAAATTAAACGGAAAAGTCCTGGTTGCATACAGAAGTGCACTACCCTACACACGCAGCAACCAATCAAGGGATGGGCAAAAATGCCCTCGCTAGAAAATCTATGCATAGTAGTTATATAGATCTAGAGCGTATGATGGCAGTGATGTCCACCTTCAAATCAGAACTCCCCTGCAGTAATATTTAACCTAGACCTAGACTTACTGTCAACACTCACTCTAGGAATGTGATCCATAATTTAGAGGGCCTCGAGGGAAAATAGAGTTTACCGCGGGGCTTGTGAGTTCCGACATTGGCTGTGTGAACTAATTTGAACCGACCCATTTACACTTTCACTATAATTCTGAACACGTGGCGCTAATATCGCCAGGCTCTGCGGATCGTATATGCTCATCAGGTATAGTACTGCTGTCAATATGCGCTAAAATCTAAGAATGGGAAAGTTGCTAAACCACAGGCTTAACGCGATTAAGCGATGAGTAGTTCTTCAGATAGTTACCTTGGGTCTCCTTCGTCATCGTCCCATAAGATAGAAATTATGCATCATGCACCAACGCCATAGCTCTAGCTCCACAACAGGTACCGGCACAGCGGGATTTTCTTCTCATACCCCGCAACTTGGTCTTCTAGAGGTAGAGCCCGTTGCTTGCGATTGTCCTACTCTAGTGTGAATCGTGACGGCGGTGCTTCTTTGATTTGGTAGACTGTCACTTTAGCGTCAGGACAACACATGTTACAGTGATAGCCCTGGGCCCATGACAGAATCGTTAGTAGTGAGAATTTTCGAAGGCTCATATCACCCAGCCCCGGTTTATGGGAAAGCCCAGAATAGTTCGCCAGGTTCCCGGTTTTGAGCCAGAATACTGGGCCACATGCAGCACATGGGAGGAGAGATGCACATTACGCATGTGCTCGCATTCGCCTTACAATTAATTGATGGGCCCATTGGACTAATATGTTATGGCGGGTCGTTTATGAAAGAGTATACGGTATACCCGACCATTCTCCCCTGATACATAGGTATAAGAAAGGCGAATGCCCCACCTCTGATATTGATATATTTTGTATCAACCGTCCCGTATGTCCGTGGCAGCACTCAGCGCAATGGATACCCATATTATCATTAATCAGTATGTCGAGTGGGCTTCGGTAGCAAAATCATGGCTTCCATCACTCTCAAAACTCGAAGCATCCATAATCGTCACTAGTTTATGGATTACCTGCCGCATTGGAGTCTACACATACAGATTTTTTCTTTCACCCGCTCTCGAAATACCCCGGACCCAGATTGGCAGCAGTGAGCTCGATATATGAGATGTATCACGATGTGAGTGGATGGTATATTTTCAACCTAGGTGACTATGACTAAAGCCTTTTAGATAGTTAAGAAGGGTGATATGACGTTTCATATGGACGAGTTGCACAGGAAATATGGTGAGAACTGTGAAAACGCCGTCTGGCCTGTCGAACAATACTGATTTAAGGGAAACTTAGGCCCTATTGTCAGAATTTCTCCAAACAAAGTTCGTCTCCGGAACTCGGGCGCTTTTCATGAACTCCACAGGATGGGGTCTCCTCTTACCAAAGATCCCGCATTCTACAGTCTTTTTGGTCTCGCGAGATCTACTTTCAGTACCATCAACCCCATTGTTCACCGAAAACAACGCCGTGTTCTAGACCCGATGTTCTCTCGGCGTAGTATCATGGAGTTCGAAAAGACGATCCGGGAAAAATGCGACTTCCTATGTCATAAAATCAAGGAGCTTGAGCAAGCGGACTCTAAGGTCAACTTCTACAATGCATTTGTATCACTTACTATCGATATTGTTACTGAATATGCATATGCAAAGTCCTACAAGTAAGGATATGAGTTTCTTTCCTCCCCTGTCCCTGCCATTGCATCGACGCTGACTGGTTTTCAACATATAGTACTCTTTCGAATGAAGGATTTGTGTCTAAGGTCGCCTCTGCATTTGATGCTCAGCAAGAGGCATTCATGATTTTGAAGAGCTTCCCGATCATTGCAAAAATATTCCAAAGCCTACCACCCTGGCTTCTGATGAGGGTTTTCCCAGACGGAGGTAGGATTAAATCAATCTTGTGCAGACCATATACTAATAGTTTCCGCCGTACAGCTGGGTTCAGAGAACTTGAGGTTGACGCCGAAGAACAACTAAATATCCTCCTTGAGAAAACTAGAAATGGAGAGATTAAGGCCGGCCACAGAACTGTTTTTGTAGAGATGTTAGAAGGCTACGACGACCCAAACCCACAGGACCTGGTTCACGAAGCTGTCAGCGTTGTAGGTGCAGGTATGCACACTACCCGTTGGATTCTTTGCGTCGGTGCCTTGGAGGTTGCGAGAAATCCTGAAATCGCGTGGAAGCTGTACCAGGAGTTAAAGACAGCTATGCCAAACATCAACGAGATGTTGCCGTACGAGAAACTTGAAAGCTTACCCTATTTGGTATGATCTGCCCGGGAAAATCGGCGCCCTCTCCCCCTCTTTCTTTCTCCTTCCCCTTTGCTGACTCCTTGTGTGTAGAGAGGTGTTGTTAAGGAAGCTTTACGACTAGGATATGGTGTCATTTCCGCAAACCCTAGACTAGTGCCCATGGAGGGAGCCGTGATTGGTGGCTATCATCTTCCCAGAGATGTAAGTCACATTATCACATTTATTCTACACTGTACTGAGCTCACATTACGATTAGTCTGTGATTGAGATTGATCACTACTCTATTTCCCATGACGAAGAGATATTCCCAGACTCACATACATTCTCTCCAGACCGTTGGCTCTCGCCCGAATCAAAGGCCAACGAGAAATACGTTGTTGCCTTTGGTGCTGGTAGTAGGCAGTGTCTAGGTGTCAAGTAAGTTTCATGAGTACAAATCTATCCAACTCTCAGTATACTAATTCAAGAACGCAGCCTTGCCTACTGCGAGCTTTTCCTTGCATTTGCTGGGGTCTTTAGAAGATTCGAGCTGGATGCTATTGGCCACGACCGCATGATCTTCTCCGACCACTGGATACCTATTTTGAGAGGCGAGGGCTTTGCCTGCAAAGTTCGGTCAAGAGAAGATTAAGTTTGATTGTATATCATGCACGGTGATTTTTTTTTCTGCGGCGTTATTACCAAAGCTATGGGGGCACAGCCTCTACAGGCAAGAACCAAATTTTGCCGGTTTTTGGCCTGGGGATTTGGTTATTGGGTTAGGGTTAATTTTGTAAATATTTATCATCTGATGTTTTCTTTGTTTCGGTTGAGCATTCCCATACGAAGAATAAGCATTCGAGGCAAGATGCATTTGAGCATTTCGTCCAGAACTCTAGGGTTGGTGTGGGGAATAATTGGGGGCAGAGCAAGGTATGCGTGGGCCATGTGGTCAGTCTCTCGATCATCTAAGCGATCCTGGGCCCGCCACGCCGCGCCTCTTTAGAGACTTGCCCACACACCTGCATCTGTTTTATCCAATTACGTCCTTGTACATCACTATATTCACGTCGGTGGCAGAGTAGGTACATGGAGTATTATGTGGTCCATGTTGTAGATACATGCTCAACTGCAAAGGTGGGGGTTTAGGCCTAGGTAGGTGAAAGTCGTTGACTCGTTGTAGAATTGGGATCCTGACGTGACGCTGTGTTAGATTACGCAACGGCCTGTAGTGTTACATGAGGGGGTCTCTTCTTTGGTTGGTGGTTGATCATGAGTCATCACTCGGGGTGGGGGAGGGGGGAGAGGGGGGGGCTTTAACAGCGATTTTCTTAGGCTGGTGCTTGTTCGTTAGCTTTCTCAGCACGATGCTTCGTATGGAGTGTCTATATTCGTTTTATGTTTACTCAGATATTTATCTCCTAGCCAAGCAAAGCGCCCCCAAACCCTCTATTAAAAGAAGATACCCAAACCCAAAATACCCAAATTTTAAAAACTCGAGTTTTAAATCCAAACTCTAGAGACAGTGCAGGGGACAAAATATCAGCTCAACTAGAACATGTAGGTACATACAAATAGCATGTACAAACATACAGTACCAGCTGTAGGTCCAATTTGATCAAG
Source organism: Morchella sp. 2015-shanyang (assembly GCA_024713795.1). Taxonomy (NCBI): domain Eukaryota; kingdom Fungi; phylum Ascomycota; class Pezizomycetes; order Pezizales; family Morchellaceae; genus Morchella; species Morchella sp. 2015-shanyang. Next base: position 1,641,730 of record JAMGZB010000010.1, read on the forward strand.
CCGGCGTGCTACCCCCAGGCCAGTAACGTACATTCGCTCTTTTAATGCTTCTTAGGTTTTTTCTACAGCGCCGAGTTGTTAGTCAGACACTTTTTATAGCTAACCTATGAAGATAAAGGTAATTAACTCAGTACATACCACAGCGGTCTTCCCTTTCTTCTTGCTCGTAAGGGTGTTCCCGAGCGCAACTGCCTGTTTGAGCAGTCCGGCACCCCCTGTTTTTGTTGTTGCAAAACTCGGCGCTGGCTTTCCTCTGCTGTCTTTGACTGGATAACACTGTGAAGGGAGTGGAAATTTAATTCCCTAGGCTTTATTAGCCACTTTACTTTGCTTTCCTTGGCAGTAGTGCTCCATCTTACCCAAAGCAACTTCTCTGAAAAGCTTCCCACAATCATCGTATTCTTCCCCGCCACCGCAACTAGCTCAATATTCGCATCGCTCGTCACTGTCACACCAGTCGCACTTTTGTCCTTGTTCCCCGCACAAGCCGGGTTCCCGTTACTATTTTTCACCGTCTTGAGATCGATGCCAATGCGCGGTATTCTCAGTCTAAACCCGGCATCGTATGAGCCTATGCCAATAGCAGAGACGCCGACACCAAAGACAAGGTTCGTGCCAGTATCAATCTTTACGTCAATGGCACCGCTGACGAGTTCAAAGGGGAGGGCGGTGATCTTGGCGCCGGTCCATTTGCTGGATTGACCAGGTGTGTTTTTGTTGAGGAGGTCTTTGCGAAATACGGCATTATTTGGGACCTGATAGTCAAGTAAAGAGCGTTAGTTTGATGAGAGGCCCAGATTTAATGGAGGAGACTTACAGAGCCTTTGACGCCAAAGGTGAAGTCGGCATCGGTACGGACGTTGGATTGAAAGCTTACAGTTAATTCTGCTTTAGGTCCAAGGCTGAACACACTGGGAATCTGATAAACCAGAAGAGGTCATCAATAGAGCTACTCTATACCAAAGGCGGTGAATGTCTTACATTAATGGACGGGAGGTTCATTGAGTACACATCCTTCTCAAATTGGAACATTGGATTCATGGCATCGTTTTTCTTGATAAACACCCTAAACTTCATCGTAGTCCCAATATCCTTTGGTTTGACTTCGAATATGGCCGACTTTGGGACGAATTTTACAAACTAACATATGCAGTACCTCATTAGCGATCTCTCGTGGGGCTAAGATTTAACTGGAGCTGTATACCTGCATATTACCAGACATCAAGATTTTACCGGTTACAAAGCAGTTAAGACAATCGACGATCTGTGCTCTATTTTGAAGGATTAATTAGCAGAGTTCCGGTAGTGATAGACTCGAATACTACTTACCCCTGGTTCCCCGTGAAGATATTTTTCTTCACGTTGGCCTTCCCAACAGCGATATTAAGGCTGAGATTATCCTTTCCAATCTTCCCAGTACCTATTTTCCCAATCCCCTTCTCTACCGCTGCAAGGCCTTGGCCAAGCTTCTTCTTTGCCGTATCTACTACACTCACCACCTTATCCTTAACCTTTTTGGCTGTATCCTTTACGGTATTCTTGACATTATTAAATACTTTGGTAATGCCATTCCCAGCCTGAGTGGTCGTCTTTTTAATATCATTGCCGACATTGGTCACCGTCTTCTTGATGCCATCCCCCACCTTTTGCGCCGTATTCTTAATCGCCTTTCCTGCATTATCAAAGGCGTTCTTAACCGCTGTGAACGGGTTCCACCGTTTCTCAAGCGGCCCATAAACCCCACCACCCTCACTTCCGTAATGCAGCTCCATCGTCCCAAAGTCCATGCAATACGTCCCCGCAACCTCCGCCCATTCCGTCTGCACGGCATAAAAGTCCACCCTCAAAGCCTCCTCCACATAATCCACCTTCCTCACCCAGAACACTGCGCGCTGCGCTGCCGGGCCGCAACCCTCGTGGTTCGTGATCATAACAAACTGGTTGTCCTCGCGCTCATTGATCCAGCTCCATATCTGGATATACGAGAAGACATCCTCATCTATCAAAGTGACGGAGAGCTTGTGGTCGCCAATCGTGGAGCAGTCGACGGCGGAGGTAAGGCCTTCAAACTTCTCCATGAGGAGGATACGGGAGTTTTCAGGTGCATGGAGAGTTAGGTTTGCGACGAAGAAGGTCCCATCGTCTATAGGGGTTAGAATAAGAGGTAATATTGGGGTGTATATATAGCGGGGGCCTACCAAGCGGGATTCCATACATCATCAATTCTTGATCAGTTGGCACCAACCGCGAAAAGTCTTGGAGAGGTGGAACTTCAGATCGTCGATTGAGACCATGTAGTAGCGGATCTATTCTGATAGGTCGAAGCTCAAAGTTTTCAGTCGGAAGCTTTCCGCCATTAGCATTACCGGGTATTCCAGCCTCGAGTTCGCGAGGGTATATAGTTCTTGCATTTGTGCGTAGTGTGGAGAAACTGATCAAAGTTGCTAAAGTGAGAAAGAAGTTAATGGAAAACATTCCTGGTCTCAGACCATAGAAACAATTACAATAAGGAGAAAAATAGAGAACGAAAAGCTTGTTGTAAGCAAGGTCCTACCTGAGGCTTGGAATTTCAATAGGAATATTTCTTGGGAGGAAAGTTGAGACTTTTATTCGTTCTGGAACCCCCATGCATAGATGTGTGTACATGGGGTAACTTGTAGATCCTTCTTGTCGTTGCCAGTCCTGGCCCCAATTAAAGGTTTACTGCGACAGATCGCCCGGAGAGTATTATCCTCTGCTGGGTTGACATTTCCCAACCTAGGAAGAAATGGGTACTGGATAGTGTGAAGATGTTCATAACAATGCCTGCATCCAGATAATTATGTCAGCTAAGAACAAGGATCACGAGTGTATGGTTGTTTGGGTGATAAGCGACTAAGCACTCACCGAGAGGTAGTTGCCGGATGTGCCTCTTAAAATTGGACAAGAATAGAAGATTTCGTTGTTTCTAAACGTTATGCCTTCATACCTTCCCGAGAGGCCCCGGGGGCTAAGCCGGTCGCGGTCTGACAACTTGTCCTGCGCTCCCTCCCTCCCCTTCACCATGATATGTAGTACATGTAAATTGAACCCAACCAAGCTTTGTGGTCCTGCAGCTGATCGTCTCTAATTCAGATAAAAATTACATTTAGTCGCCCAGATAGTTCTTATCAACACATGTCCTCTTGCCTAGCAGTGCCACATTATGAATTACGGTGGTCAAACTAAACACTGCATCGCCCTCTCGACCTCAGGGATAAACGCTATGAATACCTATGTAGTATCAAAGGAAGAATCCTAGCCTTATTAACCGCAAGTACGTATTTTCAGACAGTATTGAATAAAATCTGTTTATTAACGCCGTCTATGAGTACTTGGTTTCCTACTTTCCAGCTAAGGTGCCCCTTTTGTTATAGTTGCACCCTCTGATCATACCATTGAGTTATGCCCATTGCTAGGTTCATTGACGTAGGACCTTGGATTTTGCAAAAAGATGTGATCATGCTTTTCACAGTCCAGGGGGCAGAGTGGGGAAGGCTCCCCGATTTAGAGAAAGCATTACTTTAACTTGGAGGACAGGAATCAAGTTATTCTGCAGCTGCAGCTGGTTTATAGGTATTTCTAATTTAAGTGGTAAATGCTGGACACCATGGCCACCTGCGGATCTAACTGTGTGGGCGCAAGTAATGCGGGGATGTAATGGGACTAAGACCTCTGGGCTCGATTAGCGAAGGAGCTTAACTGTCCAGGAGAATTATTTGCAGATTATCATCCAGCCGGTAGTACTCGGGATAGTTTCGATTTGGGCGACAAACTATCGTATCTATCATAGCTTGAAGGAATTAGAGTGAGGCAGAGAAAGTTACACACGTACGGCAATAACGGATAGACCAGCCATATATCTACAAGTGCTCGGGGGTGGAGACCGAAAGGTTGAAGAAACATAGCAAGCACCCTTGATATATAGGGAAGTGCAGGTTCAGGCAAAAAGAAGTGGTCTATAAAGACATTGAACAGCAAATGCGAGGGGTGGAGAGGTGTATGTACGGGTGTGGTGGCTGAGGATGACATTGCGGCAGGTGGTGTAGACACAGAGGTTAAAGGGGATGATGTATGTGCTAAATGCAGCCTATGTGTCAGCTTGTCTTCGTCTACGTACTTATTCAGTACTATCCAGAAAACGACATGATTCGTAAATGAAACATGCCCACATAGTCGTTTATGGGTTTGATCCTGGTATCGATGGCAGTGACAGCGCTTGCAATTGGTGTATCTCGCGGCGGGGCGCGGGCGGGGCGGGTGTGGGGGGGTCACGTACTTAAAATCCTTGGTGATACGCATAACTAGGGAACAAACCATCAACCTCACTTCCTCCAACCACCATCCACCGGCCCACCTCAATGAATCCTCCGAGAACCAGCACCCCGCCCACCCTATTACCAAACCATGCAACCCTATCGCCCCGCCGCCAGCGAGTCCCAACGCCACCTCTGGGAAGAAACACACCATATTATTCCAGCCAATCAACCACAACCAAGGCCGATCAGTTTCATTAAGCTCACCTCCCACAAAAAGCTCACACGCCAAGTTATTAAGAAGGGCTCCTCTTAAACTAGTAAATCACTCTCATCTCGTTTTCCTCGCGCTTTATGGGTGATGGTAATTAAATTCTGTATTGTAATATAATATGTGTTGCTTCCAAGCAAGGTCAGTCCAAGTGTCTAGGACTACTTGTCCGATGCACAAATTAGTGATTGTGTCATATAAGTATATAAGATATCTCTCTTTTCAAATCAAATCTTGTCCTCCTATTTCACAGTCAATTCCCAAGAATACGATTACTGATGTAAACAAAAAAAAAAAGTCAATTCCCAAGATCCTGATAGTTGCAAACAGCGAGTGATGATTCATGAATCAAATCATATTCCAGAATTTTACCCTACCACCCCCCTATCACTGCTGTACGTCACGATTGTCACAATCGATATAATTGTGACGGTTAGGTGAGCCTAGTCACCATTACACCCAGCCCTATAGCATCGTCTGGACCGGCCGGCCAGACGGTTTGTGGGTTAGTACTGGGTTTCTTTCCTACTACCTTCTTTTCATACTGGTCACGCTCATTACTTCTTTTTCCTTCTTCCCTTCACTCCATTATCCTTGGCTTCTATTATAAAAAGAGCCCAGCCCGTCTCCCGGAAATAAGAGACAAGTAACACCTCAAACAGCAGGTTATACAACCCGCGATCACGTAGCGAAATGTACCTCAGCTCTCATAAAGTCCACCCAGAGCACGATCAACTACCGAGGCTTACTAGAGAGTATTCTTCACTACCACCCTTCTCACTGATAATTTTCTCCGTTCATTTTGCCTGCCCAACTCTCCTTCTAGTGGGATAGAGTGTAAGAAGGTATTTTCAGCTCTCAGCGAAGTTCTAAGTTCATCGTATAATCATGATCCTCATGCAAGTGATTACAAGTAGACGGTCTTAGACACTAGATGCAAGTAGGATAATGAAATATAAGCCTCCAAAAGGATTTTCGAAGGCTAACTACGCTATAGTTCCCATTGGGAATGAGTTTCTGTTAAATAACCTCCCACTTTATTTTTCCCCCAAGCAGCCAGTATATTGCCGTTTGTTTGCTAAAACCTAAATTGTTACTGATTGAAAATTCTTGCTGTTAAATTGTCTAGCTCTCGATCAGGAAGAGTCAGGGCCAATTTCGCACTCCAGAGCGCCGCAGAGACATTTCATCCCCCTTTGAACGAAATGACCTTGACCGTAGTCTGTAGTGATCTCTTCAAAAAGACCGATATCCTTGGTTGTAAACAAGATTGAAATCTCCCTGTTCCCGATCACCTTGGAAGCTAGGACGGTATTAGGATTGCACGAATGGTTGACGAATCGAGTAAAGTTACCTATTATATGTTGGCGCATAGTGAAGAAGATTAGTTAAATAATAAGAGAAAGGTAGAAGAATTAGCTGCTCTGGGGACTCAGGCTATAGGGGGTGAGCGGTGTATAAAATCCCAAAGTCTGAGTATTCAGGGGAATTTATTTTTGGAGCAATAGGGTGGAGTAAATGGAGCACAAACCCTGATATAAACTAGTTATGAGATACCAGTTAGCGTCTCTCTGACTATTGGGACCACTGAGAACGTAATTGTCTTCATAAGTGACGTTCTTTGTGATAACCCCCGCGTATTCTGCCAGAACCGTATTTCTTGTAATTCTCTACAATACGATTTAGTAAATTAAATAGAATCCGAGATGAACAATTTGATACCTGTAAGCCTCGAACCCCAATTCCTCTGCCTTCGGTCTCGAATAATTCTACCACTGGTGGACGGAAGCTTTTTGGCAAGGCCCCACAATGCTCCGCGCCGGTTGATTTGCACATATCACAACTGTCCCCTCCGGTACCTTTCTGACCAGCTGCCTCACGTGAGCTTGTATCGATATAACGTGGGTCATTGTCTGCCGTGAACCCTAGGCCAAGCACTGAATGCTCAATTGGAATGTATGGAATTGGGATTGGTTGAGCGTCCTGTTTGTTTGATTTTAGACACCACCTGTGCGGATGCATCAGATGCCTTACCGCCATTGGGTCGCTAAAGTCCCCTGGGCCTTTGTGAGTACTCATCAGTGCCGTAAAGTCATCGCGCCACGCCAAGGATGCCTGAACCGCACTGGGTTGAGAAGGGCCATCTAGGGCCCTTGTGATATAAGGGTCTTGTAGCATTTGAAAAAGAAGAGCTCCATGTTTCGGCCGTACAGTGTTGGCAATGATTTTAAAGGAGCCTTTGTTTTCTTTGATTAATCGATGAAGGTGATCCCAGTTAGCCGGACCGAGCTGTGAAGGAGCACGCCGAAATGAAGGAGATAAGGCGAGTAGACTAAAGAGAGCCCATCCAATAGACTTAACACACTGGAGGTAGCGGCGAGATCTCTTTAAAGTTTGAGCTATAAGTTCGTTGGTAATTACAGGCCCACCGTTGATCCGGGTCGTATGTAGGGTATTGCCCCTGTGAGAGGAGTCAAAGATGTGGGTACGTGAACCCATAGACTGACTCAACATAAGTCCTAAATCAGAATCATTCAAAGATTCATATTTTTCCAGCCACAAAGCACAATCTACGGTACAGTTTGTGGTACGATTAGTGATTATGCAGCACTGAGAACAAGATTATTGGAGAAAACTTACCTAGAGCTGCACTTGCCTCCGCAAGCTCAGCTGTCGCAAGTGAATCTATTAAAGCGACACCTCTGACCTCTAGCAGTTGGTTTAACAAAGCCTCCCTTGTTATGGCCACCTCCAAATCTGATGAATCAAGGGTTCTTAATCCTAGGGTTGCTTCAAATTGAACGCCGAGATACAAATCTCTGAAGATTTTTTCAAGCTCTACTTTGGCGGCGGCAGCCGATGGCCTAAGGGTAGGGAGATGACGCTGTGAATTCGTAGGGTCCATTTTTTCGATGCGTCTGGCGATTTCGTAGGTTTGGTGGTGTTGTTCTGGAGAAGACGCTAACAATTCATGTTGAAGTACCGGAACCATGGACGGTCATGGACGGTCATAGAATGTGAATGAAAAATCAAACTTGCCGTTGGCTAAATACAAGAGAAAAAATCTGACCGAAAAATTCTTGCCCGTGATTTGTGCTTACTTGCCAAGAAATCTGTAAAGGATACCATGAGGACCGGTTAGGCGAACCTTTACGGTGATCCAATTTTTTTCCACGAAGTATGGATGTTTGGGATAAGTTGTAACTCTGCCGGGTGGCTTTTCACATGCGCCTACGTGTCAGGAATAAGTGAATTAGTATATATATATGATTAATAGCAGCGTATGTTTTAAGAGATATAGAGTACCGAAAATGGGCAGAGATTGACTACCGTATTCCAGTCATTACGCTAGCGATTCTGTAAGAATACGGTATTGACGCGGTATCGATATGGTACTCTACTTACGATGCTGGTTTAAACCGGTACCCTTGACCCAATACCGTAGCTCTATGGTTACATTTTTACCCCTATTTCCGAGACTGTAGTTATGGAGAAATTAGCTACCAATAGTTGGGGGATTGTGTTTTTAAAACAAAGTGACAGTGATGAAGGGAATGCCTGAAGATGAGGTGTTAAGACACTTCAATCTCGGGAACGAAAAACGTTAAACAGTTCCTACTTATCTCGAATCTTCTACATATAAGTAGATTTGGGATCTGTGAATTTGCAAAGAAAGTGTGGTTAAAAAGCGCTTATACGTATACTCAAAAAAGAGCTCGAACATCAAGAATTTAGCACAAGGGAAAGAAGTTTGTGCTGTTCCGTATACCGAGCTCATACCTAGGATCGACTTTAAGAGTGGTGATAGGGGGATGGAAGTGGATCGGAGGGATGGGAGAATTATCAGACCACTATATACATGTAGGGCCACCTGGCCTGCGATGTACTACATGTAAATATTTTTTAAACTCTCAATCTCATCAACTACATGTACTTATATAAATGTACTTTTAGTCACGGTTAACGTGGCGAGTGAACCCAATTATGGCTTACTCCATGTATATCAGCTAATAGCTTTCCTTGTTTTGCATGCCGAAAGAAAGCCCAGTTATAAGCCCAGGACAAGAGGTGTTTGTCTAAGTCTTAACCGAACAACTTAACCTCTACGATGAGACTTTTGCATAAAGTCGCCTCATGGGAAAGTTTTTTGGGCTAATTTTTTACTCTTTGGTCATGAAGTTAATAAAGGATGATATGGCCAGATCCTATCAATTAGAGGGAGGCACCACCCTAGCTACTCAGCCTATAACTAACTCACACATATATATGTACCTATATTATCTAACATATACATGTACTTATATTCTAGATCGATACCAATATTCCAGCCAATCACGGAGATGTCTCCTAATAGCATACCAAGCTAAGTTGTACTACCGGAAGCGGCGGACAAAACACACCGAGCGCTAGGGCCCATAAGACCGATATTTATTATACTAGGTCTTACTAGCTCCCGCTTCCTGTCGCTAATATATCATGATCATATACAAATTACATGTATATATATGCTATACAGGTGGTTCATCAGCTGCAGGGGTATTGAATGGGGCGCTGACTCAGGATAGCGTAACCGGGGAAGTGTTTGTAATCCCCGAACTACATCCGGGCATGAATCAATCAATCAATCAGTCAGTCAATCAATTATCAATCCGCTGAATCATAAACTATCACTCGATATTTCATCAAAACGCTGGCCAATCGACCCAAACCTTATCTCAGGTTTAGTATCGAGCTAGGGAGATTTTAGTATCACGTATATCGCCAATATATGTGGTTCTACGTTCACATTTGTCTTCACCAATTGAAAAGTCCTCATTAAAATTAAGGGTCCTCCTCAGGGGTTTTCTTATACGCTACTCTCTAGCTTTTACCGACACCAAGTTACGTCGAACGGTACCGTCTCGACACTTCATTTGGACTTGGCTTGGGGCTGCTGTCCTGGCGGTGACTGCTAGTAGTCATATTGTAGTTAGGTAAAAGCTCAATCTTCCTTCCGGCGCTTCAATTAATAGTGCCTACATGTAGTAACTTCCAATTCTACAAAATTACTTATCGTGATATATGTTAGTGGCTGCATCTAGATCATGATCAGTGTCTCACGTACTAAGGTTTTACTTGTCTACTACATGTAGCTACATGAATGTAGCTCGTAGGAATTCCACACTAAGGTGAGGTCAGACCTCCGCTGGAAACCCCGAGGCCCTCCTTCTAGCTTAATAGCAGGGGTCAGATAACAAAGTTTTTCTTGGCACTATATACACGGAGATTTCCTACAATAGAGAGACTGGAAATTTTACCCCTTTCGAATTTCCACCCTCACCAATATCGTGAAATCCTTGTAGTAAGCTTAAGGGGAAGTACTATAGTAATTCTTTCAAATCTGTGGTGCCACTTTAGATAGTTGCGCCTTCCCAAAATATGAATACGATGTGGCTTGGCAGTCATTGGCAGCGATTGTTATTGGGGTGTATCCGTTGGTCGAACGCCCCATATTTCTGCCTCTCTCCCTCTTTCTTGATGCACATAAGGTCACTCGGTGATATTTCTGCCGATCCCATATGCTAACGGGCCGGAATGCCTCATGATTCCACGCTAGAAACCTCAGCGACATACTTCGTGTTCAACGTCCCAATCCGTGGCTGTTACAAACTCGCTTACAGCATACACGCCACACAACCCCTTAACTAAGCCGTTGATATGTATCACCAACAGCCGCCGTTGGTCTTGCGTCAATATATTTTCCCATGAGAACAACAGATCTGAACAAGGACCAGGATACTTCATGTCTCACGTTCGGAAAGATCTGGAATGGAATTACTCTATTTATCCTAATTTAGAGTTTAAAGTCATTCATCCATGCATCGGAGGAATTTGCTTCCATATCCCGTACAACCCCCAGCCATCCGTCTAGATACATACCTGGAATCGAATGTCTCTTCGACCCAGGCGCCAGGATCGAAACGGAGAATGTCCGATGCTATGTGTGGTGGGCCTACCACTAGATGATATTGAAGTGGCTAAGCAACTACCAATATAAACGATACAAAAGTTAGCTTTGGGCTTGTATCCTTGTCAAATGATATACCTTAATTGAGATATTTATGATTACCTCTACATATTCGGAGTTTATTTGCGCAAGGGTTCGTCACTTCAGGGTTGTGAAGCTCAAATCTGACCACACTTCACTCTTCGAGTGATGAGATTTGGTTACTAGAAATATGTATTTATCATTATGGTATTTTTTTTTTGTGTGCTCTGTGGCATCTTTCGGTCTAAAAAGAAAAGGAAAAAGGCTATAGTTTACAGCTACCAAGAATTAGAAGTCTGGCCTAAATGATTTTATTAAAGCGACCAGGTAACAGTACAACGTGACATATCTGGAATACATGTATTTACCTCAAGGACCGTGCTCTAAAATATATTAGCCAAGAAGCTTAATCCGCTTAGGCTTCATTATTACTCCGTCGCTATATTAGTTGAACGGATGCATGAACGCACAAAATTGATACTGCAAGTGCATTCTTTTTGTCTAAACCATACCGGTGCATAATGTCCCGAGTAGAGGAGTAGAGGGGTCACATCATTTTAACTCAATCCCTAATACTTTGTAGAACCCGGAGAATTAGAGTACCGATACGGGCCCCATGAATAAGCTAAACATCCAAGCAGAGGTCCGTGTTTCCAACATAAACTGCCCACGATGATTTCACTATAAAGAGCTTCATATCCCCACCTTCAGTTTTTCCTTCTCTCCTCACTCACTCGCTCAGTCTTCTACTTCCACTACCTTCACTTTTATTTCAATTCACTCGCTTGCTTTGATAGCAACTTCACTCATTCAAACTCTCTTATAAAAAACTTACAAAAAAACTTCGCTATCGAATCACCAACCCGAAATAAAATAAAATATGCAGCTCACTTCAGTCCTCGTTTCTGCCCTTCTCGGCGCCGTTTCTGTCTCCGCCGCCGCAACTACTACCTTCCCCACCGCTGCTAGCAGCACTACCCTCTCTTCTGCCAAGACCATCACCGGCACTTTTGATGGTGGCATGAAGCGCTTCGGCCGTGGTGGTTAGTCAGGTCTTCCCCCCAATATCAACTCGTGATACTAACAAGAATTTTTATCAGTCTCCTGCGGTGGCCAAGCCGAAGGTGGCAACAAGGACGCTGTCTTCATCCTCGAGTCCGGCGCAACTCTCAAGAACGCCATCATTGGCAAGGACCAAATGGAGGGTGTCCACTGTCTCGGCCCCTGCACGATCCAGAATGTCTGGTGGGAGGATGTCTGCGAGGACGCCTTGACCATCAAGCAGAGCTCTGGTACCTCTTACGTTACTGGAGGAGGAGCCAAGAACGCCGACGACAAGGTCATCCAGCACAACGGTGGTGGTAAGGTTGTCATCAAGGACTTCTATGTCCAGGACTTTGGAAAATTGTGGAGGTCGTGCGGAAACTGCAAGTCTGGACAGACCAAGCGCCAGGTCGAGATTTCTGGTGTTATCGCCAAGAACGGAAAGTTGCTTGCTGGTGGAAACCAGAACTATGGTGGTGAGTAATATATCTTCATAGACTCTCAACTCGTACTAATATGGTCGATATAGATACCATCACCATCAAGTCTACCAAGGTCTCAAACGTCAAGAAGATCTGTGCTAGATACCAGGGTAACTCTTCCGGAGCTGAGCCCACCGAACTCGGAAGTGGCCCTGACTCCAAGGTTTGCTTGTACTCAACCTCTGATGTCACCACCATCTAAGATGGCTCGCCTGTCTCCCTTCTTGGAAGGACACACTATACGGGGATTGTTTAGGAGGTTGAATGGTTGCGGGTGGAGCAGTGCCCGGTGCGCATATTTTTGGGGATGGAAAAGTTAGTGCGAGTCGCTGTAATCTAATTTCCTTTTTATAATTTATATTATCTGCCGGTCGGCATTATATTACATAAAATCGTTTGTTTTCTCATGGTCAGGTGCAATTTTGACTCATATATGTTGATTCCCAAACTCTGGGAAGCTGCAACGTCCCATCTAGCTGGGGCTAGCAGTATCAGTATTAATGAGGAGCGACAAAGATCTACTTATAATACGGAGGCTGCGGTTCTCGCGAGGGTTTTGAATGGGGATGCGTGTGGTCATATGTATCTGATACATAAAGGAACTTATCGAGTAAAAAACCGCCGCAGAACTCTAACCCAATTAACTCCGGTGCCCTCACTACTAAATAGGAAGGGGATGAAGCTAGGGATGGCATACAGGCCGGTATATGGACAAAAATATCAATCTCATTAATCCGTACATGTACTTTAGGCCTGGACATAACGATCCTACCAGGTAACCCTAGTTCTCGGCACACAATACCACGTACATGTTTATAAATGCCCGTACTTAATTCCTTGGGAAGGTGGGATTATAGCCCGGGTGGCCGGGTACGCCGTAGCTAGTAGCCATGGGGAAAAGAAGGAACTCCCCCGGGGGAAAACCACACTGGTTTTGTGTAGCTCTGAACTCCTTCTAAAGAAGCAACAGAGATAGAGAAAAAAGGGGGTTCGTAACGTCAAAGAGAAGGGGTTGTTAAACCTGTTACTATAGGTACGTCCGCATACGTAGGTCTCGTGCAATTGAATAATCAAGCTTGTTCCTCAGCGGCCATAGGTGGCCGGCCGCCTATAAACACTGCTCCCTAAAGATAGTTACAAATCCACTTTCTCTCTAAAAGTAACTACCTAGTTATTTAAGTAATATCAATTTATTTTTACTGGCCTGCAGTGGATCTAACCCGGTCATTGACCGACCACCAGAGCAGGTGACTATGCAACCATCAAAATCTCATATAATTATATAAATCATCACCGAATATCACTCGGTGCTTCAATTGATCAAACTGACAGCGCTGGGACTGGATTTAATAATTACGTCGATTCTTGTAGCTAGAGCTTGCTAAATATATCACAGGCATCAGTGAGCCCCCCCAGGGCCTTCCCACTTAGACTCGTCTCCCTCTGCGGTGGTGGTGCCTAGGTTTTTCTAGGGAACATTGGCTTTATAGTAGCAGATATAACGTTATCTTCAGGACCTGACTGATTCTAGAGAGCTGAGGCCATGTTTCGGTTTTCGCCGCTCTAAACTTTGTTGTGTGGTAGTAGCCCGGGACCTGCGGCCTTAACAAGATCCGGAAAACAAAATCAAAAACGACCCACAATAAAAACCCCTCACGCCTGACAATATAGATGTTGCAATATGTGGTCGTTTTCCCATATCGGCGCGTTGTTGGCCTTGGGCGGGGGTCCTAGTGGAAATTCTCGTTTTAACTCGCCGGGACAGTGGAGCTAAGATCTAAAACACCTCAGCGACGTTTTTTTGTGCCGGTGTATGTCTGGGGTCTGGGTGTCCGTGGTGATCATGAAGCCATCGACTAAACAAGCCTATGACTAGTAGCTGCGAAGGAGAGATAGGGAGAGACCTGTCCGGTGCGCAGAGGGCTTTGGAATGGTGGCTACTTTCATTCTCCTATGTATGTCAAACGCAGGCCTATCATGTTTAAAACACGAGTCTGGACCTCGTAGCTGTCATTTAGTCCTCTGCCTAGGCATTCGTGATGGAACCGCTCTCCTTCGTCATCATGACTTTGGGAGTAAGGGAACGTAGCCGGAACCCGGCTCGTTGCTGAGTTCTTGCGAAGATCCAGGACTTTAGTAAGGTGATTTCTGATGAGAGAGAGAGAGAGAGAGAGAGAGAGAGAGAGAGAGAGAGAGAGAGAGAGAGAGAGGGAGGGAGGGAGAGAGAGTGCATACAGTTACATGTAGTGGCTCAAGAAAAAAGCGGAAGAGAGTAAGAGGAAAAATGCATGTACGCAAGTAAAGAGTCTGGTAGAATTATTGCAAATTTGGGCTTTGCATGACCCGATAGTCCTATTGGCCCTTGGAGGAATTTCATATTAAAAATGAAAAAAAATGTTAGTCCACCAGGGGTGGGGATTGAATCCACCCCCATGCGCGGCTGGGGAACCTCTCCTTCACGACCACCCCATTTCCATATATCCCTCACAACCACTAGCCCCAGCCTCTCAACGCATACTGGCAGCAACCATCTTTGCTCTTTTAAGCTGGCTTGCATACATGTATTTTGGGGAGAGAGAAAAGACTAGCGTCAGAGCCGCAATCTTGTTTGGCGACTAAACTTTCCACGCACTAGGATCATTTTATTCCCCCACATCTCAGCACCGTAGTTCCAAGAGCCCACAATCACCTCCATCACAATCTGGATGCTACCAGGTGAGCTATCCTAAAACTTTTGCCGGCAGTCAAAATTAACGAAAACCTACCATCTCCAGAGCCCCTCCAGCAGCTATCCGATAGTCATAGCTCCCCCAACAGTCAAGCTTCTCCAGCAGTCAATCAACGCTACACTCCCGATGACCCACAGTTGCGGGAGGTTTGGGAGGGACGGCATTTCAAGGGGGTGGGAGGCAAGCCGTACTCAATGCTTTGGAAACAAGTTTGTTTCGTGCGCTACATGTAAGTTTTAGAAGAAGCCCGAGCCGCCTTAGACAATGGCCCTAAGAACTAGTGGCGGCCGAAAGATGGGGGCCTGCAGCTTGAGTGGGGTGCGTATATATACGCATGTGAGTAATGCCTGATTATTCATTAATCTAGCCCGTTTAGACCAGGTTTTATAAGGCGTGACATTGCTCGGCAAGGTGTTAGGATACAAGGGGTGAGGGGTGTACAGTTGAGAGATCACGTATGTCCTTTTCATCTCTGTTAACTTTGGATAACGTTGAATGGATCCAGCCTAGAGCACCGCCCAATACACAAAAACACCTCATCGCCCTGCCCGGCTCCTCATCAAGTCTTTTTTTTTTTGGCTGCGGGCGATGGGGAGCTTTGCTATGGGCACTGCGGGGTATGCGATCACAGGTAATCACTCGGAATCTAAAAAACACATTGCAAGGCGCTAGGTAAAATGATCGTTGACCAAGGATTTTTGACTGTATAGGCACAAGTAGAGAGTTTATGGGCTGCTGTTAACTCCTGAGTATGTTCCTGTCAAGTATATGTAACCGGTATACGGATGTGCTAACTACATATATATGCCTAAATGAAGCAAACGATGTTCCAAGCAGTTCACACGGCACCCACAGTCCAGGAGATGACCATAAAGAAAATAGCCAAACCAACACCCCGCATTCAAGGTCATATTACTTCCAAGTGCATACCAATTAATTAATTGACCCGGCGTTCCGCCTAAAAGGATCCTGGCACTACATGGCTTATCTAGGATACAATCAAGCATTGGGATGAACCCCACCAGCTCCGAAGCGTTTCCCCATGCGAATCTGCATGTGTTGATGCGCTGTGGGGAAAAGCTCCGAGAGAGAAAAAAATACCGAGGCTTCTTGGCAACAGATCTGTCGGAGCAAACTATGGGATTCCGGTTGGCATGCATGTATGATCTACGCTGGCTGGGCAGGATTACCACAATAGTGAAGATCTGTTGTAGAGTTTGCGGTTTGCCAATAGTGAGGAGGTTTCCTTCACGCTATTGGTGGCAGCTCGTACTGTCTTTGGGCAAAGCATAAGCCTGGGGAATGTATCCTCTTTCCCCTCTGTGGTTTGTTCTCTAGACCCTTGAGAAAATGGCTCGCAGTGGTCTTGATTAGAGTTATTGACACACTCCCATCGTAGCTGTAGGTGCGTCTGGTTAATAGAGTCAACGTTTCGGGTTCCCTACGACTTCAAAATCCCAATACCACGAGTCCCCTACTATAGCACGTATGTTATATTATCAGCAAAACCCAGAACCTAATTCTAATTCCCCCCTCACTCCTCCCAAGATACTAACTTTTAGAAAGATGCCAATTATAGAAACGGCCTCGGCATCAACCAGAACTCAGACATGAGCTTTTAAAATAAAACCGCCGAGGGATCAACCTCTAATGAGAAGAATCCGTCGATATATGCATAATAAATATTCCTCGTGCGGCGTGAACTACAGGGATCACCAGCACAGGGCCGCCCCCCCGGACAGTCGTAATAGCACCCACGGTACGGGGAAACCTAGAATGCCTTGCACTGGCACTAGCACCAACCCAAGTTCTTGACTTGCCCTCTTCTAGTTACCTCGGAGCTGTGTTTGAAACTGCAGTAAGAGTCTATCCCTCGGTTGAAACAACTACATACTGCTTCAACATGATCTGCAGACTAGGCATCCTTGTCTCGCTAACCTTAATCCGAGGGCCATTTTAGTGCTACAGCGGGGATTCGGATATGTGCAACCGGGAAGACCGCTGGTGTTGCAAAACACCACGATGTATCACAGGTATGACGGAGTAGCAGATATTTCTGTGGGTTTTATGCCTCCTAAAGGCCTTAATCTTAGATGCCGAAGGGGGGTGCTTCTGCCTCGGCTCCCCGGATAGGGGGGCTGTAGATACAGAGTTCGAACTAGTTTTGACGTAAAGATTTAGAGGAAATAGGATGAGCAATGGGTGGTTCGGTCAGAGATTCCAGAGATATAAAGGCCTTCCTCTCCCAGCTGGTTAATTCTCATCATCCACCAACCAACCGACCAACCAGAGCAGTCCAGTCTATCCCTATTCATTCAATTATACTACCGGCCTCAATTCCTCTGCAAATATGAAGCAGTCAATGCTGATCACGCTTGTTCTCGCTGCGGTTGCCAGCGCCACTCCTATCCTCGAGACCCGTGCCGACTGCGCACCCGTGCACATTATCGCTGCTCGTGCCTCTACCGAAGCCGCCGGCGCCGGTATCATTGGTGATGTGATGGACGATGTTGTCAGCCAGAGCTCACAGACAATCACAACTGCGACTGTCGACTACCCTGCTACCCTGACCGATTACGCTGACTCCTCTGCCTCCGGAACCGCAGCGTTGAAGACCATGCTTACGAACCAGGTCGCATCCTGCCCGAACCAGAAAATCGTACTCATGGGCTACTCCCAGGGCGCGCATGTCATTGGTGATACGTTGGGCGGCGGTGGAGGACCTACAGTCCTATTGGGTCCAAAGACTGCTCCGGTTCCCACTAGTGTTTCCGATAAAGGTTTGTATCAATTGGATTCGTTCTAAAACTCAGGATGGTTTTGGCTGACCGTAAGAATGTAGTTGCGGCGGTGGTCCTCATGGGTGATCCCCGCCATGTTGCGGGAGAAAGCTTTCAGGAGGGAACTGCGATATTACTGAAGGGCCTCTTCCCGCGTGGCAGCGACCAGTCGCTTGAGCCCTTCTCGAGCAAGATCCACTCGTTCTGTGATATTGGCGATCTCTTCTGTGCTAGTGGGGCTAGCACCCTCATCCATTTGGCGTACGTGACTAAGTATGGTGATGAGGCTGTTGACTTTGTTTTGAGCAAGATCGGGAACTAAGAGGATTTGTATATGGCTACCGGTGAGAGCGGTACGTATAATAAATGCGTGTGAAAGTTGGTGAGAGAAAAGGAATTGAGGGTGGTTTGGGTTGATATTTTTTATGTGTTTATGGAGCTGGGATCTCCAAGGATGAAATGAAATGATTGAATACCGGTAAACGTCGTGCACGCGTGCTATTTTATGAATTGGGTGTTTGAGAGATCATTAGCTGTGAATTTCTTTCTTTTTGAGACGATACAGGTCTTGATTGATTGACTCACTGCATGACATTTTGGCATGCCATATGTGCAAATTCTTACCGGCTATACTGTGTCCCAACTTGCCTGTCACCGTCTCGAACTTAAGACAACCTTCCTAGTACCATAATAAATATTACTGTGGCTTTCCTATGCCTGAAAAGCTGAAAACCAACAAACCTACATGTAGCTAGCTGTAAATACGAGTGATGGTCTGTGAAGCAAAATGTCCCGGAAATCATTCGGTAGTAAAAGCCACCCCATTACTTAGTCCATGCACTAGGGATAAAGTAATCGAATTGGCTTTTATTTACTTTAGGACTTAGGAATCTCCATTAGATTATCCATACATAGATTACTCACGGGCTACCGTCAGTGCTCAAAAGAACAGCCCAGCTGAGCTAGGCCCAACGTCTTGCGATCACATATTGCTCTGTCCTTTTGCATTGAACCAGGGTTCTTATTTCGAGACTCAACGGTATTTGTAATGACCTCTTTTTGGCCATTGCATATGATCTGACCATGGATCGAGGCCCCGCCTTGAGTGCGGCTTTAGTGACGTAGGGTGTATGCCTTGCGCTCACGGCGCAGAGAGGTCTACTATAGCGCTATAGCACGAGCAGGTTAATGTATCAGTCCAGTGAAGGGGGAGATTAAGGTCGCACTAGATTCTAATCTAGATGTTCCCCGGGGGATAGAGCTGCTTCTGTGTTAGATTTTGGTTTCTTCTCCTGCTTCCTCGTTTTTTGTCCTAGATGTTGGTTTCGTACGTTCTCCTTATCCTTTTTTTGCCCTACATGTGAATTTTGGGTTTTGGTGGGGCGGCAAAGTGCAGTAACCATTCAATTGGCCGGATTTTTTTGTTCCCACATACTTAAGTGCCTACCAACTACTACAAACTTCATCCATCACCACCACAACAAAGACTTAACAAACATGGACGGATTCAAGCTCGACGTACGTATTTTATCCTCCATCCCGTAGTGCCTCCCCACCCACCCCTCACCCACGCCCTCCCCCACATACAGACAAGGTACAAACCCTCGACCTAACGTACAATCCCGTCATCTGCAGCTTTGCCTCAAAGTACTTTCTATCGTTAACGAAATCGACGAACTCGAAGACTCCGAGGAAGCTGGGGACCTCCGAGCTGTCGAGAAGGTTGTCGCAAAAATCCCCGAAAACCTCTGCCCTGCCGTTGAGCTCTTGCTCTCGGGCTACTGGGGTGGGTTTAGGAAAGGATATATTGCTATGCTTGAAGAAGAGTATAAAGCCTCTTATCATATTGCCAATAATGTGGCGGAGAAGGGGAAAGGAAAGGATGATGGTCATAATGGTATGTATCTAGTTTATGGAAAGGTAATAATGTGATATTTACTGATCGTGCCATGCTCACCGACAAAGGGAAAGGACCAGATTTCTTCGACGTTAGCCAGGTCAAGAGCTTCCATGATGATTCTAAGGAGGCGGGCGATAGTGGGGCTACGGGTCATGCTATGGCTCATGTTGCCCACAGCACCGGTAAAGGGTCCGATGGTTCCGACGTTAACCAGCGCAAGAGGGCCCATCAGGATTCTAAGGGGCCAGGTAATAGTGTCGGTTCTTTTGAGCTCAATAATGGTAGACTTTTATTCCCACCCCTTTTTCTACTCACGCAAGGATTATGGGAAAGTAGCTGATCGAATTAGACTCCCAGGTGAAGCGTGTGCGCGTCGAGTAGGGCTGCTTAGCTTAGGGGTCCATAGTGTCAAAGTTACTAAGGAACAAGATTCTTAAATAAAATTTTACTCCTCTTACCACTTACTTGTAGCTCTAGTTTTTCTTGTTCCCCTACTTAATTTAATTTACTGTTCTGTCCTATTTAGAATCGATCCTATTTTATAGTATTTGTAGCTGCTTGCAGGAACAGGGACAAGTGTGCGATATTGATGGAGCATGGAGATTCACTATTAAGTCTTTGTATATAATCGTTGTAATGATATTTAATATAGCCATATGGGTAAGGTTGTTTGGTATGGAGCGGCAAATGTGTCAAAAGTAAATTTACCACCGGTGGTATAAGCACTGAATTCATGAACTTCAGTCCTTGTGCCAGAATAAATGTTGAATTCCAGTCTGTACGCCGTGCTATACTACATCAATCGTTGATGCCAATTCTTATGAAAGTTTCTAACCAGTGGTGAAATACTTACCATTCTCCACTGGCGGACAATGTCCATATATACTGGTATTAGATAGCCTCCTTTGGCCAAAAGGTCCGTGCCTTTATCCGTTTTAAGGTATGAGTGCTGGTATTATTTTCACCACCGGTGGTAAAATTACTTCTGACACATTTACCCCTCCATAGTCTTGTAGAACAATACAGAGACTCAAAATTTCACAGGTACTAGTAAATCCATGCATTACATGTATATTTGGAACATTAAAAACACTGTACTAGAAACGAGAGAGGTCCACTCTCCAAGAGCAGTGGCTAAATTTTTTTTGGTGATGTACTCCTTCCGGGAAACTTGGGTGGACTTGCTAACCCTTTGCGATAGTTACAGTGACTGCTGAACCGTAAAAATTTAATCCACCAAACTACATAAACCACCACCCAACCCACCACCCCCCACTCCCCTTCCCACATACTCCCCCCTCGATCACAAAAAAACAAGAAGAACATCAGAAAAAAAAAAGGTCCACACTACAATGAGGAACATGAGAAGGAAAGTTGTTATGAGGAAAATGAAAAAAAATGCTGTCAAAGCTGTACGTATGGACCGCACCTCCAATCCTCCTGCTACTTCAACAGGACCAGCACTCTCCACCACCCTCACGTGTTGAAGAATAGTTACTAATAATATCTTATTTGTAGATGTGTAAAGTTCTTCTGGGAGTGGCAGAATCCATCGTTGCCATTGTGGAAATGTTGCTCGCAACCATTGATCGTGGGACTGCGGACGAAGTTTACAGCCTCATGGCCGAGCCTGCTCTGGCAGTCGAGGAAGGGCCTTTCACCATCCCCCCTTCCGGGGAGTCCGCCAGCGTTAACCTCCAGGACTCTGCTTCTACTAGCGGAAGTGACGGAAATGGTATGTATTACCCTCTGCTGATGATGTGGTCTTGTTGGGGGGATATTGGTTTGGTGGTATATGTACTGATCGAATCGTCTTCTGCACACAGATAATGGTTCGGAGCTTCCCATGGTCAAGTGGGTTGAGTTCGATTACATTCAACACATTTATTGTAATTATCCCACTCCCCTTCGAGATCTTGATTGCAATGCGGCGTTTAAAGTGGCTGATGTTTTTTTCTTTTTAGCTACATTTAGACATAAGGAGAGGGCTGAAGCCGTTAATGGTCTGAGGGCTCAGTATGGGCAGCCTCCCGCCCAAGAGGCAGCTAAGGATCTTGTCTAAAGCGGGGGGGGGTTTTCTTTTTCAATAAATCAAATTTTTTAGTTTCTTGTGATTTATGTTTCTAGTTGTGTTGCTTCTGCCTCTGCTTTTTCTTATTCTTGTGCTTCTTTTTGTGCTCGTGCTTCTTCTTTTTCTTTTTCTTTTTCTTCTTCTTCTTCTTTTTCTTCTTCTTTTTCTTCTTTTTCTTCTTCTTCTTCCTCTCCTTCTCCTTCTTCCTGTTCTTCTTCTTCTTCTTCTTGATCTTTATCTTCTCTGGTTCACGGCTTTCGTGCCTTTTTATTTGGGTTTTGGATACTGCTGTAGTATAATTTGGTCATATAGCCTGTATTTTCATGATATAGATGTTGATATAAGATTACATATTGAGTCTATAGCTACAAGATATAGGCCTGTTTGCGAAAGTGCTGCGATTCTATAGGGTTGTGGCAGTTGTGCCCTCAGTTCCCCAACTTGCGTAGACCCCACCCACAACGCCTACTTACGACCTACAAACTTCTTTTTCCTGCAACACATCCCAACAAGCAAGCCTAAAAAAAACCTTTTTTCCCCTTCACAAAGACGACCAGACTTAGCGACCAGCAAGTCAAAAATGACCAGGAACAAAAGCAAGGCCTTAGGAAAGGTACGAGCACCTACTTCTAGAACTACTTCTGCTGTCAACTCTCACCACACCTTGCTCCTACCTGCACGCTCCCGAGCTACAAGTGTGAAAAAAGACCGCTAATGTTCCATTCACCCTTCTAATCAGCTTCTCGGAGTTGGAGGGTGGTTGAAGACTAGGATTGACAAGAAGCCCACCAACGAAACCGTTAACGAAATCGTTTCCGTAACCGATCTTAACGCACCTCTTCCAACACTTAATCATCACAACATAGTCACCTCTAGGAAGAACCAGGCAGTCCTTAGGTACGATGAGGCTCTTGAGGAGTTTATTTGCCTAGGTGTCAGGAGGGAGGGAATCCTGGACCGAGTTGACGGGATGGGGAGATTGCTTTATCTAAGAGGTATGTTTGCACCGGTGCCCATTCCAAAGACTTGTACTTCCAAAACGAGATGATATGTACTAACCGGGGCTCAGACCAGTACGAACTACAGGACAAGGATGAACGCGAAGAAGAAAAGGCTGCGGCGAATAGTAAACGCTCTTCTTCCTTCCTACAAAACGATCAAAATCGCTGACTCGATTTGAATTCGCTAGATCTAGATGTGCTTGCAATGTTGCATATCGCCTACCGTGTCGGTCTCACTATTGCTCTCCGTGAAAACGTTAATGGGTGGAACGAGCCCGTCGAGTACACCAGCAAGTTTTCCGAGGGCAAGCCCGGCCGCAAGAAGTGGTGATACGGCCACCCCCTCCCTCTATTTCTCTTTGCGTTTTGAAGAGAATTCTCTAGATCTCCTTTTGCTTTCTTTCATCGCTATCTTCTCCTATTCGCTCTTGTTCATATTTCTTTTGTCCTTACTCCTTGGTTTGCTAGTCCTGTGAAGTTCTTTCGTTATTGGCGTTTTCGCTATTGGCATTTTTCGTTATGGCAGTTGTGGCAGTTATACAATTTATGATGTAAAGGTATGAATGGCGTTGGGGGTCCGGACTATTATGGCAGACTTGCTTGGTTGAAGGTTACAATTTCAGAGTATGTATGTACATATTTTTGGCATCATAGCAGCACAAATGGCAAAATCCACACTACCAAAAGTTTTTCTTTTCTGCAGATCAAATGTCTACAGATCCTTCTCTTTCAAGCTTACTCTAAGAATCCCAAAAAACCAGCCCATATATCATTCCCTCTCCAAATGTTGTTCAATCAACATACTAATCCTACTATTTCATCCACATTTCGTTAGCGTAGAGTAATTAGTAGCCCAGATTGCCGGAAAAGGTAACGCCCCAGCCCGCGCTGGGCAGAAATAGGGGTAGCGCAAAGTAAAATTACCTGCAGGTTCTGCGGGACGGCACCCGCACGGGATGTGGCAAATACCTAGGTGGCGCCAAGTAGTAACATCTCTCTTGAATCTAATTCCAACGTAGTCTCGTACCCATCCCCTACCAGCATGCTGCTCACCGTAGGGTCTGGAGCATTAACTTTCCGACAAAAACATCATTTACTGTGTCGGTGACCCAAATGAAGCCCGACACACCCAATTTGCTACGTCAGGGGCCCGGATGGGGCCCGACACTCCCAATTTGGTATGTCGGTGACCCAAATGAAGTCCGACAGTGCTAAAAGTGGTTAGTTCCCGTGTCGGAAAGTTAAATAAAGCCCTATGGAGGCTAAAAAAAGCTAATTTTCCCGCCGGGGGCTAAAAAAACCTTATTTTTGTATGTAAACAGCCCTCCGACAGCCGACAGTCGGAGAGCCCCCAATGCTCCCGCGGTAGGAGGGCTGGGTACGAGCCTAATTCCAACGTCACTCCATTCATTGCTGTGGTTTTAGCTTCCCATCACCACTACCACCAGCACTACAAGGAGCACCGAAGTAGGAGTCGACGGGGCACAGGTAGAATGTTGTTGGGTGGAGAGCTCGAGGTGCACCTTTCCCTTCCCGGCTCTCCAGAGGGGCCATTCGGCGACAAGGGCAGCGAGTGTCGTTGAGAGGCAGACAGAGAGTACAATGCACGATGCCCCAGGTCATGAGGAACAACGCTAGGAATCCCAGCGGTATATTTTCCAACCCAGCCATAGGACCTTTTGACGCCAAGAGCGTTTCCAGTGTGATAAGGATGATCTAGGGATGATCGGCGGTTCCCCCGCATGTATTGATCTCTGAGGGCTGACAGGTTTGAACTGAGGGTCGATATGTGGCTTTGTAGAAGTTTAATCACCGATGTTTGCTATTTGCCTTCAGCTTCGGTCTGTCTAGTCGTGTGATGGACTTCGGTAGCGATCTTTGGGGTCGTCTGGTGTGTGGTATTACTCTTCTTTGATCGTGGCCATTGGGGAGAGGTATGTGGTAAATGGGGCCCCAACGCTTGAGGGATAGAAGAGTTTGAGTGCGGTATCTATATGTTGATGAGAGTGGAGGCTGAGATAAGATTCTCGACGGGTCAAGATCACGCCAGGGTTAGCAACAAAAAGAGCCGGGCTGTTTGGTTAGCGCTCTGATAAGCCAGATTCTCTGTGTAGATACAAAGTGGCCTTACCTGTAATGTCTCATAGACTTTATCCCCTCTCAACCCAGGTAATTGGCCACTTCACAGTAGATCACTCGGCCGAGTGACACTTTGTGACGGCTCTCAACTTAGGTACTCTAAGATTATAGAGGTCAATAAAAACTTTAAATATGTGCTGGGGGAATGTAGATCTGTTTCTTTCTTCCTAAAGTTGTATGGTTGTAGTGTGAATCGATATGACATAGGCTTGGCATCTCCCACTGCCCCACTCCATCAGCAACCGGCCTCCCTCACTTTCTTTTCTTTTCACAACAACCAACCCCAGGCTCCTTTTCATAGATTCTATTAAGAGACACTATCCATAGAACAATTTTGTCTTTTCATCTTCACGGTATGCTTCTTCACATATCTGCGCCG
Source organism: Morchella sp. 2015-shanyang (assembly GCA_024713795.1). Classification (NCBI taxonomy): domain Eukaryota; kingdom Fungi; phylum Ascomycota; class Pezizomycetes; order Pezizales; family Morchellaceae; genus Morchella; species Morchella sp. 2015-shanyang. The sequence goes on from JAMGZB010000010.1 coordinate 1,666,828, forward strand.
TTTCCTCCAAAACATCTATTCTCCACCAAGCCGCCACATATATCAAACTAAAGAACCATCCACAGCCCCATCATGTTCCTCTACAAGCACGACCCGCATTTCCTCGAAAAACGCCTCTCATCTTCATGCTCGCCCGCCTGTATCATCATCACCACCCCCACCGGCAGCACCGGTACCTATCTACCACCCCGCCGGCTACGGCCGCCTCTGCATCCACGAAGAGAGCGAGAAGATCAAAGGTATGGCCCCACTCAGCGCATCCCTACTTCTATCGCAGCAGCTAACCAACACACATGGAATAGTCTTCATTCCTGCGCTCACCTGCCGATCAAGCTTGCGTACGTGCGCCGAGTAGCAGCTGAAGGAGAGACCAAGGTTTTGTGGCGAGGGCCGAAGCTCACCGTACAGAGACAGAGGCTGCGCGACGCCCGAGGGTTTATAGGCGTCAGTTGGAGTTATGAAGGTGGGTTCTAGCTGGGCGCTGAGCCGTGAAGCAAGAAGGATAAGCGGTTTACCGTTCAAACATTTATGGTGCGCTGTGCTGCGAGAACTATCCCCTTTACTATCAGGCGAGCGAGCTCATGCCGATCTTGTTGTCATAATCGATCACTCGTCGTGCACCGCCACAAACGAGTGATTATTACCTGCTGTGGCGTTTTGTGGCGCCCTGGACGGAGATTGAAGGTTGGAGTGGAAGAAGGTGAGTAAGAAAATCTAAAGGGGAGAGTCATGTGGTTTTTTTGTCTATCGAGATTGGTATGACAGCATTGAGGTGAGCCCGTTGCTTGATTCGGTGACTGAGGTGCATATATGCTTTTAGATTTCCCTGATATATAATGTGCTGTGGATCCACCGCTGTAGAAACCAACAGGTCTTCTGGAATGTGGATACCAGAGATATCTGCGGGCTTATGCTTGTACTCATAACTGCTCATTATTCAGAGTTTGTGCATAGCTTCATTGGTTCGCGGTAGGATCCCGGTTTCAGCATACCTCCACCGCGCCTTATACTAGCACTAGTGAGGAGCAGCCTCAAGCCGCATATGACGTAACCGCCAATTCGAGAAACCGCCGACACTAAAGGATCCAGGAAACTCACAGCCCTATTCAATACAATGATGTGGGATAAACATCTTCGCACGCAGTGGGACACCTGCCGCTGCGCGGCATGCTGGGCCCTCCTTGCTCACGTGGGGTTGTAGTGCGTTTTGGGGGGGAAGATATTGATCTTGGTCAGAGGGTTATTATATACATATAGTGATTGAGGTTTACCAATGTATATGTATGCCGTCTCCCTTAACACACCCGATTCTTTGTCTACTGACAGCTGTAGCCCGCCAGACCACAGAAATCTGGGGCAGCTACCCATCCAATTGAAATCTTTCGTGATGACAGAGATACCTGACTATTCTATTTAGAAGATAACGCACGAATATATTTTTCTGACATTTTGCTACCGTCAAAGCGAATTATTAGGACTCCAGCAAAATAAAGACCTTATCAGCACAGGCACCGGCGGAGCGCAGCGTAGGATTTGGGGGCCCGGGAATTGGAGCCCGGGAATTGGGGGTGAGGAGGGGAGGGAGAGGGCAAGAGGCTTGCTGGAATTAATATAGGGAAAGATATGTCTGCTTCTTGACTGAAAATAGTGAGGTTTGTGGGATCTGGTGGTTGGAAGTATAGGCTTTTAATTGACAGTCTCGGAAGGGGGGGGGGGGGGTTTAAGTGGTGCGAAGAGAGGCCCTTTGTGCCCGAGTTTTTGTTTGATATATACTTGCAAGACCAAAGAACTTGACAGTGAGGGATTTATACGGTAGAAATTTAGTGTGCTCCACGAGAACAATTACACAACAGGTGATGTGCGTATTTAACCCAATTGATATGTATCTTTAAAGACATTGCGTAGCAGAAACGTTTTGTTTAACGGGTCTGTGTGATGAGCACAAATTTAAACACAATCAAAAGATTTCTCTAAGTCTTAACAACACAGTTTCGAGTTAATATATGTGCCATTTACGCATGCATACCTCAACCGACTTAATTAAAAAGCCTTTAGAGCAAAATCCAGCAGGGCTTACAAAGTCAAGTGGTGAATTGGCCCGTCCAGGGAAAAGGATATAAATATTTCTTTAAGTGCTTTGTTGCTGTTATTACTACGTAATTCATTAGTTGTATATATATATCCATATTGCTATCCATCCTCCGGTTATAATCCCTTTATTTTAATTACCTATCTGACAAATCGTGCAAAAGAACAATCATTTTAATTTAACACGACTTTGGTGCGTCATGTCAGTCCCTTAGAAATCATACACATTTTCTGAGAATCCGTGCATAAATATACGACAAAGAGGAAATATGCCTAGCTATAATTATCCAATATTGGAACTGTGGAAATAACACCAATTATTTCAAGTTATAGGATTGGCTCATGACAGATTAGGGAATGTTATATTGGGGAGTACCTTTTTTATAATTTACTGCCCTCTAGGCAGTATTTCGATCGAGGCACCTCGAGAATATTATTTTCAGACCTCAGAGAAGGACCTCCATCACGTCCCCATGTATGGGATGGTATATCGTGGTTCTGCAAACTTTAGCGTACATCCAGTCGTAACGTGGTGATATCTGTGTTAAGGAACCCCTTACATAACCTCACAAGGCAACACCCGGCGTCAAGGTCACAAATATGACGCCAATTATGAGATTTCGGATTTAAAAATGCTCATATGCGAGTATACGGCGGTAAATATATCTAAAGAAATTTTACCACCAATATATGGCGAAAACGATATACTCATACCAGCTTATATATATAATGCCACTTTTTATGAGAAAGCACAAAAACGCTGGCCAAAAGGGGTCATATAATATAATGCCAATATATATATATATATATATCAGCATTACATTGTCCACGTCGCAACGACAGGTATTTCGGTGAGAAATGATTGAGCATATATATACTACCACATTAACCCGTCCCGACGGCCGGTCACACAGGACGTTAAAATTCCCCTATATGGTTATTGTCTTGAATACGCGCCCCCTCATGCTGGCTCGAAAAGGAAACTTAGACGTCCTGTGTGACCGGTAATGTACAAGGGCCGAAACACATCGCTCACATCACCGGTGGTAAGTACATGTGGTTTACTACCGGTGGTAGAGTTACTTTTGACATATTTACCGCTCCATAGGCTTATATATACATATATATGTTTCTGCACCTTGATGCATGCATGAGGGCGTACACAAATACCCCCATTCCCCCCTTCTTAAGTCCCAAGCGTTGCACAGCTGCAGTGCCCTGGAGATGTGTATATAGGTCCGCGAAGATTATGAAAACGCTAGATACCACATGGCTCAACTTCCTTTTTATATATACTTCGGCACAGCCATCAAAGGCATATATATGTATGTAAAGCCCCTACCAAAAAGTTTTCGTGAAAGCCTAAAAGCAGTTGAGTGGCGAAACCCATACAAATCTGCCTAGCAACGGGTTCCCCACTAAAATACTTTATTACACCTTAACCACTTCCTTTTACCCGCTCAAAAATGTGCAAAGGGCTTCTCCCAAGGGTCAAAATATTTTATCTCTGTTCATCGTTATGATTAATTGTGTTGTGGTTCTACACTTTGAGCCTGGTCCCACCTAGTTTGGGTGGTTATTGGCCCTTTCACGAAAACCTCTGGGTAGGGACTTTACATAGAGTGTAGCAATGCATGTATCGAGAGCACCCTTATCATAATCGAGACTGTATGTATGTAACTCTACGGCCCAGTTATGCCAAAGGGACATGTACCCTATAAGTATGCCAACAGGCGCGTATGCGGCGCTAAAACATGGTCAGATTGACCGCACGCTATATACAGGGGGTTAATATAGGCTACCCCGGCCTCTAAGCTAAGGGTTGCCGCGCTTCCGTTGCCGTGTCTCCGGCTCGCAAAAGACTGCTGCACAGAGTTTTTGGGCGTCAGTATTCCCTGGGCTCATGTTGAGACATGCGGATTCCCAGACTTCTCAGGGAGAGAGTTATAGAGTGGCGGAGCAGCCTTTTTCTCTATAACCTGATGATCTGCTGAATGGCAAAGTGACTGGGCCACACCCCAGTCTGGATATCGGAATCATACAGGATATCACTTTATAATTCACTGGCTTGAGTCGGGCAAATCAATCATTGCATATTGCTTCAGGCTTTGAAGACGAATAATTTTCAGTGGTTGACTATAAAATATACTTGAGTCAATGATTTCAAACATGCGATAAGTTTTGCTGTCGGGTACTGTAGCTATAAAAATGAACTGATACAGTCACAGAGTATCACTCGATATAAGAACTTTCTCGCTTGTTAAATCCAGACTTCTGAGGCCTCGGGAAAGCGGAGTAATCCCCACCAGCAGTACCGAAGGCCAGTCAAATATGCTTAGGGATTTTGTCTGATATATGTGTGGGACCATTACATTTTATTGGTATATACGCGCACCTCTGTTTTCCTCTGGTCGTCAATGGGCCAAGTCGTGTACTCTAAAATCTCGTCCTCATGATAGCTAGCTACTTATCAGCTTCATCCAATTGATCAAGCACGCCGATGATAAGAGTTATTTAATTACCGGCCATGTGCCACATCTATCTATCTATCCGGAGCTATAATTTAAAAAAAAAGAATATGGAATAAGGGCCGTCTTAGTATGCGTACACTTTATGAGCCGTGCAGTCGGATGAAGTGTTACGGAACACGTGGAGGAATTTAATACTTCAGCTGAAAGATCCTAACCGTGACATAGTTTGCATTTAAAGTACGTCACTGCATGTCCTGCATAAGCAAGGAAATCTGCCGCTTGGTGAGGCCGCCTTGGGGTCATCCTTATCCGCTCTATTATCCCAGCTTCCCGGTAATTCATGGGTGAAGATCACCATAAATGCTCACCTTGAAAGCTCGGCTGTTGATGCTTAAACAGATTTAATACTGTTCTATCGCTTATGATTGTTGAGTATTCCTAGATTGAGTTCGAAGTGTATAATGATACCATCAACGGAAGATCCCAGGTTGAAATCCAATATATCCTGGTGGTCGGAAAAGGAAATAAACCTTCAATTGGCTACCAGATGATTACTATATAGCTAGGCTTTAGATGATAATACCTCACATATGGTTTCGGGCCATTTGCGGAATCGCTGCATTAACCGATAATATATTGGGGTGATCTACCACCGATATTACGTATTGTGCAAAGAGAAGTCCATCGGAACAGCACCTCCGTGACAAGATGTGCCCTAATAGTAACGTCAGAAGAAATATTGTATAATCATTAGAGTAGTACTTGTATATATCCTGTGGACATAGAGGTCCGGTCCGTCCAGAAGGTAAGTTAAGATATTTGCGTACTGGGTGATGGAAAAGCGGGGTCTGGCTTCAGCCCAAAAACATCGTTACACCCCGGCCCAATCGAAATTTCAGCAAGTTCGCCGCCTAACGATCTGTAGTTGTAGTCAGTTGGCGTGCTGTACTTCATAGTTTAAGTGTAACTGTTTCTATTAATAAGGATTTACCAGATGCTATTGATTCACCACTACTAGGTAGTGTGATGTCGTGCTAAATCCCAATCGATGATTTCCTTAATTCTCCAATAAGTTTTGATTCTGTAGCTACCCACACTATACAAGGCAAGCCATACCCTCGTTCTGTTCCCCTTGGCGAAATACCGCACTCATCGTCCACTTTCTCTCAATCCATATTGACCGAAGTAATGTTGTTATTTGGGTGTAGAGTATTCTAAAATGGGCAGTTCTAGGTTGCGATGAAGGAGGAGGTGGGGGTGGCATAGCAGCAGGAGCTCCCCTCTGTGGCCGCCAAGACCCCATGTTGTCAGCAGAGAACATAAATTCATGTAGTCGATATTTGTATCTCGCCCCCTACAATCATATCTACAAGTTCTGCCTGGAATGATTCTGTCTGGAACGCATCACACCTGTCACCTGCGACATGTATGGCGTGATAGTCTGGCTCCTTCAATTGGCTCCAGAAGTGCTTTTTGTTTCAACTAAAATCCCGGGAGTTACTTCAAGACGCCAGCTTAACCCCGGTACAGCGCATGGCGATATATGCTAGTCCAACAAACGCCACCACAGCCAGGCGTGTTAGTTGCTGTCATATATATAGACATGTAGCTAGAATATACGCAGTACTTATCCACCGCGACTGCCACATCAGCACAGACAATATCACTGGGTTAATGATTTTGTTTGCATATCACTTGTATCAGATATCGATCCCATATCCCCACCACTTTAATAATTAGGCTCGCTTAAATCCCCCTAGTAGCAAGCATTTCAAGAAGGCAGAAGGATATGCATTCTTGGCCTAAGGGAGGGGGGGCTAGATATAATGTATTTCTTGGGTATCCCAGTCAGACTTTAGATACCCATCATGACTTAGACTCTATTACAAGAGTTTCTAATTTATGTGTACCTCGCGTAGCGAAAATTACAGCGGCAGCTAGCTGGGGCCCCCGGTAAGGTAAGTATCATTGACAGGGAGATTTCAAATACTTGGTGTGGCTCAATTTTGAACTATGTAGTCCCAAATAGCCCCAACACTCCTCCAATCATGAAGAGTGTTCTCATGTATTTAGCGCTCCTGCATTGCATCGAAGGCACCTGGAAATTTTGTAGAACAGGTAGTGCATGATGTGATATCGAAAATATGGAAACTCATTGCTGCGAATTCTCCAAAACAGGAGCCCGAAGATATAAAAAAACAATTTTTTTTCGGCGGCACCCACACTTTGATTTTGCGTGCTGTCCTACTTACTAGGCCTAATCATCTGCCGATTTCATTGTCGCTACCAGTTTTACCGGTTGCATAGCCGCTCCCGCTTCCACGCACCTGGGCTTCATCTAGATATCGAAAGAACCACCCCCGTGCTCGGGTCCCAATCACACCCCTCACCTTCTTCTCTTCAGCTCCGATCTCTATCATCTTTTCCCACTCCTCTTCAATCACATCGTTCTCTACCCACTTAACAAACTGCATTGTGCTACCCTTTCCTTGCTCCAGAAATCCCATCTCTCTCAGATACTCGATCCCCTGCTCAAATCGGGCCTCCGTGATCGCATAATCGACAAACACGGCCGCCAGCTTTAATGCGTCGGGATCCTTTGGTGGGGTCGGCTTAACCCTGCTGACCACCTCAAATCTCCCCCCCTTTGTCTTGAAGTTCCACAGAACTGTCCTATTGGGTGGCCACTCTTCGCCTTCAAACGGAATCATTGTCCACACAAGGCCTTCACCAATTCCTGATATCTTCTTCCCTGCTGAATCGGTGAAGGATGCAGCAAATGGGCACTCTCTCTCAACCTCTTCCGTGACCTGGTAAAGCCACCTCGACACCGTTGTCGTATCTTCGAAAAAATCGATCACCACATCCCATGTCTTCCAATTCATGATGTTAAAGATACGCTCTTCGGGGAGACATACATCTGCGTAGCGACGCATGTCAACCCACACACCATCGATCCTGATATTAAAGATGCAAAAGAACCTCGGGATCCTGTTTATGGCCACATTTCGGTAGATATCACGCCCGGCAACCTCCCCTGCAATCATTATCTCTGAAAACGGGGTATCAGGTGGTAGGGATGCTGACGAGGTGTAGATCCTCATAGCAGCTTCAACAAGTAGGTGCAGGGGACGATTTGACAGCTGAGACGGAATCGGGCCAGTGTCTTGGGAGGTTACTACCCTGTTCCTGGATTGAAATATCGGGGTGTGTGCATCATTCTGCCTGAACACCTGGAGATAAATATCAATTAATGATATTTTCCTAACTTATTTGATTTGTAGATAACAAGTTCTATTTACATCCAATCGGAGTGAAGGTGGGAGTTTCACTCACAATTGTGGCGTTATAACCATGCAGTTTCAAGGTGCCCATAAATCGTGCTTTAGAAGGAAACGGCAATGTTTCGCCTTTCTGGGCAGCCTCTTTCAATGCCGGTACATGTCGACTTACGAAACTCTCGAATGTCAAGGTGTGAGGATAAGGTGTATGGGCTGTTCGGATACCACCTTTCTCACTTGTATCTTTCTGAGTGCATGTAGTTTGCATGGAGTGAGCAGTCATATCGGCAGTAAAGGTAGTGCCCAGTGACACTTCAGTAATCCTAGAAGTGAAGCAGGAGTAACCTTCAATGTATGCATATGTCAGAACGGGTACGGTGGTGAAGAAGCGCGCAAACATACTTGAGTCCAAAGTATATGGGGGTCGATCGAACGCTCAGTTAATTGATTAGAATTTCCTGATCCGATCTTTGAATTCGCAGAAATCTCAACCAAGAAGGATTTTTTAGGGCCTAATATATCGCCGTAACGTGACTCACTTACCCTACATGTAGCTAGGCACTCCTTTACGAGTTGTGAGTTGGTCCCATAGTCGAAAATATCGTAATATGACTCCCCTGACCGGATGTGGAGTACAATCTGGGAAGAAAGTGCAGAAAGGGATTCTGATTCCCCCCTCACCCCCCCCTCACCCCCTCACCCCTGTCGCTCCGGTCTGTCAAGTCCACAGAAGCATTATTGGAGACTTACTCAGCCAGTAGAAACCGAGCACATTATTGATTCAGGTGCTCCTCCAAGCATAGAATCTACAAGCATTATCCCTCTCTCTCCCTAACGAGCGCGTACAGTGCGGCTCTGTTAAAGTGGCTGGTGTTTATGTTGATATGTATGCGTCATAAGTTGTAGTGGGGGTAATAACTCAACTCCCGTCATATTGTGTAAGTACCTAAGTATGTGACTCTGGTCATGTCAGTTATGCGTCCAGTCCTTTTTAAATAGCTGTAATCAATCCAGGTCGGACCTTCCTGTGGGGGAACACCTGCAGAAATCGGAACAAGATCTAGATGTTCCACGGGAAATTCCGGGGTTCCACGTAAAAGGAAAAAGCGGTCTAGCTGATCGGACGTTCGTTACACACGAACGTTAGAGGTACAAGCATCATGTACTCTACCATACTTGCCGTGAACCTCAAATTCCACTTCTCAAATTCCCCCCTCCCCCCCCTCTCTCTCTCTCCCCACTCCCCGCGACTCCACCCCGTCAACCCGAACCCTTAACTTCACAAGTATGAAGAAGTAATCTGAAAATTTGAAGACGGGGCAGGTTTCCTGTGGCCCGGCCCGTTTTGATGTGTAGGTAGGGTGAATATTGCCAACCGAGCTCAACAGAGCTGGCTATGATGCCTTGAACAATCTTGCAGCTAGATCTGGTTAACATTAGGTGATAAGAATATATGAGCGAACTTCTCCTGACCGACCGACGGCACGCTGATTATCTATTATCTCGCTTGTTATCTTCCCTTTCCTTACTCGTGGCTTCTTTGACCTGGTTGCGCCGCTGATGAGCATCCAGCCTATCTCATTCAAGGAAGTTCGAGAGAGGAAGTTCGAATGGCGAATGAAGCTTGCTCTATATCCAATACATTCTTATCTGTTAGGACATTTTGCGAATTGAAAAAAGCTAGCTATTAATTCTAAAGGAAAGGTTCAGAAAAGGCAGAAAAAGCGCACGGTCATTGAAATCGTGGCAGGGTTGTATTTTTCCGTTCCTTGTCTGCTATATCGAATTGTCCTGCATGTAGGCAACATCGTTCGGATCCCACGTGAAAATTTGGCATAAAACCGAGATAATTAGGAGTTATACGGTAGCCTGAGATCAAGGACGGCACTCAACGTACTCTAATTCTCTCAGATCCGAAAAAAAAAAGATGAAGAAAAAAAACTTCCGGTTGAGTCCGGTTGAGATACTAGAGACGGTGTATCTCCGACATTGAATATACAAGCTAGATCTTCCGGCTCGTACACAATATGAGCCGGCTATGTTGAGGGCTTTTACCATATATATCGGTCGATACATGTATGCGTGTTATTTTTACTCTACATGAATAAAGAAAAAAGCTTGAGTCTTCTATTGAGCCTATATCGGATCTCTCCTTCTCCCTTCGAACTTTTATGCGCACGGACGAGTTGCCTACCATAGATTGGTTAGATTACAGGTACACGGAAAGGCGGACGGATTGAGCCAATATCAGTTGTCCTGGTGTTGAGTAGACGTGCTTCATATAGTGTGATATACAGAAAAGACCAGACGAACACTCTGGGCAGTACGATACCGAAACCCTAGATCATGTTGATACAGGGGAATTACTGCTGACTAAATAGTGGGACTAATCAACTCTTAGGAACTCATCCTAGGTCCCCGTCGATCCAATTGTAAAAAATTGTTCCGGGAGTAGTGAGCTTCATCGTTTTAGATCTCGAGGAAATGAGGTCCATAGTTCAAGGTATGTGTAATATATGCTGTTGCTATCGCTATTAATACCATCAATATACATTACGTTTTACTTTTTTAAACACAACCGTGTCAAAACTGCAGCACCACGTACGTACCAGCTTACCTAGATATCACTCTACCAGTATTGTCTCTGTGTGGTGCACACAAGGCAGCAGAGCAGAATACAATTGGTGGTTGTACGTAGATATATGGGAGAGGGTGTTGTGGGGGTTTATCCGCACCCACGAATGCTAATCCCAGTACAGCAGCTGCCTTCTCTTCCACCAAACTACCACGGTAGTACCACCACATTGTGTTGTAACTCCCTGGTACAAAGTTTTTCCGGATTTTCATATCCCTATCCAGGCCTCGGAAGTTCGGGGCTATTCTTTCTCTTCTATGCATATGCCGTGCCATCAGTAAAAGGTGAGGCGAGCGAAGCAAGACCCCTTGCAGGTAGGTTCGTTTCGGAATGTCTACTAGTGCAAGCCGTCACTCCGCTCTTGAATCCCTCCAGACAATCGTAAGGTATGCACGGGAGGAAATCGTATCAAAGGAGTATTTCCTGGTTACCGTTTTGAGAATTAAGCGGAAGGCGGGAATACGGACCGTCACCCCCGCTCTTGCACGGTGAGACCTGATCGCTGTGGACTATCAATGTTCGATTCGAAAGCTAACTAAGTAACTATTATTGTTTGGCTTGTCTATACCAAAGGGACCAGATACCTTGAAATGGTAGCGTAACTATTACGAGGTGGTCTCAGCTTTGAGCTTGCGCTAGTTTGGCCCCAGGATTAGCTAACTTTACCAGATCCTAGACCCTTGATGATATATTTTGTTTTTGCAGAGATATGAGCTTATAAATAATGCGTTTATCGCACCTTTCTTCCTCTATCAACGAGTCATCCTATTAGCTATTTCTCAGTATAAGAGGTGTTCATAATTCTCAGAGCGTATAAACCCACGTTAAACCGTCTGCCTATCCTTGATCTCATTGCCTATATTCATTATAGGTGCAAAGCTGTCGAGGTAAATGACGGCCCTGAGCCACAATTCATATATACTCTTACTTACCCCTCTGAAATAGATACCAAACGCTCAAATTCTAAATCTTTGAATCATACATATCCGTCGAAATGTCTGTTCAAGGTGACGCCCATCACTCGGAACGCCGAATGGAAGGCAACCGTCAACTCAACCTTCAACTTGCCGCGGCTCGAGCCGGAACCGCAATCCCTCCAATTGATGCCTCTATTGTCCGAGAAGAATCTTTCATTCAAGACAGCAACTGCACCGGTCCTGCAAATCCTATGGAGCGATATCTACAGTTAGAGCCACAGCAGGATGCATATGTTATCTATACGAGAACTGCTACGCAAAACGAGTTGAAAGCGCGTGGTATCTTCAGGAATTGACCACTCTATAGTGTTTTTGGGCTGTATATAAGATGTTTGGGAGTTATCTAACTATTCTGTGGTGCAAAAGGGAAGGAGTTATTTATTTTATTGTTTTTTCTTTCTTTCTTTAAACTTACCTAAACTTGAATTCTGAGATCACTGGGCAGAGGAGATGGCGCTACTATATGTTGCTTAGACCTTAGTTATTTTTAGATATATTATTTCTTAGAGGATTTTATTCATTCTTTCCTAAAAGTTTCGTTTTTCATGACGTAGTTGAGCTGAATTAGAGTGCTCTTCATTCCGCAATTTCGTATATAGCTCTTGAGAAGCAAAATCCGAATGGGAAACTGCATTTCTTGCATATATAGGGGAGCTGTAAAACTCCTTAATGACTAAAAAATTAGATCCAAGATATACAGTTTTCCCACGCGATCTTAGCATGGCCGGATCGCAAATCAAACACCTCCCCACGGAACGATCGCGGAATAAATCAGGGATCGCTGGCTCCGGAGCAGGGATTGGAATTTCTGAAGGGATTTCTGGGCCGCTGTGCCTTCGGCTTAAGTCAGAGGTAAATTGGTAGGTTCAGACTGGTTTTTCTCGGGGTGCGTTGTCTATCGTTTCGTATTCGCGAAACAGATCAGCAACTACTATGTGTTAGGTGGATACGGCAATCCTAGATGATTATCATACGAGCCATGGTGCTGGAAGTACGGGAAGCATATTGAGATCAGTACGCTAAGGTCAGAGCTGCGCGTAAATACAAAAGAAGATCGGGACACATACGCTGTATAGAAGGCGAAATGTTTCCACGCCAAACAAAACAAATGACAAGGGTTAGAGTGATATATTCAAGAACTGCAGGATTGGCGATCAGGGGCTGTCGCTGGAAAATATAAATTAGCCTGCTTGAGAAATAACTCCAGGGATTATCATTCGTCCGGCGGGTAGGCGGGTGCAAGTGAGGTCTAAAGATTCATAGCATTGGAGTCTATATGCGCTTCATAATGAAAAGGGGTTTCATACAAGGAAACTCTTTTGAGACCTACAAATAAGCATCAATATGGATTTCTTGTTTAATATACCAGCAAATTCCCCCAAAGAAATCCATAAGAGGAGAGGGCCATTCTTAGATAAAATCAGGGGCTTCCCAGACTTGAAACCTACCGTTTGAATTCCACGCTATCGTATAGGAATTGTATTAAGCTAACATAAGAACGTTAGGATACCGTGTCCACTACCTGCATTTTGGGCCTATAGGACTAATATTATTATTCTTAGAGCGTTTCTTCCATTCGACCGTAATTCAGCAACATTCAATATACCTAGGATGCTTGTATAGTGGTGTACGTACGCAACTCGGTAGAACGAGAGCGACATGTGCAGTCCCGAATGAAGTTCCGTTTTTGGTTTCAGGGTAATTTGAGGATTTTCAGATTCGTCATTGCCAGCGCCGAGGCGAATAGCTAGGCAAATATGGATTTACTAAATGTTGCGACAGTAAGTATGTGGTGCGGGAAGCCGCCATCATCGCTGACCCCTACTACGACCATATAATACACAATTATCACAAATTATCACTCGGAAGGGATTCAATACATCAATGGTGGATGTTGAGCATCGGGGAGCGATCCCCAGACTTAGGAAGGATCCCGATGTAGGAAGGATCCCGGTGTAGTCCCTCGTTATTAAATAAGTCACAACCATTGCACCATTAAGTATCGTGATATTTACTGTATGTCTTTGTGTTTTTTTTTTCTTTTGCTCGTATGGTGTGATATAGTGTATGTAACACCTCGGGAGATTGGCCGGGCGGTGTTTGCTTTTTCTTATCGGGGTGTGTCGGGATTAGTGAGAATGCCAAGAGATCAAAGTTTCCACATATTGTATCGAGGTATCTGAACAAAAAATATCGTCCATACCTTGATGGGGCCGAAATGTTGTGCCTGGGATTGTGATGTCTGTTTCTCATTAGTCTATAGAATATCAGAAGAAAGGAATTTAGCTACATGATGTAGTAATCCTTGTCAGCTGCACCTACCCAATATTCTCCCAGCTGTACCAAATGGTTCCTAGAAACCCCTAGAACAGTGGACGATTTGTACTGTTTAGAGACATGTTACACATCTCCGCTTCTGCAGTAAAGCCCAGAAGTTCTGCACGCTTAGTACTGCTGTATTTTCCTTCTAAGAAGTTTTTCTGGTTCGAGTATTTGGACGGCTCTTCGGTCCGGTACAGCGGTCATAGCTTATCTAAACTCTACCCCATCCGTGTCTGTGCGTCTATATGAACGATCGTGTTGGAAAGTTTGATGAGACCTCAAAACCTTCTAAGCCTGTGTTGTCTCAAAAATGAGCCAGAAGGGTCCGAGAGTGCAGCCATGAAACTAGCGAAGAAAGTACAGTGAAAATTCAGTGATTTAGTGATAAACATAACTGGTAAGGAGGCTTCAGTTACTCGAGAACATACATATCACCAGTTTAAAGACTATATCGAGGTTAAAATCATGTACTTACGGCTGAGCCTTCACTGATCGGGGCACCTCCAGACTCATCTCCCATTAAGTTCCTGTAGAGCAATGGTTAAAAATAAGGAATATCATCACCATGTGCGGTGTGTTAGAAGGGTGGGGGAATTACCAGTTCAAGTATGCATGATGAAGTATTTGGGACAAGGCTTCGAAGATCAACTGTAGGAATATAGACAACTACCCGCAACGTCATACGTGCGCCGGAGCTTTCGATGTCCAGAATTAAGCGGGGCTCAGCCACAACTGATACACAGGGATATTGACTTTCTGAGTTACCCGCACGCTGTAACTTGTTCTATCTTATGCCGCACATAAACGGCTAAGAGCCGCAATTACCCTTGCTCAGCCCTACAGCCCCCAAAGCGCAATTTAACTCGGATACACAGCACAAATCGTTTAGAAAACACGGCCGGTGACTTTAAAACAACCCGCCACATTTAGCTAAGGTCTAACTGATCGCCAATTTCCAATCCCTGTCTGGGCTTGTGAGTGGCCTCTCAAATGTTGCAATTTAGAAATACATGTTCCATGAATTATGATGGGTTTGGTGTGCTAAGATAGTGTGGGGTGGGATTTATTTACACGGTCTGTTATTATCACTTGCTTTTGGCTACCAGCATCATAAAATTGTGATAAACTGCGAGTACGATACCAATCTGAAGTGTCCCCAGGAATATATATCGTGGACGTCTAAAGTCATACTTGTTGAGATAGCTTCTAGCTTTGATGATTGATGAGCTTATAGCTTACATGTGGTCTCTATTGGCACTTGATGCTATATTCACACAATCTCAGTGGCCGTGCTGGAACCCCGGGAGGGGCATATATATATGGGGATTGCTTGGAGACCAATCATACCCATGTATTCATTCAGGTCAATTGGCCAGCGATATCTGAGCCCTCTGTTGAAGTCTCCCACGCGTCCCAAAGGAGGCCCAGCGAGGTGCAAATCTAGCGGGACTATATGGGTGGGGGTGTTACAATCAGAGGTCTATATTATCTATAGCCATAGCGCTGCAAGAGATACGTCTCTTACGATTTAACATCATTACCACACCAAACTCATGATACTTCAACACCATGGCTCCCTATCGACGCGGGGAGTAATATTCATGCCTGCGCCCTGTTTCTTAATGCTTATAACGGTAAAAAAAAAACACTGTCTCCGTCTTTTATAGCTGCATAAGTACTATCTACCCTAAGTTTTATCAAATAAACTAATCTCTGATCACCACAAATAAACCTCAGAACGGAACGCTCGAGCAAACAATGACCCGGCCGTGGACAGAACCTCTACTCCATCAAACCAAGCACCGTATGGTTTAGAACACATCCGGGCTCCCGGGCGTCACAGCCATGAGAATTTAAACAATCAGCCCCCGAGGCTTGAGGCGGATGGGATACCATCCGATTGAAACCTAATATGGACATGCGTAGTAGTTTATTTTTTCGCAGAGGTCTCTTACCTACAATACTAATCAAAGATTCTCCCACACGTTAGGCATACTTGAGTGAAAGTGTATGGTATCCCCACCGACAATAATGTCTCATCAACATACTGCAACATATCTAAGACTCTCCATCTGAAGTTCTCACGCCAAGATAGCCACCTCACTCCCCCCCTTCAAACTACATTGTGCTCGTCATACCCTCGCAGATAAAGCTAAACTCCGTAGCCCCTAGGACCCTAGTCGGCAGCAAGTAACGCTTACTCAGAATCCCACCACTCTACTCGAACCTTCCCTACGCTTCCTGAGAAATGCGGGGAGGAAGCTGTACTCGGAGGTAGGCTCATATGGTTGGACAAGCCTAATACGCACAATAGTGTTAACTAAGTTTTGGGTTATCATACTAATTTAGTGTTAGATAAGAAGGATAGTGGGTATAGATGGTAAGTGCATCTGGCGACGCCATATGAGATTTTCTTGTGCCTAGTATCACAAATTTCCTGACCTTATGAATCCTGCATGGAGAAACGGACCAGCCAACGGCTGCACCCAAATCAGTAAATCAATAAAGAATAATAAATAATAATAAAGGGCCCATACATGCTCCGCTCCAAAGCACCTCCCTGCTTCCCACGTGACAGAGGTCAATTGCATGATATAATATAATAGACTATGATTGATCGGAATTTAAGCTTAGATCACATAGTTTATGTATGTGCTTATGTAGGTTTTGACTTCCGGCCCTATCTACATATAGTAGCTTAAATACATAGCTACATTACGCAGTACTGAATTTTTAGTCTAAATCAGGAACGGCATGTATCACTCTGGCATGGGAAGACCTGAGAATATTGTACCAGCGCGTTCGAAATGCGCACTCTATATACCCGGACCATGACCAGTAACTACATTATATACTCACCCAGACCTTGGATCATATCTTTTCCATTCAATATCGTAACCAGCCTCTGCCGTTGCAGGTTCAGATGAGTATACTCTCCTCTAGGTTCTGTGAGCAGCCGGGCTACATGTACTCGTCCCTCGGGGGCTCTGTGAGTTACAATCCAATTTGAGAGTAAGTCTCTCCCGCCTTGGCTACAAGCGGGGTTGCATTGGGAAACTTTGTATAGGTAGGTGTCAAGCCGTCGGGTACCATACCCTCCCCCATCTCTGAAGAAATGTGGACAACGCTGGCGGGTCATGATGCCCGGTTGACCGTCAGAAACGACATGTTGATTCAGATCTTTTCAGGATGACGTGAGTTGACAATCCCCTCATTCAAGAAAGAAATGGCTAATGAAATGCGGATGATATATCGGCCACACATAATATAATTTCTGGTTGGGCTAGCTAGAGATGCGCCCTCTAGCTCTTTGGCTATAAATATGTGAGCTTCGTTGCGCGGTTGAGTGTGCCGGGAATATGCGGCTCTGGGACCGCGCGGAAGTGGTGAGTTGTGGTAAATACGCAGCCGTTGGACACCCTAGAAAGCAAAATCGACCCCCACCCACCCCACCCCAAGGAGAGAAATAGCCAAACTAACCAAGCTTAAGGGCTTGGAAGGCAGTTAAACTTTATCTTCGTGGGGACATCTCTAAAGGGGGTAGGATCTAGGATGAGGATCACAGGATATCACTCAACTCAGCTACGTTTCTCCTTGTGTCTCATGTATGTACTAACTACTTTCATACATATACCTTTTCCTGGCACACTAGACACCGTTACGGTTGAAATTTACCACCCGGAGTATTCGCTCAGCCCCCATTCTGGCTGAACCGTTTTCTTGGAACCGGCCGGCAGTTATGTACCTACATATATGACATTGTCTTGGCTTTTTGCCTTTCAGAGTGCACTTCTAGAGTCGGACCGGTGCAGGCGCATGCAGGTACCGGACAAAGTGGACAGACCTGCGGCAAAGCCCTAAGAGGATACCCGTGACAGTATCTGAGAACAGACCTGGCATAGTGACTGGTTACATGCAGGTCTGGAACCTCTGAGCTGCTGCTGCTGCTGCTACGGAACTAAACAAACAAGAAAACTCATACATAAGGCTATGTGCTCCGCCACCACCCGTCGTGGACCTCCCGATCCATCGGCTGAAGAGATAATTGACTAACCCGCAGCAACGTTAATTAAGCGAAGTGGCTTTCCCTTCAGCTTGCCAGCCCTATAGATATAAAGTACATGTAGATTCCATGTCGGTATACATATATCGTATGATCTTGGACTTCAGCCGGTCCTACATGTAATTGTAAAGTTATGTGGTACCACGTACTTGTAGGCACATCGGAGGTGAGCGAACTCTACCCCAGGCGGATCACCTCAGGGACTCTATATACAATTGAATTTAATCGGAACCGCTTTCTGTGTTTATTTATATTCTCCGAAAGGGATTGTTTGGTAAAGTGGCTTGCGCCATCGCAAGAGATCTTATCGTTCGTTAGCCGAGTTCGGGATCTGACATGTCTCAGTTAACCGAGTGGATCTACAGCTGCAGCTGGGTTCCCACAATGCAGTATGTAGCCTCAGTAGGCCGCAGTTGAAACAAAGTTATCGAATTCGGGGCATGACCTTAGCATTGAAATTAAAAGGTTGTGGAGACGAAGGGGTGTATATAAGGATTGAGATATCTCTCCTCTAGTATTGTCAGAAAGATAGTACTACTTCAATTCTTCACCCTATCCATCATAACATATACAACTTCTCATAACCAGCTTCCAACCTTTTTAGGTTCTTGCTTTATTCATTTCATCATGCCAGACTTTTCCTGCTACTTTAGGATCGAAGATCACACCAATGCGCCGTTGGTGTTTACCGAGAAATATAGGGTAGATGGCGAATGGGTGTGGGAAAAGATTCCACTTTCCATCCAACCTGGTGGCTATGGCCTAGCCAAATTGAAGGATAATTGGGGCCGTAGTTTCCCTACAACCCCTAGGTATGGGTAATATACTTACAAATAGTTCTAGTGAAGGGTTCCGAAGGTAGTATCGTTTATGTTATAGATTGGGTTCATGGTGCACGTGATCCGAAGCCCCGGGTGAAGTTGCCCATGAGATGTGCCCACGAGCCTCAAGGTGGAAACTATAGATAGTACCACAGACACAGACCATAAACACGAGGGATTAATTAAAGTTGATGAGGAGCGATTGACACCACCGGGCAGCAATCCAAACACTAGTAGGCTTACCCATTGCAGTGAACCCTAGGGTGCTAAGTAATGTTTGTAGCAATCTTCAGAATAGGATACGCCAAAGACCTATCGTACGTATCCGGCCTCGACAAGATTACTCTCCCGAATACCTCTTCCCCGTCGTGGGCGAGGATGGCCTTTCGAAAAGATTTGATCTCGAGAATCCTCTCTGGTACGCGAGGGCAAAGGGAGAAGCAATTCCAGCTACAACGTGCATGGCCCAGGGGCCAAAGATAGCGCTTTATGGATGGTCAAACCACAAGCTTTCTAGCCTCAAAATTAAGATTGTTGGAGATGCAATGATAATGCTGGCACCGATTTCAAAGTCGAGGCACCATTTTCGGTTGACAATAGGACTGGCACTTTTGTGGCGCAAGTTCCACTTAAGCCCAACGGCGTTAACTCGGGTATCCCTTGGGGCTTCAAGGGAACCATGAACTGGAAGGTGGTCGTTCTTATTCGCTTGAGGTCTACGCCATATCCCGTGCACTGCACCCCTTCCTCGCGAACGATGGTATTCCACTCCAGCTACTCCGTTCATAGTCCTACCAACCCGGGTCTGGAAAAAGGAGAAGAATGGTGCGCCTCAGTCTGTCCACGACTTCCCAGCTTATGTCGTTCACCGCATTCACTATGATAGTGGTTTCAGGTATGAAAGCTTCAACGGGAAGAATTCTTACGCATTACTATCTTATACGCCCTTTGAATCTGGGTCCTACGATCTGGCCAAGTGGCTTAATGACCAGCAACTCACATCGGGGAAGGAGGCATTCCATATGAACTGCTTCGATCTAGCCGGGATCGTAGCAATCTGTCTGGGCTTCTTCTTCCGAGATACCTATAACCCCCCAGAAGGGTTACGTTGTTATTCTATGGAGCCGTTTGGGTATGTGAAGGGTGACGTAAACCTCATTGGCTGGGGACCCATCAACAACCCGATTTGGGGGGAAATAGAGATAATATGATTCTGAAGAAGGGTCACAGTGGGGAGGGGGGGGTCGTATGGCTCGACAAATGTGGCAATATGCGGCATCGCTATCTCTTTACTTCGCATGTCTCCCTCGCATGGGAAAGAAAAATTCTTGATGCCACCTGTGGGCCACAGACTGGCACTCTAGCCGCAAATAGATGAGGATAGGATCGACAGCCTCAAGAGCGATATTCTCAATAGCCTGGTCACCCAAGTCGATCTTAATGCAGGTTTGGTGGCTTGTTTTAACGTCAATAAGCTCCTAGGGGAACTGAAGAAAAGTTTCGCAGGGGCCTACGAGATCGATGGAAGGCTCTCCCATGCTGAAGTCCGTACCTACCCAAATCCGTGCCACCGCGTCTCCTGGAACATGACCTTCAAGGATAAAAAGCAGGTGAAGCATTTGGTCGATCTCGGAACCTATATCTGTGCAGGCCCAGCAAGCGCGAAGGCGGCACTCGCGAGGACCCTGTGGATGAAAAACGACCCGACCAGAGGGGGACTGATGTGGATAAATACAAAGAAGAATCATATCCGCCTTCTTGATACGGATCCAGGAAGTCACACATCCCACGCGCACTGGGTTTACAAGAGGGCATCTGTTAATCTCTATTCACACGATAACCTTGGCGAGGGGGGGTTCATTCCCGTAGTAGAGGCGGTTCAGATATTCATGGAGGACGCGCAAAGCCATGGGGACAAGGAAGGAGAGGTGCATGTGGAGAAGAAAATGGATTTGGACGTAAAGAGGCAGAGTTTATTCGAGGTTGGGGAGGCGACGACGATAGGTGTAACCGTTCGTATCCCACTCATTGTTTAATTACAATAGTATAATTAACCCCACTAATCTGATGTATATATACAGGTGAAAACGCAATGCGTAACACATGGTCCGTTGCTTATGGGGTAGGTATCGGGCACTAGGTCCTTTAGATATTTGAGAAAGGCATACTGACTGACTGACTTTTTAGGAATGTCGTTGTGCGGAATTTCTGGAAGCAAGCTTCACATGCAGACCAGAGGTCGGAAATTTACACTTTTGAGATCTATGCCCGCAAACCCGGTACCGATCAAAATCAAACTCCTCTTTATCGATGAGTTCTATAGCTCCTCCTCCTCCGTACCGCGCCATTCATGTTGAGCGTGGGGGCGTTTAAGTGTTCTGAAAAAGGCCAGTACCTCCTTTTTGATCTAGTTAGGGTTTTCTTTAGTCTCTGTAATTGCGTGTTTATGGTTGTTGGTTCAATTGGTGCGTTATGATTGATCCGTTTTATGTTTTGCTTTGTATGCTTACAATTCATGTACTACGGGGTAGGGGAAAGTCTCCAGAACTGCGGCCATGGTTGCAACAGGAGACTTTCCCCTAACCCCGTAGTACATACACCCGCAGGAAAAAAGTGAAGAAACAGTGGGCCAATGCAAAATTGAAAATAGATACTATGGCCTCTGAACTATATTCACCACTTTTTATCTCCCTAGTCCTTGACTACCGCTGCAATACTCTTTGGCATACTGCCAATGATTTTATATACATTTCCCCCAATCTGGCCTTTCCTACTCCCCCTAGCTTGGGCTTCAATAACCTTTATATTTTCATTTAGAGTAGGTGGAGGCAGCGCTTAATACCTAGAAACTACACCAAGAATGACGTGAATATCACAAGCTAGTCCAGTCCTCCGGCATATCACTTTTCTGCTGACATTTTGGAGACGTCAAAGGAGATTAGAAGAGTACTATAGATGAGCTAAAGACGACATGTTGCTTAGACGAGCCGAATGTGACCTGTCACCTTCTGGGGGGGGGGGGGGGCGCAAGGCGTACCCGACGCGCCAGGACCTGATACCTGCGTCTTGGGAGACAGGATTCGTCTTGGGGAAACCTATTTTTTCCTGATGCTGTACCTTTTGCTGGGAAAGCCGGAGGGGGTACAGCCTCTGGTAGAATTATTGTAGAAGTGTGACAAGAGTTTTATTGGCTGGGCCAGCCACATAAGACCCTGTTTCTACTCATAATTCTACCAGAGGCTTTACATATAATATGCATTTTGCGACCTATAAGATTTTGGAGAATGCGGCTGGAATGTCACCCCCTTTTTTGGTACTGTATATATATCAAGGGGGCTTTGACAAGCAGTGCAACTACTCATCACCAAACAAGAAAATTCTAGGAACTTTATATACTATCCCCTTTGCAAGCTATGCCGACAAAACAGCCCTGTTATATTCCTCTACTTGCTTTCATACTACTTCCTCTGGTGGTAGTCGCTGTACCCATACCTTTGGCGCAATCCTTTCACCCCCGGGCGCAAAAGCGGGGCGATCCTGTCTCCTCCACTTCATATGAGACGTGTGGTTTTCAGGGCGACAGCGATACATATGGACTCGGTATTCGCCTCAGTATATATATAAACTGGTTCACCTATTCCCTTGCCTGCTTCATCAAACCAAACGAACTTCGACCTATGCGCCTCTTAACAAATTCCTTCCAAGTTGCTATGATTATCGCTCTTGTCTTTCTTACCCAAAACCGCGGAAACGAATTTTACGCAAGCGAGGCCTATATAATTTCCACCCTTTGCATTGGAAATACCTTTGTTGATGGACTTTACCCCAACGTACCGATAAACAATCATCGATATCCCAAGACCGTCTCCACGCTCGGATTACTGGTCGGACTGTTCATGAACTTTTCACTATATCTTTATCTCACATGGTTCTTTTTCACCGGTATGGATAAGATGAAACATGATGTGTGTACGACAACTGGGTATTTTTTCGCTGCGGTCAATCTTTATGGGTGGTTACGCACACTCATGAAGGTTCTCTCCATATATTATCTAGCTACCTATTCACTTGCTCTCCTGGAGGTGGTAGCGGTGAAAACCGTTCCGTCACTTAGGGAGAAATTGAGCTTCTGGAGTGACCGTGAGCGCGTGAAGATGACAGGCCTAATGGGTGGGGTTCTGTTGGGCACCACCCGTGCCCAGGTAATATTGGCTACCGAGCTCTTGATAAAATGGAATCATATTAGAGGCGTTTCAAGCCTAGGATCTACGGGCCAGTTGCTGCCGCTTGTAATCTC
Organism: Morchella sp. 2015-shanyang; assembly: GCA_024713795.1. Classification (NCBI taxonomy): domain Eukaryota; kingdom Fungi; phylum Ascomycota; class Pezizomycetes; order Pezizales; family Morchellaceae; genus Morchella; species Morchella sp. 2015-shanyang. The sequence goes on from JAMGZB010000010.1 coordinate 1,689,783, forward strand.
GATATTGGGACTTCTGACGCTGTTATATTCGGCGTATGGCAAGGCCGAGGAGGGGGACACGAACTCAGAAGACAGCATCCGCGCAAAGGATAGTACAGGAGGTAATAATGAAGATAACGTACAGGTATCAGAGGGAGATGGCCATTAGATACGTACTTTCTAGAGTTAAGTATATGGTAAAGAAATGTGTAGCAGGCTTCGTTATTCTATCAACCGTTCATCTCAGCCTTTCAACATTATGTCCATATGCTTAAGACAGTCACATATATGTGTGCCGGACATACAGCGCTGCGCACAATAGTTGACTGTGCTCGGAAATAACACCAACCACAACAACGTATTCAAGCAAGACCAATCAATCAGCTAGATATGTGCCCAAAATGGGTGCATGCTTCACAAGCGATCACTCGGCTCAAGATGGCACGGTATACTATATTTTTTTTTTGCTTACATCATTAATTGCATCCAGCCCTTAGGCTATGGCAATAGACCCGCCCCCCTCTGAAGCAGGCTAATTTTTCCTCCCCTCTTCCCTCAACCTGACAAAAAGAAGCTACATACACTTCTCTTCCTCAATTCTAGCCGACCTAGTGCGCTCACTATCTCGGGCCTCATCACCCACGTCCACCAAGCACCCCAAAAAGAAAAAGCCTATCTCAACTCAAATTCAACCCAAATTTCTTCTCCGTCTTCATACCCATACATTCTGTCTTCGGTTCCTCTTTTTTGGTACGGTATACTATATAAGGCATACTAAATGCTAGGTAGTCAGTCAATTAATCAGGTCTCGTTGTCTACTTCTTCCTCAAGACTAAAAGATCAAGAACTGAACCGAACCGGAGAATAGCCCAGTGATTCTAGCAATAATTTGGCTGCGTGGAGGGTTTACAAGGTTGAAAATCATATTCAAAAATTACATCTAAAAGTCGATTCGATACACCCTCTTGGAAAAGTTCTAGACCTAGTATGGTATTTCTTTTGTCGGGACCGGCTTAAAACACGCCAAAACACCTTTATTACGCTAGAACACCTGTTTATAACAAAAGGTCACTACCAACATAAAATAAGCCGTTATTACATGAATCAAAATTGCTTTTCTCTATGCTAATGGGTTTCTTTCCTCATCAGTCGCCATACTTGCCCAATTTCTCCACCTGTCCATTTCCAAGCCACCACCCACCTCCAGCCCTTCATCCCGATATACGCCAACATGTCTTCCACCATCAAACGGCCCATACCCGTATCGATTTCTCCTCTTCCTAAGCTCACTCCCTCTCTCACTTGGATTCGAACCCCCCACAGCCGCACACTCCTCCTTTGCATTGCTCCGATACAAATGCGCCCACACCCCGACTAACTTACTCGGCATCTGTCCTTTAACTCCCCTCTCCCTTGCATATAGTAGTACCATTGTTACCACCGCCCATGCTAGGATAACGATAGACACGATAAACCAGTGCGTACTGACGAACACTCTGTCAACCCTTCCTTCAATACCGCGCCCGGAGGTAGAGATCAGGGTCGATTCGTAGAGACGAAGATTGATAGCAAAGAGCCGGGAGTAGACTCTGGAAAAAGCCTCCGAGACAAAAGTTGAATCCGGAAGGTGTGAAAGTGTAGGAGAGGCAAGTTCGGGGCTTGTTGAGAACATAAGATAGCTGAACCAAGCGATATAGTTGTTGGTTCTTGTATTATCGATGGCGGTTACGATTGTTGTTAGAAAGCTATTGCTAAGGCCCTTCGTATCTCCGGAATATAATTCCTCTATTTTCTCATTGCTATAATCTTTGACGGGCTTCAATGTAAGTATTTGGCCATCTTTGACTGTGACTGTAACATTTTTCACTTCATCCACCGCGCTGCAGTTCATCACCACTGACTTGAAATCATTGATCCATGGGACAGTCCTATTTGTCGGCTCCGGATCCATAGGTCTCTCTACCCAAATGGGGAAAAAGAAATCCGAACAGTTTGTCGTGCGTACGATTGTGTCACCCGTAGGGTTTTTCCATGCGTAGCGGAGCCAATTTGTTGAGGAAGTTCCGCATGGGTCATGAATGTACACATGGTTCCAGTCGTCCGGATCCATAATACGGCATGAAGATGCCTCATAGCTCATGTTGAGTCCGGAGGGCACACAAGAGTAGGTTATTCTATCAGGAGCAACATGAGAGCAGGACACCGACACGCCTATAGCCTGTGTGGGGTACTCTTCTTCCATACCGTTTGCATTCTGGGCAAACGGGGGTGGGATAACATAGTACTCCTCTGTTGTCCATGTTTGCGGGGGTGAACCCCCGAGGTCTTTATCGAAAAGATAGTACATTTCATTTCCAGTAGCGTTGAAGTCTCCGACAATGTTTAGTGAGTATGGAGTGATTATGCTTGCTGCGGAGGCATAGTAGAGCCCCACCAGAGCTACTGCGAGCAAGTTGCTGAGGAGTATTGATAGAGTCAAAGAAGCCAGTACATAGTTTCCAGAGCGCAAAGAGCGGATAAGTTGGAAGTGAGGTGGGGATTTGTCGTAGTCGATAGTGATCGAGCGAGCTGCATAGGCTCTTCCGCGCGTAAGTGCACGGTATGGAGCGATCATTGCATGAGAGGCGCCTAGAGTAACGAGGACCGGCTCAATAGCCATCCCAACGGCAAGTGGGAGATAACTGAAAAGAAACTTGTAGGCAAATGAACCGATCGAACCGGGCATGGGGATACCTAGTGTTCCCAGGAGAAGCGTTAACATCCGAGGAATATATATAAGGGATAAAGATTCATTTACCGTCATGAGTGCGGGCATATGAGAACGTGGCAATAAGGATCAAGGTGACCAGAATAAATGATGTCAGGAATGAAACACCTGGGATCATCCGTAACGCCCAGGGCTTTTGATTGTACGCAGCGGGGTAGCATTCATCAGGTGGTGGTGGTGGGAGTAATTTCTTGAAGTCCCTGCCACTTCTACCACCGAGAACTCTTATTCGTGGGCCTTCCCCTGGTACAAGCTCGAGCTTGTATCTCTCGTCGCCATCATCAAGAAGTTGCTGTATCTGCCTTGGCGCGTGAAACTCTGAATTTTCAAGCTTTCTGCATAATTCAGGACTATGATATAGAAGTCTGAGAGCTGCCGCAATACTGTTAGGTTCGCCGTCAAGGTTGCATGGTCTTCGTTGCAGAACCACCATCAAGACCACAACAAGTACCATTGTAAACGCGAGTCCTGAAAGTGTGCCCTGTGCCCACGCTTTATTCACCCCAAATCCCCTTGTGTCTACCGTTCTTACCACTCGCACAGTCACCGAATCGGTTTCATTTACCAGTTCAGTACTAACCGCCACCGCAAATAACATCTTGAGCGCATTTTCATAAGTGCTGATTAGCTTTTCTCTTCCTAGCATGAGATCCAATGTTTTGTTATTCGTTTCATTATATAACGAGAACCCTGCCAGAGAATACTTGTTCTGCATGTAGACGCTGCTCCGACTTCCATTGGCCCTCAGGTAGTATGCATCCCACCCCTCCGGTCTAGACCCCAACCTCTGAAGCAGTTGATTATCAACATCCGGTGGCTGTACCGGCTTATATCCAAAGCCCACAAGTTGTCCCTTTACGGGATCCCGAAATTGTGCACTTGAAGGCGCATCTACCGTTCCATTCAAGCTCCTCTCAAAGCTCCCAAACATTGGAAATTCTCTCCGGTCGCCCTTTCTCCTGACACCCTTACGTTGAACAATTCCCGAAGGTATTGTTATATTCGCTTCAACATCTTGCCGCCAATACCTCGTATCGCAGAACACCGCATTAATCTCTTGCGGTAGCGTATATCTCGTGGAGTTGCTAGTAGCATCCCCTCTAGGAATACCTCCACCCCGTGCCCACGCAAACAGATAACGACCGAGGCGAAGCTGGTATGCAATACTGGTCCATGGCGTTATGAATTCCGTATATTCATCACAGTATGCTAGCTCGGAATCGCTCAACCTTCCATCAAACCAGGCGTCCAGGTCACAGAACCTCACAGTTTCTCTCCTGTTGACACTAGTCACATTCACACTAACACTCCTGTTCCCAGTGTACCCTATCCTCACACTCCCAGCCGTCTCACAATCCAGCGATGCCTCATAAAGCTCGGTGTCGACGGTCCATATCTCTTTTCCCCAACTTCCGTTATGAGTCCGTCTCACCGGGGCCAACGCAAACTCTGTTGTCGTAAATGGAGGGAGGGAACCACTCATCCATGCTGCGTCAAAGGCCGAATATGTGAATTTTGTGCTCAGTGTCGTGTTCGTATTATTTGTGATTGCTAGCTGGGTACCTGTTCCTGAAAGGGATTCTTCTAGAACTTTCTCCTCGAATATACCTGATATTAGCGGTACAACAACAAGATTCGTGATCAGCAGTACTGATGAGGAGAGAACAACCGCCCAGTGACTATAATCCCTCAACTCTTAGCCCACATTTTCCATTTAACGACATGTATTTAAGATATTTGCATAGGCTTGAAACTCACCGTCGTCGCCACGCATCCAGAGGAACTAGAAGTGCAAAGGTGTACGGATACTCGATAGCCATACTCTCTCTAGCCGTGACACCGCCAGGTTTACTGAGCTGAAAATATGGTTCCAGGCGGAGGATATCATGGTGTGGGAGCGCCCAGATGAGGGAAAGAATCAAAGAGACTACCGTTGGAAGCTGATTATAAACGAACGATGTAGCCGAAGGGATCGCCGTGTCGCTGTGCGGGCCAAAGATATAGCAGCCATCGGGAATACAGGATCGTGTTATAAGAGAGAGAAGTACGATGAGGAGGCCACACAGTGCAATGAAAAATATTAAAAAGGGTGTACGGATAGGAAAAGGGCGCCAGTTGATATATCTGTAGGTTGTGGGGGACTGCACACCTGATAAATCTACTGAGGGGGTTGATGGTACGGGAAAATAATGGTGATATAGGCTCTTGGGGTTAATAGTCCTCTTCATCATGAATGACGGCCAGCTGCAGAGCTAGCAGAGATGTCCCCGAGGGGGGAGGGGAAGAGGGGGGGTGGGGAAGAGGATCAACGAACAGAGAATAGTGGTTTCAAGGAAGCGGAAGAGTGTATAAAGAACAGAAATAGGTACATTCATTAAGCAAGTCGAAGAAGAAGAAGATGATGATGTTCCGTTGAGCCGCAGATAGGGCTGACATGACACACACCGAACCGTAGAGTAGATACTGCTACTGCTGGGCATAACTTGAATGCATGCAGTGGCGCCCACGGGTAATTATGTATGTGGGAGGAGGGATGTACTCTAGAGTACCCAGAGTACGAGCAGGGGTTAAACCAGTAATTTGCGGGGAGGGAGGTGGGGGAACACAGACCTAGCAGTGATCACAGCTTGCTGTCCATTCCTCATGTATGATCGTGAAGCTATGAATACTACATGTAATGTCAGAGATGTTTCTTTTTCAGTGGTACATATATAACTGTTCAGTTAATTCCCACTAAATTCATAGAATTAATCCGGCGAGAAGGCCCAATTCCGGCGATCACCACTTCACAGCCATGGACTCATAGATTTATTTCATGGGAAATCCGGGAAATAGCATAATATACATTTAATTCACCATGCAGTGGAACAGCTACATGTAGCAATCAGGCTATGCTGTCTTGGCATGCATTTCAAATGGGGCTGATGTGACACCACACTACATGTAACTCTCCCCTCCTGCATGCCGTCCATTTTACGCGACCGTGGTGAGGCTCAGCCCCAAAGCCACCACCTGAATACCTCATCAACGTCCGTCGTTGAGCTCGTGCTTGTACTGGGCACATCATGCATTACAATCTAGGCTTGGGCCTGTTAAAACGTGAAATTAGCGAGCTAGCTCAAACCCACGTGCATATTGCGGAATCTACTAGCTAGAAGCTATATATATATATATATAATTATATAATTGCATCACTTAGAATAAATATATTGTGGAGAGAGACGTCGACGCTAAAGCATTGGTAACTGCGAATACTGTGGTCGCCCTTAAGGCTTCATGATCAGGCTACCAGCTCTAATTCTCGTTTTGGAATCAAGGTGAAACAGAAGTGGGGATCTATCGCCTGGGCGGATGAGACTTCAAATTCGTGGGCTGGACCGTGCGCCCTCAGAGTAAGGACATTATCTTACTTTTTCCAGGCCCTAAGAACAGCAGAGCCAACGAACTCACAACAATTACCATAGAAGGCTACATGTAGTGATAGCTGAAAGATGGAAGTCGCGAATTTGGCAAAAGTCATCCGCCCGAGCGATAGCTCTTTCATTCTTCACCAAACTCATAACTGAGATCACGGAGAAAAAGTGATATATAGCACACTTAAATTATATATTACAGCGCCTAGGCCTGTGATTCATGAGACTCTACACGCTTAACAGCATAAGAACCAGAAAATGCAGTTGCTCAGGGCAAGGATAATTTGTATGGAGTGGCGCCGTTCTCTCATACAAATAATCCCTGGTTCTTTTGCTGGTAAGCGTGTAGAGTAGAATATTTAATACCTTCCCAGTGGCTCTCTAATACGAGGTCAGATTTATCAATTTGGTTTAGATAAGGTTATTTTCTAGTCATACATATAAGTGCACATTGTTTGCACATTAACATGTGGCGAAAATGTGCCAACATCAATGGAATTGGTAGCCTTAAATTTCTTGGTTACAACCAGTAATAATAACTTTTACCATTTCGTCCTTGAATCTCAGCTCTATTGGAGCTATTTATGTTCCGGGAGATTCAAACTTGATCCAACATCGTCAGCTTGCCTAGTTAGTCCAAACCCCGCCCCGCTCCCCCGATACCCACTTCCTATTCCAGCTAGTCTGTGAACCTGTTCGCCTTAATTGAGAAAAGGTGGGTCTTTCGCCCCGGAACAGAGTAAAAGACAGATGTGTGGCTGTGTCACACAATATCACTCGGACACAATGACCAACTGAAGGAATGTGAAAACGAGTTGATTGATTGGATGTGAAGATGGCACGTGACTTGGATACGCGTACAAGCAAAGATTATCCTGATGACGGCATATGCAATGAGATCAAGCTCTATCGTATTCACTTGATGTGTCCCTGCCCCTAGATACCTTATCGGAATGTTCCGCGCGTATATGTACAGTACCGGAAATGGGTAGAAATCCACTACCGTGTTCCAGTCGTTACGCTAGTGATTCGACAAATTCACTTGCGTATTCGACCTCAGAATGCGACCGTGATTCACATCGAAATCGAAAGATACATGTACATGAGTAAATACTACACGTTCTACATATATGTCTGGAATGGTGACTAAAGGTAAGCCTAATGTTAAGATCCCCCCGGCCATATATATCTGACCAGGCCCATTCCGGCCACAACTTTAATTGCTGATAGGAGACCTGGAAGCCTTAATCTATAGCTAGGCTGCAACATCGTCTGTACCACCGCAGAAAATGGCCTATATACGCCCAAGAGGCTATGAGCTCCGGGAGACTTGGTGGTTGTGTTGGTCTAGGGTCTTATCAGGGGATTAGTAGGGCATATATCTCCACAGCTTTGAGTCGGGTAGTCTCGATTAAGACATGTGCATATGAATCCCCCTAGTGCATTCGAGTATTAAAGTTCAGAATATATAGAGCCTCTCTAATATGGTATGAAACCTGAGATACATAGGACGGATGCCCGGAGGAAGTAGATACTAATCACGCAAAAGACTACGTCACTGACTGGTGAGTAATACATAAGTACATGTAAGTACATGTAGCTAGGTTACTACGTCCCTCAGAAATCTAGGACTGATAATGACCCGCGGCCACGCTTTGTTAAAAAAGGGATGATAGGGACGTCCACGCATCAGAACTATTGAGTTACTTTGCAATTCGTCAAGGAAATACATACGCCAAAGAGTTAGAGGAAAGTTCTTTTCATGGAGTGGTATGTTGTAGAGAGAACTCAGATACCAAAAGGACTAGAAGGGTGAGTGATGGTTCATATGCACATAATATTATTCCAGATCCTCTAATATATTTTATAATTATGACGACGAAGAAGAAGAAAGAGATGGGATTTTAATTGTCTTATATTATATATCTTTGCCTAACGTCTTAGTAAAGTCTGCCTTCTGTACTACATGTATGTATAATGCCAAAAACAACTACAGGTCAACAGCACAGCATATCTGTGCAAGAGAGTAAATGTATAATGTAGTGCGATTTATATAGGAAAGTAAAGTCGCTCGTGACCAAGTTCAAGACATTCCTCCGTCATACACGTTACTCAGAGTCCAAGATCGCTCCCCTCTCAACCAACATCTTTACCATAACCTCCGGGCCCTTCTTCGTCGCCAATCTCAGAGGCGTCCAACCGGCGCCCTGATGGTGTTTATTTGGGTTCGCTCCCTTGTCAATGAGCAAATTGGCTACCTGTATGTGTCCACAATCGACAGCCCTTAGCAAAGGCGTCCAATGTGATGCACTCTGATGATCCGGATCGGCGCCCCTCTCAATCAACAGCTTTACCATAACCTCTGAGCCCTTCTTCGCCGCCCATTGCAGGGGCGTCCAACCGTCTTCGTGGTGCTTATTTGGGTTCGCTGCCTTGTCAATGAGCAACTTGGCTATATGAATGTGTCCACAGTCGATAGCCCTTAGCAAAGGCGTCCAATGTGATGTACTCTCATGATCAGGATCGGCGCCCCTCTCAATCAACAGCTTTACCATAACCTCTGAGCCCTTCCTCGCCGCCCATTGCAGAGGCGTCCAACCGTCTTCATGGTGCTTACTTGGGTTCGCTCCCTTGTCAATGAGCAACTTGGCTATGTGTATGTGTCCACATTCGGTAGCCCTTAGAAAAGGCGTCCAATGTGATGTACTCTCATGGTCAGGGTCGGCGCCCCTCTCAATCAACAGCTTTACCATAACCTCTGAGCCCTTCTTCGCCGCCCATTGCAGGGGCGTCCAACCGTCTTCGTGGTGCTTATTTGGGTTCGCTGCCTTGTCAATGAGCAACTTGGCTATATGAATGTGTCCACAGTCGATAGCCCTTAGCAAAGGCGTCCAATGTGATGTACTCTCATGATCAGGATCGGCGCCCCTCTCAATCAACAGCTTTACCATAACCTCCGAACCCTTCCTCACCGCCCATTGCAGAGGCGTCCAACCGTCTTCGTGGTGCTTATTTGGGTTCGCTCCCTTGTCAATGAGCAAATTTGCTACGTGTATGTGTCCACAATCGATAGCCCTTAGCAAAGGCGTCCAATGTGACGTGCTCTCATAATCTGGATCGGCACCCCTCTCAATAAGCATCAGAACCAGTGGCTCAAATCCCTTCTTCGCCGCCCACTGCAGTGGGGTCCACCCGTCGATATGGTGCTTTTCCGGGTCAGCCCCTCCTTTAATTAAGAGACTCGCCAGGTGCAGGTGACCATTACTAATGGCACGAAGCAGCGGAGTCCAGTGAGCTCTTCCTTCATAGTCTGGGTCAGCTCCACCTTGAAGCAGTAACCTGACCATATGCTCATGACTTTGTTTTACTGCATGCTCAAGCGGTGTCCAGCCATCATTTCCGTGAGGATAATTTAAGTCTACACCATCGGTGATAAGCTGCTTTATCACAGTCATATCAGAATCATCGACAGCTCGCTTTATAACGCAGAAGATGTCGGCTAGGTCGTCTGCTGTGGCCCAGGGGTTTGCTTTTAGCTGAATTTTGAGCCTTTCGTGCTCGTCTTTCGCTCTTTGCATAGCCTCTTTGTAGGGAACCACCACCACCGATACGGGTGCGTCGTTTAACATTTTAGGTTGTATCGGAGCGACGATTCCGGGGTTAGCTGCTCCTACCTCTACATTGACTGTCAATTTCAACCTTGATAGTCCAGATCCACATGCGAATATCCTCCTGCGGTGAGACCTACCTTTTTTCTTCTTCATCTCCTGTTCTGCGTTTATAATTTCGCTCTCGAAATCCTGCAAATAATACCTTACGCTCCGGTATGCCTCATCCTCAACACTATCAAACTTAACGATCCCTGTACGATCTACCTCCAAGGGCACCTTGATCTCTCGCACTCCCTCCAAGTTTAACAACGACGACTCGGAGGCAACTGAAGTGGCATTTCTGTCACTCCTCTCGCATCCTGTATCACCCTGTTCCAGAAGAATCAGCCACAATTTATCACGTTATCTTGATAGAGATAAAAAGTGGAGAGAGAAATAAGGAGAGTATGGGGGTGTGTTTTGGTTCTGATAGGGTTTGAGGTAGAATTAAAATCGGCAATAGGTAATACAATGCACGTACCTTAATAACTTCCCTGCTCTCCAACCTTTCATAAAAGCTGATGACAGGAATTCTCGCCTCAGCTACAAACCTGCCGAACCGCTCAAGATCCCCGCCAGACATGCTGTTAATTGATTGCACAAGGCTCACACGCTCCACGTTTTCCGGCGGGTCTATTATCTTGATGATGTCGTCAACGGGGAAGCAACGATGCGGTGTTCCAAAGAACATAATTGCATGTGTGGAGGCGGAAATGGCGTTCAGAGCGGGGTCAGAAGTAGCTAGGGAGCTGTGAACCAGAGCCTATGGCGCATTTAGTAATCTGGTAATTTGGAGTGTATGTGGGCTTAAGATGAGATTACCTGTTCGATAATGATGCCCCCAAAGCTATGCCCGATAAATACTATCGGTCGGTTACGTTCCTAGGTTATCTTCGTGAGTAACGATTCCCAGATATATATATGTACCTGAGCAGGAATAAAGATTATCCGTCTTCATTTACCCATACTATTTAACTCAGGATACAATATGGGGACACTCTGGCGCATGGTTTGGGAACTTGTGAGGGACTATAAACCACCCCACCGACTAAAGAGGACGGTTTGACTGGATGGGGTCATTCAAAAGTCAAAAGAAACTCCATCGCTTACCTCATCTGAGGTCCTTGCCATCTTTAAATCTTCCAGGAGCCGGATTTTGTAACTCTTAAGTTCATGCACGCCCTTGCTAAGCAGCTTCGAATCGTACCCATAGGTCATCGTCCTGCAGTTTGGCAAATCCACCGCTAGAAATTCTCTCAGCCACATCCTCCCCAGAGCGCCCTTGCCCCTCCACGAACCAAACGCATGCCCGGTAAGCCCCGTTACCGCAACCACGCTATATCCCAGTCAGTTGACTAGTTTCCATCTCACAAGGGCATAGATACATATAGGAAACTATCATACTCAGCGTTTATCTTCGCGCCAGGCGGCGTTGCATACATCTGCGTAAGACCATTGAACTCTGTATCCACAACAATGTCCGCACAAAGGTCTGGTTGTTGATCCATCAGCATCTCCATCTGGTGATTCTTCGTAGCGCCAGCGACAACTGTGTCCAGGTATTCCGGGTGGCGGGGGTCGAACTGGACAAGTGCGGTTTTGCGGTTACGGTCGTAAGGCGACGGAGAAAATGTAGCTCGAATGGTAGTTTGCGGGTCATCGGGACAGAGGGTGCGGCGAAGATCGCTGAGTGTTGCGCTGTGAGGAATGCCTCGGACACGAAAGATGAGTTTGGTAAATATCTTCATAGGATTATGGTGAAATAATGATAATAAAAAAAACGGCTAGTATAGTTTGTGATTGGTGTCTGAGTGGTAAGGTGGGTGAAGTCCTATGCAAGCGTTTCCCCCGCAAATTGTGGGCGATGGGGAGGAGGAGGATACTTTGTCAAAGGTACGGTGCATGCTTAACGCAACAGAGCTGAATAGTAAGTGGATGTACATAATTGCTTTTTTCGTTGCTGCCTGTTCCTGAAGGTGACATGCCTGTAGTCTACAGTGGTGGTGGTTGCAACAGCCGTAGGTGTCTACAGACTTACCCCTACACCCGTAGTACTGCCCCACTTCACGCTTTTTACATACAAAAATAGGCAAATTCAATCTCTTATAACTTTTAATAAGACAAGATATCGAAAATCTGTGAAATAAAAATCTCTATCATAGCTATATCTACAATTTAATTTCACACATTTTTGGTATCTTGCCTGGTTGAAAAGTTATAAGCGATGTAGTTTTTGTCACCTTTAAGCTGCGCCGCGCCATATCTATGGCGGCTGCCTAGAACAATGACATTTACATGTTGTTGTATTAGCCGAGATACTCCGCCTCTTGAAAACCCGAGTCTTGGCGAGGTATCTACATGTATACAAGTAGCCGGTGTTAGCCGCTTATTGTGAACTACAGTATACATGTAATAATTAATACATCTTTGTTCTTCGTCAAAGATACGAATAGGGGCAGTTCAAATTTCGACTAACTACATGTACATTGATGTATAGGGTAGACATGTCATAGACACTGTTCATTAAAGGAAGAGTACTGCGCCAATACTGTATTCCAGCGTATTGACGGTCCCGCCCCCTCTTTGGACTGTATTTCTTCACGCTTACTCTGAACCGGTAAACATCTCTACATCGATCCCCATCTTAGAAAATAGGTCAAAATTGACGCTTTCGCATGGCGCTTACATCGGCTGCCATACGCGCTGCAGCCGTGTTTGTAGACGCAGGCAGGCGATCATAAAGGATCACTCGATCATATGGGATGATTCGTTTGATCATAATCGATCACTCGATATTGACACATGGGACCCGAGAAGCCGCCTTTTTTTATTTATTTCACTAATCTGATAAGCAACTTATGTGGCCGGCCGTTAGCTAGCTTGCAGCCAATATAACGCAGAATCCCCCCTACAGTCCTCTGGACTAGCCTCTGGACTCTCCCTGGGCCCATTTCTCAGCTTAACGGCAACCACTGCATTTGACCGTGGCGATGCTATAATAGAGGGTTAGAGTTTTGGTGTGAAATCAATTAACTGATGACAAAGCTCCACCAACTTTAGGGTGGGCAGCATTTTTCTCCAGGTTAAGGGTATTGCTTTCGTAGCCGTGGGTAGGCGGTCTTTTGTTTTAGAGTATATGTCTGTCCAAAAGTTAGAACTAATAATCGTATCAGGAAACTTTTTTTGGGGGGGAGGGGGGCTTGCCTTAGTTCTGCGATTATACCCCACACTCTCACCTAAAGTGGACACTAGACCGTCGAATGTGCTGCTGATGAGGCCTAGAGACCCATATGCATTTTTTTCCCTGGGAAGGCTATAATTCAAACTCGAACACTTTCATACATGTAGCTACAATAAGAGCATACTTTATACTGCCTCTATAGAACGCTTTCAACGACCGCCATATATAACCTTCTTAGTCATTTTGCTGATTGCTGATTCGATTTTTTAGCGGGGGGTATATGGCGCGGCGCAGCTTAAAGGTGACGGAGATTGCTTATAACTTTTCAACCAAGCAAGATACCAAAGATTTGTGAAATAGAATTGTAGATATAGGTATGATAGAGATTTTGATCTCACAGATTTTCGGTATCTTGTCTTATTAAAAAGCTATAAGAGATCGAATCTGCCTACCCCTGTATGCAAAAAGCGCCAAGACTTGCAATTGGAATATGCATATTATACCCATTTATACCCTACATCACAAACACAAAACCAAGATTTAGTTTTCAGCCGTAAAGTGGCTGGAATCTAAGGCCCTCATGTGTTCACAAGCACCCGGAGTGGCTAAGATTGTTCCAGCTGAGATACCTTTAAGACGCGCTGCGCCATATATAGGTAGGAAATCTAGGACCGGGGGTGCTCCTAAGGCAAGAAGAATTCATTCCGGAAGTATCTTTCATTGATCTCCTTTCTTGCCGTACCATTCTTTGACCCGTCAGAATCCATTTGTGGCAATAAGATAATAGCCGAAGACTATTGCTGGCTTGGCGGGAAAGGGTGTTTTGAAACCCTGGGAGTGGGTATTATCTAAACAGTGCTGAATTAATGATTAAGGTCGAGCATACAAAACCATCGCATGATATATATTCTAGCTAAATGTGGTTTAGTCAACTATTTCTTAGCTCTAACTACATGTACATGTAGAGTAGTCACGATCACGCTCATTACTCCTGCTCTTCGGTCCGGTCCGACCCCGCTCCCCATACCGCAAAATCTCAGTTTATATACAGTTGCCAAGAGCGGTGTTGGCTGTAAAGGGCTCCGATCCCTTCCTTTAAGGGGTGATACTTTTCAGCTCCTCTGCCTTGGCAACCGTCCGTATAAACTGAGATTTTGCGGTATTAACTCTCCAATAGCATATATGCGCATAGTTAGTTATGATCACATCAACACCTTGACGTACATCCTTCTGCCAATTAACTGCCCGATGATGGAACCCACGGTGCCCGACAGCTCATATTGCAGGGCCTCGATTATCATCTGAGCCTTGGAATTCGAAAGCCACACGCGCGTACCTACACATTGGCCATTGGCCTGTTATAGTTACTGTCCGTCTTCTCTAAGTATTCTAATTAAATATTATATTATCTAGTGTTAGATACATGTATTTATTGATATGGCCCCCATGTATGAGTGAGTGGCCCCACACCAGATCTCGACTAGAGTTCAGGCATGGTGGTCGAGTATGCTTATAGATTAATAGGTACTCCAAAAAGTCGAAATACCAATTCTAGTCAGTTTCGTTAGAGAAAAATCCAGGTGAACGTTAGCGCCGGCTACTACATCAGACTAGCACTATAATAATATATAGCCATATCGGTCAGTACTATCGAACAGTTTTGGGCGTTAAATAGCATTACTGAATGCCGTAATATTCAGTAGGAGGCGCACTTATAAAACTATGGCTCTACATGCATATGTGATGAGAGTGACTACTCCGATCCGTTTCCCTGCTCGGCGAGCACCCTGCTCAGCGAGCCTTCACATACAAATATTGATTGGCTGCAGATTTGATAACCAGTTTTTGCGTGTATGAGGCTAGCCGGCTCTAAAGGCTGGTTGGCAGGGAACTCGCTGGGTAAGGGAGCGGGGTAATTATAACGTGTTGTCATTTTCGGCTATCGCGCCTACGGGACTAAATATTGGTTTATGACTGATTGGCTGAACAGCGACGTCGATTACTGTCGTTCACTGGGTGTTGACGGACACTGGGTGTTGACGGAACAAGCCAAAAGAGAGACAGCCAAGCCAAGTTTTGCCTGCAATCCATCAACACCCAGTACCCGTGAACGACAGTACAGATACGATAAAAGAGCTTTGACCCACGGGAGCTGTACCTGTAACTCGAGCCAATCAATATATGAGTATCACTTTCTGGACCCGGTAATTGGTAATAATGTTACTGCAGGTATGTATCCGATAAGGTGTCAGGCGAAACCTCAATCAGAGGCACTTTATGGCAACGAAAGCTACGCACCGGGCTTGCCGCAAACGGACCCTGGGCTGATAGTATCTACTTGTCTACCAGAAAACGCAAGTGAAACAGGAATCATAGCAACTCCTTACAAATTATCCCTACCCTGAGCAACTGGTGGTAGATAAGTATTTAGCTTACAGCCAATCTTATACAATAACATTTTCCTGTATATTCATATTATGGCGGGTACAGGCGCCAAAGCAACGGAGTGCGCGGTCATATTGGTCATATAGGTAATTCCTTTATCACTAACCTTTTCAGCCAATCTACTCGGGACAGGTAGCAGGTACCCGAGGATGCAGCTCTTTTAATCCAATAAGGATTTGCATCTCAGGACTTGCATATTCGAGTACCTCTTACCTGCCGCGAGTGCAGCCGCGTCCGCAAGCTTAGGTTTTGGCAGTGCACCCCAGTCTCGAAGCTCATGAGTTTAAATCTTGATATTAACAACCAGATAAGAGTGACTGCAAAGACAATTTATAGTTACATTTCCCTATAGTGCCGTCTATCACAACCCTTCTCAACCTTACCTTTCGAGGAAGGGGCTGAAATATTTTGTTTGTTGTAATCGCAAGATCTTTTTACAGGGTGCCAAAACTTTGCAGATGCGGCTGTACATTTGGAGATTTCCGGGTACATATTTATCAGCAGGCTTGGGAACCAATCATATCCTAGCTAGAAATTACATGAGACCGGGTGATTTACAGCCTTGTGAGGGGTAGCGGTCTCTCCCGTCGATGGATGGGTTGCCTTAATAATGTCGATCTTATTGTCTTGGCGGGGTGAAATACTTATTACCAGAGAATATATACATGTATCGTACTTTCCCTCAGACACGTACACAAACTTCAATACAGCTTTTCAAATACAAAGATATCCAAGGGCAGTATCAATTAGTTCTGATAATATCACTTTGCCGCCTCCGGCCACATATTTCCTATCTTACACTCTCGAGATCTCCCCTTGCTATATATTATGGCCCAATTCAAAGGTTAGCATTTCGCGCAGTTTAGATCGACTTGTATAGATCCATTCCCTTATTGACCTTCTGTGACCATACTTAGATAGAATTGGTATTGAATCTCTCGAATTCGTCATTGACCATGTTTTTCTTCCCCCCCAGCTGCCGCAAAAAGCCGAAGAGCATATCAGCGATAAAAACAAAGTTCTCTTGCAAATTTTGCGCCAGAGCTCTGATTATTGTAGGCGGATATTCCTTAACAGAACCTCAATATGGCCAACAGTGGTGAAGCTGGTGGATCATTTTCGTACATTTGAAAACAACACCGCTGTGTCTGCCCAGGACTTTGAGATGGCAGTAAGGCATATGCAGGATCAAGGTTAGACTGGCTATACGTGTGCTCTCCTTGATGTTTATTGTAGTATGACTAATAGGTTTATACCTTTAGATGTCGTCGGTATTCATATAACATCCCAAAACGCCGGACTTGTCCTTCGCCGCATAGGAGATCGCGCGGTCTTCACCTCATTCGAGGCTTCCCCCACTTCTGCAGCAGTTACCGAAGCGACGGGGAAGCTCCTTATTTCTTATCCAGGCCCAGCCATTGGTGTCGAGTGGGGGACAGTTGTCGAGGCAGGATTTTTGAATCGGTTTTCCGAGTTTGTGGTGATGATGAAACACGATCCGATTTTTATTGCGTCCGGAAGGGGTATGAAGGCAGGAGAAATATTGCAAGAGGACCGAGAGAGTACACACCCGATGTTTATCACCGAGATGTTGACAGGAATACTCCGAGGCCTTGGCCAGGAAGTGGAGGTGGAGAGATTTGTGAAACGCATTGGTGATGAGGTTTTGTGGGATAATACTATTATACCATGGAGAAGAAGTCCCTTGTGGCTAGTTGTCAGGGTTTCACTTCGGATGGTGCTCGGGCAAGAGGATTACAAGTCTTTCATGATCCTTTTTATGGCGCAAATTCTGGTTCTCTCTATACAGAAACGGGTCAAAGCAGATCGGTTATTCGTCATGAGTGCAAAACTTGCGAGAAGGGCTCATAAAATGGGGGACAAACTACCAAGGTTTGCTCTAGACGAAGCCTGGGCGGCCGTAGCGAGGACTTCCAAGTATATTCAAGATGAATGGATCCGAACCCAGCGTAGTGGTACTAGAAATCCATGGCGTGGTTGGGGGTCGATTTTTCATAAAGGCGCAACATTTTCTAAGGATACGATCATTACTATGAACAATAGTAGGGAATATATCAAGAAAGTTAGCCGCATTCATTGTTCCAAACCCGAGAGAGGGGCCTTTACTCCCACAGAGAAAAAGAGAATTTATAACAGGAAGGAGTGGTGGATGCCGCAAACCTCACTTCTCAAAGACTCGAAGGACACTCAGGATATGATGTTGGCAGATTTCGAGACATGGGTTATGGAATGCTTGGATGTATGGTTAAATTCAAGGCCACATGAGCGGGAGGGTTTAACTACAGCCTGCAGCCAACTCGGAGGAGCCATACGAGATTACATGGAAGTGGCGACGGTTGCATATAAGGGTAACCCTGAGAGAAATTCAATCATGATACTGACGGTGATGGAACTGTGGGTGGTTTTGGATAAGTTAGTAGCAGACCTTTGCCCACTTCTCCTCCAATACTTGCCGGAACTGAACGAAAACTATCTGTGCGCTCTTCTCCTTCCTCAATCCCAACAACGCGTACGTCTCTCCTCTATCGAGAACTACATCAAACAACGTCGTTTAGGCGCCCTACCAACAAGCGTCTCCATCTTCTCACAGGAAGTAACAGAACACACATTCTCCGTCTGCTATTTTCAGTCTTGCTATGAGCTCATTCAGCTCGAGGAAAAAATTATCAATGAGGCTATCATTGCTAGACATCTTAAGATTTCCGAGTTAGCTAAAAAAAGGGTGGAACATGAGAAGTTGTTGGCTGAGATTCGGACAATGAGTTGTGATTTCTTCACTCATTGGAGAGATGGATGGACACGCCATGATAGGTATTGTAAGAAGTGCGTCAAAGTCAAGAAAGCAGATGACATGAGAATTGAAGTCCACGAATGGCCTCTCCCGGATGACCATCTTGCGAGCGCAGCGGCTGTCTTTGAGCTTCAATGTCCTCGTCCGTTTTCCATCTGGAGGGAGGCAACATTCCGTATACTTAGTGATCTCTTCACACCTTCCAGTGCGCAACCTAGCAATCGGAAACCGTTTGATAATGTCTATACATATTCCGGCCTCAAAGCTTACTCTGGGGAACGAAACGAGTCTCCGAGGGGTACATTGTGCTATACCTCCATAACTAAGTCCTTCTTATCATCTCACTACCGTAGCCAGCGTCTACCCACTGCCGAAGACGACATTTGTGTCAGAAACGCGCTCAATTTCGCCCTCTATGATAATAAAAGCAGTATCTGGACGTTTGAGCGTCCTCCTGCCGTTGATTGTCGTCACTTGTGTACGTTTCGTCTCCCTAAGGGTCCCTATGCATCTCTTCAATACACCGTTACGGGCACTTCGCATACACCAAACCAGGTATTGGCGCAACAGTTTAAGTGTCCCCCGGAAATCCAGCTCCACGAATACGTTGCGTTTGGCCTCCTACGTTCTGGCTGGCGTATTCAATGGCTCAATATGCTCAGAGAGCTGCGAAGCCGCACCTTGACATTTAGCGCCGGGCCAGTCAGTATGTTGTATCTTCAGGCCGCCTGGCAGGTCGGACCCTCATCAGGAGAGAGCGGGGCTAAGAGAGAGACTCACATTGAGCCTGGAGAAGAAGAATTTGGGACAAATTTAATCAATGAGTTATGGGCCTTATTGAAAGGAGTTGAGGAAAACTGGCAGGAGGTTACGACTGCCCAGACAATGATTGTATTGGCAATTCAGGTCCTAGCAGCAACAACATCAGATCATGTGGCTTCTAGCGCAGTGAAATTCCTCAAAGAAGTGCGGGGGGTGTGCCTAGCTTGGACAAGAGACCTGGCAGGAAAACTTCCTGAGTGTGATCCCGGTGAAGTACGAGAATCCCAAATGTGGGTTATACAGATGGCTGCGACGTGCAGGATGACATATGATGTTGAGGACCGCTTTCTCCCAAAGATGCTCCAAACAATTGAAGAAGTGGCGGTATATGTGGAATGCGCTACGACAATTCATCATAATCTACCAGGCATCGTAGGTGCATTGCCGATGGAGATAAAAAGACTGTTGGTACGAGATACAAGAATGTCCTATGCCATCGAGGAGCACCTCCGACAGCTGGTGGTAGGCGGATATGGCAAGGAGATTGACTTGAAGCCGGTCTGGGATGCGTACGAACGAGGAACATCCTGGTTAGCAATGGAATGCCCGAATGAGCGCTGGGTATATACTTATACCGCTGGAGGTGAGGGAAGAGAAAGTCAAAAGGTGCATTATAACCTCATTAGTGGGGAGCTATTAGTGGAGGGATTACCCCTGGGAAGAATGCCTGCGGCCTATACAAACCATCCAACTTACAAGGAGCTATTTAAAGAGGTAATATACGTATGCCACACTTACAATTTTTAGGACTGTTCTAATGATGCATTCTTTCTCAGAAAGTACTTGATGTATATCCCTCAAATATGAGCGGTATGATATTTCAGACTAGGCATGAAATATACGGTTATAGGGTACCTCTCATAAACCTGGAATCTCGAATTACTTTCTTCTTGAGCCATGCATTCTGACAAGCTTGAAGGTTTCTTTTGCAATGCAGGAATCCGAAAATGAACTCATAATTCGCACAGAGTATAAGGAAGATCGCAAACTTCATCAATTCATCCCGAGCTCCAAGCTTTACGGCGACTTCCCCGCCAATATCATTTCTAGTCATGTCTTCTGGTTGGACTTACCGCCCGCTACGGCAGCTCTCTCCAGTTCTAATCCTAGGAATAGCGGTAAAATTAATCTCCGCGACCGCACTACACCTTGGTCTATAAAGA
Organism: Morchella sp. 2015-shanyang; assembly: GCA_024713795.1. Lineage (NCBI taxonomy): Eukaryota > Fungi > Ascomycota > Pezizomycetes > Pezizales > Morchellaceae > Morchella > Morchella sp. 2015-shanyang. Next base: position 1,710,015 of record JAMGZB010000010.1, read on the forward strand.
GGGAGGCCTATATCTCTAATATTAATTACGACCGCGATGAATACAAAACGAGGCTTATATTTAGCGATGATTCGGAATTAGTTGATGTCAGGAGCCGTCCTGCCAAGGCCATCACTACCGTTCTCGCCCCGTTGGAAGATGCGCAGTTCATTCAGGTTACCTATACTATGGGGAGGGTCGTACAGATAAAGCTTCCTCGGCTAAAGCTTGATTTTAAAATCAACTGGTCCAATAAGATAGAGTGCAAACAGTTCCCCGGTATGGAGATAGATGGTGATCAATCTATTGGGACCTTCATCGGGTTGCAGAACTTCCTTGTTGTCCGCCAAGGCCATGTTCGTAGCGTTATCATCCCGCACGGAAAGATTGATTTTGACCAACAAGGCGATCATACAATCGTTAAGGTCGAAATTCCAAAGACGGAGAAGGACGTAAAGTACCATGTTTATACGCTTAATCCGATCCTGGGGACAGTTGTTGGAAATGGAAGTCTCAGAAACCACCTATACAAAATCTATCTTCATGCAGTAACTTCACATTGTCTCCCTGATCCCTTTACTCGCAGAACTGGGACAGAGGAGGCATTACATGGGCTAAGAGCGGCGGCAACGATGTCCTTCCAGAGAGTGGAAACAGAAAGCATTGAAGCCGATCTCTTTAGGCTTATATCTGATCTGACGCCAATTCGCGAGTATTATCCAATTCACCTCAAAAGCATGCAGCACGTGAAATGGATTCCAGGACTCCCGCCTCTCGCACAACATGAAGAGTTCTGCAAAGTAGTCAAGGAAGTCTCACAGTATGCACAACGTCTCAGTATCTTTGAGGATGTCGGAGGTCCAATCCTTTCCCGCAACATCGGATCAGAGGACTTGACGCGCAAGGCAGCTAAAAGAAACGCCATATTCAGGACAGAGCAGTTTGGAGGAAATATGGCAGAGGAAAAGACGGATGATGAGGTATATATGGCGAGAGATATGATTGAGAGGAATATGAATGAGGCTATAGTTGCATATGTTTCCCAGCTCGTGAAAAGATGGGGGGGGTCTTTCAATATTCATCAAAACCTTTTGAGCTTCCTGGAGAAGCAGGGTGAGATTCGGGGGTCCGCACCGAGGGGAGCAAGGGCCAAGATGGAGCTAGGATATAGTCACAGGTGGTTGGATGCAAAGCCGGCCGAGGTTTGGGTTGCCTTGTACAATGCGTTAAGAGGGGGGGGTGGACCTTCTGAGAAATATGAGTGGCTATTCCTTCTAACCACTTTAGCATATCTTGGGAAGATCGAACTTAAAATCATCGAGACTTTGATGGCATTTGGCACTGTCGAGGCATTCAAGGCAATCGAACCTCCAATTCACCCTTCCTATGATCTTTCGCATGGATATGAACCCAAAGAAGAGATTCTTTTTAGCGTTATCCAAGCCCACGCCATACCCTATGAAGACAGCGAGGAGTCTCAACTGGATTCCTGGCCTCTCGAGAGTGAACAGGATGCTCAACAGCGACGCTCGAATGCATTTAACAAGAATAAGGAGATACAAGCCAGGAATATGGCGCGCGAGTTACGATCATCTTGGCCAAGTCTTGAGTGTAGTGTCGCTGATGAGGCGGCTTACCCCTTATATGATGTTCCCGCCGCAATTTTGGCCGTCGAGCCATGCTTTGAGAACTGGAGACGTAATTCCGAGTTTCGGGATCATATTTTCGAGGTGCAACAGATTTTAAATACAATCCACAATTATCAGGAACCTATCCTTTCTCTTTATCATTTTACGCCATGCGAATACAGCCCATCCAAATCGCAAAGTACTATACGACTTTCTGACCTTCTGAAGCGCCCACCTCCTACCCTACCACCACTACCAAATCTTAAGGTGGAGAATCCTATCGTTTATAGTTCAAAACCCAAAGACAATGGCCTTGAAAATCTATTGCGGGACTTCCAAGCTTCACACAATGGAAAACTCCAAAAGAAATACACGAACGATCTTGAGAAGAGCATCGAGGCGTTTCGAACTGAGCTGGCGCCCCCGGACTCGGCTCAGGAGTTTGAATTTTCCTTGAAAGCTCTGCGTAGAAATTCGGAGTGGTATATGCGGACTGTCTTCGGGGCTATTGAAAAGCAGTTGGGGCCACAGCTGAGAGGTAGTGCTTTTATGGTCTTTCAAGCCGGTCTCTGGCCCCGTCTTTGCCCGATTCTATTTCTCCAACAATTGGCTACCAACTACACCAATCAACTATCGCCAGAGTGGAAAAAAGTATTTATAACCTATGCTCTCGCCATGGCGACTGTTCAGCGATATGATCGCCTCATCCGAATCTCCGGCCCGAAAGGAATAATAACTCGCGAGATAAGCTCTGATTTCTTCAAAGAATTCGAGAACATTGGACATGAGAAATGGGACCCCCTAGACTATCCCGACTGGCTCCTTATAGAGATTGAAAATAACTTACTCATCCGCTCGGTACAGGCCGATATTGCATCCAAGATGATTGCACCCCCTGGGAACTCGAACAAAATCATGCAATTATGTATGGGTGAAGGAAAGACCTCCGTGATTGTCCCAATTGTCGCAGCATCACTTGCAGACGCCGAGAAGTTGGTGCGCGTTGTGGTGCTGAAACCGTTATCGGGACAGATGTTTCAAACGCTCGTTCAGAAGCTTTGCGGTCTAGTGAACCGTCGAATCTTCTTCATGCCATTCTCGAGGGGTATTTCTATGGGCAAAAACGAGATCGGTGTGGTTAAGCAGCTGTACGATGATTGCCTGAAGAGCCGCGGAGTACTGTTAGTCCAGCCAGAGCATATTCTGTCTTTTAAACTTCTCGGTTTAGAATGGCTTTACAACTCCACATATGAATCCGGAAGAAGGAACGAGCGCGTAGGAGGAACAGGGAAGAAATATGATAAACAAGTCGCGCGGCTATTGCTCGATACCCAAAGATGGTTAGATGAGACCTCGAGGGATATTCTGGACGAGAGTGACGAGATTCTGAATGTCAAGCATGAACTGATCTATACAATCGGGGACCCAGTACCAATACAAAGCCATCCTGATCGGTGGATTATCATTCAAGAGATATTCGATTTAATCAAGACGCACTTCAGCAATTTAAAACCCAGTGTGCAAGACTTTGAGATGGAGAGACACGCAGACCCAACGAGGTTTGGGTCGATACGAATCCTCAACCTGGACGCCGGTAGAAGTCTATTAAGTGAAATTGCAGGAAGAATTGTTGAAGGTGTGGCATTACCCCTGGGAAGCTAGGAAGGGAAATGGTGAGACTGTAACTATACTCATTCCTTAACTCATATATAGATCAGCGTCTTTCGGTTTCTTTTCGACTTTTTCGCACCGATATGCGAGCACTAACCACTAGGTTTATCAGCGATGCCAACATGCCCGAAGAAGAAGCTGCCCATCTCTTTAGATATCTCAAAGAAAACAGTATAACCAACGATATACTCTATCTCCTCCGTGGCTTAATTGCTCACAATATTCTGCTTTTTTCACTCAAAGAAAAGAGGTGGAAAGTTGACTACGGCCTCGATCTTAAACGTTCTCTCCTCGCCGTGCCGTATCGAGCTAAAGATTCACCATCTGGAAAGGCAGAATTCAGTCATCCCGATGTCGCCATTACATTAACATGCCTTAGTTACTACTACGGTGGTCTGGATAAGGAGCAGTTGGAGACATGTTTCAAGAATCTCTACAAATCAGACAATCCGTCCCTGCAGTACGAACGATGGATAAATGGCGTAGTTCTCCCGAAGCCTCACCTCCAACGACTGAACGGGATCAATCTTGAAGATAGAGTGCAGTGGGAAAAGACAATATATCCGACATTCCGCTTCAATAAAGCTGTTATCGATTCGTATCTCTCCGGAGTCGTATTTCCCAAAGAGGCCAAAGAGTTCCCTTACAAACTATCCACATCAGGCTGGGATGTTGCTGCTTCAAAGACAAATCCAACGACTGGGTTCAGTGGAACCAATGATAATCGCTATCTCCTTCCGTTATCCATCGAGCAATTTGATACGGTTGAGCAGATGAACACCAATGCCCGGGTATTAAGCTATCTTCTCCAGGATGATAATCGTTATAAATGTATAGCTGGAGGCCCGGATAATGATGAGCGGGTTAGTGTCGTAGAGCTGCTCAAAATACTTGTTAAACGGCCAGATGGTCGACAAATCGATGTTTTGCTAGACGTTGGCGCGCAGGTTTTAGAGCTAAGGAATCATGAAGTGGCCAAAACATGGCTGAGCCTTGTCTCGGATTTTCATGCCCATGCGGCGGTTTATTTCGATGATAATGATGTGTTGACGGTAATAACAAGATATGGCAACCCGGAGCCGTTGATGATCTCTGCGTTTGCAGACAGGTTGGATAGGTGTCTGGTCTACCTAGATGAGGCACACACCAGGGGGACTGATTTGAAGCTGCCCATAAAGACAAGGGCCGCTGTTACACTAGGTCCTAATTTGACTAAAGATAGACTTGTGCAAGGCGAGAATCCTATCCGATCAACCCCCATTAGTGCTGTTGGGCTAATAAGGATTGATTATAGCATGTATGCGGATGCGAAAACTCGGTAACGGGCACACTGTCCTATTCTGCGGCCCTCCTGAAATCGATAGGAAAATTATGGAAATTGCCAAGAAAGATAATCGCGATGCCATCACCGTTCGTGATGTCCTTTACTGGTGCATGGAAGAGACCTGCGCAGGTACCCAAAAGCTACTTCCAATTTGGGCTAAACAGGGAATAAATTATCAAAAGCACCTCGGAGCCTGGAATTATATCGGTGATGGAAGAGAATTCCCGGGAGAGCTACGAGAGAAAGAGTCTAAAACACTCATAGAACACTACGGCTTTCATCGTCTCATTGGGGAATCTATCGAATCCTATCGAAATTCGGCACGCAAAGGTAGCGACCTATCAAAAATATTAGAGAAATGCGATTCTCTCGGCGTCAAATCGTTCCGTGGGGCGAAGATGCTGGAAGAGCAAGAAAGGGAGCTTGCACATGAAGTGGAATGTGAGAGGGAGAACCAGCGACCAGCACAGGCCGGACCAGCAAAAAACGCCGTTTCCGAAGATACCAAACAGTTCATATCGACTGGGACACTACAGAAAAACTCTCGTCAATCGAAAGGTATCATCCCTGCCTTCAGTGTACTTGGGGAGACATCAGCGAATAAAAACTTCGTCCAACCGACTGCCTTCTCTCAAAAGTTGCTGGCGACGGTGGACTTCTGTAGAGTCATCGATGGGCTGCCGCTCAGGGGTAATAAAACCGATGACTTCCTGCGGCCGGTTAACTGGATTCTCTCGAGTACTGTTGACAAAAGTATCTTGCTCATTATAAGCCCCTACGAAGTTAACAGACTTCTACCTGATATCCGAAAGTCCTCCAAGGTTATTCTACACATGTATTCCCCCCAGGTCACCCGATCTACCCCTTCCTATGACTTTCTCGACTTCTGCACAATCCCGTCGCTTCCCTCCTCTTGGAAGCCCGACATCTCCCTGGTTGATGAGCTCAACATCTTCGCCGGGCAGCTCTACTTTCGCGACTACGCAACCTATGAGAGGGTTTGTGGGTTTCTTGGGCTTTGCCTGAAAGAAGGGGTCCCTTTGGAGGACAGACATGTCATAGGCAGTGACGGATTTGTCCATCCCAATGATAGAGGGAGAGTCGGGATGACATATCAATCTCCATTTAAACAAAGTCCGGTCACACTATTGCGTGAGTTGATCGGGTTTAGGCGGAAGGGGCAGAGCTACATTGCGACGCATATAGGACACATAGTGCATGGAAGGTTTCTCACAGAGGATGATTTCAAACTCCAGGAAGTAAGGGAAGATCTCAACACACAGGAACCAGGGGAGGGCGTCGAACAACAGGAGGCCAGTCACGTCGAGGAAGATGGGTCCGTAGGGGACCTCAGTGAATATCAGTCAGAAGAGGAGCCAGGCTTAGAAGAAGAGGTATATATTTTTCATCCTCCCGATAAAACCCTGAAATGTTTCCGGACGCTAACTCTAATATAGTTCTCGGCGTTGTCTGTTAACTACATGTAATCGGTATATCACTACAGATACGGATTTTACATATATACTTGGTTATAAATATTTTTGTCTCTTTTTTTTTTATTTTCCAACATCTATTCAAACTTCCATTAGATTATGTATATAGACCTTGATTGTCCCCTTCGTCTGTAGGTACATGCATTCCCTTTCAGTTTCATGACATACCCTGTCCACGTATTTATTTATTTATACTTCATACAACCCTGTCCACGTAGCTACATGTGCCGTATTATTATATTAAAAGAGATTAAATTATGTTGTAGGGCTCTGAATTCCGTGTTTACTTGAGTAACATTTACTACTAGTTGCTCAAGCATTCATTTTAAGCGCTAGCCCTAACCCTGTGCCAAACCCAACGAGGAGTTTCCCCAAATAGATTTTAATTCCTTAGTAGGCTCCCCCGACTCCGTCCGACCAGTACCGTCTCTAGTGCTAGAACTTATCCCTTAAGTTGCCAATGCTGACACCCCCCTTAATGGAGGGTGAGGGCCTGTATGGGAGATCAATTATTTTGTAGGGCGGATAACAAGGTGTGCTGGCAAGAGCCACTAAATTTTCTACTCTCCGGGGCCCTACTTTTATTTATATCTTCAAAGCGGTCTACCTAGTCCATCTATTTAGGCTGTTTCTGAACCCAACACGCGATTTCTAGAGCAAGCAATCCGGCTTATTATTGTTGCGAGCCGGGGAAAATCATATCCCCTCATGTAATCATTGTGGCAAGGTCTAGACCACTCTTATATTATGTCACTACTGTTGTTTGCCAGGGCTATTATTGTTATAAAAAGGCTATTAAATTACCTCCGCTACAATAATCATTATTTCGGACAAACAGCGCAGTGTGTAGCACCGAGTGAGCAACGGTGACCGAGTGATGGACCATGATTATCGCGTCTGGTGTTGTGGCCGGCCCTCCCAACCCTCTAGATCTCAGCGGCCCAAGGTAAGGAACTAGCACGCTTGATGTCAATGCAGGTTGTTGTAGCTGTCCAGTCCGAGGCAAAGGCTCCAAGAGAAGGCCTCGAGTAAGAACGTCTCGCGGACCACTATAGCTGTAGCGAATAGGCTCAAGAGGTGTTGAGATATTACTACTGCGAGCCGGGGGAAATATATCCTCCCTGTAATAATTGTGGCAAGGTCTAGACCACTGTTATATCGTGTCGTTACTGCCCCTCTGCCGGGGTAAATGTTGTTATAAGAGAGCAGCTGAACTTCCTCCTGTATTAGAGGTAGACGTAACAGGAATTATATTCGCTGCCAGACTCGATATTGGAGAGCGGATGTTTAGAAACAGCGAGTGATAACCTATGACATGTTATTCAGATAACATCACATAAAGATTGCAATTTTCCCATATTCTACTTCGAACAACGGTGGACCTAATATAGGGCTTTATAGTAAATGCAATCTCATTGTCTAGCTACCCTGACCACCGTACAGCAGAACCCTCTACTGATAAGCCCAGGCCCGCCCCCGTCTATAGTTGGTATCTCACTCTTTCTTAACAAGGTGTTCTGGGCTCTCTTGCTCGTCCTATCACCCGTGTGGCTCAAAAGTCAATTTCAGTAATACAATAGGCTGATTAAATTATTCCATACTCTAAAACTACAAAACCTACGCCAACACAAACTGCACATCATCCAAACAAAAGTCCTCGCTATCCCCCGACCCCGTACACATCATCCTGACCACGAGCGCCGCCACGGCACTCGGCTGCACCCAGGTTACCGATACGCCGTCAACCAGGTATGTGGCGAAGCACGAGCTCGCTGACAGCGGGCGCGGTGAGGCGGAGGTGGCGCCCGCGGGGAGCGGGGAGGTCTGTGTGAGTTCCAGGGTCGACGAGGCGGGGCGGTGCGCGGGAGGCGCATGGGGGGGGCGGTGGAGCCGGTGCGCGGGGAGGTGGCGAGGACGCTGGTTGTGCCGGTGGCGCTGGGGCTGGGGCCGAGAGTCTAGGGGTGGAGGTCACTTCGAAGGCGGGGTTGATGATGGGGTGGGGTAGGCGCAGGTGGGGGAGGGGGTGGAGGCAGAGGTGGAGGATGTGGTGGATGTTGCGGATGTGGTGCTCGTAGAAGTCTCAGGTCGTAGTCGCAGCGGCGGTCGTACCGGCATCAGGACTCCTCTCCGCGGCCGTCGTAGTAACTGTCGCTGTCGTCGTCTCTGTAGTGGTGACGGTCTCTGTGGCGGTTGTGGATTCCGAGACTGTAATTGTTGATGCGGGCGCTGTGACGGTTGTGGTGGCGGACTCGGAGACGGTGATTATCGAGGCGGGCTCGGTTGTAGTCGTCGTAGTAGGGGCGGACGGTTGAAGGATAGATGGATGCACTCACCGCCCCCATTCGACCATGGCGTGCTCGGGCGCGGGGCACCGCGACAGACACAGCTCGACCGTCATGTGCGCGTCCGAGTTAACGTTTAGCGGAGGGGTGTCGGAGCCGCCGGGCGTGGGTGGGGATTGTGGGTGGGTGAGTGAGTCATGGTGAAGCACCCGGTGGTGGAGAGCGAGTGAGGGGTTGTGACGGAGGTGGTGTGCTACGTCGGTGAGGGTGGCTCTTGGGAGTGTCTGATCTGATCAATAGCTAGCCAGATGATCACCAGTCATTAATCAATTCCCCAGGGTCAGAGAGGTACTAGATTCACAATGCTATACGTGGGTGCCTCTCATGCATATCTCGCCGGAGAGCGTCATTACCACTTCACTATAGAGTAAAGCTGTGATTAATGAAGAATAAAATGGTTTGAACCTATAACCTTCCAGTTACTTGGATGGCTAGTATCCCTTCGCTTGTCGACTGATGCCCCTATAGTAGAGGAATTCTATTTGTATGGGGGGGAGATCCTCAGTAGAGGCAGCATCTTATTGGCAGACGAATTGAGTGATGCTTATATAATTATATTACATGCGCGCGCCAATATAGATCAATTACTATTTTGCTTGTACGTTAATTACCTACAATTAAAAGGGCCGCTTAGAAAACCTCACAACAGCTTATGCATCGGGTGATGCATTTGTTGCCCCTAGCTATGCCGTTTCTTGTTTTGTCTTGTTTCACCATCGATACATGGATATTCACCCGTCAGTCAAAGTTTACTCGTACCGTTCGGTGGAGGAGGGACTGACACATACTAAATTCGCTATCGCTGCGCAGGGGTTCTTTGGTGAGAGAGCCTCAAGGGAGAGGATCGAGAGTACCTTCTCTCACCAAGAAATCCAACTGAACCCCTGCGCAACGATAGAATATTTGCGGTACTTGTACTTGACGTCTAGATCTGAGTAGTAGTCAACCATGACCTATACTTATATAAAGAATGTCCTTCACTTTGGAAATAGTACACAACAGCAGCAATAAGGACATTTAAACCGGACCACCACATTGTGTTATAGAACGGGCGGGCGGTGGTTGTCGCTGCGAGAATATGACCTTCGCTTACTAATACAGCACTCTACTCTGTCATCATACGAGACACAGCTCCTAAATCGTGAAAACTCCATTTTGGCCTGCATGTTGTCGATTAAAGGTGCGCCCTAATGGATACCAGAATTAATAAAAGTATCAAGTAAATATTAATCTCGAGTGTGGGTGTCGGGCTGAAGCTCGGCTGTTCACGTTTCTGCACGTGGCGTGTATCTCTGGGCACGGCCATCGGCGCCGACCCGAGGCTTGGCATAATCTTACTAAGCTATCGCCTCCACCTCAACTTCCCTCAACACTCACACTCAACACCACGACGTCATCATCACCAACATCACCTCCACCACCATCATCGACACAATTATCACCATGGCCAAGGTGGGTGCTGCACCACGCGCGTATTCCTCCTCGCCTCCACCAGTGCACACTCCACCCTCACCCCCGCCCCGACCATCGCGTCACCCCTATCTCGAGGCCTTCCACCACTCTCTTTGGGACGTCATCCACTACCTCGAGTACACCCTCGAAGACTCTCCTCTCTCAGATGCCGTGTTTGAGCGCGTGATGGACTCGTACACCAAGGACCTTCGGGCGATTTCCACGGCAGAACCTACCATAGACCTAGGCAGGTGGCAGAAAGCTCAAGACCTTCTCAAGAGCTACAAGCAGGTAAGCACCCCCGCTTCCCTTCCCATAATGAACAAACACATGGGGGGGTCTACCGGTCCTTGACCACACAACCCGGGACAATGACAAATCACCGAACCGAACCTTTCAGGTTCGGACCGGCATTGGGGTATGAGGTGACCTGCTTGGTCCGCCTTGTATTAACGCTGCTAGCCCACCCAATGTTTCGGGCCCTCTGGGGCAGATGACCTGCTTGGTCCGTCGCGCCCTGGTGGGTTTGGAGGCAGCCTGTCAATGTCCCTGTGATGGTTACGGAACATGGGCGCTGGGGTATGGGGTGACCTGCTTGGTCCGCCCTGTATCAAGGCTGCTTGCTCACCTGGCGCCCACCCCCCCCCCCTCTCCCACCCCCACAGCGGGGCCGGAAAGTTGATGCTTTAACGATTGGTTCTAGGGCGATGATCGACAGCGCGCTAGGGACTGGCGCGATCGGAACCGTGGGGGCATTGTTCGCTCGAGGAAGGACGCGGCGCCGCCAGCGATGGTGATAAGTAATTCGCAGGTCGCGATCGGGGATAATGCGCAGGTCAACGTCAACACGAGACCACCATCGAAGGCAAGGGTAAAGGCGAAGACGAAGGCAAAGTCAAAGCCAAAGGCGAAGGGAAAGGGGAAAGGGAAGCGGACGCTGGATGAGCTGGGTGATGCCGGTCAGTGTGGATGGAGCCCGTCGTCTTTCGTGCAGATGTACGAAAAGATGGAGGAAAAGTTCATGTGGAAGCTCCCGAGCGGGGCATTCGTGGAAACGGTCATCTACGAGGCCTTGAAGGACGCGGATCACGAATCTCTTGCGCACTCGTTTGTGCTCGATATCAAGAACTCGGAGGTTATCGAGTTGTTTGAGCCGCCCGATTGGGAGTCGATCCTCGAGAAAGTACCAGCTTGGCCGGTGATTGACACATCGGTGGCAGAATTCATGAAGGAGTTTATGAATGTGCGGACATCCGAAGGTCTGCGAGAAAAGCTAGCCGCGACCTCTTACCTGCCTCCCGGAGAGAAATACAACCGCGAGAAGCACTATGATCGTTACTGGATTCACATGATCATCACCATGCTGTATGTCCCGCCCCTTCTCCCGTCTTTCCCGCTTAGCTGCTAAAACTTAGCCCTCACAGCCTCCCCCTCTTTGAAAACCCCGACAATCCCCTTCTCCTCAAAAACGACGAATGCTGGTACGACATCCGCATCTGGGGCCTCATCATCGACACGCTCCTCGACGAGATTAGCGGTCTCTTCACGCGCCGCCGCGAACTCCCCATCCTCGCTGGCGCGCACCGCAAGAACCGCCACCGCGAAGACACCTCGAAGCGACAGAAGATCGGCGCGCGCTTCGACGGGCTCGTGCAGGACGGCGCCGGCCAATATGAGTACGCTGCCATCGAGGGGTCGAAGGCGTTTGTCAGCGAGCGCAACACCAAGTGGCTACATGACTACCGGAAGGTGGCAAAGGCGCTGCATGATATGCTGTATAGTCTGCAGTCGCAGGTGGGCAACGACGTGGATGCGTTGGGCAGGCTGCATCTGGCGGGGGTGGTCAATGCTGGTGAGTAGATAAAGTGGGATTTTGATCATTGGCTCTGGTGTACTAAATTCCCGCGCTAGGACTGCACTGTCAGGTGCTAAGAATGAGCTACGCCAGTGGCTACGTCTGCCTCCTCAGCTGCGACACCCTCTGCCAGGTCCCCAAGACCCCTAGCAAGCTGTCACAGCTATTCCAGCTGCTTGGGAGTGTGTTGAGGATGAAGGTATGATCTCTATTATCCGGGAATTTTGGGGGAAACGATACTGACTGAGGTGCTAGATGACACTGACGGAGTCGAAAGCGCTCATCGATGGGTATCTAGATACGCACTCGTTCGAGCAGCTGGTACAGCCGGCGCAGCTGGCGAGGGGGAGGCTGGTGATCCCTATGTCTTGTGATACGGAGGGTGAGGGTGAGGCGGAGGCGGGGGAAGGGGAGGGAGCGTAATGTGTGTAATTAATCAGGTAGATAGTTCTATAGCTAGCGTAGTGAATAAATTCTAGTTTCGGGGGGGCGGACTGGGAGTTTTTCTGTACGCTGAAGCTGGGGGTTTTATCACAAGTGTGCATGTGGCTAGGACAGCCTGATGGATTCTAGCGGAGTCTACGATATTGATGTAATTGTCCGCGTTTGGTGCTAATGTTTTAACCCTAACCCTTAAATGTGGAGTTTGGTTTTTTTTTTTACGATTTTGAGAGTAGATGAGATTGGGGGTTTCCCATGCGGTGAATGCAAGGTAACGTTGATATTCCGGCTGTCTAGACCTGGGAAGAATCACTGACTTTCCATATCATGACGTTCTTAGAACCCCTCCGGAGTAGTAACGTTGAAGCTTATGTTTATAGGAGGGAATAAAAAAAGGCTAGATACATGGCCTAGCTATACAAGTGGAAAAGACAACTTTGTGGAGAGGACTACGGTAAAGTATGTAGCACTTTATATGGTAATCTACTAAATATATAAGCAAAATACTTGGGTACTCTGAATAATGTTAAAAAGCTTACAACGCGAGGAGGTTAGCCTCAATGTGGAATTATAAAAGCAGCAGATATAATGTTTGGCGCAGAATTCACCTACTACACAATGGCTAAGTACTCTGGAAACTTCTTGGTGCCGTTCGTTGATATGCTTTCAACAAACCATATATATGACCAATGATTAGTGATTATGCTAGAGGATTTATCTCTTAAACATTCTTTTATTGGGGGCGCATACCAAATCGATGCGTTCAATGTATTATATATGGAGGTAGCATACTAAGTATATATCACAATCTCTTCCCCAATTCACATCATTTGCAGATCCTTCTCTTTTCATTCCGGCTTTTTACCCACCAAGTGAGAGCAGCGCAATATATGAAGTGTTATTGGCTGGCAGCCAATGGCACGAACGCAACTCAATCATTAAGGAGCTTTTAGTGTATCGTAACAATAGACAGCAGCTGCTAGATGCGACCCAATATAGCCTTTTCATATGTGATTATGGGGTTTTAGATATTGCGCAACACGCTCCCATCCAGCAACACGTTCCCACCGTCGCATCAATATCTAATCGTTTCAGAACTATCCATTATACCTCACTTGAAAGAAAACACTTGTATAACCCGTCTACAATTTAAGACTTCTCCGACCTCAACCCACTTACCTACATGCGAAAGGGAACAGCACAGTAACCCCGATACAAGAGGCTATAATATCAAGGGGTTAGTCTCGAGCTGAATTAGTATAACAGTCACATCTACCTCATAACAGACAGGGGTACTCCCAAGTAGTCGGAAATTTGTTTGCGTCTATCGGAAACCAGACCTACACCATGAGTTCAAACACATGCAAACAGTATCATATAATTCGCTATTAGAATATCAAAGCCATCCGTTCCAGAAAGCCCCTCCAAAGGTATTCAGCGCCAAGCATTCTGTTGCATCTTAGTGCTGATAGAGGTTCCTCGTTTTGCAGATTCCCAGGCGGAATATATTGGGGCGGTGGTGTCGAGTTACATACATGTAGAAAGGGAAGGGGAATATATTCCCACACCTCGATCGTCTCGATACATACCCCTTTGAATTCCCTGCACCCCCACCGTAATAATATAGTAGGCTGGCGCCCTTGGCCACTCCGTCTTCCCTACCTCACTACGTTTGCACTTGCCCGTACTTTATTCATCGTTACTCTCGGGCCCGGTGGCTTTACGTACGTTCTGGGCAAGCCCGACTCAGATAGCGGCGACGTTTCCTTGGGTCCCCCGGCGGCAACTAACTTCATGTATATACTATTTAGGTATTCTTTGCTCCTTTGGTCGCAATCATGCATCATGACTCTATGCGCATGGAACCGTGGTTCCAGATGAGTCGCCAGGAGGGGAAGAACTCGTTGCTGGTGGTGAAGTAATACCAAAGGTTGAGCAAATGATAACCTGTATTGATGATGATTCGAGAGAGAGAGGTCCCGTCCTCGCTCTCCCGACCAAGTAGAATTCCCAAATAGCCAGCTATACAACGAGTTCCTTGCCACCTATAGTGAACGCTAGCACTGTACATGAACATACCTGACTTAACAATACATACCCCTTAATGGCATCTCCACAGGTGGGATTAGCTATCTATATCTATTCCCATTGTTTGTTCCGTGGTGGTAAAGCGACGGTATGCATGTCTGTAACCTTGGTAAACATGGAATTCGACCAAATTCTGACTGACCCCCCCCCCCTTCCTCCCGAACCTTGGGAAGAGCCATCAAATTTGCAAAAGCTAATTTGGACTATCCGATATTCATGTATTCACTATTCGGTCTTAACTGGATTATGTATGCTTCTCCTCACTAACATTGTCCTTATCTCGATGACGACTGGCCTTTCGACAGTAAACTATCACACCATCTTGCACACACAACACAACGCGACATTGGCCAGCTGTATATAAGCAGTTTTTGTATATGATCTACCTTATTAATTAGAGGCCTGGAACCTAAAAAGTGAATGGGGTTTCTTGGGGGTGATGTTTAATCGGTAGAAACATTCATCTTCTGGTTCGACGGGTTCTAGTCCAAAACACAAGATCATGGAAACTCCTAAACTAGATTTTACCACGGCCAGCTCAAATAAAAAAACAAATATAAAAGAACGAATGCAGCCTGCTTTCCCAAAGCTCCACTACTACGTCCCACAATTCGTCACTCCACGATGTTATCCCAACGGGTTCAAAGAAAGTACATATATCAGCCACCCCAATTCGCCTGCAACCCAAAGATAAGGGCAAAAGAGAAAACAAACGGTTACTCGTGGCCCACAGTGCCTACTCGATGGTGACCGGGGTTAACCACTTTTGAAGTGTAGTGGTAATATCTCTAATAAGCTCCATCTCATCGATAATCGATTTTTGTTTAGGCTTGCTGCTATCGCTCATGAGTAATCGAAGAGTCTCCCTACTAATAATGTAGATCTTTTGCGGCGGTATCCCGGCGTCGGTTAAAATACTGTTGAACACGGCGCGGGTGAAATCGATATACCCAGTACGAAGTGTATCCTCATCATATTCCTCGTCGTCCGGTATGGAATTCCTGATGTGTTGATCTGCTTTGGATCGTACAAAGAATGTGGGAATTTCGAACCTCTTACAATGGAATAAAAGGTCCACATCTGTCTTGGTAATACGATCACCGACAACAATCATGATGGCGTCGAAGACATATAAACCTAGATTGTTGAAATATTGCCAATTTGGCACACGAGTTGTACCAGCCCCAGGAACATCATACCAAACGAGCCCCCTTCGATCACGCTGTGGGTCAGGATATCGCCGGATCTCCATAGTTGTTTCACTGGTTCCGGTTTGGGCAAGATGTGATGTGTCTTGAACAAAGCGAAGAAAACTAGTTGGTGGGTTTTTATAGCCTCGGACAGCGTTTATCAACGAGGACTTTCCCGATCCGGAGCAGCCAGTGATAGCAATATGTAGGAGGCCTTCCTGGTATCCAAGACTTGCTCTCTTTTCTGCGATTTCTTTGCCGGTAGGATATTTGATTGGTTCCTTTCCTTCCGCCAAGATCCTGTTGGCTTCCTGTTGCATCCAGGCTGCTTCCTGAATTTTTGCGTTCGCATTTTCTTCGAGCTGCCTCGCCAAGTTGTCCATCCTGATTTCCTCTTCACGTATTCTGGCCTTCTCTCTCTCCTGTCTCATTTGTTCTTCCAGAATTCTGGTTTTCTCCTGACTCTCCCGAAGATCATCCAGGATCTTCTGGTTCCTCTTATTCAGCTCCAGCTCCTCGTTTACTCTTCGCAGTTCTGCTTCCCGTTCCGCCGCTACTGCCTTCGCGCTCTGTAGTTCAAGGTCACGATTCTCATTCTTTAACCTCAGTTGTTCGTCGTGTGACCTCTGTTGTTCGTCCTGTAACCTCTGTTGTTCCTTCTTTAACCTGTCCTGTTCTTCCTTTAACTTTCGTTGTTCTGTATTTTGCCTCTCTTGTTCCTTCTTTAGCCTCCCGTTCTCTTCCTGTAGCTTGGCATTCTGCTCCTTCAGCTCCCTTTCTATTTTCTGTTATTTGTTAGTATAGTGGATGAGGTCCTAGGGCCTAGGGAGAGGAGGTCTTACAGATTCACCGCCACCCATGTCGTAAAAATAAGAGCGTGTTAATTACAATAATGGGCGTGTGATCAAGTTGTAGAATCGTGGAAGGAGGTAGATTTCAGAGTCAATGTTGTTGGAGGAAGGTAGTTTATATATAAAGTAGCCTCCAACGTTTCTAAGTGTCAAGATAAGACGGCCGTATGAGCTAGGCGAAGATAGAGTAAATTGAGGGCTCGAAAAGAAGTGGTTTATGGTGCCGTAACGAAGGTTTTGCTGGTTGGGGGGGGGGGGGGGGTTATAAAGATACCATTTTGGATTTGGATTTCAGGCAACCAACATTATTACAGCCTCCAACTACCCCGCAAAAACTGCACTCTAGGTTGCAATTGTATCGCCCGGATCTACGGGAAGCTACGTATACCTGATAGAGTGTTTTAAACACAACAATGAAAAAATGCCAAGTCGTTAATAATAATTTGACCGCGATTGGTATTAAAGGCTTGGCGTTTCCTCACAAAGGGCTAAAATGCTGGCGCCGAAACTCTGCGTCCATAGATAGAATGAATTTACCTGGCTTTGGTTAAATCCAGGAACTGCCAGTGCTATCGCTTGCAATTGTGAATGGTCTTCATGAAAATCTACTTGTACTTTCCTGATGTTTGTGGATGCAACTATTATTGCCTTAACCCATACATATACATACGTATACCATGACTGGCCCATACTTCAGAAAAATACTCTTGCGCCCTGGCCTGGCGAGACCCCCGTAGATTTAGTGAGGCTGTTGCCTAGCCGTCGCCCACGAAAAACGCCTCCAGCAACGTCGACATGACCAATTGCAGGCCACAGAATAATGACTTAGTGGTGAGGTATATATGTATGCCTGTGGCGGGGAACTAAAGTTTCACCTGTCTAAGCTATAAGGATATTCTGATCCACCCATCTGTTGTCTAGGGTACTCGCGACAGGCAACAAACTTAATTCTCATTTGCGCCTCCATCATTCCAGTTTAGTAGTCAGTCCCCGAAGTGATCATTAGGCTTTCGCGGCCTGGGTGAGGGCTTTCTACCATTACCAAATGCTACATCAGGCCTTATATTCCGCATATCAGTTCTGAAAGCAAATTAGTAATAGGCTTAGGATGGAATTTCTGGCTTCATTCTTCTGCTCATGGGTGGTGTCGAGTTTGGCGGGTGAAGCGAGTTGTGGATGTATGTAAAGTATGTACATACATGTAGTTACTAATATCCCGCCCACCCATTGGATATTGAGAATATCCTATCGAATCAACAGAGGAGAGTGAAAAGCGGGGAAGGGATCTGGTTGGTATCAGAGCTATATAGCAAAGGCATCAGCTCCTTTCCTTCTGGTGCATCTTCCTACCCACAGCAGTCAGCTCTCTCTACCCATGATGTCAAATACTTCTGCAGTATCTCCTAACTTACAGTTAGCCGAAGCGCTCAAGCTCAACGCCGAAGCAAGCCGCATAAACGCCCAAACCATCGCCCACCTAGCTACCATCGTACCAAACCTCCCTTCAAACCCCTCAGATCCCCAAGATCGAGTCTCACAAGTAGTCGAAGCACTTAAGATCAACGCCAAAGTAACCCTCGTCAGCGCTCAAGCACTCGCTCATCTTGCCTACAATAGTCCAAAGCCTTCCGAAACTGATTCACAAACCCCATTACCGCCCCCACCGACACCCGCCGCTAAACCCGTCAAATTCGTGATAAATGAGCGTGTCGGCAGTATTACAACAGCCGAGTGGGATGCTCTTGTTAGTGCCGGCCGGATTGACTCGCTCGTCGTAGTCCTCCATGCAATTGCAGATGAGCTCGCTCGACCTCATACGTGGGCAGAGATAGGCGAGGTCGTCAGGAGTCACCTTGTGGGGTTTGGGTTCAAATTCGCGAGCCCAGGTGAAATAGTTATCTCATCAAGTTGGGCTATTGCGATAGCTAAAGGGGGTGATAAAAAGGCGATCGCTACTGCGGTACTGGACTGTAGTAGAGTGGAGATATCGTCACATTGGTACACCAATGAGATGTTAAGGGTATGGAGTAGGTTGATAGATATTACTGATGCTTGAACAGAAATTAAGATGGGGCGGGTTTGCTGCTGATATCCCTGACAATTTCCAAGTGGTAGGGTAGTACGTACCAAATTAACTACTGATCTGGGGGGTATGTTTTATCTAGCAAGTTGTCTTGTAGGACTGCATGAGAGTAGGATTTGCTTTGTGTACTTTACCTCTTCCCTGTATTTATGAATGGCAAAGATCAAACGAAATATGTAGTTCTTGCCCAGGAAGCCGTTTAGGTGTGTAAACCTTGGTTTGGTTACTGAGTGAGGATAGGTGTTGGAAGGTTCGATACAAAATGCACATCGGCAACGGTACCGAGATCTCACCCCATACGGCTCCTGTATCGGACAAAAGACCGGCAGAGCAACCTCTGTGGCTCATATCGAAATTTGACCTTCTAGAGCCGCCGCGGTATAAGGGAAAGGTTGTAAGATCTGACTGGTAGCATCAACGCAGTGGGTGGGCGAGCTGGTGGGCTGGGATTAGAAACGGTTTCCGGATCCCTTATATGCGTAGACCCACGCCCCCGGGCGAGACTGTCACTTTCCACTTCTACATATAATGCTATAGAAACCTACATGTATTTGCATATATTCCTACCCGCTCGCGTCTCCTCCCTGCCTACAGAATTCGGTAATTTAGACATAGGTTAGGCGCCAATCCGGTGCAGTATTAAATGCTGGGCTAGGCGTTGATTGGGGCGTGAATTAGGTGTAGGATGGATTAGGAGTCTATATAGATGGACGTTACTATAGGTATTAGAATCAACAGAGGTAGGGAGATACTCGAGGTGGAGGCGGAAGTGGAGACGAAGGCGGGAGAATACCGAATGCAACGAAATGAGACCCGGCCCGTCTGGGCGCAACCGCTTCCTTGCCAATTCACCACAGAGACCAGTACGTAATATAGATATATATCCATGCAGTATGAATTCGAAGGGTAGGGTTGTAAAGCGAAAGGATAAGCAGACGCTATATAGGTCCAAGTACTATATACAAGTTACTCTGTACAGTCCGCAGCCTCCATAGACGTCCATACCCAAAGGTCACATAAACAGCATATATACTACGTCCAAAAGGGCAGCCCGTCCATCTTGTAGGTCCGGACCACACGCCCGGCTTGACATGGTCTATCTACAGGCATGCTTCGTCCGGTCCTCTCCTCTCTCTAGGACCCTTAGGCTCTCAGTTATAGGCCAGTTGCCCTGCAGGGCAACCCCGACGGCCACAACCACTGGGCCGCCACTACTACTCCTAGCCTTAGTCTGATTCTAATTCATTTATGTTTGGTGCGGTGCAGATGACCGGCGGCTTCGATCGGTTTAATATTAACTTACCCTTTCGATAGGATTCAACAAACTTTAGCAAGTGAAGACTTAGGCCAGGTTCCGTCATGGGCTCTTGTATTACAGGACTCAGGCTAGCTACCGCGTCACTTCAAAGTAGTTTGTGGGTATCTACGGCGAAAGATTACATGTTATTACGGGGATCAATAAATTACAACGTGTAAGGCGAACCAGGAAGTTAAAACGGGATAGAAACCTGAACATACTAACTATGGTGGCGGTGAGAATACACATAGGGTGTTTTGTCTGCCCTGGAGGTCCGAAATCGGGAAAAGGAAGGACCATGACTCCGAGTGATCCGTCGTGAGCGAGTGATTATGCATGAATAAGATGCAGGGTATGTTATACCAGATAAGATTTATTAATAGATCGGCTCATTCCAGACCACCCGAGGGGCTCGCGTTTGACTCTCATACACAAAGTCTAATCGACGCCATAGGTACCTTTAACGCTATCGAGGAGGCCTGTAATGCTCGCTGTATATTGCCTGTAAACTGTTCCCGGGATAATTTGGGTATCGTCTACTCACAAATTTAAATACATCTACTCTCATTATCCATCGTGACTAAGGGACAAGCCTTTTTGGCGCGCGTGCATCAAGAAGAATTAAAGAGCAATTGCAAGTGCCCAGGTAAATTAATTAAACCGGGTCTACCCCGTTATCGACTGGGCATTATACCCGAGAAAAATACTCACACAAGGGTCTCGCCCGCCCCTAGGCCACACCATATCATGACCAGCAGAAAGTGCAACAAGAGAGCTAGAGGGAGATAGGCTATGCTACTCCACTAGGCTCTGCCGTCAGATAGAACTAGAAAGAGATGAGGCCACAATGTAGTTGGCTAGAGTGGTCCAAATAGAAGAAAATGGCAATAATGGTTACCTTTTCAGCAGCAGATATCTCCTTTCTTGTCCTTTTTGCTTTAGGGGCAGACATTTGTACAAAGTTCCACCTCCAAGGCACGCATTAGCAACCATGTAACCAGCTGGCATCGTGTGGCATTTTGAAAGAGCCCGTTGCCGTGTATGTACACGGAGACAGCTAACCTTTCAGAGTGGCTGTGCACGTGTATCCCAGCGCCACACCGTCAAGCCCGAACTCGATCATGCAGTCGATTACTCAGCAAATGGTTGCCTGATCGGAGACCCCGCCAACTGCAGCGGTAGACAGCTCATTTCCCATACTTCAAATCATTTGTACCAGACATATACCCACCTACTTATATACAATAATCTCTTTTTGGCCACTTCTATTGAGGGGATATCGGTCGTTGCCAAGCTCTCCCTGTCCCGACGATCGAACGAAGACGTACGTACGTACAGATATATATATTGATATCGATATATCAAATATCTCATCAGATCACAGCAAGATAGTGGTCTTCACAGCCGCCATGATTCCCTCAGTAACTCCCATGGTTCCCTCAATAGTCCCCATGATCCCCCCCGTGGCCCGCCTTTTTGCCTCCCTATCCTCCCAAATTTCCGCTCCTGTTCTCGCTGTATCGACGGCCTTAGGACTCGTTGCCATGGCCGTTTTTCGTGGCCCCACCAAGCTGAATGAAACTGTGATCGAACTTGATAGTAAATTCGGGCTTTTGACAGAACAGACCAAGGAGGAACCTGTGCTGTTTAGCAGCCTAGTGGCAGAGCAGAGGAGGGTCCTGGGAGACCCGGTGGATACGGGGCGACGGGGGAATGCCACTGAGCAGAAAAAGGCCGAAGAATTGGCAAAGGTCAGGGAGGAGGAGCTGGAGAGGCAACAACAAAAAGAAGCTCATGACAGAATTGCATGGGAGGAACTTGAGAAAGAAAACCAGGCTCTGGCAGAAAAGATACGGGAGCATGAGAGGAGGGAGAAGGAGAAAGCTTCGCGCAGAGATTCCGGAAATGTGCTTGACCGGTTCCGGTTTCCCACACGGGGGGAGTTTCAGGAGGCCCTGAAAAGGATCCAATACGGCCGGGACCGTTTCCACTTTGCAATTGTCGGCAAGTCTGGCTGCGGAAAGTCCTCCCTCATCAATGCATTCCGAAACCTACGAAATAGGGATCCTGGTGCCTCGCGGACAGGTACGATGGAGATGACGCTTGAAATTGGGCGTTATCCGGACCCTGGGACTGAACCTCCCCGTAGTAGGATGGTATGGTTTGATGTTCCGGGTGCTGGTACCCAGCGCATTCCCAACCACGATTACTTTGTCAAACAGAGTTTGTATATGTTTGACCTCATAATCCTCGCAATCGGAGACCGATTCGAAGAGATTGATGCGCTCATAGTCGAGAACTGCGCAAGATTTAAAGTCCCGGTGTTCATTGTCCGGTCAAAGGCCGACATGCACATCTCAAACATGATGAAAGAGTACGGTACCGGCATCTATTCGGAAATTACAGATAACCCACAGCTGTACACAGCCTGTCGGGATCAATTTATATTGGAATCCCAGCAAACAGTGAGTGAAGGGTTACAGAGGCAGGGTCTACCGGATCAACCTGTATATGTCATCTCAAGGGATGTCTTGCAGCATACGTACAATTCCGGCCTCCAGCATCACAGATTGCCAGATTCATGGGCCCAACCGGACCCGAATGTTATCCACGAGAGATTTCTGGTCCACAGGCTGCTTGAAGCGGCCGCAAAGCGACGGTGTGATATGCAGGTACGTCGGTCAGGCACACGATTTGACTATGAGTTTGTCCGCCAACACGGTGTTAGGGTCTACTTACCTGGGTTCCCGATGCATGGAGAGGAATCCGTAACAGTGATAACACAGTGCACGCCGGACCATCAGATCTCGCCGGCTCCGGCGTGAACCAGCCACCGGAAGCACATGTTGTCGCCCGCAGCCCAGGACCCGCAGTCCCCCCCTCTGTAGGGCGAGCACCGGAGAGCACAAGCGCCGCGGCGAGAGAGCACAAGCCTCACGCTGTCTCGAAACCGCTCCCGAATGTGCAAAAGATGGTATACCTACCTGTACCTACGGATGAAGACCAACTCTTTAAAGAAATAATCTATAATGATCCTAACCTCCAAAATATCCTCGTTGAAAAACCCTGCATGTTCAATCCGAACGTTGCATTGCTCACGTTCTATCCGCATGCGACGATTCCGCGCGAGATAGCTGCGTTTGGAGGGATGCTGCGGGTCGCAGACAATAAGGAGCGGAGAAAGAGACGGGCGGCGGCAGGGCCTAGTTGGGAGGGCCAGTCATATGCATGATAGTAGGTAGGGCTGGTCTCACAGGGGGGGGGGGGAGGGGATATTCTCAATAAGGCGCCGGGGTGGGTAATTGGCGTAGAGGAGAAGGGGACGGTGTACAGGAGGTTACTGAAAGCCGTAACGAAGGAAGTTGGCAATTACGGCCACAGGTATGAATTTTATAAGGCACGTATAAATCCACCCCTAAGGCCAGCGGTCAAATACAAAGTACCCCTCCTTTTTTTCTTTTTCCCTACATGTCTATGATAAGCTTGATTGTTTTGCCGATTTTGGTAACCCCATATACTCAAAGTTCTGTTCAACTATTTATTGGCATGTACTAGGCCATTGCCTATAGCTAGATACCACCCTCTTTCTATTATTTTGCCTCAACCCCCTCATCACAAAATCACATAAAAGGAAAGTAAACAAGAATAACTAAATTAAAACGATTTTAACTAAGTTTCCTTTCTCATCTTGACGACTTTTTCCATCTATTCAAAATGTATTCTTTTCAAGAGTATGTGATAATCGCCTTTGATTTATCTCGAGTGCACATGTTGGGAGAGGACCGCTTGATACCGCGTGATCGACAAGCAAGCCAAGGGAGGATAAAGAAGTATAACCCGATTATAACACCTACCGACTCCTGGCTGCCCGGGGAAAAGATGCGGAAGCAGTAAAGGGAGGAAAAGAAGAGAAGGATTAGGGAGAATGCGGCGACTCAAGGGGGGACTCAAAGCTACTATTGAAATCTGGCTGCTTCAAAGTTAAAAAATAAGTGGCCTTGGAAATTACTGCCCTAGCTAAAAAGGTTATTAAATTAAAAGAAGAACAATAACAGTAGCCTTAGATATCTTGGGTTTTTTTCGAGAAATTGGGGTAGTGAAAAACTCAATTCCCACTCAATGACACGCATTATGCACTCATTTCCCGCCGCCTGTCCTTGAGTTGTGTACAGAATGGGTTAAATACATGTAGTCAATATATTTTTGCTTACACAACCGTTTAGCCTCCCTGGACGTACATAGCTACATACCTAAATAATTAAGAAATCTTTCCACGATTTGATTAACTTGAAAAGTACTATACACTTTATAATTACCAAGTTAAATGACATGTTCTAATATACGCGTATCAATCTTCCGCTCTCCGAGGTTCTCCGCGGTACAGATTACATACATGTTTTTTCGTAGCTAATCAGCTTCTAGACATCGTTTGCAATTGCTACCCAACTCATGCAGCGATCCCGAGATATTGTCACCGCAGAGCAGAATTTTCATCACATACTACATACCTGCGTATCAAAAAATTGACTCCAGCTACTAAGTATTGCATTTGACTTGTGTCTAGATTATAACGCAAGTTGAGAAGGTTTCTGTGGGGTGGGTTCGCGGTTTGTGGAGGAGGGATTATCTGAGTGATAGTCCATGACCAGCTGTGAACAGACGAACATGCGAGTGATATTACATGATCGGAGGTGATAATTCATTAGATCAACATCTTTAGGGGTTTAGAGTTGCTGATCAGGATTTGGGCTTCTATTGAACCATAGGCTATCACACATGCGACATCACACTGTCGGCCTGTATATGCGACAATAGCCAAAGGCAAACATCCCTACAAAAATAAGATTGCATGCAGCAAGGTCACCGTCGCAAAATAATGAGGTTATTGCAGGTAAGGACAAACTGGAGCAGATAATGCGAAGGTGAGTGGGGTTGGGGACTCCGGCGCTACCACTCCAGGAGCTTCCACTGGGAGGCCTAATTTCTGAGACTAATACTGTGTCTCTTAAGATACCGTAAGGCTGTTGCGAAGGCTGTTACCACCGAGACTGGCAAGAACGCCGTGCACGACAAGGCGAAAAGTGCCAAAACAGCCATCACCCGGGTGGCTACCAGGGTTGGTACCAACCAAGGCTTGAAATTCCTTCGCTAATAGTTATAAAGTGCACCCAAGAGGGGAGAGGTTTAGGAATGCCCGATTGGCCAAGGTAGCATTTGGTAATTTGGAAGTGGGGCATTGCTCGTTATATGTATGGCGTATTTAAGGTATCGCAAGTCGATGCGGAAGAAGAAAGTATGGTGCAACATGTTGGACCAATTATTTCAGCTCTCCGATAAGAACAGTCCTTTTTTCTTCCTGCGTGTGACGAGGGACGTCTATAGGTGAATCTTTCATCTAACATGATGTTTAAACCAGCCCTGCAGGGAAGAAAAAAAACTAAACAGCGAGGGGCCTTTCATCCGCTGAGTACAGCGGCAGGTAATAAAATAAGTGATGGAACGCCCTGAGAAACAGGCACCAAATGTTGGTGGCGTTTTACCAAAACATGCAGGCATCACTGTGTTCCATCACTTATTACCTGTCGCTGTAGTATAATGCACAAGTAATGTAAAGAAAAGCCAGGAAGTGCATCCCGAATGCAAAGGCCTGAAGCATCTTTACCAGAGGGCTAATGGAGGGTTTTTTAGGTTTCCGGGAGCTTGACGAGAAGAATCCCTGCTGCGGCGACCCTCCCTATGCACAGCTCCAACCTACCACTGACCAGATGTACCTGAAAGACTCTTAAACGAAGTCCAAGATGATTGGCCCCCGCGGGTTAGGACTAACATACCCTATGAAAGCTAGATTTGCTTTACATATAAACCTACATCTAGTTTGACATACATAGAGAAGCTGTAATCTTAATAGAACCCCCCCCCCCCCCCAAAGGAAGGGAAGGGGAAGGAGGAGGGAAAAAGGAAAGAAAGAGAGGAAAAGAAATAGGAAAAGAAAAGAAATAGGAAAAGAAAAGAAATAAGAAAAGAAAAGAAATAAGAAAAGGAAAGAAAAAACCACCCACATCCGCTCACTGTTACTAGAGTTTACCGAGCAAAAACGTTGGCTCCCAGCTTCCCGCCACGTCGCTGGAGAAGCTTTAGCGAGCGCGCTAAATGCGGGTTGTGGGAAGTTTCCATCAGAAGGCCGGTGGCCGAGTGGATATAACACTTGGGTTGCCGGTCCAAACACCGTGTGTTTGGCCCCCTGGGTGATTTATACGTGATCCCAGCTGTCAGTTACTTTTGTCCCGCCGGTGTACGTACGGAGGGGATTTTTTAGCTACGGGTGTGAACAAAAAATTATTAACTCCCAAGAGTATCTGCATGTGTTTGCCTCTTGGCGCGCATAAGGGCTCACAAGCACTCTGAATGAATATATCTCCATGCGTACCTTCAGGTCTTGTAGCTGAAAATATTATATCACATCCTACTTGAATCCAACTTGCGCAGTTGCATATCCTAGAAGTCTTAGGAATAAATAATTTCCTACTCGCCGACTACTACTTAAGCCTTGTTGTTTTTATCGAGCTTCTCAAAACGGTTCCAAACTTAGCATTCAGCTATTCCCAGCTGATTGCCATTGAATATACTCCAACAATCAAGCCCCCCAAGATCCACGGCTTTTAACATGATTTGGCCAAACATTCTAGCTCTACCGCAAAAACTGGCCTCAGTGGCCGGTCACACAAGACGTCGAAGTTACCTTTTTAAGCCTGTATGAGCGAAAATTAGGGGGCGTATTCAAGACAAATAGCTGAACAGGGGAATCCCAACGTCTTGTATCACCGGCCACTGAGGGCAGTTTTTGCGGTATTGCCTGTTTCTCGTGTAAAGGCCTAACTACAGCGCACAAATGGGGCCCGGGTGGTGTCTCATGACGAGCTCGAAGGCTTCCTATGACATGAGTTTACAGCCAAATTAGTTATCCTACAGGTCTCCTGATTTTATCTATCTCGGTCTAGCAATAAATTCTCTGAATATTAACCATTCATTGTGATGTCTAATCTAATCGCCTTTCTTAATAGGCAGTATATTGCCGATCATCGAATTTCACATAATGTTTATCTCCTATAGAAAGATGATTCAAATGCGCCACGTCAAACCCATTAAATATTTCCTCACCTATATGACGCATGTTGCTCTGTTGTAAGTGCATGACTTCGTTCTGCGCAATTAGTATTTAGTGCGCAGATTAGATCGGGCGATTGGAGTTGAATTCATTGGCTCTGTGCCTCCTACTCCGGAAACACAACCAATAGTGGCCCCCCTCCGCCTACGATACCGTCGGACTGACCCCGAACTATTGACAGTGGAGCTGCTGCAGTCCAATTTTGACGCCTCGTCTTCAGAAAAAACCTCACGCGTGGTGCTGGTGTTCTTAAGGCCTTGCGATAGAAATATATCCCTTGCATGTTTCAACTACTCGAAACTTTGTAGCATTGATTAATTCCCAATGATCTGGGTTTTGATGTACTGGGGCATCATAGCCACACCTTAAAGGTATGCAGGCCCAGCCCAGTTAAGTTTGGAGCTCCTGCAAAATGGGGGATGCGCGTGAACCGGGCATGCGGGGGTGGATCCAGCGCCATAGATGTGTGGGCGGGAGATCGAAAGGTTTCGCTTAGATCCCAAGATACATGTATGTATGCAGGCATGAATTTGGTATGATATTAATTGGGCAGATACCTTTTTTTTTTTTTGAATTAAAGTGACACTCAAGCTTGGCATGCGCAGCCAAGCAAGTATTTGGGCAGCTTTTGCAACACAACCCCACCTCCATCACCGAGTTCAAAATGCTATTTAGGTGGAGGGGTAGGCAGGGGCGATACTACTGGTCCTTTTTTTTTTTTTTTGTATTTTTAAAATTTTAATTTGACCTGAATTTTTTCCCACATAAGTCCAAGTAAAAATCATACTGCAACATTAATATTGGTTGGTGGCGTTTTACCAAAAAAGGCATCACTGTGTTCCATCACTTATTACCTGTCGCTGTGTAACAACTATCAGGAATGCGCACCTAGGTGCATACAACCTTGCCCGATCTTCGAGGCTTCTCAGAATTGAGGGGTGGAGGAAATGAAGGCCGGAAATGAGCTAAGTATTGGCAAATTCTCAGAGACACCGCTGGTAATGATCGTTCTGAAATGGCCCCGCCAATTATGGCCGAGCGAGGTAAGCGACTCGCTGGGGGTGCGGGAGTGGGATCATATTATGACCCAGCTGGCCAGTTGCAAGGCTATGCAGAATAAACTCAGCTAGTGCAACACCCAGTTGATAGAGTCGCATGCGCGCTAAGGGGCAAAGAGAGTGAACTTTCTTTAGCCGCCGATGATCGGAAAGACAATATTTGTCGCCTTCGTGGTCCATTAAATCCTAAAGGTTGGTAGACGGGGTTCTTGGCGGGACTAATTAGAAGTAAATTTCAAAGAATGTAAGAGTCGGCACGGGTGAAGTTGTATGGACTCTGAAAGAACCGTGGTCTTTTTTTTTTTTTTTTTTTTTTTTTTTTTTTTTTAATTCCTATATTTCATTGTATTCTAGGCTACAAGAATATCGCATGCAGGGAAACCCTATGGCGTTAACAAAGCCTAACCAAAAAGTAAAAAAAAAAAAGAAAAAATAATTTGAAAAAAAATTTATAAATAATCGGGTGGAGTGGATTAATGCGTTGCGAGGTGGTATTTGAGTGCGGTTTGTGTGGTTATTGAGTGGTGTGGCGTGGCAGTGGTCTTGGGGGTGTGCGGCAATGCGTGGTGGTGCGGCCAAAAGCTGTTGAGCATTGAGTAGTTAGCTTGTTGGAAAGAAGGCAAGTGTTTGGTAGAGTGAGAAGGTGACATGGCATGAGCAGACTGGGGCGAGAGGAAGCGAGGGTGAGCTGTCTGCACAAAACTTTACAGGATGCGGTGGGGTGTCCTAGAAGGCAGCATCTATGACAAATGGTATGGGCGGTGGCGGGAGGATGGTCTCTTGGCGAAAAGTCTGAGCTATTCTTTATTTTAAAACCTGGCGAGATTACGATGGACGAGAGTTTTGGTGGCGAGGTGCTTTGTTTAGAAGCGGCGGGCGGGTTTGATGCGATGGCGAGGAGGCGAGACGGGAAGACGCGTTAGTAGCCGTTATTTGGAATCGAAGTAGTGGGATCGTCTTGGCGACGCATTGTGGAGCCGGCGGAAGGTGGTGTAAGGGGTTTAAGTCTAAAATGCGTTTAGGCGCAGGTCGTGGATCCGAAAGGGGCGTATTGGGATGTGGGAATAGATGGGGCGAAGCAGTGATCTCTGGGGTTAAAGGCAAGTGGTGAGGTGGGCGACTTCGTTCACTAGTAAATTGAGGATCGAGGAAGTTGGATGGGGAGGCTGATCTTGAGGGGCGGGCGAGGCGTGGCAAAAATCTGGGCTTTGGGAAATCTTGGCAGGCTCGTTAGTTCTCGCAGCGGTCTTTTGATGGAGGGTGAGGTTTGGCTGCGGCGTCTGGCTGGGGCCTTCGGGACCGTGGCGGGAGGGGGGGTTTGGATGACGATTGGCGCAGGAGGGGGGGGGGCTGGCTGGGTTTTAAATGCCTCAGCCAGCGCATCGATCTTGGCGTTTAGGGGGGTGAGGGGGCTGTCTTCCTTTTTGGGGAGGGCTTCCCGGAGGGTGCGGACGTCTTTCGAGAGGGCGAGGACACTTCTCTCGATGTTGCGGTTGTGTTGGAGCAGACCGGTCAGCAAAGTGACGATAAGTTTGTTGGTGTCGCTGCAGTTCGAGCCGAGCATGCGCACGACTTCGCTCTGGATGGGGTAGCAGAAGCCTCCTCCTGGCTGAGGCCATCCTTGAGAGAATAGCTTGTCAACTGGGGTGGAGTGTTGAAGGAATTCCTGGACAGCCTCCTTCAGAGGGGGAGAATTAAAGGCAGCCATGGTGAGTGAGGTCGAAATGGAGGGGTTTTTTTGGTGTGGTGATGTGGTTGCCACACAAAGTTTTGGTGGTTGATTTCAAAAATGAAAGAACCGTGGTCATATCTAGGCATAATAATATTCAATTACTTAAGCGGTGTTAGATACTCGTGGGTCATGCTCCTATGAAGCCCAAAATACTTCAGTTGGCCCGATGAAGGAATTCTTTCTCTGGCACGTCAACCTCCTATAATATGTAGGTAGTGATAATATTGGACTATATACCACGGGGAGTCGACCATTGCGGAAGGTGCCAACATTGTATATTGGGCACTATGTTCCAACTAGATTGCATGGGGTACTGTTATGCATCAATCTCTCGAATATCCCCGGTATTTCTGGTAACAGCAGGGTTTAAGTTTGTGCTTCTCAGATTTTGCTGGCTGCATATAACGTACTCGCCGTGTTTATGGATCGCCTCGAATGGTGGGGGAGCTGAGGAGTGGTCATGGTTCTGGTGGCTGCTCTAAAGTGGTTAGAGGTCCGGGATCGAGGGGAGCTGAATTTTTCCTGTAACTTTAATCAATGAGAGCTGCTTCAAGCATTTATAAGGAACTTATACTTGCTTCACGATTCGCTGTGCTCCCAAGGCAGTTCGAGTTCCGTTCCGCGATATATAGTTGACCTAGCTTTTGTATCGCAATCTCTGTGTGCCAGAAATCGAGGAAGAGTTTTATTCATATCACCCATTCGTCTACAAACCGCTAAATAAAAAATCCTACGGTATCCTCCCCACCGGAGAAACACAAGCGAACCACCTTTGCGTCAGATGCTGGGAGTGTACCCTTAGCACAGAAGATGTCCAATGTTACTGAGTCCAACGCCGCCGGAGAGAGTACCCAGCCCCCGCAAGGCCCAGACACAGAGAGTGGAGGGAGGAGGCCAGACGGGAGGATCAAAAGAAGATACACCGCTACAAAAAGAGCTCTCAAACCTTTCAAACCACTTTCCGACTTCCTACAAACATGGGGTCTTCTGGTGATCCATCTCATCCTCATTGCTCTTCTCACATTTTGCATTCTGTACTGGGTTCAAGGCCTCCATGTCAATGCAGGAAACCAGCGCCTAACCAGCTCTGAGCGCATGTACGCTCTTGGGAGCCCTATCGACCCTCGAGAGATTGCCTACTTCACAAGTCAAGGTTGGCTACTTCCCGGTGACATTACAACGGTCGTGTCAGCTGGTATAGTTCTTATCAGGCTCATAACCGGATCGTGGATCGGGGTTGCAGCATGGCGCTGTGCTTGTATTGTCCTGGAGAAAGAGTCTCTTACTTTTAGAGAGATCAAATTCATCATATCTTACAGGATGGGCACTTGGCCGCGTGGAGTTTGGTCATGGGCTACACTTACAGTACTTGCTCTTCTGGTACCTGCACAGCTTTCAGGTCCCTTGATATCTGGTTCTATCAGTTGGATCCAAGCACCTGCTTTCATTGCAGCGGATGCCGGCATTGAGGTATTTCCATCTTCAGGAGGTGACCCAACGAAGTGGGAAGAGTATATCGACTCTGCAGAAACACGAGAGCAGCTCGTGACCGAAGCACTATCCTACACATGGTCATTATACCATGACACTGCATCATCGGATGACAACACATGTCGAAGGCGCACCGCAGATACCCGACTGAGAGAAAATTCGGTGGTCAGAGCTATTAAGATTCCTTGCTTGCAGTTTGATTATATAAGATGGGAACAGGAGCTTCCACCCCAGGGGGTCTTGGATAGGTTGGTAAAGCCTTACACCGGGCTACTTGGAGACCAGGAGGAGGGAAATTCTATTCAACATATCGTCGAAGGAAACGTCGGAATAGTAGATATGGAGAAATGGGACGGCGCGGCAATGTATCGTGGCTTACCACCACCTGCAACGATTTTTAACAAACCAGGCTTGGTTGCATTTCTGTTCATGACCGTGCCACTCAACGGATCCTGTGCACAGGTGTACTACAACACCCACACTGAGGAAACGAGCGCCGTTTACCAACTTCCAGGTGAGGTCAGAGCAGGATGCTATACCTTTGCGAGAGTAGGGTTTACGGCGGGGGTGGTTGTTTCGGATGCAAAGGTCGTCGCTCCTGGGATAGTGCAAAGCGGGTCGACCACCGGCATTGCTGCAAACGAGTTTACCAATGAAGCGGTTTTCATGTTGAATAGCCTCATGACAGATATGGCCTTATCCGACCCAAACCAACTTGTGGATAACCACACGTCGGCGATAATGCTATCCTTGCAGCGGGGATATGTGTCTGCATGGAACTCCTTGCAATACAGGTTTGGAGACGATGCGGGAAAAAGACGGCCAGAAGATCTTGAGCGCTCAAGCGCGATGCAGAGAGTAGACCTCTTACAAGGAGTGGTGACTGTATGGAGGGTATGGATGTGGGTAGGACTGAACCTTCTCGTGACGCTCTCGGGGTTTATTTTGTGGACACTTCAATTGCATAGTGACAGGCAGGGGGAAAAGAGCTTTGCCGCGGACGCATTGATGTTAGATACGACGGAAGTGTCGAAAGCAAAGGTTAAGAGGAGGGAGATGCGTGAGAGTGGCAAAAAATCTCCTGATCTTCTGGTGCCATTACATGTACACTTGGTGAAGGGCGAAAGGCACCCCTCCACTACGGTGGGGGAGCGGGAGCGGTATAATTATAGACTGGCCATACACCACAGAAACCAATAGGGTACATGCGACATATTACAGAGCTTGAAAGGACAGCTCATGGGAGGGCTGGAGGCACATTGAATGCATCATGGGATTGGGATTGGGACTGGGGATGTACGGGAGTCTAATATAGGGGGCACATTTTATATTGTAGTAAACGAACGATAATCAATTTCTCTGTTTTTTTGATATGGTACAAATAAGTGATTTCCTGAGACCTATTCAGTATTATTTATTCTACCTCGACGCAGTCCCGACCCTACAACTGTGTAGTTAGAATATCTCAGATAGTACCAGGTCTTTGAATGATTGTGAAAATCATACAGATGGGAGCATAGGTATGGCTTATGGGGAACGGCATCCTTGGTACACAAGTCCCGTAGATCCACCCCGGCACTCCTGCACTAGGGAGCCCTCTCAGAATTGGTTCTACAACTCCTTGTCAGTGAATGTGTACCTCTATGTAACTATATTTATAGATCGAGAGGTTCGGCCGTTCATAGAGCTTAGTTGCAAATATACAATGAGATACTGCGTGCCATCACTATGCATATATGTCCCCTTTGCTAGTGCACGAGACAGGTCACTAGGGCGCAACAAGACGAGACAAGACAAAATTGGTCATAGATACATCTATCTCGAGACCCTTTTGACCTTTTTCTATCAAATAATTCAATATCACAAAATTAAAAATTAGGGTTAGGGTTTGGCAAGAAGATCACCACTCGCTGTCTCTGGCCTTTACTGGATTAATGACCGCAAAGACGTCTAGAGAGATTCGGGACCAGAATCAACCAATACAAAACGAGACAAGACCTGTTCAAGCCTTGTCTCGCCTCATCTCGTGCTCACTACACTTTGCTCTATGATATTCGTACTAGCGTTTACAGGCGCATTTACTAAGATATTTGTATCATAAGGTATCACTCGCGTGCCAAATATATGATGTTTGTTTT
Source organism: Morchella sp. 2015-shanyang (assembly GCA_024713795.1). Classification (NCBI taxonomy): domain Eukaryota; kingdom Fungi; phylum Ascomycota; class Pezizomycetes; order Pezizales; family Morchellaceae; genus Morchella; species Morchella sp. 2015-shanyang. The sequence goes on from JAMGZB010000010.1 coordinate 1,743,293, forward strand.
TGCACCTTTTTTGTATTTTTTCTCTATTCACCATGACTTGTATGCAGCTACTAGGCCGACTACGATAAGATGTACTCAATCTAAGCTTCACCTGGAGGGTTCGATCCCTAAGGACCAAATGGAATACCCTAACCGGGCACTATAGCCCGCTACCTTCACTTGGCCACGCTCCATCACGATCATGTATTGGTTGGTAAACTTCCGTTTACCATAATCTGTTGGGGGAGACCTCACATCCTCCTTTACTTAAGTACTTGGTGATTGTGGACGGACAAAGTATCTCCCAAGTTACGGGTTCTTGACTTAGAGAGAATGATGTCTAGTTGAAACAACACATGTTTTAACATACGTGGTGTCGAGTCTGGCGCAAAACGTGGTATCGAGTGTGGACGAACTGTTTAATTTCCGTATGCTCTTTGGCGAGTCTTAAGCGTAGATCGCCGAATATATCTGAACCAGCTGTTTCCACAACCACAACAGACAGAAGCGCTACTGGGTTGGACCTGACCGTAGATAGTACGCATCTAATATGGAGAAAATCAATTAGTCATTTGCTTCCCGGCAAATTACTCGCTTCCGAACCCCCTTTCAAAAGACCTATAGTTACCAAAGTATATCCTTCGAAGGCTAGAATTGTCGCACCTAAGACCGCTGTAACTAATACCGCCGCAGCTATTTTCAGCAAAAAGGCTATAGGTACCAGAGATGCCAGTGGTGCCGGTAACAGAGTAGCTACCAGAGCGGCTATCAGGGCGGCAAGTAACTCTTTGTTTCCCTCAAAAAGAAAGAGTTTAGAAGGCTCAGCCTTCATCAGTCCTGACACTATAGATCTGAGTGCGATTGACGCTTGCATGATCATGAATCAAATTAGTCGCACTGGTAGTGATAGGACAGCTACCTCTATTGAGGGTATTATTATCCCTGGCTTAGTAATACAGCGAAAGCTCGCTATAAGGGTACTGACTATAAGGGTAATCTCTTTATCAGGGTACCACCTTTTGGTCCCGTTTTTTTCTTGTGGGTGGGAAGGGTAAATTTGCTATATGAATACCCATAGATCTATATAAAATGTTTTGCTGGAGTACCTTTGTATAAAATGTAGGGTTAGGGTATTTTTGAGGAGTTTTCAACTAATTTTTGTCTCCGTAACTTGATATATATGGCCCACCTAGCGCCAACCATCATGCCATACTATCATTGTACCTATGTATCTCTTACTGGCAGCTTGCAGTTCACTTTGGGCAAGCCTAATATTCCCCCTATGTGCATGTAGTCATATCACTGATGTACCTACTGATAAATAACAGGCTTCCCCCTTCGCTCTCTAAAAGGGTAAGCTCCTTATAAGGGTACCGGTTTTCTGTCCCGGGCGTACCCTTATAAAAAGCTTTCGCTGTACTTTAGTGCGCGGAAACAAATCCAGGAATGAATGTTTTTCTATAATAAATAGCTTGGCGAGAGTGTCTGAATGGGAGTTGACGAACCTATACCTTACATAAGTCCAATAAAAATAGGTCAAATTACTATATAGAGGGATGTTTGGAAATGAATCCTAAGTGCAAATATAACACTTATTTTTAATATACTGGTTAACTATATAAGTAGGATCTAGTATTAACATAAGTAGATACTTGCGTTGAGAATAAGTTCCCGCCAAATTGTGTGGTTGCTACACAAAAGTGGTATCGGGGCTTATTCTCACGGGAAGTACCCATAAGGGAACTTAAACTACATGTATGCAACCTCCTCGTAGGAGAATACAAATATGATATGTAAGACAAAAAAGATAATGGGGGGGGGGGGGGGGGGGGCCTGATCCGCTTTCTATTTCAAAGTAGCCTTTTATCACTTTAATTATGATCATTATCATAGATTACTGACAAGTTCTGGTGCCCCACACTTCAAAGGTGACATAAACTACATCGTAAACGTGAAGTGGAAGAGTACTGTAACGGTTTATACCCCTTTATTACAGAATTGTAGCTAAGATGCCATAAGGTGGCTGGACTACAATGCTGCGATTATTTCACATTTGGAGCAGCCAACGGTGTTCCAGCTGAAATACCGGTCACCTTTAAGACACGTCGCAGCATAGCTATTATGAGCGCCGTATATGGAGAGAAATAGTTAAATATTTGACCAAGTTTATAATCGTGAAGAATATTTAATTCGCTGTATTGCAGTATATCTCAATTATATGGTTACCTTATCACTTTTTCTTTATATGTTTTATAACACCTTTCCCGGGAATTTCTGGTGAAATTGGGCGATGTCATCAAAAGATTATTTTTTTGGGAAAAAGCCCAGAAAAGTGACCAGAAAGAATCTACAATTTCATTTTCTACTGTAACTAATACTTTGGTTAATTCCTTATGGATTGTTTACTGGGCCCCCACGCCTTCTCCGGCCCTCCTCCGTCCTCTTAGCTCCACAAATTTCCCCCATTTTCTCCTCTCTTTTCTCCAAAAATTCGCTCTACATTTTGACCGCTCTGTACAAACTCGTATTTGTCCTCAACAGCCCGACGAGCGAGGCTAGTATATATGTCAATGTCATTTTCCCTGGTCATACCTGTCAAGGCCCAACCCGTGAAAAGATAACTCGGCCAAATCAAGTAATCAGTTTGTCGGTGGTACGAGAAATTGCTTCTAGGATTAATACGATTAGAGGCCACCCCTGGGTACTCGGGTAAGTTTGGGCTTATGAACTTTAGATAGAATATAGCCTCCCCGCCCCCCCCTCCTAGAACCATATCTGATGACAGATTGAATAAGCACACACGACCTGAGGTAGGACCTGTTCTGATCCAACTACTGTTTACTACCTCAGGGCCTCAGACGCTAGTTCTTTATCCGCCGCGCTCCCGGTCTATGCCGAGATATCATATGTGGCAGTTAGGTACGGTACAATATGGCCTAACTTTGAGCAACTATCGCCCGGAAATCGAAAACTATCTCCGGCAAACCGGCATAACATCATCTTTCTCTGGCCCATCATGCATCTAAGTCAGCAATACCCATCAACGCCCTCTGCTATCAGGCCAGTTTCTCGTCATCCTAATAGGTCCCCGTATTCCCATATGACGTGACCTAGCGCACTAGCCCGATCCGCCAAAGGGCATTCCCCTCACCCAATCAGCTTCCTTAAATTAGACCATTTCGATGCAAGATCCATCCTTTACTTGGTAACACAAAGATTGAGGTTCCGAACTATAGTAGTGATGTGAATACGAACTTTGCGACAATATAATATATAATATATAAATTGGGACCTGTACTGTGTAACGGTTCCTACAAAGGTCCCCATTTCTTGTCTCACTATTATTAGGCATCTCATTAGCGAAAAGCTTGACCACCAGCTGGCCACACGTGATTGGGCTGGGGGCGAGACAGAGAAAACATTCTAAATGCACTTCCGAGTAGGTTATCTCGCAGCAAGATCGGCAAAATCGGGATCTCCTGGGTGCTTTGTGCGGTCCAAGATTAACGATGTTGCCCAAAAATACATGAGTTGCACCATCCTGGTGTTACCGTAAGCAGATTGTGCTAAATATAGCCACATCAGCCCAGTAATCAGATATCGATATATCGCGAAATATGTCAATTCAACTTACCAACCATGTGACTCATGATACGAGCTCTGGTCGTTCCACTCATTATGTGCAGGATCTTGGAGAACAAGCGGAAGTTAATGGTACATCATGGGGTCGGGTATGAGGACTATTCCCATCGGATTGCTTGAATTGGAAAGAAACACACTAAGCAGGGCAGATCCTCCAGATGTTCGTGCAATTATCTCATCGTGAACTTGCAAATAAATCATTATCAGCTCCAAGTTCATAGGTGTGGGTATGTGAATAAATACCCAGGTATTCTGCACCACGTTTCCATCCCCATCCACATCCTCACTCTGGAATTAAGACTACAAGCAGCTTCAGTCGTCCTACCTAGATAACCACCGATTCCCTCATCTTTCGATATCAGTCTTCAATATGAAATTCTCAATCTTCGCATCGCTCCTTGCCTTCACCGGCCTGGTCTCTTGTGTTCCGGTTCCTGATGTTGAAATCGAACGTCGCGCTGTGGCAACAATCTACCCATCGCTTGCCGTTAATATCTTTACTCCCAGTAATGGGGTTGTCATGGGTGATGTCTACGTCTTCAGGGTATGTCGATTCCCCATATCATGATGCACAATTGGTACAGGTACTAACCCGAGCACCAGTACACCGCACAAGGAATCCAACACGAAACCAATTCCCTTATCTCATTCCCCTTCCCGAGCGGCTACGAGGGCAAAACCTGCAGCTTCTCGTTTGCCAATGGGTGGGCACAGCCGCCCACCAGCGATGTTTCAAACTCGCGGAAGGTTCAGCTCTTCAGCGTGAGTGGGGCGATCTCGGCGACGAATACCTACACCAGCAGGCCGTCTAGGGATGTCTCGTACGGGATTTTCTCCGTTACTCCGGACGGTGCTGTGGGAACCTGGGATGGAGCAACCCCGACTTTCCCATGCCCGGCTTCTGCAACGACTCTCGGATTTGAGGTGGCGCCTCAGGGTGATTACGATGATGTCTCCTGGCCGCTGGGGTCGGGGTTGGCGGTGGTTGTTTTGTAGATAGGGGTAGTAATCTCGCTTTCACGCGCGGCTTTAATTATTTGATTGGACTCTGCCCGCAGAGATTGAACTATTTTGTTGAGGATTGAGGTGGGGAAGTAGTTGCTGTATTGTATGGATATCTGAGACCGAGTCACTCCTTAAACTTTTGTTATTCAATTATTACCATTACAATATATTTGGATTATAGCTTTAGTTGGACCTTAGCATACCATCGTGACCCTCCGAAGCACCAAACGCGTTCCTGAGGTACATGTTCGTGTTGATCAGGAGCAGATACCAATTGAGTGGTACACTAGTACTGAGAGCCATGCTTCCCATGATTATCATGATTGTGTCTAAAAAGTAGACAACCGGGTTTATTCATGCCGGTATAGGACTGAATAAGTTGTACGTGGGCTTTCAGCAGATAGGAATGGTCGGCTATCAAAGCTAGCGGGTTCGTTTCGTTTCTAGATTGTTTCTATTGATAGGGTTAGTGGTATATAGCAGATTCGGATAGATATTGGAATATGTAAATTCATACCCAAGGTATCAATTTTGTCGTATCTCATTATAGAGATGTAAGATGGAGCGCGGTGTGTAAGGCTGGGACAGATCGAAAGCTTAAGTATCTAAGCGCAATGATGACAAAGTAATTACTAAGTGATGCGATGCGAATACCGCCAATTACTCGGGGTTGCCAAGATCCTCTTTGTCTTATAATCGAAGAGCAAGGTAAGAGGAGCGGGGCCGATAAATTGAATGTCCAAGTTATAACACAAAGATTGCATGACCGATGTATATGTCCCTAACCTCTGCCCGTCCGCATCCTGCACGCTTCTATGTCTTGAAACATGCAGGTCCCCCGACTCCCCAAGAGAGGAGTTGTATGCAGTGGCTAAACAGCCTTTTCCCCAATAACGTTCAATGGCGAAGTGACTGGGCCACACCCCAATCTAGAGGTCGGGGGATCTGCATGTTTCAACCACCCAAGACATACGCTTCCCAAGACTACATGCCAAGGCGCCGCGGTAAGCGGAGGCTCATATATGACCTCATATATGGGTGCAATAGGTGGCAGTAGAATATGTATTTACTGGCGGGGGGCAAGCTGTGTACGGCCATACAAATCTCACACTGCTAGTAGCGGCGGCGAGGAAAAGAGAGGGTTAGGGTTATTATTGTCGGGCACTAGAAGAGCAGGTCTTGGCAGACGAGTGATTTCCCATGATTAAAAGCGAGTTAGGCTGTGGTTTTGGCGTGGCGTGGGGCCCTGCGCGACGGCGCTATGACGATTTTAGCTAAACGGGCTCTTGTAGGCCACGTAGGTGTTGGCTATCCCTTAGTCTGTCAATGCTGACCCCATAATAGAGGAATTAAATTTGTATGGAAGATCTATTATTCGATAAGGGAGATAACGGGATCTGGGGGGTCAGCATTTTACTGACAGACTATGGAATGGCAGCCGTGTCATGTGTTGGTACAGCTCGAACCAGTTTTTGTTTAACAACGACACTAAACCCGATTGGGACTGATTTGAGGGATCATAGTACCCCTTTTATAATAATAATTTTCTTGCTACAATTATCACAGTCGGGATACATTTTCCCGGGCTCGCATCAATGCAAGGAAGCGATGGGCACTAATTATGACCGATAAGGATAGGGTGGGAGACAACCTCCAGCAGATCTCCAGGGCCACACAGATTTCATACTGTTACACAGGGTGGTACGGAGCCGGTGGGTGTTGACAGGAGAGTGATCGCTCATGATTAAGAGAGGCAAAGAATGTTTCACTTCAGCTAGTTAAAGGCCAAAAGATGGATATACTGCTGTGTCCTGGCGGGCGGGCGGGGGGTCAGTACCTTTTCCTGTTGATGAGGGCGGAAATGGGACCTCATATAAGTACATTAAAAAAAGTCTGTTGGTGATTTGCGTGGCAATAGACTCTATTTTCTGGCGAGTAGTAAAAGGGCCATGTGTTGTGTCTTGGCGGTGAAGGGCGAGTGATTTCTTGTGGAGCAAGAGAGTTGTGGGGGCGGCGGTGCTCTTACATGCATGTATGTATGTAAGCACGTACTTCCGCAAAGCGAGGCGGTGGTGTCGGCGAAACCTGTATCCGGAGCATTTCCACCTCGGCATTTTCGAAGCCTAGCTTTCCACCACCACGCCATGTTTTCGATGTTTATTTGTCATTAGATCAGAATTCACCTGTTCCATCACTCTACGCTAGAGCCTAAATTAATTTAACTCTTCTGTGGGTGGAGTTGTTTGGGTCGGGGTTTTGGGGTGAATGGAATGCCGTGAACTATTCTGAATCGTGTAAAATGGGCGGTTAATAGACAGCTAGGCTATGTTAATATATAGCTAATTTCAAGATTGGCTGTCGTAGTACTCCGGGTACAGATCTCCTTGGCTATAAAAGTATAACTGCACCGTCAAATTGTCAGTTCTAGCTAACAAGTTTCCGGAATCGACTGCCGTCGGGTAATAGAAGGCCTACTGGATGCCTGAGTTCGTGAGTCATGATGCCATAAACTTGAACCCATCGGACACGGAAAGACCATGTGTTTTTGCCTAAAAGGAAGTGTTTCGCGGGACATCTGTCTCTGCTTGTTGGAACGGCTATGGGGTGTGGGATCTGGTTGTCGGTGCCAACGGAGGGTCCGTCGCCTGGGTTCGGGGGTTATAGAATTCATGGTCTGTAGGTATAGCATCACGATAGCTATAGGTCTAGTTGACGACAGCACCCCAATCGATAAGGATCCACTCCGGAGAATACCTCTGGTGAAGCAAGTCTCTCATCTCATGCCCAAGGAGACGGTAAATCTTCAGGAAGGGACCTTCGACGACCGCAGTGCGAGTAGAAGACGCTGGTTCACCCACGGGTTTATTCCATTCTTCTTCAAGATGCGTCCCTTGGTACGAGTGACGACCGAGTCATGTTAGCCAACCTAATGAAGGCGCCGGCGCAACATGGAAAGCTATCCGTTTACGCATTGCTTCGCATGGTAGTCTTTTCAGAGCTGGGCGATCTTGGGCGCGGTAGCACCTTAGATGTCGGGGATGCTAGCCCCCAACTCTCTCACCCGGCACTGATTATGAAGCTGACTCCCATTATCTTCCTGTGGACCTATGCCAATGGACCTCGGCATCTCTAGCCCCCAGGGATATCTTGTAGCCGTAGCGGAGTCGCAGACGAGAGTACAGCCGGGGGGGAGGCCCCCAAGCCCGCGTAAGAATACTCGCCGGCCAATCCCCGGGGTCGTCCACAACCCATACCAGCGTGGTAGGCAGTTGGGACTCGATTACGAAATACTGGCAGATCTGATCGCAAAAATGTTCATGAGTACGGCTGGACAATCATGATGCACAAGTGAACAATCAGAAGGCACAGCTAGCTGAACGATCAAGATATACGACTGAGCCAACATGAGACACGGCTGGACAAACATGACGCAAACTTCCAAGCCATGGAGAAACGTTCGCAGCGCAACGAGAACACACTTAGAGAATTAGTGGGGAAGCTGGGGACCCCAGGAAAGGGGTGATATATCGCATAGCGACCGGACCCACAGCTGCCCCGATGTCTTCTTTCAATATGTCGCTAGCCAGACCTAAAGCTACCGCGAACCTCAAACCTAAATATAAAAGTGAACCTACTAATTTTCGGATGTGAGCAGTCACCCGTGTAGGCCGCCACGCGCCTGACCAACTAATATAATTTGAGGGGCGCCGCCCATCGTGGATACCCGCGTCAAAATAAGATTTGCAGTGTGAGGAGTAAATGCCTATATGAGCTGGCTGAGGAGTGAGGGACACGAAGAAGCCTACCGGGTCAGTCGGGAGTTTATCGGTGGATTGGTGTATCTTGGGTCCGGTGAGTGGAATAATACAGAATTTGATAGTATTGCAAGTTGTCGGAGGTAATGAGACGCAACAGGATTGAACACAACAAACTCCCAACCAGGACCAACCAGGAAGAAGCCACAAACAAAGTAAGTTGTAATAATAAAAGATTAGAGACCCGAATTAATCAGATTTGGCATTGGGCTCATTGGAACTTACAGAGTCGGGGTGAGTGTCGTAGTGACGTTCGTTGAGCCTTGTCTTCTCGGTGCGTCCCACTATCTTTGACAACCCGCAATATATACACTATAGAAACTCCATGAACATTGTATCGAATGTATATAGCGAGCCCTCTGTGAATGCTTACACCCTTCTTTTCCCGAAAAGAAATGGATGTACTTTAGTTACATGTACAATAGGTAGTTTCTTCAGGACCAGCTTCACCCCGCCCGCCCCCCCCCCCTCATCAGACCCTCCCTACCAGCCCCCTCACCTCCACCAACTCCCTCACCGTCTCCCAGAAAGCACCAATCCTCATCACGCCATCCCCATGCGGCGTCAGCTCCACATATGCCATCATCGCCATGAGGCGCTCGCCCAGCGGCCGCTCGGGGTCCGCCGCCCGCTGCGCATACTTGCTCCGGTCGTTAGACACGAAGAAGCCGTAACTGCGTAGCCAGTCACGGAGCTCGGCCATCGGTACCGAGTGCCACGTCGGCGCGAGCCACGCGCGGCACTTGACCACGAGCTCCTCGTCGAAGCGCGCCAGTTGCTCGGGCGTCAGCGTCGACAGGTGTGTGAAGTCGATCAGGCCGCTGGTGCAGCGTGCTGTTGCCCCCGCCTCGCCCGTGTCAGTCACAACTCATCTTATCGTAGGGGTGGGGGTGGGTACTAGTAGGGATGTGGTAAGGCGGGGGACTGTCAAGCAGGGGTGCCGCGGTGGTGGTGGTGGTGGATTTGCTGTCAATGGGCGCCTTGGAAGAAGAAGACATATTGGCTTGCTTGATTGATCGAGAACTGCAGGGAGGAGAGGTGAGATGGGGCTCTTTTTATTTCTGCTTGGGGAGTGGGGAACCAAGGGGGGGGGGGGGGCTGAGACTCTTCGGAGACAGGATACGAGTACGGGTCACGTTTTCAGAACCCTGGACAGGTACATGGGCGGGCGGAGAGCAAGGCTGACTTTATTCAATATTAGTAATACACTATATGTACTACGAGAGCTTACAAGGCCATTGTTTACAGTTTTAGATTATGTTACACCGTACATGTACTAGGGTGTTGCAAAAAGTGGTCAGAATCTGATAAGACAAACACTTATCAGATTCTGATCACTTACCCACCCGAGTACAACAGCAACGGCCAGCTCGCGACTCAGGGTCCCGTGAGACACTGGAGACCGTGTTTAAAACAGGGCAAAACACTCAAGCTGTTGGAAACTGATGTTTATAACTACATGATGCTCCGGGTGGCGTGGGCAGAAAATGCGGGTGTGTCTTTTGAATATGCCTTTGCGGGACTTGTTTCTGCCCTCTTCCTATGTTCTGCTTAATAACCCTAACCCTGCCACAGTATCTTGCTCCCTCTCAACTGGACCTGAGTTTATAACCGGTTTATAACCGTGTTTCTTACCCCAGAATCTTACCCTTGTATATTTGACGGGACCCTACCGACGACGCGACAGAGTCCAGGGAACAGCTACAGTATCCCTTAGACGGTCGTGGCTATCGTGATATTAGAGTATTTTCTGGGGGATTATAACCTGTCACCGATACCAAAGATTACACAATCCTTGTTCCAAGAGTTGATTCCATCATAAATTCCAAAAATGGCTAGTGCACTCGTTTCAATCAGGACCTACCGTCTAAGATAGGGAACAGCGGTAAAGTATAGGAACAGCGGGGGGGTTAGCCTGCTCAGATCCGATAGAAAGTGGCGCTAACCACCTCTGTGTCTAATTATTAAGCTCTTGGCAGTGATCCCTGCCACCTCCTCAGCCGATCAATCAAATCACGTAGATTCTGTCTCACACATGTCTCACTAATATACTTTCTATCACCAGCGCGCCTATATAGGAAGTGGCGCTAGCCACCTCTGTGTCTAAATATTAAGCTCTTGGCGGTGCTTAGTCAACTACCCTCTCATTAATCCCACCAACCAAACCACATCGAGATGTCGCACTCCCATATTTTCTGAGACATAGGGTACCGTAGTACTATATAGATACCTTTCTACTCCTTAGAGCTAGGTAGTTGCTAAACGTCACATATCATTGGTATGCCGGTTATTGCTCATTGTGTTGGTTTTGGTATGCGAGGGCCGGGGTGGTTTTATTTTAACAGTCCTCTGTGCTTTTTTCTTTCTTTTTTATCAGTTTGTTTGGGTGTTCGGGGGGAAAGGTTGGCGGAGGTGCTGTTAGTGATGGGTGGTGGTAAATGCAAAAGATGGGACGGCTGCGATGGTGTGGTGGTATGAACAAATTAAACAGATAGGTATACTGCATTTCGGTCAAACCTTCTCATGCTCTACACTTGGTTCGTGGCCATTCGATCGATTATGAGATCTGTAGGAACTTGGACTACTAGGGCGGAGTAGAGTAGAGCAAGGTAGAGTAGCACTCATCCTAGAGTATGCCCGGCTCCATCCATCTAAGATCGTCCACCAGTCCAGGACTAGGAAAGCACCATATATGCAAGCGTTATTGGGCAAGACACAATATTTTAGACTATTTAGCCAATCCAGGCCGATAGAATGAGAGAGAAAGTCAAGCTAAGTTCACATGTATTTACATGTATGTGATGGGATCAAAAATATGTATGGCTGCGGACACCTGTACCCGGAGGACATTTGACCCCAACATTTGGGGGGTGATGGCTTTCTAACCACAACACCTACAACTATTTTCTCTCCGCTCTACATCATGACAGAGCCCAATTAATTTTATCATTTATGGTTGTGGAGCTATTGAATTTCTAAAAGTTGGGCCCTGGTAAGAGACCAAATGAATGTCGCCCAAAGTTGCCCATTTAGGCAGGAGTTCTAGAGCGTTGGGCATTTTAATACCCTATTAGGCAATTACCGGACTACCGTTGTGGAGCATCAGGCAACCCATGCTTGTAAGCGAGAGCGCGGCTATACTTGCTGAAAAAAAAAGTATGGTCTCAACCCGAACATCCCGGTTGCTTTCTGGCTCACCTTGGGGACCATACTTTATTTTTCAGCAAGTACGTCAGCGCGGAGCTTGGCATCTTGGCGGCTGCTTGAGCACGTGATGTTCTTGGCAGATAGAATAGGCGGGTTTTGTTTCTCTCTTTTTTGATCATCACCAATACAATCTCGGTGCACAGTTCTATAAACCCCTATCGACTACACAGTTTAATATCATTGATAGGTCTTGGCATAAAAGAGAATTGATTACTTGATTAGGAAAGTGATAGCCAAAAAACACCAATGTCGCACCTACTCTGGATACAGCATATAATAAATAGCTAATGGGCTACATACACAGCTGAACCCGATAGTAGCATACTTGATAGTATAATATTCTTGGTAATAACATGTTGACCAATCCCGAACGAATCGGCACAAGCAGATTTGTTCTTGATACAAGTATATCACGTAATAGGGTCTAGCCATTCACAGACAGTCTACGTCCATCACCGGTGTCTCAATTTCAGCTAACCGGCCATCCACAGACATATTCCGCCGGCGCCAGACGTCACGGACTATGGTGCTGGTCGCGATAAACCTACCATCACCGCCATTAGATCAGGTCAGAGAACGATTTATTTGGACATCTAAGGTGGTTTTTAACAAAAACATCTTTTTTTACATACAATATATGTGTTTTCAAGTGAATGAGTTACCAAAACCGTGGTTTTGGGTGTGGTATTGGGATCCGCTAATAGACCCAGCACACCCAAGTTTGTAAACCTATCAGTGCCTTAGGATTTTGGAAGAGTGAGAAATCAAAATGACCATTCTGTAGCCCTAGTGGTTGTCATTTCAATTTTTTCTCTATCTTATATTTTGGGGGTGTGATATGTTTGGCGTAAGGGAGGTTTTGAACGCGGATGGTGTAGGTTTATCACGACCATAGACGGCGCCACCCACAGATACGGCCACCAGTGATAGGCGTCTGTGGGTAAGCAATTTCTGTGAATGGACTGGATCATCTTATACCCTCTTTTACACGATACATACAAAATAGACACATGAAATATGTTATCATCAACCACATTCAAGCACTTTCCTCTCAGTCCAAACCACTCCCGACCTCACAGGCACAGTAAAAGTAGGTTCGTCACATTCATAAAACACCCCCGCTTTCCTTCCACCCGTGACACTTAGATTTATCTTGGAATACCAATCTCTCTCGTCCCAATACAGAAGATCTTTGGCTGATATCAAACTAGGTCCATGTCCTACCGAGCCCATCAAAGCGACGATTGCATCTTTATCTCCTGCGGGGTCAAAGTGGACTGACCTTTGCAACGCCGACGTTGGAAGTGCTACACTCGTCCTGGCCCTGAACAATCTGGCCCCTTCCCGTAGCAGGTCTATACGGCAGACACTCAAACCGATGTTGCTAAAGGAGATATAAACACTGTCGGTGGTCCAACTTATTGTAGGAGTCTTGAATGCACGGGCGTTGCTAACAGGGCGGTCCATTCGCCACTTGAAGTGTTGAACTTGATTATCGGGACTACTAGGATCCCCGACGGGATACGTTGTGAGATATATCCTACCACTGTTGAATGATAGCCTTTCGGCGTTATTGATGGTAATTTTGATCTCATAAAGAAGGTCACCGCATTTAGAGAAGTGAAGATCTTTATTCCCGTCAGCCGATTAAACCGTTTTGATATGGTTAATACTCACTTACCTCTGGTAACAACAGTACTTCCCCGAGGGATCTTAGTTGTACGTACTGTTTTAGACTTCCCAGTGTGGAGCTCCGCAACAATAATCTCTCCACATCCCGGGGCCCATGCTATAAGCGGGTGAGTAGGGTGGAAGGTTGGTGAAGCATAGTGGAATGGATGCTCGCCATCTACCACCCTACAATGCCCATGGAACTCCCGCGAGGGGACCCTAGTGTCCAAATTACTGGAATCATAGGTGACCAACTTGAAATACGCATAAGAAACCGATTTAGAGGTAAATGCAGTGCCCACAAAATCTTCAAAACATAAACCTGCGTCGGAATCTGCATCGGAATCTGCTCCAGAACTGCCCTCGTCATCGTCTTCAAAAACCTCCTCGTCGTCTGGTCCACATATTTCACATTTCCAGGCAGCACCTATAGCGACATAGTTTCCGTACGTCCCCAGGCAGATGCCTAATGGTGTACAAAGAACAGGAGTGAATTGGAATTCGATGAGTGGACTTCCTAGCGTGTGCATCTTGTCCTCCATGGATTCACACAATCTAAATAGACGGCCGTTTATGATTGCATAACCAGGTTCTTGGCTGGCTACCAGTAGACTCAGTTGAGAAGGCCAGCTTGCGGAGTTTGTGACCTTTCTTAGTGGATGTTGGCAGCAATTTAGGAGTTTAGTTCCATAGAGAGTCTTTTCCGAGGTGAGGCTAATAGCATCCGGAAGTGACCATTGTAGCTGGTGAATAGGTTTGCCTTCTCGATTATAACGCCATAGTTCGAGTGTTTGAGGTGATCTCGCCTCGCAGCCTTCCACTTGAATTCCTTCAGACTCAACGCACCGGGGTTCAACTTTCTCAGAATTCAGGCCATTTCTATTGAAAGGAGCTCGTTAGAAATATTCACAATCATATTGACATAACAAGACATACTTGTTTGACTTCAGTGATAGAATCCAACCTTCTTTACGAAGGTCTGCAACTGATGTGAAGTTGGTCGTTTCTATATCAGCACACTGCACCGTTCCCCCTCTACCCAGAAAGTGGGCATCCGCAATTGTTTCAATTTTAGGGAAGAATATGTTGCCCAAAGTTCCGACGAGGCATCGTTCAATTTCTCCCGGGTATCTCCCAAGAACATGTCCCCACTCCTTAACGAATGAGTAATATTGAAAGGCTAATTCTTTCCCTTCAGATCCTAGGTGCTCGCTGGATTCTAGCCAGCCTGGTACCGTATCTGCATACGCCACCGATGCGCCATCAGTCGAGATAAATGTACCAAAGTGATACGGCGCGTAAAGGCTTTGGACACGAAGGCATGCGATGAAATTTCGAGATCGAAGAAACTTCGTGACAACGTTCACAAGGTCTGCCGTTGGCTCTGCGGCATCTGCATGGCGGTGCCAAAAGATTGCCGCATACTTTAGAAATATATCCCTTGGATTGTCACAATCATCATAGATGTTCCTGTCTTCATTGGCTTTCTCCTCTAAAAGTCGGGAAGGTGGGCAGATCGAATTCTCCGGAGGAAATGTGGAATAACGACTGTGGCTAAGATATGATAAGCAGACAAAAGCCATTTCGGTATGCCCTCTCTTTTCATCCATGAAAAGGTCATCGATTCCAGAGGTTTCCCAATCATTAGAATCCTCAAATTGCTTCAGAAGGAAGGTCCCCACACTGTGATGTACCAACCTCATCGTACCTTTCTCCGGACAGACCCTGACCAGTGGCAAACACAAACTCTCAATTTTTTCTGGCAACATTCCAAATTTACCGCACTGCCCGGTGACTTCGACGCTTACACTCAAAGCTGCTTGGACCTCAAGAACCGTAAGTGGTTTTAGAGCAAATGTAACAAACTCCAAAGTTCTCCTATATTGACAAGGCCCGTTAATGTTGCTTGATCAGGAGGAAGGGGGTAAAGAATACTCACTTAACCGCTGCCTTCCAGCAAAGGTTCTTCCCGGTAACCATCTTTCTTAAGGCCCTGATGTATTGGTTGTGGAGTCCCGGTTTATAATTCGATATCGATTCCATAAGGTCTTCAATCGATGGGCAATTGCTCAAGTCGTCCAGCAAAAGTTTAGCGCAGAGAAAGTTACCTTCAGTCAAACAGACCAACAAAGTCAAAAGAGGGGTTTCGAAGCCGTTAGGAAGGTCCGAGAAATTCTCTCTGATATCCGTATTTATCATCGTCATGATCTCACGCTGGAGACATATTTCGACTTTGGCATCTGCCAGATCAATTTCTCGGTAGGAGGTAACCTCTTTATGGCAGCCCGCGTTCCTAAATTTGCGAATATTATCATGTACGGCTTTGGTTTTCTGGCTTATAAATAGCCACTTAATAACTCCCAGTGATTTGAATTGCATCTTTTGGAAGAGATTTGTGAGCTTTGTTGGCTCGCGCTCCCCCAACTCATCCACCTCGTCCAAGCCATCGATAATGATATATACACGAGGCAAGGCGTTCAAGGTCCACCGTAACACTTTTTGGAGTTCATCGTTTGGACATGATTTGTACTCCTTGCAGAGGTCTCTGAGTTTATCCGGGATTTGAATATTTGGATTGCCTCGTATCAGTTGCACAACCAGGCTTCGAATGATGGAATCTGGGGTGTTCGGTTTTGGAGCTGCACCGCTTGAGCTCCCTTCCAAACGTTGACTTGCAATACAGAAAAAATAAGCCAGGTTTGACACGCTCTTCTTCGAATCATCATCAATACCATCATCATTGTCGTCGTCGTCATCATCATTATAATCGGGCTTAAGTTTTGATATTATTGATGAACATAAAACTGACTTTCCAACCCCAGGTGGCCCATGAACCCAAAGAATACTGGAGTCCTTATCATTGTCATACCAATCTTTGACAACATTATTCTCCCAAAACCATTCGCATGTTCCATTCTTCCTTTCGTCGAGTTTGGCTCGATATATCGCCTTGGGGGATCCGGTCTCGTCCGATTCAAAGATTTCGCATTCCAACCATTCAATAACCTTAAGACGTAGTTCGGCATCTATTGTCATTAGAGTGTTCAACATAAACAGCATGTTGTGTAGAATAAGAGCTCACCTCGTTTAATCTCCAATTCGCTTTTTCCAAGCTTTAAATGTTTTGTGGCCATCTCCGCAAGTGCACTCTGAACCAGGGTGTACTTCTGGCAGTTGACATTGGAGAATTTGCACATATTATGATGGTTCGCGTTGATTGGCATCGTCTGTTCATTAGGAATCTCGAGGGAGGCCGACTTTCTGTTCACTGTCTAGAAACCGGCCGGGCCGATCAAGTCAGCAAGATGAGCTGGACAACCTGATGAGAGGAAAGGTAAATAGCGGAACTCACGAGGATGGATAATGCCCCCTGGCCTAAAGGCTCTGTTTCGTAGAATGAGACAATTTCAAGATCCTTCGTACGTCTAATAAATTGTCTAGAAATTGTTTGCAAGACGCTTGAGTCGCTCCGGAGGTCATTTATGAGTGCAGTCCGCGGTATAGCCATAGATATCGTGAGGGTATTGATAATCGTGGCTAGAGTTTTTGCTAAATCCGCAGCTGCTGATCCCTGGTGAGGTGTACCCAGAAAAACGATCCCTCTACAAGATTTTCCAATAAAACCAAAGCGCTCCTCGTCCTCGTGCGCTAGAATTAGCGCCTGCCTGATATTAGAACTACTTACAAAAGTCCAGTAAGCTCTCTGAGATCATGACGTACCTTTTTCACGACGATGCCCCCTAAGCTATGGCATACGAATATCAGAGGTCGCCCCGCGTCTGATTTCAGTTTGTTATGTTCAGTACGGACTCTGGTAAGTAGCTCTATCGCAAAATCCTCAATCGTTGCGACGGAATTATTATATGCGATCCCGGAATTATAGCCAAATGTCATCACCCGAGCGCCTGGTAGATCTAGGGGCAAGAAATCCCTAAGCCAGAGCTTTCTGGATGCTTGTTCTGTCCACGTTTCCCATGGGTCACCATCGAGTCCATGAACAGCAATGATACTACAAGTGTTAGTTCTTCATTCCAGAATTCTTTTAGAGTGAGCCTTACTCGAGGTCAGTCACTAGATTCAGACCACCGTGCTCTTCGGTGGGATACAAGATGTGAAGTCCGTAAGGATCCTTTTTCATGAGGAAAGATGTTCAGAGATATCCTTTCCATATGAATGTACCATGACCATACCTTGTTTATTGGAGTGATAGTGACTTTCTAGCATTAGGATTCCTTGTTAGCCTCTTTTCAGGATTGGAGACATAATAATCAAACAGGTACCTTTGCCGTGCCGCCAGAGTTAAACCAGTTGAGGAGAAAAGACATCAAGAATAGCAATACTGAGTTTTCGTTTTTTTCCCCCCTGCGAAGGAGTCTATCAACTAAACCACGTCAAAACCTGTCTGTCGGCAATGAGAATTCGAACCTAAGGAATATATCAGCGGTGGCGAAGTGGTGCTCACGATATGTAGCTGTAAAGTATCCGAGAATCCCGACCTTTTTAGGGTGTTTTATGTCCATGCAGGCTGATTTGAAACTTGAGTAAAGCTGCATGCAGGACTCGTAATTGAAGTGTAGGAATAAGAACCAGAAGAATGGTCAGAATGCGTTTGACGTTGTATCAACCAATCATCCTTATCTGTCCGGTATCTGGTTGAGAGGTGAAATTCGAAAGCGTCTACAAATAATACTAGTTTGAACATATAGATGGCGCAAAAACTCGACCATAACGAATGAGGCCGGGCTGAGACCGCAGGATATTTATTTGTCAAATGGGCGTTGAGCCTCGTTTCTTTGGTCTTGACCAGTAGGTATTCCAGTCCGGCCCTAGTGCGGTATGTGGAGCAATCAAAGCAGTATGTTACTTCGCGTGATCAAACAGCCTTACATATAATATGACTTGATTTAGGCCTCGCTGAATTCGAACTCATGCATGGACCTTGCACCCTTTGAAGTGATTGGATTATATTCTAGAAGTTCAGGTCATGCAGCAACGAATAGAGTACCCAGCATGTGCTAACTAATCAATGCGTGCACTTGAGCATGGAAACTTTGGTGCACTGTATGTAGAGGCAACTCTAGTTACTCTCGAGTACATGCACCTACGTCAGTTTCCACTTCATTTCTGTGTTTGAAAGCATTTATTATATTAGATAGCCCTCTACTAGTATAGATATATAGGTGGTAAAGGATACGCATCGTGAGAAATGTAGTTACCGTGGCGGGATCGGTTGGCAACCAATCGCACAATAAAATTGGGTTTCCATGATGGGGGGAAGTATGTAAATATGTACGTGTCTCGGAGCTCACTCAACGCCGCATGCCTGCGTAGAGTAGACTTGAAAACACTCGTCTGCGCACTGACGGACTAAACTAAAAGAAGCAAAAAGAGACAGCCAAGCTTCTTTCCCATTGACCCAAACCCCTACCCTTCAGACGGGGACCGCGACTAGAACCAAGGATCTTTGACGACGGGCCTGCGCTGACATCAGGGCGAGAGAAGGACGCACCCATGAGGCTTCTAACGCGCGAATCGAGAGGAGAGACCCCTTGACGATGGTTATCTCGTTAAAGCAGTGAGAAGGTTCACGTCGTAGAGGACTTCAGGCCGAGGACTTCAGGCCTGCCCCGGGGTAAAAGGACAAGAAGGTGAGGTATACCCCGGGCCGAACCCGTCCCTACCCTTACTCTCGTCCCTAAACCCGACCCCGTCCTGTTAGAGCAACTAAAAACGCCTCCACTGTTATTATTAATGACACTAGAGGAGGCTACCAAAACAGGGAGTACACTTACACTATTCTCATTACACCATTTTAGCTCCCGCCACCGCCTACACGTTTTACCAGATAATCTCTACTTGGCTACCCACTGCCTCCTGCAAATGCGCACTGCGTTGCGCGATTTGCGTAGCAAGATGCCCCAACTGTTTCAAAAATCATAGTACCCTCAACCCGACCTGCCCAACACGCGCCCGCCCTACTCCAGTTCCCGCACATACCCCATCCGCACAAAACTCCGCTATGGGAACCGAGTAATCAGCGATCACCCGCTACTTCTCTCGCATTATTATGATAATGAGCTGATGAGACTGCTTAAACCAGTAAATTTATTGTCTTCTTCTTTTACAGTTATCTTTTCACGCAGTTTGTTTTTTTGGAATTTTTGATTCCTTTTTTTTGAACATGTTAGGCAGAAGGTTGGGAATAGGTTTCGTTCACGCCATTGGGATTCCCTGCATGCGATATTCTCGTAACCTAGAAAACAAGGAAATTTCGAGTTAAAAATAAAAAAAAAAAAAAAAAAGGTTGGTGGCCTACCGCAGAATCTCAGGATTAACGAATCGGACTGGGCTGGAATACCACTTACCTATTGGTACAGACAGCTACAGGTTACGGTTTGGCTTTGTCAGATTGAGGCATTTGACCAATCCGAAGTCTAATATTCCAGTCCAGTTTGATTCGCTATTCCTGAGATTCTGCGGTATAAGCGGTCAAACTTGAGGTGTTCAAATTGCTCCGTGTCAAGGATTCCCCCACCATACCTTGAACAATAGTACTTAAATCGGCCCAATAAGTAACTAGTCTTGATCAATTGCAAGCAGCAGCCTTTTGATCCTCTAGTTACGGGTATGCACTCAACCCTGCCAGACTTTCTTAAACGAGGGTCGAATGCCAGAAAGTGAACTATCAGAAGAAAACATATAAGGATACGGCATGATTTGAACGGTGATGTATTCACATTGCGTTGTCTGTTAATGCCGTCAAACCTTGCCAAACACTTAATCGTGATGTGACATATGTACTCGCTATCCACCATAAGGACCTGAAAACGCAGGCGCCAACATTTGTATGGCCAAGACGATTCTCCATACAAATCATCCCTGTCTTTGTTACCTGCATTTTCAGGTTCTTATGGTGGATAGCGAGTACGCCTGATGCACTGATTATCACTCCCAACCTTAGCCAAACTAGCGATTCTTTTGGTAAGGTCAGTAGTCTTGCACTTAGTAACAGACACTTTGATTGGTTGAGAGCGACAGTACTCTAGTGGTTTTGTGAGCGCAGTACCCAAATCTACCGGAGGAGCTGGGGGCTACGGCGCAACCAAATTAAAGGTCCCATTAATTGAAGCGAAAGAGCCATTATTTGTGGGCGGGGCCCATTAACCTGGGGACCGAAAGCTCCTACTACATATATGTAGGTACATGATTATATAATGTAATGTATAGTATATACATACATACGTAGATCCCAATTAACTGGAAGACCACTACATGCTCGTGTCTGTGTACGACCTCCTGCGGTGTCTATCTTGTTCAGAATTTTCTGATTAGGCAACTAGCCCATGATACCGAAAAAGCACTATGTGTTGTTGTGAGGGCTACTCTAATTGGCTAAACATTGTGAAAACTGCTCTAATCAATCGGTTATATAAAACGCGGTCAAGGAAATATCTTGTAGCCGACCAGAGCAATACCCTTAAACCTCTTCTGATATAAGAAAGAGTTAGCAGCCTCCAGCTCCGTGTCATTCGGAAAAACTCCCAGCTAATCGATCCCATAACCTCTAGATCTATTCGTCTTGCTTTCGCAAGAAAAATCACTTCAACAAACACTCTTCGCTCCTAGAACACAGCACCTAATAACCATGTTATCTACAACCACTCTTCGATGCGGGGACTCCGCTACGTCCGACGCTCCCTCGGACAACCAAACTGGCCCGACATTGCGCGGGTCTCGATGTGAAGTCATGTCTATTGATGCACGGTACAACAAAAGAGGAGACTACGAGATAAAACCCAGTACTGCTCCCTTGGAGTTCGATAGCAGTTCGACTGGGATGTCTCAATATGCCGTTATTTTCATCAGATATTTCGACCAAAAAGGGAGGATGGCCAGGAGCAAGCTGAAGATCAAATCACCCCACATACTTAAAGCGCTAAAGTCATTTGTGACTTTCTATCCTGGTGCTCCGATAATCACCGATAGGAAGGTTCGTTATGACTCGCCGTACCACCTTCTCGTCCATTACTTGGAAGACCTCAGGACATATCGGGCGAACAGTGAGGATGACGTTGTGAAAATACATACCAATCTTTTGATACAGTTTATCGAGGTTGAGATGTCTGAAGAGCTGGACGAGCTGAAAACTCTTCTTCCTGAAAAGAAGATTACTTTCCCTCTAGTGTGGGCAGTATTTCGGCCGGGAAATATGGTACTTACACCGATCGATGGGCCAATGGAGAAGTACCGAACCTATAGTACTGAATATGTGCGCGAGGGTCTGTTATTTAAGGGCGAACAAATCGATTATGATGGGATTGAGTTCATGGTCAGAAATCGGAGTTTTTTAATCCGCCCATTTGTAGGTGTGATAGACATTAGTTCTCTTCAAATATGTCCACTAGAATTCCATCCCAAGGGAGAGACTCTCAACAAATCCCTCACCGATAGGGGTCACAGATGGTTCAGTATTCAACGAATTTCCCCAAAGATGATGGCTTGTGATGGGGTTTGCATTGCAGCTGGTGGTGATGAAGATAGGCTAAAAAGGCTTACAGTAAGTTTTATACCTTGTTACTTCTTATTTATCTCTACGTTCGGTTTCTTCGCCCGTTCAGGTCAATATTAGTTCTAACAAAGAACAGACATTTGGAAGAATAGTTATAGATAACCGGATGTACGGGATAATCAACGGGAGAAGAAAGATGCCCGAAACAATGCATCAGGCAATCATAGAACTTGTTCGCAAAGCCGCCGGGGAAGAGGACGAAGCTAGAGACGGCGGGAGCAAAAGCAACCCCACCTCAGGAGAGTTGGCATCAATTCAATCTAACGACCAACTTACGGACGAAGATGCTGCACTTTGTACTGCCTTCGTGCGGGGATATTCCCTAAATAAGAGGGTGTGGGGCGCATTTGACGTGGATACTACAAAGGAGATAGAATGGTCGCATAACGCTTTTGAGCGATTGATTCTACGCAAGGCATCAAAAGATGCAATCTTGGCCCTTGTTCAAGCGTACGTCGACACACCCACCGAGAATATAACTCAGGATTTGGTGCAAGGGAAGGGACTTGGAATGATATTTCTACTTCATGGGCCACCTGGTGTCGGAAAGACTTTAACTGCAGGTATATATATTGGATTTCTTATAGTAAGATCTAATGGGACCTTCGATTTCTGATTATTTAATGGACAGAAACTATCGCTGAGCATCTCAAGCGGCCTCTCTATGTCATTGGCGGCGGCGAACTAGGAACAACTCCATTAGAAGTCGAAGTCCAATTAGCAAGGGTCCTGGAGGTTGCAACGGTATGGAAAGCTGTTGTTCTGATCGACGAGGCCGATGTGTTTCTTCAACAACGCGATTTAAACAATTTAGAGAGGAATAGTTTGGTTTCTAGTCAGTACACTGTCCTTCTGATACTGAGGATTAAACCTTCAGCTAACCATTGGCCTTCTATAGTATTTCTTCGACAACTTGAGTATTTTCAAGGGCTCATGTTCCTCACAACAAATCGGGCAGATTGCATTGATGAAGCGCTTCGATCGCGAGTCGACGTAGCGCTACACTACCCGGGACTTTCGGAAACAATGCGCAGTAAACTTTGGGAATCATCACTAAAATCACTCGACCCTGATACTCTCGATATGGATTTGGCGACAGTAATCCCCGAATTGGCAAAAGAAGAGATGAATGGAAGAGAGATCAGAAAAATCATCAAGGCGGCTAGACTCATGGCAACGTATTATGAAAAGAAGCTCAGCGTGGATCATCTCCGCGCTTTGATGAGCTTTAGAATGATTGGATCGCTGCCCGAAATGGTTGAAGATTTTGGAAAGCCTAGTAGTGGAACAAAGAGGCAACGGCAGGATTGAGCAAGTATGACCGCAGAACTACATAGAGTATCGTTACGGTATTTCCGTATTGTCAATCCGTACCCTATATGTAGCCCGCCAATAGTGAATATCAACGTACATGTAGGTACATATGCTGGGTTTCAGATGTTTTCTTGGGCGTAACATATATATACATGTACGGTACATAGTTACTCCTCTTATTTCAAAAAATAAAACCCTCTCTATCAGTCTCAGAACCGTTTTCATCTATCATATCAAGTGGAGGGGCTTGGCTCTTTTCTTGAGAGTGAAATAGGTTATGACTCCCTGAGCTAAGTCTTGGATTACCGCAAAATCTCAGGAATAACAAATCGGACTAGACTGGAATATTGGGCTTCGGATTGGTCAAATGCTTGTTGAGCCTTCAATCCAACTGACCCAAAGCGTAACTTTTGGTTGTTTCGACCAATTGGTAAGTGGTATTCCAGCCCAGTCCAATTCGTTATTCCTGAGATTCTGCGGTTTAGCTGCATTCTTGTACCCAGAAATCAATGAAATTATGATTGGGGAAAAAAAAATCTACCCAGACCCTGATTTCCTGCTACGGCCTTCAACCAATCGTGAAGGAGCCAATTTTTCGAGTTTTTGCGGTACATTACAGGTGCGGGGTAAGGTCCACCATACTTTCATCTATTAGCGAGTGGGTGGTAGTCTAGTAGCTTGACTGAGGGAGCTTTCACTCAACCGCTCAATAATCACTTTGTCAGTTGATACTCGCTCCCAGCGCCTTCGTACCTTTGTGCCCACATACTGCCACCAACTCAAATAGTCCTGCTTGGTAGAATTAAGTTAATATTGCACTATCGCCTCTCATAATCCGACCTCTCGCTGTCAGAAAATGTCGAATAAACAAAGATCCAAAGAGGTTGTTGTCAGAATCACAGGACTCCCAATATGGACCACTATCGAAAAATTGAAAGCCTCTCTTACTCATTTTCCTACTGAAGAAATATCTTTCACTATCGCAGAAACAACCATGTCCCTCTCTTGTTACAATGATCAGACGAAAATTGCCATCACCCAATTTAGTCCCTATTGTCCTGAGGTGCTGGTCCAACTCGCAAACGGAGCCAGCTTCGTGACCCAGTTTGAAGGCTGTGATATACGCATCGACAAAGACTTCTACGGACTAACTCTCCTTTACGCACCCGAAGGGCCGATAAAAGCAGAGTATGTTTATTCCTCGAGACGTCTCATCATGGTAGGCTGATCCATATACCATGTATAGTATTGTTGCACTATCAGGTCTCGATGGGCATGCCTATGGCTCATGGCGAGCAAAAACTCATGCACGCCGGATGTGGCTGAGAGACTTCCTTCCACAGGACTTTCCGGGATGTAGGGCCATGACCTATGGGTATAACTCGAAGCTGCAGTGTAAAGCGACACATACAGTACTAGACTTTACGAGAGGCTTGCTAGAGGAATTGGCAAAGGCCAGGGAATCAGAGATGGTATGTTATTCCAGCCAATGTTGAGATGCACCGATGTTCTGCGTGGAGTTAATATCAGGATTTCCGTCGTAGGAGATGAAGAGACCTATCATTTTCATTGGGCATAGTTTTGGTGGTATTGTAATTGTCCAGGTAAAACAGTAGCTATCACGTTAGTAGGGTTATAAAGGATGCTGATACGTCGTGCTCAAGTCCCTTGTCCGAGCCCAGGAGAGAAACAATGAACGATTTTCTAGCTCACTTCTCCCAGCGACCTATGCCACCATATTCTTCGGCACCCCGCATCGTGGCCTGATCATAGATGACATCAAATCTATGCTGGATGAAGACTCACCAAGGAGGGGACTCCTCGACTCGATCGATAAAAATTCCGATGAACTCAAGGATGAGCTGAGTAGGTTCATGGGCTACTGCGACGGGATCAAGATTGTTTCTTTCTATGAGACTAAGCAGACAAGGAAGCTGAAGAAGGTAGGTTAGAAGAGCTTTCTGTAGGAGTTGTACTTAGCTAATGTAAGTAGGAGGACGGGCGATGGTCGAGAAACGGTGAATATTTTACGGCGGTCGAAAATGAATCAGCTATTCTGCAACTTCCGGACCGGATGGAAGAGCCACTACCTGCAGAAGGAGATCACTCAGACATGGTGAAGTTGTGTCACCGGGGTGATTCGGTATACACCAGTATTTTGAGTCACTTGAAGAAGTTTAGGTCCGATACAAACATGAAAGGTGAGGACGGGTACACTGGGAACGGAAATTTTACGTAACTACTAATATTACATGATAGATGGCTTCATTGCAACATATTCGGTTTCGACCTTTACGACTAGACAGGACGCATTCACCCTGCGCCGGCTTCTTGAGAGTGGGCTATTAGGCCTAAACGAAGCAACTCCATGTTTGCACCAGGCTATCGTTCAAGGGGACCAAGAGACAGTGTCAATCCTTCTTCAACACAAAGTTGATCCCGAGGCATGCTATAATAAGGATGGTCAGGCACTGGAAATTGCTGCTTCAACTGGGAATGCGGCTATCTTTGAGCTCTTATTGAAGAGTGGCGCAATAGTCAATGCCACAGTCTTACAATCTACAGTTTCCCAAGGCCACGCTCAACTAGTAGAGTTGCTGTTCCTAAATGGAGTGAAATTGCCAGAGATGGATTCTGACCGGGGAACCTTGTTGCACATTGCGGCAAACGGTGGACATGATAATGTGATTGAGGTACTGTTGAGAAACGGAGTGGATATCAATTACATTGCACCCGATATGAGTACAGGTTTGCACTGTGCTACGGCGAACGAACACTACAAGGCGGTGCAAGTTCTACTCAAAAACAATGCAGACACATTGATTTTGGGTCCAGAGAAAAGAACTGCATTAGAGATTGCGGCAGGAGCTGGACACGTTCGAGTTTTTCGGTTACTTTTAGAGGGGACTAAGAAAAAAAATAACACTCCTTTTAGGTCGGCCCTAAATATTGCCGCTGCAGGTGGACATGCTCATGTTGTTGAATGCTTGCTCAAGAATTGGCCGGGGATTCTAGAACTGCCGAGAATTGGCAGCATGACGGTGCTTCAGATTGCAGCCAAGCGGGGTCATGCTAATGTGGTAAAATCGCTACTTGAAGCCGGCGCAGATACTGAGGAGGAGATGTATGAGACAGGGCAGACTGCATTATACCTCGCACACACGCCCGAAATTGTCGAGCTCCTTATAGATAGCGGGGCAACAACCACAGCAGAAGACCGAGCGAAAACAAATCGGCGTGGGCAGTACGTAAAAGGTTACACCAAATTGCACGACGCGGCTTCCTGGGGGCAGATAGAGATGGTCAAGGTTCTATTGAAGCATGGAGTCGATATCAACCTCAGGGACAGTGATGGCCATACGCCGGCCTACTATGCTAATGTTACCAGCCACTGGCACACACTCGAATATCTCCAGAGACATGGTGGAGTAACCACTCTAGCAACCTCGGATTCGAGATGTAGTATTCATTGAGGTGTCGGAGAGTTAAATCATGTATTAAAGGGATTTGGAGCACCATTGTTTGATGCCGGCCTTTGGAATTAAGACCCTATACTATTTCAATAACATTTTGTGTAGTAAGACTACTCTCACTGCGTTAGTGGTTCTTGAAAGATATATAAGCAAGCGGCTGAATAACAACGAAAAAACTGTGTAAATGCTGGTTTGAAGTATGTCATGAAATGTCTAAGTAGTCGAAGTGTTCGTTGCCGGCGTTGTCCGTTGGCTTGGCCCTAACTTTGCTTAGCAATGCGTCATGTGTGGCTTGACACCCAGCCACCACCTCACCTCACCCTTCACCACCCATGATGGATAGATACGCCATCACCTCCACCCTCCGATAACATTATCAAGTACTTTTCTCAACATCCTCACGATGCCTGGGACCTTGTCGAGTATCTGGAATGGTGCCGGAAGCTAGGCGATTACGAGCACGACATCGCGTTGTCGAGATGGGTGCGGTTGCTGGAGTCAATCGCAAAAGACCCGGCCGAAAGTGAGGATCCCCCCGCTCCCTTTCCCGCGACCAGCTTTTGGGACACAGGCACGGCCATCAGTCGTGCTTTGTGCAGGTTTCTAGCTTGTCATTGAAAACCAACTGTACAGTGCAATGCTGTTACAGGTTGAAACTAACGGACAAGCTCTTAGCTTGAAAAATTCCAAAACTGGCGTAACTGGGCTGTAGGTCGTCAACGATCACTACGAGCCGAGGTCCATCTGGTTGAGCAAAGGCAACCCAATCCTTTCGTGGATAATTGATCTTAGCGATCCTGTAGTTACTGGGTGGTTTTCCACCGGAGAGTTGGAGAAGTTGCGGAGCCACATGAAACCCTTGCCATCCATCACCTGATAAGCACTTTGCCTACTCAGTCGCTAGGTTTGCCAAGGTAAATAAATTATACCCCAACCAAAGTTTGCCCAGGCTGACCACGCGGTGTAGGCAAAGACAGCTGAAGAGTACCTTTCAGAGGATCGGAAGGACAAAGCATTTTGATGCTGCATGGGTTAACATTGTTATCCAAGCAATGTATGTCATCACATGCTCAGTAGTTACCAACTCATGCTAACCGGCCACAGGCCCGCGCTACTTGGCTCCTACGGCAATTTGCTCATGCTTCAACTTCCCAGAAGGTTGGTTCGACTCCAACATCCGGTCTCCTCTCGTTGACCACTGCCTCCTCGGCCTCGACGGTGTAGTGGTGCAGCGGTATATAAACCCATCCAATTCGTTTTTGCATGCCCAATTATGGAGCTCATGTCACGCCGCAGAAAGGAAATCAAATGCTATGCCCTCAAACTCATTGGCAACAACAACCTGCGCTACGATGCAATAATTCACACAGCCAGAGATTTCCCCCCGATCGAGTATGCCGCGATCGAGGCGTTGAGGAGCATCGAAAACGAGGAGGGACTGCCGGCGAAGAAATATGTGTCAGATAGCACCAAGCTAGTGACCGGGTTGCATTCCATGCTACGACGTCTCCACACACTCGTCAATCACGACAAAGAAACAGTCAAGAAATTGCAAGTTGTTGGAATGCTGAACGAAGGTCAATCATCATGAAGCCTTGCCTACTCTATGCACTAGCCCGCGTCCCCCGCACAGGCCTCAGTATGCAGATCCTTCGCATGACTAGTCCATGGTATATTTATTTCGCCCCGGGGTACTGCGCGGAGCGCCCCCACGAATATCGGGGAACTATCTTCCCGTTGATGAACAGCATTGGCATGTTCAAGGTTGGCTCTCTCTCTCTCCGAGACTCTGGTTCATTTTGCACTACCCTTTATCTCACTGCATTCCCTTTTAGGCCATTATCCGGGAGTGCATCACCATTTTCGCGCAATACAAGGTGGATAATGTAGCTAAGAAAGACTACGACGCCACTTGTACCAGCAGGTGATGGAGCAGAGTGGGCTCCAATGCGCCGCAGCGTTTTAACATGCAGCAGCGGCCGGCTGGCCCGGCTACTACTACCTACTAATGTTACTAATGTGATATCTTTTAGGAACTAGCGTTTATATTGAATTAATTCCCTTTTACCACGCTTTGTTCTTGCGAACTATTTGGGGGCATCGTTCATTGGACGTGAAAATTGACTGTTGGGAGATTTGTGGCCTCTGTGAAGGATTTTTACAAAACTCTTCCAAATACCTCACATTGGGTAAACTGGTGAATGCCTACCGTAATCTCTACCAAACTTTCCTCCGCCCTCACCCTCACCGTCGCAAACATCTCCCTCGCCTCCGCCTCCGCCTGCACCTCTGCCAGCCTCTGCTCCCTTCCTGAAACAATCAAAGAAAAACAAAGCTAGGTGGGCAGATAGGTAGGGACATGAAGTACTTGCCAGGAAGTAAATTATGCGATTAGCAACCGGAACTCGAATAAACATGATTTTCCTGAGGTCATAATTGCGTGGCACTTAAAGCCCCCCCCCAAAAAAAAAATGATATCATCAATGATACAGTAGGAGCTAGGGATTGCGTAGATGCAATTAAACTACATTCTTGGCTGCAGTTTGATCAATTGAGCATTTCAAAGAATTCTATATTTGTTTTCTTTTTCCCATCATCTTTAGTTATCTTCATATAATATATATTCCTGATAGAGTTCTGACACTCCGCCAGCTCAATACTTCTTACATTACTATACCCCCCGGCGAAGATAATGACCTCTCCCAGACCTATGCCTCTTCCAAGAATTCGGGTGGGCTATCAAAACCCGCGATCACGAGATATCGCTCAGCCGTCTCGGCGAGAAAACTACCCTCCTTTGATCATTTTTTCTGCCAGATGCTCAATGATTTGAGCCCTTAATACACTCCTAGCCCCTTCATAAACAATACAACAAGCTGCCACCAGCATTGGCCGGTACTTATGTTTACCGGGAATAAACGCTTCTATTAAATTAAAGCGAACCTGTATGATCCAGCGCTTGTAACCTAGGTTGAGAGGTAAGTGAATAAATCCTGGCTCTGGCGGACACCTAGCTAGTTCAGTATGCAAAGTCGTAATGCGGAAGGTTTCGCTTAAATTTGATCTGGTTTGGCCGTAGAAGGTATCATTTCTACTGATTAACCCTGATTACTTGCTTTCTTCTAGAGTGAATATTTCAAAAGCTTATGAGCTATACTACACTAGTACAGACTTAATCCAAAATCGAATTTCGGGTGGACACAGGTGAACATCACTTCTTCGGGGGAGGGAGCCTTCCATGCAATAGCGATGACGTCCAACTCCGCATAATCTGTCGATAGCCCAAATTAACTTCATAGCAACTGGATAAACGACAATATGATACATAACTGGCTATAGAACCCTCTACTCAAATCGGTCAGTCCCAGGGGTGGGCATGTGGGGTTCCGAGAGGTACTTGCGGGTGGCGGCCGACCGGCTTGCAAGACCCTGGCCGCGCGTAGGGCCAGCGCTGTTGTCTCGTGCCCAGCTCTCCTTTGATTGGCTGTAAATTATGCGACACTTTATATTACCGGTATGGACAGGTCGACTGAGCCACCCATACTACAAATCCGCCACCCCCGCAACCGGGCGCAACCCCGCAACCGGATCGACAATGCAGGTCCCGATCGCAACAACTGCAGATCTGACCGGAACTAACCGAGCCACAACCCCAACCCGCCGCAACCCGATCGCCACCTTCCGCAACCCTGCAGATCCGATCGATCTAGGCGAGCCGCAACCGCAACCACCGCAACCACGCACAAGCGACACAAGCGACACCCATACGAAGGGGTCTCTCTAGCTACTAGACTACATGTAGTTAGGGGGGCATCCCTCACGAAAGCGACTCCACCTCCATCACATATTCCGACACCCATGCTAACGTATGGAGAGTCCACATTCACGCCCAAAACCTCTACCACCACCACTATCACTACACCACGGTCGCACCTACCACCACCACCCCACCAAGGCCACCACCAAGATCGCAACCACCACAATTAAGCGAGCCTACCACCACCACCGGTCGCACCCACGAAAATGAGGCGAGGCACCACACCACCACTACCACCCCCACTGGCCGCATCCACCACCACCACAAAAATGAAGCGAGGCACATCACTACCACCACGACCACCATCATCACCGAATATCACCTGCGCCTGGTAATGACTGCTGGTGCCTGGGTTCGACTCTAGGGGTATAGAAATGAAAACTGGTGCCTGGGGTTGATAGCTGAGTCATGGGAACGACTGCGGGGACACAGGATTGATAGCTGGCGCCTGTGATTGATAACTGCGCCTGGAATTGATACTGGGAGCATGGAAATAGATATTGGCACCTGGAAATTACTGCTACGACATGCTAGCGCATGGGATCAGAAATTGACATTCTGACGTCTGGAATTGACTCTGACGGTAGTCCCGTGCGCGCGAAAGCAACCACCACCCAAGCGACGTCACCCAAGCGACATCATACAAGCGAGATTATCCAAGCGAGATACATACAAAGATGTCCAGGCCAGCGACACATATACGGGCGATCCGCGCCCCCCCCCCCTCCTAACCATGACAGACCACAACAAGGTGAACCCATGAATGCCCCCCACCCTCAAGCCCCTACCTTACTATAGCAGCACGACACTGCCACACTTCAAGTCCCAAACCAAGCAACTCCACCAAGGCGACAGCTAATGACCAGCGACAGAGAGATATGGATTCCACCTACCCGAACGACCGCCCATCAAGCTCGCTCAAGGGACACCTTGGAGAGAGATGGACTACAAGCCTAGATGGCCAACCCAGCCCCGTAGCTGCCACTACCTATTGAGAGTCGGCCCATCCTCATACCACTGTTACAAGCAAGCCACAACAGCAAAAAATAGGTTTCGCCAAGACGAGACATCCTCTCCCAAGACGCAGCACACCCAAAATCCTACATGTACACTCGCTTCGACACCTGGGAGATTTTATGGGATTACATCTAAATGGCTTCCTGTCTCTGCACTCCATTCTAGCCACAGCTCCCTGCCAACGACAGGCAGGTGCAGTGATCACTCGCTCGCGACCTGATATCTGAAGTCGTGATTACACGACTACACACAAGCGACCACCATGCAGATACCCTTCCCCAACCACCCGCCTCCAAGAGACCACAGCAAAGCGACACTCATCTTTATGCTGCCTTCCCCACTATATGTCCTAGTCGTATTTTTCAAGTTTTTGATAGCAACGGTATAGGTATTGCACGGTGCCACAAGTAGTTGAACATGAGGGTAGTAACCATACAAACTACCTAACAACATCAAAATTTCAAAGTCGCAGTTTCGAGCTATCACGGCTCCGCCCCCTGTGCCTCGCCTTCTACCAAGACGTCTCAGGAATCGAGTTATCGGATAGTATCGGTGAATGTCGGAAGTGGAATGCTGGGTTAGGAAGGTGGTCGGGTAATAGAATGTAAGCGCTAGGAAGGATGGAGTAGTACCGGGTTATTGGGAAAAGTATGCATGGCATGAGATCGAGGAGTTTCTATGGGATTCTACGGTATGAGTCATCGGTGCGAGGGGAGAGTTGTATATATATGGCTGGTGTTTTCCTATGTTTCTGCCTCTCTAGGCGACGTCTTTTTTCTGTTAGCAATATATTACTTTGGCTGCCTCCTGCTGCTTCATTCCCTCAACCTGAACCCGAACTCCGACTCGACCAACCTGTACCTGAACCTGCGCTTTCAGATATCCCGAGCCGATCGCCCTGTCCCGACCCTCGACCCTGTTTCTCCTGACTACCCCGACTTCAGACTGTCCGTTGGATACGCCGCCCGACTTCGCCCCGATATACACTATACCTGCCCAAGAACCCGCTTCGCCGCTTATCGAAGCCACGACAGTTTAATCGTCGACCCTATTGCTCAGATCGGAACCTGACCGCTTATTGCTCAAATCTGGGACGAGTCCGGAAGAAAGAAATCAAGTTCGAAATGATCTACCACATGACGCTGCCGCCGCCGAATCTAGCCGCCATCCTCGACTAACAACAATGCGCCGACTGAACGACAACCGACGGAGACGTCATTGAATACTGCTTAATCGCAGCCTCCGGTGGGCCCTCCTCGCCATGTTTCACTTTGAAATTACTCCGCCTCCCCATGTTCCCACCGTATTTCTCCCCGCCGCTTGTTGCTTCCGCCCGAGAAAGTCCCAGACCCACCTAATTTGATTAAGAGGAGGAACGCCTTTCATTCAACTTCGCTTAAAAACGCCGCCAACCACGATCGCTTCACGCTTCCCGGCCATACGCTTATTAATCTCTCCGGTCATTGCCCAGGTGACGCCGTTGTTGGGTGACGATCGATCTGGAAGATATTGAGTTCGACATAATTCTGAGACTACTCGTGATCCAGACCGCGATTACATCGCTGAACGAAAGACCTTACTCGGAAGCGAGACTTTTTCACTTACTATGGAATTCCAACGCTTTGAAGTCAGGTGGAACGATGAAAAAACATGCTTAACCCAAGTGCTTTCATTCCGCTCACATGATTCACTACGATGTTCGACCTCCACCTCCGAATACGTTTCTCCTCCCAGAAGCTTGGATAATAGACGCTGCAGAGACCGTGCTCAGCCCTTTTGTTGCTCGCCAACTTTGTTCCTGGCCCCGCCAGATTGCTTCCTGCGCCGCTTCCGCCTCCTCACCCCTCCTACTTCTCCAGGTGGCGGTGCCGATGATTTCTTGCTTGTCACTCTAACGCCATGTCTGACATTCTGCCGAAGGCTTCACTTATGCTTGCCCAAGGACTGCATGATGGAGGTCCTGACACTTTTGCTTGAATGTCTCCGCTCCCACTGTTCGTCTCTGCTGTTGTCGCATTGAGGGTACAGGTTATGTTGTCGGCGCTCTGCTATTAATAATGCTTCCCGTCCTCTTCCTCTCCTTAACGCTTTTGGGTTTCCTTTTTTTTTTCTTCTGCCCTGCTTTGGGTTTGGATTCTCCTGCTCGATGTCTGTTGTTGATCAGTCGGGCCACGAGAACCTGTCTTAGGTGGTTTAGGCCAGGTCCCTCCTCTTTCTTTGTCTACTTCTACTACTTCTAGTGTCTCTAGTGAGAAGGTTTCAGATAACGATCATCTTGTTGTTTCACGATCGATTCCGACGGAATAAAATATTAAAACCTACTCACTTGTTGACACTGGGGCTTCTGGATTTGCATTCATTGATGAATAATTTGTACGCCACAAGGAAATCCCCACTACACTTCTCCCAACCCCGCTTTCTTCACGTTATCGAAAGAGAAATCTCCTCGAAGATTACTCATATCGCTTCATTTTTCCTCCAGATCAGCCATCTTGAGAAAATCTCCGCTTATTACTCACCCAGTGATTATCCGTTGCAGATCCTCGGCCACGACATAACGTCCGCTTATAGATTTTCACGATAATTGCTGACTTTTGGCCCCTCGCTGTCTCCAACGCTAGAACGACGATCAAGACTGCCATGTGAAGATACCTCTCCGCTTCCCGCCAATCATGATTTCGAAATCGTCGCCGCCACCTTCAAAACCACCTGGTGACTTACACGCTTGTTCTCTGGCGCTTATCGAATCGATTCCTGAATTGCTTTTTGCCTCCTAACACCACCATTTTTTAAGAACGGTTCGAACTACGAAGTTACCTCCTCACCGCCCCTATGATATTCGTATCAACCTTCATGAAGGAAAGGAACCCCCCTTTGGTCCTCTGTATAGTATGTCCCGAGACGAGCTGGCCGCATTAATCGAATACATTGATGATATGTTGAAGAAAGCGCTTATCGAATTCCAGCCT
Source organism: Morchella sp. 2015-shanyang (assembly GCA_024713795.1). Classification (NCBI taxonomy): domain Eukaryota; kingdom Fungi; phylum Ascomycota; class Pezizomycetes; order Pezizales; family Morchellaceae; genus Morchella; species Morchella sp. 2015-shanyang. The sequence goes on from JAMGZB010000010.1 coordinate 1,777,771, forward strand.
CACGGATCCCCCGCTTTTGTTTAAGTAAAAGTTCTGGCGGACTTCGATTCTGCGATTATAGAGGCCTGAATGCTATTAGTGAAGAATCATATCACGCTTCACGAAACGCGTTCAATCACCAGAATGCCAAGCCAGATACCGTTGGATCCGAAGAACGCTTATAATTTAGTCCGGCAGAGACGAGCGAAGATCATGCTGCAGACCGCTACCATTTCCAAGATAAAGTTACGCCTTCGGATTGACCAATGCCCTCGCCTTTTCAAAGACTTTATTAACGATAATCTTCGCCCATTTTTGGATCGCAGCTTTTACCTCGATGATATACTTTATCTATAGTGAGGATCTAGAAAGATCATGACCACGTTAATCGATTTCTGCGGATGGACGGATCTTTATTGTTCCCGAAGTGGGGGTTTCAGGTTAAGAAGTTAAGATTGGGCATGATCGCGATTACTAAGGTCTTAAGTTTCGACTCAAAAAGATCGAGACTATTGTTTTGCCGCCCTCTGAACGCAGTGATATACGATATTTAACTGCAAGAAATTTCTATCGGCGCTTTATCAAGAATTATTCAGGAATTGTCCGTCCTTTCACGATATTAACGAAAGGGAATGTGCCGTTTATATGGTCCCCGGCCTGTGAAGCGGCGTTCGAAGGACTGAAAATTGCTTTTACTACCGCTCCGATTCTCCGCCACTTTGATTTTGATCGCTGAGCCATTGTCGAGACCGATGCATCAGATTATGTTTCAGGAGGGACTCTCTCTCAGTACAGTGACGAGAATATTCTGCACCCCGTTGCGTACTTCTCTGGAACTCACTCACCTGCCGAATGCAATTATGAGATCTACGATAAAGAGTTGCTGGCGATTATTAAGTGTTTCGAGGAATGGAGAGCTGAGTTGATGGGTGTGGCCGAACCTATTGAAGTCCTGAGCGATCATCGAAACCTGGAATATTTTATGATCAAGAGGGATTTGAACAGACGACATGTCATGTGGTCGAGTTTTTACCGCTTTTAATTACGCTGATTAAATATCGAATCTTAAACAAGGAAAGCCAGATGATTGACTAGAGATCGGAGATCTGCCTAAAGAGGGATGAACGCCGACGCAAAGAAAGTCGACAGTGTTGAAGTCCCAGACCTATTTGTTACATATTCCTATTGTCCAATAATTCCCTAGAGAATTTTTGAACAATGTTTTACGTTATTGACCCATTTCTGAATAAGATCCCAGGACTTCGAGACGGCGGCGAGATTTAGAATTACTTTACCGAACGTTCACCAGGATACTTTCCGACCCATCATGAAAGCTTTATACGGATGATACGACTCAAGACCTGCACCTATTTCAAAGAACATCACGACGCCTGTCTCAGGTCCACCTGCGAAGTTCAAAACCTTCCAACTCCTAAATCCAGATTATCTATTGGACACAGACGGATCGCTACATGTAGGAATTGCCATACCAGAATAAGAAGACCTCTCGCCACGCCCCCTACGGAGTCCTTCGTCCCTTACCCATTCCCTAGAGACCTTGGACACATATTTCCATGGATATTGTTACGGAGATCGGAAAGAAGCTAAGAGACGCGATTCTCGCAATGATCGTCTGTCAAAAGATGAGACACTATATCGCTGCAATACTACTACCACCGGTTCTGAAGATCTAGACGCCTGTTCATCGACCATGTTTGGAAACTTCATGGTCTTCCCAAGCAGATTGTCTCGACGCATCTTTACGTCCGGAAGTCTTCGCAAAGTTATTGAAGACATCGTATTCTCCGCCTTCTTCCACCCCGATCGACGGCCGATGGAACGAATTAATGCAGTGATGGAACAAGACTTGGATTTACGATCCTATCAACAAGATGAGGTGGCTACCACTCCGAGCTTTTCAATAATCATTCCTGAGACGACTCGCGCCTCCCTTTACGCTAACTATGGCTTCGATCCACGCTTTACGGAGAACTTGGATTGCCCCCACTTTCGACCGCCTCGTGATACCAACGCCATTGTTCGAAGATGGCGAGATCCACGACCACCTGAGTGAAATACGCTTACGCCAAGACGACAGAAACCATCGCTAATTACCCGCCAGCCTCGCTTCCTTCAGACATGCGGCGAGGTGTGCGCTTAATGCAAAAATATTCAGACCATTTCCCTTGTTGATTAAACGCCTACCGCTTCAAGATGTTTATTAGTCCTTACGCCACGAAGCTGATCTCCTCACGATGAAGATACATCCTGCCTTCCATGCTCGTTTAACTCATACCACCGATCCTCTACTGCGACATATTCCTCCGCACCTCCGCGATTGTTGATGGTGATGAAGAATGGGAAGTTGATGAACTCTGGACTTCGCCTCGCTATTCGCGTCTAAGATCTTGGTTAAATGGAAAGATGACGCTACTAACGCGGAAAGTATCAAAATCTTACCAATGTCACGCCTGCTGTTCCGCTTTCCACACAAGATATCCTATCGAAATGAGACTAACGGAGTTCATGGAAATAACCTAATGAGAGAACTATCACGGCTTCCTCCTGTGCCTCGCTAGTCAAGGTTAGTTAGGGTTAGTGATCGTTTATATTGTTTAAGACAATAGAAACCACAGCCAGTGAAAGTTTCAAGACATGACTACAACTATAACCGCAGGTACAAAAATGAAACCCCATCCACCCCTAGGAGAGCTCAACCCAAAATTCGAAGGCACAACCCCCAAAGCCGAGTCTTACAACACCCGAAAGGAAGACAGAATAACACTAAAGACGGCCCCATGACGCCATCACCCTTATAACAGCATCCACGAGGGAGGAAGCCGCTCAACCAATAAATAACCCAATTCAAGGCACAACCTTCTGCCGAGCTAACAAACTAGTTCAAGAAAGACCAAAACCCAACTGCCTAATCTATACCGAAAGACAACCCCAAGATCGTGACTAACAACAGACATCCTCCAAAGAAAAAAAAGGTTTCAAAGAAACTCAAGAACTCCACAAAGCGAAGAGACTAAAAAGAATCTCCCTGGCCCCCTGCATTCCATTTCACCCCCACCATTCTGCCTCAAGTCAGGAATCTGGCCGATGAAAATAAAGAAGAGACAGACATGTGAAAGATAATAAAACGAATGACATCCATTCCTGCCAGACGGAAAGAAACACATCCAAGAAATGATATAGGAAAAGATAAAAGAAACAACAATAAACCAATAAAAAAGTATTCCAAAGACTTCTCCGATCCAACAAATATATCGATATAATCAATTTCAAATACCCAACTCATCCATCACCAACCTCATCCTTCCGAACGCCGTCAGGTGCTTATTCCAATCTGTCGTGATCTTGTACACCCTATCACGCTGACGATGTTGAGAAGATAATCAATGACAGTATACTTGGTCTCCGGTGGGTGGAAGAGTCTATCAAACTCCATCATCTCCTTCTCTCATCATTTAACACTGTCCAGATCCATGCATCGAACACGCCCCTATCAAACCTCTCACCGCACAAACATTTCCTGCCCCAACCATAGATACTCTTCTCCAATCCCAGAAAGATTTCGCCGCTTCCGGACGCGAATTCCTAATATCGAGAGAGGACCGAGTCAGCAATCGATTCATCGATTATAGAAATGAATGATACTCATATCGATGAAAGTCATAGGAATATATCCCACCCGACATATATTGCCGGTGCGACCATCACTCCTACCCAAGATTCAACACCAACAGAAAAACAGGAAAGTCAATGATTAAATCAAGAAATCAAGGAATCACAAACCAAGGACCGCAATAGCATCCAACCCATCCAACCTCGCTTCAGGTTCCACAATAGCACTCAAGGATATTGTCTTCATATCCCTCTCACAGATAGTGACAGTCTTCCTCCACCCCAAGAAGGAATTCATCCTATCCTTCAGTTCTTTGCCTTCAAATTGATGCTGCTGCTCAATGAAGGAAGAATACATCCTATCCTGTACTAAGTGCCCAACGAGGAGACCATCGCACTTCCTGCATCGTCGTTTTTGTCCTCGACCTATCGATCCCTCAAGGGCGACTCTTCCATGACCACTGACCCGTCCAGAGGAGGAAGAACAGATACCATCCAGGAGTAGTCTCATCGGGTTGTCACGGTACATGGTCTCCAGGTGGTATTGAAATCCACACCTCAAGTGCTCCATCCGTCTCTGCATATCCAGCACCCCACAGAGATTCCCAAACAACCCAGGTCTATTGGAGCAACCACCAGCAATCCATATCATGCACTTCTTCCAAGAACCTCCAATCCAGTATAAAGGAACTTTCAGACCATGCGACCACCAAGTCGATCGGACTGGGGATCAACAAGAGCCAGACCATACTCCATAACCGGTCGTATGAATATCTTGAACATGTTCAGTCTGACCCTAGGAGTCCATGTATCAGAGCTGAACTGGAGGAAACCCTTGACACCCATCGCTTTCGCCACCATCCGGTCACGATACGCCTCAAAGTCAATACCATTCCTATCGACCGGAAATCCCAGATAGCGATAGGAGTCGACAACCGGTAGAGGTAGGTCATATAAGGTCAGAGGAGCATGTCCAATCCTACCCATCAACTCGCTGGCGACAACCTCACACTTGGCCACCTTGAATCACATGTCATGATCTTTGGCCCACCGTTCACAAATGGACAGTAGGGCAGAGGCATGAGACCAATCACGGCAGATGAGAACTCCATCATCAGCATAGAACAAGGCCGACGGTAAACAAGAACCAGAATCAAGAAGGCGAGGTGGTGATCGATAGTCCATATCAGATGAGCTAAGATCAAGTTCAGTGTCGATATCAATCTCAAAGTCAGAGCTGTACCCAATGTATTCAGGAATCTCAACTGAATGAGATGACAATCAGATCAAATCACAGTAATCGTTAGCAAAGGAACATGAAACACGGATGTTAAGTTATGGTAATAACTAATGAAAGAATTGGCGAACTCACACTCGTAATCAATCTCGCAGAACCAACGATAAGATTATCCTCCAAATCAGAAAGCCCACAGTAGTATCCTCTTCCTTCACCAGCGGAAGTAGTAACCAATCTCATCGAGCGTCTCAGACCAACGCTATTAACTGAATAGGGAAGATCAATAGAATGTCAGCAAACTCAATCAAGAATAGGAGCAACTTGAGTGAAGCAGTAATGCTCTAACATACCAGATTCAGACTCTGCACTGCTGACACGGAGACGATTTGACGAGTAGTGAGCGCAAGAACCGCATAGTCAAATAGCCCACAACAGATCAATATCGGGGATGCAATAGACCCAAGATCACCATCAATATCACCTGGGCAGACGTAATGCGTAAGAGGCCCAACCGTTCAGTAAAGCGACGCTGGTTATAATCACAAACTTATCATTAAGAGCGATAGAGGCAAATTTCGGCGCATTCTCTACATTCCTATTCAACGACTCCGGCGATGACTATCGACAACCAATCGACAGTGACATTGAATCAACATCAACCGAACCACTGCGACAATCAAGATCTCAGATGCCCTCGCTTCTCCAACTCAGCCACAAGCTTCACCTCGGAGACTATATCGTAAGTTCGCTTCAAGATCGGCGAAGACCGAATCGAATCGCATCACCGATAATTCACTGAGCAGAAGCGCTGCTGCCGAGAAATTACTCCTGAAACCAGCCGAAAGACCATCACGACGCCAGAGATCCGCGCTTCAAAAGGAAGAATCATACCCTCAAGATTCGACGAACATAACAAGATGGCGATACGCCTAAGATTGGACGCTACAGAAGCGTCAAGATCTCATGGATCGGAAACAAGAAATGACTGTTCCATCGTCATACAGAACCAAATCGACACAAGTTCGAAAACAATACAGTTCTTCAACTAACGAGGCTTAAGAATTTCATCTGCAATGACGATGCCATCCTCACCACACGCCATTGACGAGACTCCCAACGTAGTCCCCAACTCTTCTCAGATACAAGAGATAGAAGCAACAACATGTATCCTCTTCACTAAGGTTTGGGCCAACACGCCGCTTGTCACCATCAATACCATATCCCAGCATCAATCGAACGATCGTATGCGGCGGTGAAATTCCCATCGGACGAAATGGAGTTGTAAACCTTTTCAGATTTTACCAGATTCCTCCATAGTGTATTGTCGCCGCTTTGATATGACAGATCGCCATTTAGGGATGGACGATCTCTGATTCGCTTTGAAGAGACCGATCAAGAAGATTTCTGCACTCCAAGGAATTGACCGCTTTATCCTGACCTTCCTCTCTTCAACGGCCCGACAATACCTAATAATTGCTCGAGACGGCTTGCAACTCGGCTACCAACAGAAAGATCGAAGAGGTCGACATCAAAGTTTTGACCCATCACGGATAAAGATACCGCGATCAATTTCCAGGATTCCACAAATCTCTCAGTGTTTTTATCGCTACATTTATTAGGATTGTCGGTTTCATTCCCAACATCACCGGAAATGCCAGTGGCTGGTTTATCTTTCTTGAATCCAGACCGCTTCCTACGCGCCTTCCTACCCATTCTAGGTTGGTTGCATCTCGACCCATCACCACCATCATTATGGCTTTTCCCAATCGCGACCGCTCTTGTATCTTTCAGTTTGTTTATCCTAACCTCAACACATCTTCAACCCCACGCCCTCACCAACCCTCAGAAAGCTGATGGAACAGGTAGAGCCAAATCAGACCTGACTAGAAGGAGCGATGAATACGATCCGTCATATACCAAGTTCTCAGACAAGATAAAAGATCGTCATTGAACGCAGCAGGATTACCCACTTTTTTCAAAAGATTGCGGTTGAGAGAAAGAGACATCATCAGATGTACTAATATCATGGAGGGTGATATCCTCCTCACGCTCGGCGCCAGTTCTGGAAAGAACGATACGATCGATAGGCCGCACGCCCAGTGATCTACTATGATCACGGAATCGCAGATTTATATCACCGAACAGAAGGCTTGACTCATGGGTACTTGAAGCATGCTGCCCATCAAGCGAGAGTGATGCTGCAGAATAAACTCCTGCAAAATCAAAGTTTTCAGATGATATATACCCCATCGGTCCGGCGCGACACTCAAGATAAAGAGGCCGCCGCCACGCTAGACGCTAGCAAGACACACCACCACTCTGCCTTCCTTCACATAACGCCTTCCACGCGTACGGCGCAAGATAATAAGCACTAATAATTGCAGGGCCATTAACCTCTCGAAATGGTTCAAGTACCAAGCTCTCCGAACAACAGAAATCATATACGCTGTCCCAACATACCAACAAGTTTTGCCAGCTTCCTATCATCCGCACTTAACATCGACATACCCGACATTAACCCCGCCATACCATCGGTTTCAACTGTCACACTCTTCCTGTCTATCCCTCCCTTTCCCCATACCCTCTTTCTTCGCTCAGATTCATCCTGGACGCTGCTAACTCGATCAAGAAACAATAAGTTCATGTAAGACAGATACTACCAGTCCTCGCCTTCACAACGCAGCGAAAGAAGATCGCGATCAGAATCAATCGCGATGGCGAGATGGAAGAATAGCGTCCACCCCGACATATATGTATGCGACCACCGCCTCAAAGCGATACTTGAGAAACATAGATGCAGAAAGATTTGAGAGCCAAGACACAAGCGCGCGATCAACCATGTTTCAACATACCCGAAGCCCTATCCGACCTATACAACGACCGCAACGACTTTTCCAACGAAATCATTTTCCGCTGGCGCCCACCACCATCACCAACCAAATAACTGTCATCCCCTCCATTACCATCCCTATCACCTGCATAACTACCGCAATCACCGTTACCGTTCCCACCAGCAAATTGATAAATAATACCACCATTCCTATCAACAGTACCAGCACCATCACTACCACCATCACCACCACTACCCCTAACCCCATATCGCCCCGTTCTCCCCGCACCAACTTGAGTTCGCCACAGACTTAACATTCGGATCCACAGATCTCCATCAAATATATGCGAGTTGCTCGATTCGGTTGAGCGGGTTTTCTGAACTAAGTGATAACTACTTCAAAATCAAAGATCCTTCCCGGAAACATCATAAGTGGAATCAGGAAAGAACCATCCGTCGCAGATTCATTTCCACTTCGATATTGCAAGATGACGGCTCGGTAACCAGCGACGAAATCGCATTCATGGCGCTTCCTCGATAGTAGATGACATGCTCTTTCTCTGTAGATATTTTGTATCACTGTTTCAACCAACAATCGATCATATCGATATGGATTCAGAAAGAACTCTACCATTTCCGGTCAGCAGAATCTCCAAATCGGAAATCAGATCAATATCCATGCGCTCTAATCGCCTCAACCAAATTTCCTTCGATCAACGATTTGTTGAAATTCTGTTCATCCACGCTTTCTCCATCCAAGATTCCGCAGACGACCCCATTGTCCTATTTTTCGTCACATATGAATTTCAGGCCCAATCACATACACGTCAGAGGCTGCTTGATTGCGCCGCCTTATCACGACTATTTGCCTCAGACTTCTCCCGCCAGATTCGAAATGGACCAGAATCTTTAATAACTAAGAGGCCCAGCCATTAAACGAATCGAGTGAGGCCAAGTTCTCACAGCGATGTTTCGCTTCGATTGACGGATACACGCTTCTTCAAACTATCAACTCCAACACTGACATCGATCCAGCCAAAAGTAATCAATTGTCATAATTGCACGTTTCTACCAGAACATTTCGCATTTCGCCTAACACCATCCTTTCCGCAAAGCCGACAACATACAGAGGTTGATACAAATCGTTGAATGATGTTTCTACCTTGATCGCTTTACCATCTGCTGCCATGGTTGCAGTTGTTGATTTTGGTAGGGCAAGCTTTTTGAGTTAGGGTTCGTTAGTTAGGGACAGTTAGGGCTAGTTAGGGTTAGTTAGGGCTAGTTAAGGTTAGGGTTAGTCAGGCTTAGTTAGGGCTAGTTAGGGTTAGCAAGGGTTAGCTAGGGCTAGT